>JBBCBC010000017.1:31079934-31742157 GCA_037126765.1 Stenogyne calaminthoides | reverse complement strand
ATCCTTTCAACGCCGCTCTATCTAACTCTAAAACTCGGGGTGGCTTTAGGATATTCAAAAGCCCTTTACTATTGGAAATGGAAAAATGGAATCTTAAATCTCTCTCTTCAAGGTTAAACATAGGGTTTTAGGTTTAGGGTTTGGGTTTATTTATGTCATATCAGGGTCCTTGTAACGCTTAATGTAAATCGACCTTGGGTCTTTATCAATGAAAAATTTCTATTATTATTCCATTTTATTGTATAAAATTTACTGTTTCTTATGCGATGTAAACATCTTGTGAATCTTCTTGTTGAATATCTGACAATAGAACACAAGGGTGTGAAATAAACAAGCGGTTGTCGGATAATCCTTCTAATCAGTCGATTCATTTCATGGCAAAATAATCCATCGATCACGCCCACCATGCTCCGGTTCTTGATTGATGTTTCTTTGATGGGTTAGAGATACCAAACTATTTGATTCCTCTTAACTGATTGATCTCTTAACTTGGTGAGTTCAGAGAGAATCAGATCCATGTCCAAACATTTTTAATTCTTTTCTCCGAATCCGAAGCCACCAGCTCATTTCATGGTCTCTTGTCTGATCTAAAGCTAGTGGCTTGGTTAGAATATCATTTCTGTATATAAATGAATCTTTTCCATTCGATATTCTTCTTTTCCCAACATGATCTCTTATAAAATAATTATACATCTGTCTTTTGCATCTTATGTGAAACGGTTTGGTGATTACGTGTACTTATATCATGGAGAATAATTACATTCTTAGCTACAATGTTATAATCCTCAATTTCTTTAAACTAAGCGGAAGCGATTGAACAGCGACTTCTATATATGACCATATAATTAACCCGATGATAGATCTAGCAATGATGTCTACTTTATTTTGAAAACCACGAGATCGAGTTCTTACTGCATGGACATATTTGCGAGGTTGGCTTGCCATCAATTTTGCAACCTCCATGTCCAGTCAAATACCTTTAGCTTCTGAATTATCATCGATGGGTAAAATAAACGAGTTCTGTCCTTGAGATATAAATCAACAAGCTGTACAGTGACTTTGCAGTGGATTTGCTGAAATGCAGCACATCGCCCTAATCTGGTGATACTCTGGTCTTTAGCATTCCAGGTATAATGAATCAATAGAAACCCTATATCTTCTGATTGGTTTGACATCCTAAATCTGGATCCGTTTAGATCCGATCAACATAAGATGCGAGCATACGATTTTAGACTCCAACAGCGGTGAAACTCCCTGGTGTACTTTAGCGGTAGATGAATATCCCTTGCCGAACTTTGTTTAACTTGTAGACCGAAATGCTTCATCGGGCCCATCATGGACATCTCGAACTTCCACTGCATCGATTTCTTTGAATCTTTCTGTAGACTCTTGTTGGGAGATCAAGAAAGATGATGTGCGTCCACATAATCGAACCATCAAGATATATATAAGTCTTACATTTTGAATGAGTTCTATCCTTTATTCATTTAGTGAAACCCTTGCTAATACATCAAAATGAGAGGTGTATCTTTGAAACTCGATGGACATTTGATCGTAAAGGATTTTCTTCATGTTCATGGTTTATACTGCTAGTCTGGTTTAAATCTCTCTTCTTCGTCAATATTCCGATTATAGACCCTCTTGTAGAGCGTATCTTGACTGTAGAATAAGCTAAATGACATTGGTCTAGTCATCATAATCAATTCTATCGATTAGCGATATTCTCCATCGCCAACCAAGTCTTTTCTTATTTCTTTGGTTACAATGACTTCTCGTCTCTCTTTGTTCTTGAATACCCGCACAATGCAATTTAAATCACTTGATGGGTTGGTGTCCTACCAATTCCCAAGCTTAGGATTTTCTCTCTGAAGCTATTCTGACTCATCTGGCAAACAGAAGATAAACACGTCTTATGAAACTTACTCTATTGTTGTTGATTCATGGCAAACAGGAATAACAGCAATACATGACACTTTCCTGTCGATGCTCTAATTTTACTTCTATCGAATGGGTCTCTCGATAATCGAATGATTGGATGGTTATCCGAGTCCTCTAATTTTGTTAGCCGGTTGGAGAACATCATCCATTTATGATATGAATTCATTCTTAGCGATTGAGGAGTAGTGCGGTTATGATCCCATTGATAAAACATGTCTCGGTGATCGTGGACTCGTCATGTCTTGATGTCTGTTAAGTAAAGAACAGTGTTCTGCGAAACGGATAGTTGATTAATCTTATCTCCGATTATGCAACAACTACGCCAGCAGAGTTATTCGTACCTTAGGAATCGATTCAAGCACGGTAGATAAATTAGATCAGAATATATCTTTATTCTGATTCCCGTCCTTCTTTTTCCTTGATCATTAAGTGATCATTACGTGCATCGGTCTTGGTTGATCTGGTCTTAACGTTACGAAGTGATTTCTCTTGTTAGAGATATTTGATAAAATTTACGCCAGGTGTTTCTTTGCCACTTGCATTGAGGTTCATTGTAAACCACAACCCACACCCATTTAGATGAATCTCTGAATATCTCCCTCGTCGACTTGGCCTCAAAAGTCTTCGTGGATACACATTGTTGTGTGCGACACTTACACCCAACGTAGATAAAACAGTTTAAAGGTTCATCGGTGTTTTGTAGTGGTATGGATTAGAAGACATCGTGCAGTGTAATGCAGTGTTGATAAACTACCTTGAAGCGGCAGTGTGCATATTCATTTCTATAGTCTTGACGACTTCTTTGAGAGTTGTTTCTCAGTTCTCTTTACTACATTACATTGTAGGCGTTCCTTATGTTGATGTACTCATCTTTAATATACCAAACTTTCAAGTCTTTGAAATGTCGATAATAAAAGGTTACCGTTATGTACCTTTATCGGTCGATTTTTTACTACTGACCACCCTTTTCATTTTGTAACTCTTGGTATTCGAATTATTTTTGTTGTCGTCTCATTCTTAACATGTAGAAATCTGTTGAGTAAACTTGGAATGTCATCCATGATTACGGAGTATATTCTTCGTCGTGAAGATGATATGTAATTGTCTGATCCATAAATAATTTACCAATACTCTATTTGGATCTTGGGTCAGAGATTTCCTTGAATGAGGCTATATTTCCTTGACATCGACACATGCCAGTCCCCTTAAAAAATCTCTCGTTAGTCCTTCCCTTTAGACATCTTGCTATCTTATTAAGAGTTTAAAGTTGGATATTTCGTTCTTGTAGAATATGCTACTTTTGAATCTTATGATCGACATGCATTTCTTGGGTATTTGTTCAATCTGCTATGAATCGTCCTTTAATGAACTTGAGTTAGCAAAAGATTTGTTGGGTGAAACAAATTTTTGATAGTGCATTGATGGAGTCCGAGAACTTCATGCCCCGAATCAATTTATGGGGTGTGAAAGCGAATACTTGAGTTATACTTTAGACCAACATGAAACCTCTGAGACTCCGATGTTTGTAATCATCATTCTCTAAGGATTCTGAATCCTCTTGAGTAAAACGAAGTTATCATCACTAAAAGAGTACCATGAGCCTTTGTTACATATAAATTTGGAGATGTTTGCTTAGGTCATATACATGAGCATCCCTTGTAAATGTACCCAGAGATAATTTGTATGCCTACTCAGCTGTTAGCGGACCCACATGAACCCTATGACAAATCGGGCTTCGTTACCCTTTTTGGATTTGGGTCCACAGAAGATTCAAAGTTGGTTTGGGTCCCGTCTGGCTTGAAGCGCTTTATTATGTCAGTTGATCGAGCTGATTTGTCTCCATACATATCAACATAATCATCGTCTCTTTCTATCTTTCTGATTAGTATGATTGTCCATTATGACAACAGGTAACTTAGACGACTTGGGATTTATCTTTGATATTTACTTCGTCGATGTAGCTCGATGCTGACCTATGTTTACTAAGGGTAGAGTCATTGCTACCATCAAAAGATTCATGTCTTTTAGCATAGGTGGTTTTTGCGATTTTACTATATAAACTTGCTTGATAAATGATGACCTTGATTAGGTCTCAAATTAGATTTCACTTTGAGAGGTTGTCTTTTTGATACTAATCTTGTTGGTCGGTTGATCTCTTGAGCCCAGGTTATACCAGTTCTGGTGATGCTTTGATTCAGGGTCATTGCCTTGCCACCGCCTCCAACGAGGTCTTTTTTCCTTATCGAGATACAAGTTAGCACCAGGTATTATCTTTGCCTTCGAGCTTCGTTGATTACACCTTGCAGAAGTGAATCAGCAGGATTTTAATGAGATGTGGAAGGGTTCTATTTTGATCCGCAGTAATGGTAAATTATTCGGCGTAAATTTCACTATCTTCCAAGCAGTTTTAGATGACTTTGTGGCCTCTATTTTCTTATAAACTTATCCTCTCGGAAGATTTTAGACTCTCGTGTGATCGGAATAACTCATCAAATTTAAGCTGAAGAGTTTTTGAAATCATCGGCTTATTGTTTATTCTGATTGCTAAGCGTCTTTGATACCTTCTCACCGTCGGAAGATTTACTTCGAGAATGTTAAGTTCTCGATTTACCTTGGCGGTTCCAATGATTCCAGTTGATGGCTCTCTTGGATCGTTCTCTTTTAAAATGATTATTAAAGTCCTTATTATCAGATTCTCCTTCCACTGCCTCAATTGTCTCTGCATTAGAAGATCATCAACCAATTACTCGAGAGTAGGCTGCGGAAGGTCAATCTCCGGCAATTAATCTTCATCAGCCATGGCGGAACCAGCAAGGTTTGGGGAGGTTACCTCAGTTAGTCTCGCGCGTGATGATTTCATACGTCATCTCCGAAGAAATATGGATGCGTTCTCGTCGGTAATAACATTTCATTATCGAATGATCTTCTACAAATGAAGTACCGAGAATCCTCGAGGCGGAATGAATCATCAATTCGGATATTAATGGCCCGGCCAGGGCTTCTTGTCTTCTATAACGTTAACTTCTCTTACATTCGCTTTCTTCTCTTTTCTTTTGGCGTCAGTGCAGGCAATCATGTATGGTGACTACGGTTTCTCCTGTTGATTGGTACCATGACTCCCGCGATCCACATGAACCTTTTCTTCGGGTGAGTCATTAAAATGCGTAGGATCTGTCGGTGACTTAGCTACGATAATGTCTGAACTCCTTTCTGTCGAGATCACATTATCTCTTATATAAGCCGGTCAGTTATCTGCTTCTTTTCTTCTCTGTGATCTCTTGATCATCGGTCTAGTTCTTTCGAGATCCGCCACCGATCTCCTATCTCTTCCTCCGCTATGTTGATATCTTTATAGAATCCGCGAGCTTACCAAGCCGAATATTTGATTTTTCTTGTTTTCGGTAAGGAGCGATCTGCTCTCGACTTATTATGTTTCCAATAAAAGTTCAAAGGCCTTCGATCACGGGTTGCTTTAAACGCGAATCGATTTAGACGCTGAGACTTCAAAGAAAGGCCCCCTGCCTTTCATCTGCTTGTCCTTTTTCGATTAAGTCAACTGCGGAGTTTTAAGGTAGGGAAATGCTTACCGGCTTCATCTTTTGAAATGTCTTGGCAATCCTGATTACCGTGACTTTCATGTCCCATTTTTGGTGAGAGATCTTTAAGATCCTAGAATGGATATCTTTGTCCCGACATCTCTCTACCAAGTTCTCAAAGCTATTTAACGACATAGTAATCCTTCCATCGAGCTCGCAAGATGGTCTTGTTAAGGCAGCATCTTTAGTTTTTCTAATCTCGTTCACTTCGGCTTTGTAGTCTGGGTCAGTTTTGATCTCATTTCTTTCGTGATATCTTCAAATGCAGAGTATCCCACATTGCTTTCAGCGGGTCTTCAGATATTTTATCTTCTCCTTGGTGACTTTATCCATCGCTTCATGATTATATGTCCGGCGATCAGATCGTAGAGTATACAACTTTTTCCTCCGATCCATCAAGGCCGGGCTTTTTTCGCACAAGACTTCCCGCGGCAAAAACCGGATCTCCTCCAACCGCAGGGTTGTCGGATATATGATGACGGGTCCTCTTTCAATGACTTCCATCATTCTTCGCCGCTTATCGAATCCTAGATGGTTGCACATATATATGGCCCAACTGCATAGCTCATCAATTGAGAACTTTTTTGGCAAATCATGATACATACCGCAGGTATTATCCATGCCGGAGTGATTTTGGAAAACGAACGAGTTTTAAAAATCTGTTTTTCAAGATCCGCTCAATAACCACAAAGATTCTTCTCAAGAATCTATGATACTCAAAGCCACCGGGTTCAGAGAACTACCGTCCTCGATACCACTTGTAGGTCCCGAACGGTTTTGGTGAAAGGTGTTTCAGAGGTGGGGTGAATAGACTTAGCTTTATCACCAGTCAGTGTAGTCACGATTACTTTGATCAGTGCAAGTAATCGCTTTGGATCGACATCTAACTTACTAATCGTAGGAAGAAGGCAGATTGATTCGTATCTATCGCTTTAATCGACAGCGGAAGCTAAGTTTACCCGTGAAAAACCATTTTAATAAATTAGATTCCAAAGTTAGTTTTTCAAACTAGTTGACTAAAGTGTCGAACTTGATCGATCCGGAAGCTTAGTCTTTGGTGATCTTAACTTAAATATGTTGCAATTTTAATTAAGTTGTATGTACTTGTGTAAAACAAGTTAATCAAAGGTAAAATGCACACAAGATTTTATAGTGAACCCGGACAAACGGGGCCCACTTCTTCTTCCCTATCCGCGAGGGCACCAATTCTAAACCAATCGACTTAGATTATTGTGTTAGTCCATGCAGACACCAGAATATTTAAAGAGTTCTCCTAACCGATCCCGTAAATCGTAATCTAGAAACCCTAGTCTGAATTCTTCGCTAAACAACTTGAACTTAACTTTCGGGTTTTGGGAAGATTGTTTTTGTTCCAACTTTGAAATCTTTCCTTTTTTAAGTAGCCTATCACCTAGATGAAAAGATTTATGTACTAAGAACTATGGGATGAACACTTAGAAAGTAATCTTCAAGTTTAAAGTTTTTCGTAAGGAAATTATATTATAGCTTGAGCTTGATAATTTCGTCTTCACCAAGAGTAATCCCATATTTATAGACCCTCAAATCAAAGAGCCGTTGAGAGCAATTTGAATTTCCGCCATATTCGGGTAGACTTCTGAGGATTGATGTGGCGTGCTTTCAGAACGGCATGGCCGAAAATAAGAATAGTGTCTTTATAGCCGCTAGAGAAAGCAGCACCAAATCCTCAGAATTGTCGGCTCGATCACAATGTTCTTTATTCTTATTGGTTAGAAGCATTTTTCAAATGTTGTTCTGCCAACTAAGATTGACATTCTTCTTGTCAGATCGTAAGCCGGTATGATTAGGTGAAACATCCGGTTTTCTGGTGAAATGACTTTGATCGATCCTGATGATCCCGGTCTACTGATAAGTCATACGGTGCCGGTTGTCTTAGCTTCCTTCTTGATTGATGATGTAGGTCTTCTGGTCTGCAAGTCTTGAAGTCATCGATCTTCAAGTCTTACGAATTTGAACTTGGCGGCTTAGAACGGATATCGACTTCTATCGGATCGTCGATCTTGTCCTTCTCTTACGCCGGCACAGCCGGATATCAAATTTGTTCTTTAAGATCTTCAGATCTAAATATATACATATTGAGTTCTACACTCAATATATGACCTATCTTTCTGTCCGGTTGTTCTATCTGATAATTATCAATGGTATCATATATAGCGTATCGGACATCGGTCGTTGCTTGGTCTGGTAGGTCTGTCCACAATGTGTTTAGAACTTTCGTCAAAACTCTAGAATTTCCCAACACACTCACAATCTCACTCCTTTAACCAGCAGAGCCACTGTCATCTCCTTCTTCTCCGGAACCTTCTCTCCGGGCCACCCACTCTAATCTCCTAACCATGACTTCCCCACACCTCCACCGTCTCCACATCAAGGGCGTCCCCCCCTCCCCACCCCACTGCGACTTCTCCTCACACGCCACAAGGGCGTCTCCTCTCACAGACACCTCGCGTCCGGATTTAGGTTTACGCCGGTACCGCTAAGCCCACTAGCCCAAGAAGAAACAGGTAAAGCATAAAATCTCGAAACCCTTCAACAAAAAAATCAACGTCAAGCCGAGGCGCCCAATTTCTCCCCACGCCGAGAGTTGAAGATCGCCTTTTTCCGGTAAGATTAGAGCGATTTTTACGCTGAAATTTTATTGAAATTTTTGTCGATTTTTGATCCTATGCGATTTCATGAAATTTGTTAGCCGATTTTGATCCGGCGCGATTTGATGAAATTGATAATGAGTCCGCCCGGGTTTCTTTGAACTGATTTTTCCGGGTTTGTTTGTAAGGATGTTTGGTCCCGATATCGCCTAATTCTTTTTTTTTTTTGAATTTCGGGTTCGCTTTGGTCTTTGAGTACGTAAATTATAAGGATGAAGATGTCAAGATGCAGGATGAAGATGTTGAATTTCTAGTGAATTGAAGATAAAGATGCATATGTTCATCAATTTGAAGTAACATACGCACGTATTTGGTATTTAATATGTTCATGTTGAATAATGATGAAGATATCTAAATTATGAAATTTTTAGACAAAATACGAAATTTCTGAATTTATGTTATTTTAAATATGTAAATTTCCATTTTCTTGAATTTTAATATGAAATATTCAAGTTAAAATTTTTTTATAAACATGAATAATTTGCAAATGTTAGAATTTAGATTTTACCAAAATTGTGATGTAAGATGAAAGCTAATAAGAAGGGAAAAAGCAGGAAGAGACTAAAGCAAAATTAAAAACTAATAATGCATAGTGGAAGGGAAAAGAGAAAAAGAAAAAGATGTTTTTGTATTAAAATACAGAGTATATATCTTTTTTTTCATACCTATTTTGCACTTTAGGAGTAGTTTTTAAAAAAATGATGGGCCTAGGAAAGATGTTTTGAGATGGGATTTAGAATCAAGATTGCAAAAACACAATTAATAAATAAGAATCGATAATAATTGCCTAACTCGGGGTTGGCAAAATACCAGGTTGAAAAAGTTCACATGGGTTTTTTATTAATTTTATGCTTGCAAAAACAATGAAAAACGCCCCAAGTATTTATAGGACAAAAACAGACCAAATCCAAAAATGACTAAATCTCACCCTAAATCTATAAGTGATATACTTGAATGAAAATTAAAGGACAAAAAACGTAAATCTAGCCTATAAAAATAAATAAAAATAGCAAGAGATGATAATCTTGATCTTCCATGTGAATCTTGCCAAATCTTGTAAATATATCTTTTGAAAATCTTTGCCCAATAACTTTAGTTTCGCCATATAATTCAAAGACGATTATTGGGTCCAAAAACCCCGCTCGCATCAATGGGCTTTGGACCTCTAAGTCACCATTCTATTTATTTATAGACTGAGTCTTATATGAATAAAGACACCGCATTTATTTAGTGTATTTTAAAACTATACAATTTATTTCTAATCGAAAAGTAATTTGTTTTATAATGAATCGCGGCAACTATTTTTTCATATTAATAATCGTACGATTCAAACAGGAAGAAGTTACACTGCAAGGTACTTAAAAATACAAGATGAATTTAAGACGCACAAGACCGAACGATATAAGATTTAAATTATTTATATTATGACGTACGAATTTATGAAATGGTAATCGAATCATGATTTAATAAATAAAAAATGATTTGAGTATTAAGGTGGAACTTCGTTTACATCTCATAGAAATGAAGGTTCATCTATAATTTTTCATTCGGTGTCGATTTTAAGGAAAATAATTAAATTCAGTAGTTAGATGGTTGATCAATCAAACCAACAACTTTATTTGTCAAATTCGATCAACTATTTCATATGCCCGAATTATTTGATCTGATTTTGCAATTTATTGTAAATTATAACTTACAAGACCTATTTTAAAACTTTTAAAACTGTGCAGAATCACTTTTTGGTGCTCTTTGAAACATAAAAATTAAAAAAAAGGAACATGAAGTATTTTGTAAGTTAAATAACCGGACCAAGTATTGACTATCTAGCAAATGGAAATATGCAATTGATTTAATGTTCACATTAACGCAACAGATTATAATATATAAACCAAGTCTAGTTTTTGTGCGATATCAGATTACAAATTCGTTTCGAGCGATAAATATCACCTTTAAATAGAAAATGAATAACTATACCATTTTTTTTTCAGAAAACAGTCACTTTTGATAATAAATTAAATGTTTTAACTTTAAAAATGAGAACTTTTCTATTAAACAGTGATACTCGTCGCACGAACGGAGTGCGAACGGAATGAAATCCGCGAGAGAGTGTCATCCATTTGATTATGTGTTGTACAACACCAAGATAAAGACAATAGACCCACACGGGTCTATATTGTGGTTTTTTTGTTGAATAGCACAGTCCCGCATGTAAAATTTAAATACACTATAAACCATCGCTGGTTCATCGCACAACACCGGTGTTCAGACAAAGCATGCATCCAAACCGAAGTGTCAGTGCAGGTTTTTACCTAAAATATAACTTTATGTAGCCAATACTCCAATATTGGCTGGGTCCTAAAACGTGGCTTGCATAAATTATGCACATACATACTGATTTTACAATAAAAATTACAAACATATGAACTTATAGATTACATACATCCTCACATTTAGTATACAGTTGATATGTGCAGTATGTTATCAAATGTCAGCCAGACGATGTGGTGTTTCAACTTCAACTATAAACGGTCGGCAAAGAAAGGGAAGTTCTGCAGTAACCAAGGACTCCTCTGATAGCCCCTGAAATGATAAATTGAAAATTACTGAAATGAAGATAATGGCTATGAAAGATATGGGGTGGGTAATCAAGGCTATTATAGGCACTGCATACCAAAGCTGCCTCCCAGGCTTGATTGCCGGTCGGTTCCACAGCCGCCTCTTCCAAAACTGTAGCACAAATTCGAGATCAGAGACATGACTGAAAACTTCATTAAATCCTGCACCAACAAACAAATGTGTATGTGCAGTGTGAGTGGTTTTTTTTTCACTGAGTTTTTGCAGGAAATAAACTTTTATGGAAATAAGTCATAAGGAGGACATATGAAACAATTTGATCAGTTAAAAAAGAATACTAGGAAAGAGAAATCATCACTATAGCATAAATTGAAGAAAAGTTAGATGATGCAACTATGGCTGAGATTTGGGGAAGCCAACAACTTGTATAAGTAGAACTTCTTTTCTTCAAGAACTACTTTATAGTTAGTTTTATAAGTACTCATTAACTTGTATAAAGTACTTTCTTTTCTTCAAGAACTACTTATAGTTAGTTATTTACCCATGAAACCAACGACTCTTCCGCTATATATTGCCAACTATTTGCGGACATACACGTGATCCAAACACTCACAAAATCGACAAGCTGCTGTTGAAACAAAGTTCATCAAGAAAGAACATCAAAGCTCACTCGCAAATACCTTCTAATATTCATAAACTTAGGTAACAACATATTTTGATCAATAAAATGATGCATCTTAGGATTGCAACTACTGTTGACAGCTGATATTGAATTATTTCCACCGTCCATTTAACTAGTGCCATAAACAACAGCAAAAATTCTTCCTAATCTTCTGAAGTTTTAGCAGAATAAACACCTTCTTCAGGAAACAAACAGTTACAGTCATTGCGGATGCAAAAACTCCCAAACAAGTCCATTTTGTCACATTTTCTGATCAAGGATTTCAATATTTAAGAGAGAGATAGAGAGCGAGCTCACACTATTTGCCTATTGCCATTAACGACATCTAAGCGATAAAAGCTGCATCCTCTGCTGAATGGAAAAGATTTTCCTTCCATTCTGTGTCAATCGAAACAAAATCAAATCAGCAAATCTGAACAATGTCAAAAGTAACTGAATTTATCTAATACTTAGAAAATAAACAAATCATATTGTTACCTAAAGTGCCAAGTTACTCAATAGCAGTGTTATCCTCCTCTGATATATCATCAACAGCGAACTGCAATTCCATACTGATGGAATCAATAAACTTCTTAAAAAGAAATCCAGGATTGCCTGCAACGATAATTTAGGGCAAAATCTCACATAAGTATGATAATGTACGGATCGATAAATCTAAATCAGTAAACCCCCAAAAATGAATAACTTCAGAAATTCAATTACCTTGCGGCCGACGAAAGGGGAGAAGATAAGGTCTTCGTAGACGCAATTGAGAGCAATAAAGGTCCTCTACAGAAGCCAAATCGCGACGGTTGATTCCGTCGTAAAATTTCCTGACGACGTTCGCCGCTGATTCTAAGTCAATCGCGGCGGAAGCCGCTTCCACCGACGTCTGATTACTGCTCCGCTGCACAAGGCGGCTGCTGATTTCGTTATCATATGAAGTGCGGTGCCTCGGAATTGTATGATTAGGGAAGGAGTAGTAATGGCGGAAGCTTGGACATGGAGGTCTGTTTGCGGAGGGAAGGATAAAAATGGAAGGTGGGAAATTGCTCGAATCATCATGGATTCTGCTGCTAACCCAACCGATTCTCGATATTAATTAAATATTCCTCTCATTACACATGACGCCAATTTTAAGCATGTAATTTAAGAAAAATATTGGTTAACTTCTTATGCATCGGTTGGCAGAAATAAGCACCATCCATTCATAAAATGCAGATTTTAAAAGCGTACAATTTATTATAATGAAATATGCGAATTGTTTGAATAATTAAATTCATTAATATGGAAAATAAGCATTCCTGTTCAACGTAAAATGTTGTATCTTTCAAAGATAAAGTTTCGCATTCTAAAACGTAATACGAAACAGATTTTGTTGTCTCTTTACAGTATATGAGACCCAATTCAAAAATATAATGGGTAGAATGTTGAAGGTAAATTTTTATGTATAAAATAAATAAAAGTAATTTGATTAAGGTATATATAGATTTAAAAAATAAATGATATTTTGTGTAAATAGGTGAATATTGTGAGAATCGAAGAAACGAGATTTTTTTTTTGTTAAATATATAAAGTGTTGAACATCCCAATAAAAAATTATCTGAATATGTTTTGAGACGGAAGGAGTAGTAGAACATCATTTTCAATTGAAATTATATTTTATCATTTCTTATTTGTTGACATGTATAAGAGAAATTTAGATATTAAAATTTTGGGATTTGGAAAAGGTAAAATAAGATATTCGAATTTTGAAGTAAAAAATCCAGCAGCACCACTCACTGACTTGCATTGAAATTAAGACAACCCTCTCAAAAGGAGGTTAGACGAAGCATAATTTTCATCATTGATGATTTATACAAATTAATATACCATTTATATATGAGAACGTTCAATTCAAGGTCTTTAATACACACGGATTAACACATGTATTTATTAATTGTATAAGAACTATCACATTTATGAAGATACCACAAAACGAAGTGGAAGAATGCAAAGACAGACTCATGCCTTTCTATTCTTTTATGCATTCACTAGTTTGGTTTGTACCACTAAACTACCCAATAAGAAAACCTCGAACTAAAATTTACCTAGATCGCGAGCTAAAAAAGATACCATCGAATATCATATCACTAAAAAATATAAGATAACTTTATAAGATATAAAAACATCAAATATCACAACACTAATAATATAAGAAGAAAACATCCAAAAGAACAATGGTAATAGATGTTCAACCACAAAGCTAAAGTTCAGGATTATAAAGACTGGGGAACAGAGAAAAAATCCACAAAACATCATGTCCAAATGTCGGAAAAAAAAGGATTCGCAAACTAAAACTTTATGTTGGCAAATGACAGTGCCCTCTTAACGATTGGCCTTGGCCACCCCCTCGATTTCATCCTTCTTCTTGATCGATCGTAACTGCACATTCATAAGAGATGAAGCATTGAGTATTAATTGTAGGATATATTCTTTTGAAAGGTTGATCAATTAAAATAATGAGGAGTGTGAATCCTCACCTGTTTGATGACCCTTTTGCAGCATTGATTAGTTCATCAGCAAGGCATTCAGCTATGGTCTTGATATTCCTGAACGCACTCTCCCGCACCAGTTGTCAAGAGATATATCGCCTGATTCACGCCGACGAAGAGGTGAGATATCAACAGCTTGACGCCCTGCACAACACCAGCTGATCCAATTCTGGTAGCATCTTCTTGGCCCACTGCATAAAAACAAGAAGCCACAAATGTTAAACCATATCCAGCGCGAGTTATATGCCCGTAGTTCAAAACACAAGACCAGAGAACCTCAAAGCAAGATTGTGGACCATAAGTAATGCAGGTATTTCCAGTAGAAGCTCAAGATTACAAGTGATGCATAAACACGGAGGAACTAATGCTACAATTGCCTTGTTTTAAAATTGCAGGGAAAAGTAAAGATGACTTATTAAATACCTGTTGATGACAGCATCAACAATGACTTGAATTGGGTTCAGGTCAGTTAGCAAATGAATGATTTCCATTATGCGTGTTTGATAATGCGGACAGCCATCAACTTCTTCCCCGTTGTTTCTACCGTGCATCATGAGGGAGTTGGTCAACCTTTCAACAATCGGGCACTGTGCCTTCCTGAACCTCTTCGCTTGGTACCTTCCAGCAGTGTGGGGCATGAAGATGGGGTGCTTTTGAAGCAGTTGCAGTGATGTAATCCTCAACAGAAATGTCACTCACCTATAAATAACCAAGTACTCATTAACAATTAAATCATTATATATACAAACACACTGATAACCAATCAGATGAACGCATGCAGACAACAATTCACCAAGATAAAAACATTCTATAACATTCACTGAGAGGAACCCAGCCACAGCAAATTGATTGTTCACTTCAGCAGAATAACAGAAAACCAAAGTATGAAAAGTAATGAAAGCATATATATATATATATATATATATATATATATATATATATATATATATATATTCACACTGGTTAAATCAAAGCCTCATGAGTTTGTAACAAATAATTAAAGATGACCATAAAGCATAAAGGAAAACAATGTCTTTTCCCCAACATTTTCAAACATAACATAAACAGGAAAACAAGCAGGATGTTAAGCAAAATATTAAACAAGGCCGTAGCCAATAACATCAACAAGTACATGTGAGTGAAGCTAATAAATTTTAATTTTTATATAAGACCATAAACAAATCTAAATCAAAACACGAGCAGAGAGAAACGGAAAACACAAAACAAATCCTAAAAAAAGCTTACAGCGAAAATAAACAGAAAAAAACAGCAACATTTATAGATCGCAGATTCACAAATCACCTTACGCCTAAAAAAGGATAAATTTACGGAGTGGGAAGAAATTTTGTACCTCAACTCCGTCGTAGGTCCAACGGTTGAAGAGCATAACATCGCTATGAGCCTTTTCCTGCGCCTCGGGGTTGGCGGGTGCAGGGACGACGGGCGCAACATCTACAGCCCCTCCATTGCTGTTACTCTAGGGTTGTTGCAGGCAGAGATGCGCAATTAACAACAAGCTTTGTAAAACTGCGGAGGAGATGTGCGCTCGAAGCAGAAGAAGAGAATAAATATGCGCAAAAACCCTAGGGCAAATGTGGGCCGAGTTGGGCCAACTAACTTGGGCTTTAGTTTATTTCAGAAATGGGCTGAAAAGTATATTACGTTGAGCTGGGCCTTTTTTTTTTTTTTTGCTGGATTTTATGGAAATTGATGGGAAGTTGAGAGCATTTGTTGGGTTCTTTACGGCCCACCATTAACCCTCTTAGATTAATCATTGGAAATTTTGGTTGAGATCAATCAGTATGATTAATAATTTTGTCTTTAAAAAAAGATAAAAAAACGAAATTCGATACTAATATATGACAATTCCAATAATGTGTTAGTTTTCAATTTTTTTGTGGATCTCATACAAGATTCATTCAGTGTATCATAAGATCATAATCGTTTTAACCATACAACTTATTATATTGAAATATATAATTTATTTATAAGAAAAACTCAGAATAGATAGTTCAATGTAAACAAGTTATATCTTTCAAGATAATAAATTAAGCATGATTCTAAAATCACCTACGAATGCATCTCAAGACCTAAACGATACAAAAACTTAGTCCAATTTTTTTAGGTGGATGTGCAAATTTGGAGGGAAAAAGATGGCAGGGGCATATGAATAATAATCTCTATTTGTTCCGTAAGATATAACAAGGGTGGTTGTGATTTTATATTAAATTAGTATTTTTTATGATGATAATATATTATTTTATTATTGTTAGTTAGTGGGGTAATGATCATATGAAAGAAAAATACAAAAAAAGTAGGTGTACAAGAGTAATACTTTGTGAACCAAGTTTATACATAATCAGATTATCAAGTTGTAAAAAAATCATCAAACAAAGAATAGTTTTTGTGCAATAATAAAGTGATAGTTTTATGACATTACTGATATATTAAAAATATGATCGTGAACTCGCTCAAGCAAGTTTTTTGTTGGTGTATAATAGGGGATAGCGAGGTTGGGGAAACTCTGGATGGACACAGATCTCCGCATTGATATAACATTGTCTTATATGGGCCAAGCCTGCAAGAATTTATTTTTTGGCATCTCCCAAAAAGTCTCATACAAATTGAGTATTGTCCATCTTTATAAACTCCGCGATCTTTCCATATTATTTCGATGTGGATATCGCTTTGACATTCCAATTATGTTCCCCTCAAACAAAAACAAAGATCACTGAGTCTCCCCTTGAATGACCCGCTTTATCTAAGTCAACCACACCTAGTCCACATAGACCTCATTATTTCATCAAGGCTCGCTTTTCTTTAATTCGACACCTTTTAACCCACATCATTTTTTTTTTTTTTTAATCATGGCTCGATACCACCAAGTTAAATCATGGCTCGATACCACCACAGGATATTATGCCTTGGGAAAGGGCCCCATCTCCGCATTGGGTAGGAGATTGTTGGGTTTTTGTAGCTTGATTCACTTTTTGTTTGCTTCCCAAGAGATTACTTGCCTTCTAAAGATGTTTTACTTGGGGCTAAGTTTGTTATGCTATTAATAATCATAATTTCTTAAGTTTAAATGACCTCTAACTCTCCATCAGATCTTGCACTTTTTTGTATGAGCATCACAAAGAGAAATAGTAGATCCCTTGGCTCTTGTAGATGTAGTCATTCTTTAACTTGATCAACAATCATGCACACTTTATATATTGTCGTTCTATTTTTTCTCAATATTTGCATATTAATTCTAAATGACCTTCCAAGGTAAAGCAAACATGGCACCTGACACACTAAGACTCCATTTGGATGGATGGATTTGGGAATCCATAGATTTTACACATAAATCATACTATTCAATAGATTTACAAATACTTAGATGTGAGAGTTTAGGGAAGAGGGTGAAGGGGAGAAGGCGCTGAAAGGGTGGAGATGAGGAGATTTCACAAATGATTAGGTTTTGATGAGGATTTGAAATCCTCCATTTTGAACTAGCTTCTCAAATCTAAGTTTTCATAAATCCATTGAAGAGTAATGATTTGTGTGTGAAATCCATGAATTTCAATTCTCATCCATCCAAATGGAGCCTAAGATAAATCATTTTATGTAGCTATTCTTACAATGTCTTGTTTCCTTGCAAGTTGCTATACATATTCATTTCAATATTGTTACCTAAGCACTAAATAGTAATCGATCCATATATATTATAAATAGAGGGCATTTCATACATATTTGCTAATCACAAATATTACACCAAACTTAAAAAAGAAAAGGAAAAAAATCATCAACATATGTACCCAAAAAAATGGAATTAGTGCAAACCAATTATGAGAAAAAGAAAGTGAAAAGCAAATTTAGTGTGAGTTTTAAACCTAGGTACGATGGATGAGGTCGGTTGTTCTTACATTCATTTCTTTTTTTTATTTTTTTCGACACTGTCGGTTAAGGAAAATATTATATAAAATTATATTTGGCATTAATAGTACATAATTAAGCCTTTAATTAAACATAATTAAAAAAGCAAGTTAAAAACATAAAGTACTTTGGTGGATTGAATTGGATAAATGACTATGACCACCTTTGAAAGACGAAAACCGCGTCTCCAAACAGTATCAGAATCTAACCTACTCATCTTCCCCATTTTTTATCTGAATCTTAATTTTAATTTCATTTTTATTTATTTCAAACATGATGCAAAATGATTTATCGATATCTTCACATTTTCCATATATTATCGTATTCCTTTAATAATTATAATTTTCAAGAAATAAAACTTACTTGGACATCAAGATTACTTGGTCTCCAATAATTACTTGGACATCAAGAACCAAGATCTTTTTCCTTATTATTGTTCGACTTGGCCACCAAGTAGTACTTGGGCCCCAAAGTCTAGTATTTTCCTTTCATGCACTATTAGGATTAGTATAAATATGTGTTCATTCTTCATTGTAAGGACACATTTTGATATTGAATAATATAAGTATTTCAAGGTTATTTCTCAATATCCCTAGACGTAGTTTCAATCCCCTCGCAATGTTGAACGAGGTTGCATCATCCGGTATCTCGATTCGGTGTTTTTCACGCAGAATGGATCTCGATCGGATCCCTTCTTGTCCGGTTTTGAGGATGTCGGGTACCTGGATCGATCTCATCTCGTCCGATTTGAGGATATTCGGTAGGTACGATTTGCAAATCCTCGCCAAACGCCCCGAGGCTTTGGTTTTGGATAATCTAATCGGCGTCGAATCTGCCGGGACGAGATCCACTGGCACCCATCCTCTTCGATTGCCACCCTACCAATCTGTCGCATGATCGGGACCTACCCGTCTCGGCAGTACAGATGATGATGTGGAAAAGCGGCATGGATTTTGTGAAAAATGTATTTAGTTGTCCTCGTCATCCATTGGAATCCGTTGTGATTCATTTGCGCCGCCCGGCGCTGTCGTCGATCGGTGTAGCCACCCCCGTCACCATTATGCATAACCCGCGTCGCGCCAGGCACCACCTCGCCACCGCCTCGCCCGACTTCCATCATCGTCGGCGCTTTTGGTTCGTCTTGTGAATCGATCGTGCCCAACTGGTTTGTTCTCGCCGGCAGACGCCCTCAATTCCCCCACCAAACGAACTCATCAACATCCATCAACACGCCGACACCTTCATCGCCTGTATGCTGCTTACCCACCGCTGCTGCGTCACCTTCTGGCGTCCGGTTATTTGTCGTATTTGAGCTTGCCCTCTAGATTGATGATGGCGATGGTAGCATCCCTCGCTTCCTGCGTAATTCATTTTGGGCTTCATAAATCTTTTTTGAGAAATATGGGCCAACTTATTTTACTTGAGGAGGATTTTGATTTTTTGGCCCCAAAATAAATAACTATCATTTTTTTCATTACTAATGATAGTTATTTTACAACTTCTATGAAACCTTTCCGTTACCTTACCATCTCAAGACTCCGGGCCATATAATGACCGCATACGATTTTTTCTAAGATGGGTATGCCTTACTTTCATGGTTCAAGGATATACCTTACGTTTGTCTGCGAACTTTTCTTCTAATTATTCATTTAAGATTCGGCCCAAAGGATGTTCCGGCTGCCCACAAGACTTTTTTTCCGTAATGATTCATCTAGATTCGAGGGCTTAATCTCACCCAAGAGAGGAAGGATGATGCAGACCGATTCATCGCCTCTTCACATTATCCACATATTATACATATTCCTTTAATAATTATAATTTCAAAGAATAAAACTTACTTGGACACCAAGATTACTTGGTCTCCAAGAATTATTCGACATCAAGAACCAAGATATTTTCCTTATTATTGTTCGACTTGGCCACCAAGTAGTACTTGGGCTCAAAGTCTAGTATTTTCCTTTCATGCACTATTAGGATTAGTATAAATGTGTCCATTCTTCATTGTAAGGACACGTTTGATTTAAATAATATAAGTATTTCCGTTTATTCCCCGAGTATCCCGAGACGTAGTCTTAACCCCTTGCAGCATTACGTCTGCATCAAGAAAAAAAACGTGATATAATAACACTTTTATATTATGAAAGTAATTGGTGTGTTGGGCAAACATGTTCACCGTGAAAATCGATCCATTTTTTACAGGCATGATTACTCAGTTATCACGATTAATATTTTTTTGTAATATAAGTCGCACCCTTCAATTTCCACTATTAATACACTTGCTGTAATATATATCACACCCTTCAGTGTTATGAATAATACCCTTTATAATAAAAAGTCACATTTTTTAGTTAGCATAACTAATACAGTATCCTTTAGTAGTATGAGTCACACACTTTAACCAGTTTCACGGATTTTTTGAAAGTAATATCATCTTATAATAAGACCGTCTCATATGATCAAAATTTATTTTCTTAGGTTGCGTTTGTTTTGGGACTCACACAGATGGATTTAGGACTTTGCGCTCCCCGTCTCATACGAGTTTGGGATTTAGAGTCTGGTTTTCAAATCCCACATTCCATCCACACCTACAAATACCTATAAAATCTATTATTATTCTTCCCAATACATCACACTTTATACACTTTATTACTCTTTTCAATATAATATAATAATACAATATCAATCATTATTAAATATTGATTTGACATAAAAGTTAAATCTCACCCTACTCAAATCTCAAAACAAACACATCGTTTTACTATTCATCAAAGATTCTAAATCTCTGGATTCTAAAACTTTGACTTGTTCCGCACACTTAAATCCCAAAATCAGAATTACATACATTTTATCTGATTTTTTTTCCTTCAATACTCTCTAAAATCTCTACTTTCATCATTGATTCGTATGTCTCGATTTTTTTTCTGTATTTAAAACATCATTTAGCAGGGAAATAAAAGGGGAAATTACTAATAAATATAATTTTTTATATAAATTATTAATAGATATAAATGAGATTACACATGTAGCGTTTCCTACAAATATACCAACGATATGCATCAATTTTTTACCTATTAATAAAATTATAATCCCGAATGTCATATCGTTAAGTCTCTCAAAATAAAACATCATTTAAAAGGAGATCTTGGGATAGATATATTTTAAAATTGCAAATTCTTAATTGGCTAAAATAGTTATATATCTGTAATTATATTTACATTTTTACGTCTGTTTTGATTATATATCTAATCCCATTTTATATCTATTAGTAATTTGAAAAAAAAATTTATATCTATCGATAATTTCTCACTTTAAAAATACGAATCTCACGTGCTTGCTGCTTGCATTTTCTTTTTTTACTTGCACGTATGCATATTTTTCATTTTGTTTTTATGTTTTTAAAGTCAAAAATACCACTTCAAAAGTACAGAACTGAATAGAATGAATGTTCTAAAGTCAATTCACTGCCGGTGTCAAAAGGTTGGAAGTATTATGTGAAAATCTAATTAAATAATTCAAGACTACTTTTATTCTCAGTTATTTGAATGTTTTTTCTAAACTTGTAAATAAAAAATGAAATTAATATAAGTAAGAATACCAAATTCCTCAAGTTCTATTCTTTCGAATGGGAAATTGAAAAAGCAAAGAGACCGTGAAACGATATCAAATTAAGAATTTGGAGTTAGTTAAATGCAAGAGAAATTTGGAGACATATAATAATTTTTAGTGAGTGGCGTAATAATCCTAGTGTTATTCTTGATTAGATTGTGGAATATGTACTCTAGAACTTGGGGATTTTGTTGATTTCTTTCATGTGTATAAATGCCCGATTGGTTATATTCTATGGGTACTTCTCATGCCTATTTTATATTAGATAATTATTTTTTCTGATAATAAAAAAACTTATTCAGGACTCTATTAAATTTATAATTAAAATAATCTCAAATATTATTTCTTAGGGGTGACAATTCTTATTATCATGTCGACACGATAAGGTTATCCGTGATGACACGACACAAACACGAAAAATTTTGTGTCAACACGACACGATATGACACGATAAGAAAAATAAATAAACTTTAAAATAGTATTTATATTAAAATTTTGACACGATACAATATGACACGATAATACACGTTAGCAAGATATAACACGATAAAAAAAATACAAAAAATCTCTAATAAAATTACAAAATATCAAGCCATATATACAATCAATTTTTTTTTCAAACTTATCAGGTTGACACGAACACGACACGAAAATTTAGTGCCCTTATCGTGTTTATATAATAACAACACGAACACAATAAGTCTAAAAATTAACCCGCAATTTTTATATTATTTTCATGTCGTGCTATCGTGTCGTGTCGTGTCCGATATTACCCATGTTTCTGAAACATACCATCAAGTACAGTCCAGAGGACATATCAGTAATGTTTAAGAAAATATAGTAAGTTAGAAAAAGAAAAGTAATTAATTAAAGGATGAATGGGTGACAGATAAAGAGACAATTAAGCTTTGTTAGATACAGCTGTTGGTCATGTCCTTCTAATATCTGGGAATAAATAAATAAACACAACCAAAACGTCTTTGTTATGGACCAAAGTTATTTTTCCAATGGTTAATGATGAAGATTTTATAACACCTTAAATATACTCTTAAGTTATAAGGTTGAAATTACATCAAATTACTTTATATTCAAAAAATAAAATAATGAATAAGTAACAAATAAGGTTGAATGAAATTCGAATAAGCAATTTAATTGTCGAACTATAAAGGAGCATTCAAGTGAAAAAAATGTGTTACAAATAAAATAGATATGATGAAATGATAAAGTGAAAAACAAAAATTGTTACCTATTATTTGACGACAAATACTTGTATGAACTCGAATTCACGGTGAACTTTATTTTTTCAATATCACTCTTATGTATACGCACTACTACTATCAAGCATCAACTATAATACTGTTATGCATAAACACCATCACTGTAATAGCGTTTGTGCATGAAAGTGATAGTATTCATGTATGCATCTGGATCACGAATATTACTCCTATCTGACGTAATAAGTGTCTATTTGTAAATACAAGTGTAAGGATAGAAATACTTTTTTTTCAAAAAAAAAATTGAGTGATTGTTTGCAAACTCTAGAAAGTGGTTAAGAAACACTTATTTTAAAAACTGTTAGACAAAGGTAGTGTTTTGACCCTAATCTTGCACAATAAAAACACTTATTTTTTGAAAAAATTGAATCTCACTGACTTAAAAAAATAAGTGCTTCTAACTATTCTAGTTGTGTTCTAAAACAAGCACAAAGTTTTTTTTTTTAAAATAAGCTCTTCTACTCATTGAATAAAATTTGCAAACAGGTACTAATTCTAACTGCTCTAAAAAAAAGTATTTCTACCAAACTTTGTTGAGTTTGCAAACAGACTTTAAAATGAAGTCAGAAATTGATTAAAAAAGTGAAATTTATCCACCTCCCAACAAGAAAAATGAACTGGACAATGGACATGGATCAGGTTTCAACTGAGTTGAAAATCAAGAATTCTCCTTCAGTGTGAAACATTCTTTTTCTAATCAGATGAAAACAACACAAATCTTTTTCAATCCCATCCTAATATTTTGGATATTCAAACCTCTTAATCTTAAAAAATTATGAAGCACACCAAGTGTCATTTTAGTACAGCTGCTTGCAAAACCTCAAATAAACACAGATGTCCACTTTCATGCAACTACGTGGAACCTCCCTCCAACATTTTTGCCTCAAATCTTTGCTTCCATTCTGAAGTATGATCATGCACACTTACCCCACTCATTCATGTCTACAAATACTAAATTCCAATAGCCATTCAAGCTCACTTTTTCACCTTCAAACCTCACCAAAAACTTAAAACAAAGACAAAAAACATAAGCATGAGAAAACAAGAATCGAACAGATGCTCGCTGCCAAGATACATCGGTGTCGTGAAGCGTAAATAAATGGATGGGTGTCACAAATTCGTGAACCGGTAAAAGACGAGGATTTGGTTGGGAAGTTTCGACACATTCGAGATGGCGGCTGCAGCGTGTCTGGCGTGGCTGCATGGTACTTTGAAGGCTCGGACGCCGCGATCAATTTCCCCCGGAATTGGTGGAGAGTCTTCCGCCTCGCTAGTGTCGACGCGACGACGTCCGGCAGCTTCGGAGGCGGCCTACAGCTTGAGCCGTCGGGCGGCAGGATAATGGTGGTGCTGAATCCCGGCGGGGAGTATCTCCGCACGGGTGCAGCTTATCACCGAAGCGATATCCAAGCCATAAACGAGGTGCCACTTGACTTCGCCAAAATGTGGATGGAGCTGGGTGGTCCGCCTTCATGGGGGCGAACCTCGCAATTTTGGCGAAATTGAGATGGACGAATGGGATGACATGGAAACTTATCCCATTTGGGACTAATATACACACACGCACAAATATATATATATATATATACTTTTGATATGGAGCAACTCAAGCTTTTCTTATGGAGCACACATCAAAGATAAACTACTTGTACCATGCCATAACGTATACATGTTTTATGTTGGTGTTGGGTTCCAAAAAGAAATTAATCATCGAGCTCTATATCATTACTCTCTCTCTATATATGTGTGTTCACATTCTATTTCTAGCTAACATGATGATATCCTATTTCTAGCAAGGGAAGAATTAAGTATTTGTTAGAATAATAAGTATAGATGATAATTTAGTGGGCCTTTTATTAGAATAGTCTATTCACTTGTATATATATATGTGTACTCTTGACCTAATTCAATACATAAAAATTCTCCCACACTATGTCCTTTGATTATAGCATTTACATGGTATCAAGAGCATGGTTCCGAATTTGAAATTAGGGCTTGTTAATTTACGAAATTAAGGTTTGAAGAAAACTAGGGTTTGTGCAAGGATTTGGGGTTTCACGTTTCCACCACCTCCGTCAGGATTAATCCCGCCAAACCTGAGGAGGTTCCCGTCGTCCGAGCGACCCTTCACGGAAAAATTTCATCACGGAGGTCGACGTATGAGACTTCATCACGTGAGAGTTTTTTCTGCCGCCACTTGCGGCGGCGCGTGGAAAGCGCAGCGTCCGTTCTTTTAATTTTCTCCTGCGATTTTGTTGAGCTCGCCTCGTCGAGCTCTTTTTTGTTGGTGTACCTATTTTGGTCAACATCCGAGTGGTGTGTGATTTCATTTTTTAGGTACAGATTTTATGAAATTTTGGATTTGATTTGTTGCGTTTACGAATTGTTTCTTTTGGTTGGTTTGTAGTTTTGAAGATAAAATGTCTTACGTGGAGTGTCGTTATTGTCATGGGATTGGACATATAAAAGGAGATTGTCCAAAATTGCGCAATAAATTTGACCACTTTAATGGTTACATCCTTATTTCTACTAGTGAGTATGCAAGGTTCTTTGCAATTTCGGAAGTGAATCGATCAAAAGTTCTTACTATCCTTTGTTCTAGAGAATGTAATTCTAATGCATGTCTTGTTTCCTCATCATCCAAATGGGTCATTGATTACGGTGCCACTGATCATATGACGAATTAATCCAAACTTGTTCTCTACCTTTTACCCACATAAAAAGCGCATTTCTGTTACTTTAGCCGATGGTTCACAATCTCGTGTTATTGGATCGGGAATCTGTTAACCCGACATCATCCCTATCCTTGTCATCTCATTCTTAGTCTCCCACTGAACTCTCGTTTAATTTGGTTTTACGGAGTAAACTTACTCGTAATCTTAATTGTTGTCTCATTCTATCCCGATCATTGCTTGCTTCAGATCTTCTGACGAAGATTATTGGTAAGGGACATAACGAAGAAGATTATTGGTAAGGGACATGAATCTGGCGACCTCTACATCATTGAGACACATCGACTAATTCATAGCATGTGCGTGAAACCGCCACCCCATGGATGCACATCGCTTGGTTGGGTAATCCTTCTCTTCCTTTGTTGAAGAAACCGTCCGCAGCTTTCTCGGTTATCATCTCTAGATTGTGAATCTTGTCATTTTGCTAAGCATCATGGTATTAGTTTGAGTCCTCGAGTCAATAACCGAGCAAGTGCTCCTTTTGAGTTAGTCCATTCTGATGTTTGGGGTCCATGTCCGATTACATCGAAACCTTGGATTTCGTTATTTTGTCATCTTTGTTGATGATCATTCTCGTATTTACATGGTTATATTTGATGAAAAATCGTTCCGAAAGTTATTTACTCATTTTTCATCTTTTGTCTTTGCCGATTAAGACTCAATTTGGTGTGTCTGTGAAAAACTCTCGCTGTTGATAATGCTAAGGAGTATCTCTAAAACATTTCATTGTTATATATTTGCGATAATGGCATTCTCCACCAAACATCGTGTGTTGATACACCGCCTCAAAATGGTGTGGTGAGAGAAAGAATAGACATCTTCTTGAAACAAATAGAGCCTTGTTATTTTCCATGCAAGTCCAAAACATTTTTTGGGTCGATGTCGCTTTCTTCGCTTGTTTTCTTATAAACCGCATGCCTTATACGGTTCTTGGTGGTAAAACTCATTTTCATGTTCTATTTCCATCTAAGTCCTTGTTTCCTATTGAGCCTAGAATATTTGGTTGTACTTGTTTTGTTCGGGATGTTCGGCCTCGAGTCACAAAATTAGATCCAAAATCTTTGAAGTGCATTTTCTTGGGTTATTCTAGGTGCAAAAGGGTTATCGGTGTTTTACGTCCTAGTCTCAACAAGTATCTTGTATCCGGTGATGTTGCCTTTTCCGAGCATACACCATTCTCTCATTCCCACTCCTCCTCCCAATCGGGGGAGGGGATATCAAACTTTTTGATATATACATTCTCTTCCAAGGATACCTCCATCTCGACTCCACTCGCCACCTATCATACAAACGTATTCTCGCGTCCTCCACCTCCTGCTCACCGCTCTCGCCGATTTGGTCCCCGATATGCCAGCTTCATGTCCTGATGAGCCAATATCTTCGTCAACAGATCCTCCTCCAAGTGATGATCTTCTCATTGCTCTTCGAAAAGGTAAACGTTCTTGCATTTATCCCATTTCATCTTTTGTTTCATATGATCACTTATCCCTTCCTCTCGAAATTTTGTTTCTTCTCTCAAACCTGCTTCCTAAAACCGCTCAAGAAGCTTTGGCCCATCCCGATTGGCGAATGCCATGATTGAGGAAATGAATCGTTAGATACTACATCGCACTTGGGTTTTGGTGGATCTTCCCCGCAAAACGACCCATTAAGTCGCAAATGAGTGTTTATTTATTAAAGTTAATCCCGATGGTTTTGTGGTTTCGGTTGAAAGCTCGCCTTGTTGCCAAAGGCTATGCTCAGACTTATGGTGTTGACTATTCTAACACCTTTTCTCCTGTTGCCAAACTTACCTCGATTAGGCTCTAGATTTCGATGGCCGCTACTCATCATTGGCCTTTACACCAGTTGAACATCAAGAATGTCTTTCTCCATGGTGATCTCGTTGATACTATTTATATGGAGCAACCACCTGGTTTTGTTGCTCAGGAGGAGACTCATAAGGTATGTTATCTTCAAAAGTCTTTGTATGGTTTGAAACAGAGTCCTAATGCATGGTTTGGTACTTTTACTAGTGCTGTTGAGAAGTTTGGCATGAAGCAAAGCAAATCTGATGATTCTGTTTTTCATATGCGTTCTGAGGGTGGTATTATCTTGATGGTTGTGTATGTGGATGATATTGTGATCACTGGGAGTGATGTTAAAGGAATTGCATCTTTGAAAGCTTTCCTTCCTACTCAGTTTACTACCAAGGATTTGGGGACACTTAAGTATTTTCTTGGTGTTGAAGTGAGTAGGAGTAAGAAGGGAATTTTCCTGTCTCAAAGAAAGTATGTGCTCGATTTGCTTTCTGAAACAGGAAAACTGGGAGCTAAACCATGTAGCTCTCCAATGGTTCCCAATTTGCAGCTTACAAAAGAGGGTGTGTTATTTGATGATCCCGGAAGATACATAAGGTTGGTTGGAAAGTTGAATTATCTTAGGGTGACACGTCCATATATTGCTTACCCCGTAAGTGCAGTGAGTCAATATATGTCATCACCAACTGTTGATCACTGGAAGGCGGTAGAGCAAATCTTGTGTTATTTGAAAGGAGTCCCTGGACGTGGAATTATGTATAGTGACCATGGTCACGAAAAGGTTGAATGTTTTTCTGATGCTGATTGGGCAGGGTCAAAGGAAGATCGAAGGTCTAATTCAGGATATTGTGTTTTCTTTGGTGGAAATTTGATTTCGTGGCAAAGTAAGAAACAAAAAGTAGTCTCACGTTCGAGTGCAGAGTCTGAATATAGAGCTATGGCCAAAGCTGTGTGCGAGATAGTATGGGTATATGAGTTTCTAAATGAAGTGGGTTTAGAGATCTCAATACCAGCCAAACTGTGGTGTGATAATCAAGCTGCGCTTCACATTGCCTCTAATCCGGTCTTCCACGAACGGACCAAACACATTGAGATTGACTGTCACTTTGTTCGTGAGAAGATTCAACGTGGCCTAATTTCGACAGGTTATATGAGGACTGAAGATCAATTAGGAGATATCTTCACTAAGGCTCTTAATGAGGTTAGAGTTGACTATCTTTGTAACAAGCTAGGCATGATTTTTTATATTGAAGGGGACATGTGCTGAGGCCCTTCATTATTTGTTTCTGTGGCAAGTTTTTGGGCCATGCTTCTAACAAGAATTTGTTGTATCTCTATTCATTTCAAGAATTAATATGTATGCTTACATTTTTAAGATTTCTCATTCTCCTTTTAGCACAAGTTTAGTTTGGAAAAAAAATCACTTTTATTGCTTGCTCTGTTTTTTCCTTGTTCTTTGATTTGAGTAAAGAATAAGTAGATCACCTGTTATTCTTTCTTGTCAATATAAATTCTTCCGTACCTCCTACGCGTCTTGTACAAGAACAAAACGGCAGCGAAAACTAGAAATTTGAACATTCTATAATGTTTCTTGAAACAACACTCCCAATCAGAAAGGCAACTTAAACTAGCTTCATCTAAAAGAAAAGTGATAAAATTAAGGTTGGAAAAATATAACAATGCAAGTGAACTTAACACTACAAGTGCAATTTCTGGTCCTCTGAATTACAGATCCAGTATTTCCGAGACAGAGGATTAAATTAGACATTTTATGCGTATCTACATTGCATCTTTAACTAATTCAAATTAATGAGTCAAAGTAATTCAGACATCCTAAACTGCAGGACATAAATCAAGTAGGCGGCACACTCATATACTGACATTTCAATAAAGAACCAAATTCATGATGAAGTTGACACCAGAAAGCATTCGACTGGTCAAAAAGGAGAATAATATTACCATCTTTTATA
The DNA here is from genome assembly GCA_037126765.1 of Stenogyne calaminthoides. Classification (NCBI taxonomy): domain Eukaryota; kingdom Viridiplantae; phylum Streptophyta; class Magnoliopsida; order Lamiales; family Lamiaceae; genus Stenogyne; species Stenogyne calaminthoides. The sequence continues at coordinate 31,712,868 of JBBCBC010000017.1, read as the reverse complement.
ATGATAGGCCACATGTAAAACTTCAACTTAGTCAATTGACTAGATATATTTAAAGAAAGAAAACGACAGAAAGAAAAGTAAAAGATAGTTGGAAATGCAAGAAACAACAGAACCAATGTGGAAGCATTTAGTTACCTTAATCCATGGCCCTGGTGCAACTGCTGAGGAGGAATTATTGACCTTTGTGGTAACATTTGCTTTCAATATGGGGTTACAACAGTAAATCCAGAGAGTATGAGATCGAACCTGATAAAAGACCAACTCATAGCATCCAAAGTTAGCTTTATAACTTCAACTGTGTGAGTGAGTTCTGCAGTACAAAAAATCCAGTTTCGGAGTACAATGAAAACACTAAGGCTCCATTTGGATGGATGGATTTGAAATCCATGGATTTCACACATAAATCATCACTCTCCAATTGATTTATAAATACTTAGATTTGAGAAGCTAGTTTAAAATGGAGGGATTTCAAATCCTCATCAAAACCTAGTCATTTGTGAAATCCCCTCATCTCTACTCCTTCCTCCTCTCCCCCTTCACTCTCTTCTCTAAACTCTCACATCTAAGTATTTGTAAATCTATTGGAGAGTATAATTTATGTGTGAAATCCATGGATTTCCAAATCCTCTATCCAAATGGAGCCTAAACATATTTGGGGGGGATAAGTGGCATGAATACTTCCAAAAGGACTACAACTTAGCATGTTTCCAGGTTACAAATCAAGCAGGAAAAAAAAAATTATTAACATGTTTAAAAAGCTTACATCTAGAGCTTGGAAGTATAAAGAAGTGCATACACAAGTTTTTGTTCTCTTTTCTGTTAATCTTTCTCTATGTTGCAATTTCACATCATATGCAAAATTCATAAATGTTAAAACATTACAAGTAGTTCTGTGAAGCATTTTTGTGCACCAACTGCAGAATAATGGAAAGACAAGAGATGAACCAGTCTTTATTGAACAATATTCTCATTTTTCAAAACTGTGACGCTGGACAAAGACGGACAAAACCATTGTGGTGGACACACCAAAAATAATCAAGAGAAAATCCATTAGAACTAAGATCCTCAACTAGAAATATAATAAAAAGCTAACTACAGAATTTGAATGAAGTAATGAATCATGAAACTCCTGCATCAGACTTGATTACAAATTTGGAGTGCCTGATTTCCAAATCCCTTGCCAGCTTCGCCCTCCCAGTTCTTCTAAGTTGTTTGACAACTTTAATGTAAATGCTGAAATCTGGCTTCAGATTCTTCTCCATCATTTCGACAAGAGTGTTTCCAGCACTCATCATATCACCTTTTCTCCGATAAAGACTTGCTAATAAACTGTACATCGTGTTGCCAGAGGTCTTATAAATGACATTCGAATCAACAACGTACTTGTATGCTGCCTCATATTTTTCTGCAGCAAACAAAGTCTTTATAATGTAAGCATAAGTCGATGTTCGAGGTTCAAGTCCCTGAGTCAACATTTGATCGAGCAGCTGGCGTACAACATCCATAGCACCTAAACTACATGCGGAATTGATAAGAATCTCGAAGCTTATGGCATCTGAAGGGATACCGTTTTCTTTCATTTCATCAAGAAGTAAAGAAGCTTCATCCATCCTACCGTTCTTCCATAAGCTGCCAAGAAGATAGTTATACACTGTGGTATTAGGGGCACAGTGGGCATTTCTCATCTCTTTGATTATACTATATGCATCTTCTATAAGACCACTTCTGCATTTTCACGAATCAAAAGGCAATAATAAGAGATGTTACTCTCTGTAATTTTGATGACATGACTAGCCATTTCAAACATGTGCAATTTACTGAACATCTCAATCAATGCACAAATACCAGAATTACGACATGATCCCCCAACTCCATTCAACAAATCCACCACTCTTTTAGTGGATTCTTTAAGCGAAGAATCCTCACAACCCCAAATGGGTAAAAATCTGAATGCCTCGTAACTGAGACAAATCTTTTCGGCTGAGAACATCCTAAACCATGTATTCATGGTTTCATAATTACCCAATCTTCCAATGTTATCAACAATCAAACTACAAACGTACGCATTCTTGTGCAACTGAGGATTATTATTCCGAATCCATTCAAACAACCTCAAACCAGATATTCTCTGGCAATTCAAAACCTCAAAAATCTCCGCAATTAAGTGTTTGGACAATCTTGAATGCAGTATATTTAACCTAGACTCAACATCCTCCCCATTGTTCCTAAGGATATCAACAATTTCAAGAACTAAATTCCCCGAAAAATCATTCCTCTCCACAACAGAAACAGAACTAAAATATTTAACCAAGTTTCCCCAATCAGGCAACACAGAACTTGAACTTACATTACAAGAGTTGGGAGTCAATGTACTCACATGATGTAAAACTAAACGCGTGAAACATATTTTTGAAGGAGGCCCAGATGAGAAATAGCATAAAGAGAGGTCTCTGTAGCGTGAATGTGATTCAATTTTGTATCTTTCTGAAAACCAGGAGTTGATCAAACAATGATTCTTGATAGGTAAATATGGTTTAAAACGGAGAACTGAAGAAGACCCAGAAGAGGAAATTTTCAAGATCGGATTTTTTTGAAGTGGAAAGAAAAATAAAGATGACCCAGATGAAGAAAAGCGTACAAAAGGCACAGCAGCCTTGGGGTTTAGGGTTTTGGGAGAGAATGATGAAAAAAGAGTGCAGTTTAAAGAGTACCTGAAGAGCTTTTGAGTTATATAAGATTTAATTGAGTTTTTCATAATAGCTCAGTTCTCATCTCTGCAATCTTTCTCGGTTGTTCTTCAGAATATCAGTTGAATTCGAGAGAGTGAGCAAGAACTGACGAAGTGCTGAATGGGTTTGAATTGTAGGAAACTAGGAAGGGTTTTACAGGGCAAACATGGAAAATATCAATTTGATAGGTTTGAGTGATTATTTGTGTTAAGGTTTTGAAAAAAAATTTCTACGATATCAAATACTATTGACATATGTATAATTGAATTTTTTTTTTTTTTCGTGGAGTGCGTAAGAAGTGGGTTAGGGTGATTTGCTTTCAACTTCGCTATCCATCACAACATCTGTCAAATTTCTTCTTCTTCTTCTTCATCTTCTCTTCAAATTGTTGGTGGATCTCACGGGTTCTTCTTCCTCGTTTCGTCGCGTTTCTAATTTCTTGTCCAATTTAATTTTTTTCAATTCGCTCCGATTATTGGATGAAATTGGGTTGTTCAATTTGAATTTTGGAATGGATTATACGAGAAGAAGATAGAATATGTGTGTGGTGTTTGGATTACACCTCAACACAAAGTGTGTGCTGAAATTAAGATCCTTCTGCACTCTTTTCACGTTGTTCTGTATATCTGTAATTTTAGACTGATGATTTTTTTTCGCGTTTGTACTGGTTTTGTTCATGTAGTAACACTCTTTTGCTCATAGGGTAACTCTCTTTTGTTCATGTAGTAACACATCAAGTTGTTATGTAAATCTGTAATTTTGGACTGGGAATTTCTTTTCCGTTTGTTCTGGTTTTGTTTATGTGTTTGTACTGATTTTTGTTCATGTAGTAACACTCTTTTACTGATGATATTTTTCGCGTTTGTATTGGTTTTTGTTCATGTAGTAACACTCTTTTGCTCATAGGGTAACACTCTTTTGTTCATGTAGTAACACATCAAGTTGTTATGTAAATCTGTAATTTTGGACTGAGAATTTCTTTTTCGTTTGTTCTGGTTTTGTTTATGCGTTTGTAACTTTGTACTGATTTTTGTTCATGTAGTAACACTATTTTGTTCATGTAGTAACACATCAAGTTGTTATGTAAACTGAACCCCCCGCCTGCGTGCCCTTTGACGACCGGCCGCCATACGACATGAAAATTTAGGCAACTTTTATCTTATTTATGTTATATTGCACATAACACTAGTGTGCAATATTTCACACAAGACTTTCTCTAAGGTTTTTTCTTATTTCTTTTTTAAACATTTTTCTATATTAAGAAATTTTCCACATACAAGAAATTTTTATAGGAATATTGATTTTTTTTTTGTCCAGTAACTTTGACCATTTTTTACTTTGTTCCTATAAAGTTATGATTTTTAATTTTGGTCATATAAGTTTACAAAATTCAATTTTTTCTTCTTGTCATCGACTAATTACCTGCAATAGCAGGTGACTAAAAAGTCAAATTTTGTAAAGTCATAATTTACGGATTTTTATTTTAATCCTTTAATTAAATTTTTTTGATTTTTTAATACTGTCACATACTATTGCAGATAACTAGCTCGGTGATGACAAAAATTGAATTTTATAAAATTACAGAATCAAGATAAAAAATCGTAAATTAATATGACCAAGATCAAATTGAGTCAAAGTTACATACAAGAAAATTAATTTACCCAATTTTTATTAAGAAATTTATGCAAGAAATGACAAGAAAAAATAAAAACAAGCCCAATTTGGGCAAATCTTACATTCCCTCTGTCCCAATCTTAACCCCTTGGTTACTGTGTGCTTGGAGTTTAAGAAAGAATTATTTATTATTATTTTATATGATAAAGTGTTGTGGGTAGAAAAGAGAATTCAACTTTATTGAAAAGTAGAATAATATTTATTAAAGATGATAAAATGATAAAATGTTGAGGGTATGAGAGAGTTGTTGATACCAAAAATATGTGAAAGATTATGGTAGTAATGTAGCTATGATTGACATCAAACTAATAATGATTTAATATGGGTTTGGAGTTAATGAGGAACAAAGGAAATGTTCATCATTTATGAGTGATGATTGCAAGGATTAAATGTATGACGATTGCAAGTATTAAATGGCAAGAGTATTTGGGTCAAAGGCCTCTTTTTTTGCTGATATAGCCCTTGTAATAAATGAGATTTTGTGAACCCTTAAATGAGTTCTAACTACAAGTATTTATACTACAATAAACATGGGAGTAGATCCCTAGACCCTAGTTTCTAGGTAGTTAATGAAAGATTGCCAGGGCCATTAATGCTTGCGATTATTTATAGACTAAAAATATATCCCAACCGTCATTATCTCCAATTTTTTTGGTCGGGCTCGCTAGCCCGAGATCGCTGGTGCGGCGTTCGAGATCGCGCCCTGAGACCTTTCCTCTTTGGCGTCCCCTGCTCCTGCAACTCGCGGTTTCTCCAGGGAACAACTTCTCTTTGAGGAAAGTCTTCTTTGACTTTGGGCCGTCGGAGGGCATAGATGTGCAGCACGACTTCCGGGGTTCTGTACCACCTATAAGTCGGGTCCGAAGCCTCCCCTTAAGCCCGCAGAATCGAGATCGAACTATGGTCCCACCGATCTACGCATTCGCATTCCTTATTCCATGGCGAGGTCGCTAAAAACCAACCCCGACGGGGATCTCGCTTTAATCTTTATAATTCTGATTGTTGCGTGATTATATCTCGTGGGTATAATTATATTCTCCTAAGTACGGGACCTCGCCTACCCTTGAATAATTCCCACACAACAATTTCCCCGCCTGCTGAGCTTTGAGTTCGGGAAGGACCTCAAGTCGACAAGTTCATTAATTTTGTTCAGGTCGCGGCGTGTCCATGAGACTCGATGTGAAGTTTTGTATTTCAAGGGCAGCGTATCGTGACGTCTGGGATTGCTTTTTGCAGGTGTGATGATGGCGCGCGTCCTACACACGCTAGACTCCAAACATCGTGGACGCAAGGGAGGTGTCGATTCATGAAGTTCCATCGCCTAATTTCCCTCTATTTAGCGATTCCTCCTCATTCCATACTTTTGGTTTTTTTTTTCTCCTTCCTTCGCAAAACACTCGTCACGGATATTTAGCAAAAAAATTTTTCGTAATAAACCCCCTTCCTTCAACTGCAGGATGGATCCTCAATCAATCAACCGCCTTGCCCAAGTTTTCCCGGAGACCGCCATCTCTCCGCAAGGAATCGGGGCGCCACGCCGAATCGGGCTTCAAAGGATTTACCCCCCATCTTTGAAATGTTCTCGGCTCGCCACGCGGCGAGATGAGCGGTGGGGACTCGGACTCCAACTCGAATTATTCCGACTTCCTCCATGAAGATGATGTTGTGGACGGCGATGAGGAAGATTGGATGGAGATCCCTCTTGACTTCGCCCGGTTGGTCATGGGCACAGGTCAATCCAGTTAAGGGCCGGGCCTTCCACCAAATGGGCCATCCATCAATTCTGGTCGAGGAAAGAATTTATTCACGGTGGTTCCTTTCATGTGAGGCGTGTTCTTTCAGGCTTACCTTCAAAGAGTATGTCCGTAACTTCTCCTACCAATGCCCCGATCATTGGCCTGCCGAGAGAAAAAGAATAACGAGGGAGGAGGACATCATCTTTATGGTCGATAGGTCGCTAGCTCGATTGAAGAGGTTGAATTGGATCTCTTCCGGGAGTGGTACGAGGTCCCCCGGACGTTCACTTCTTGGTCCCGACCCTCGCCGAGAGGGCCGACCAATCCCCTGCGGGGTGTGTGTCCATCAATCAGGGCGTTATGGATGTCGGCCTGCATTTTCCCCTCCACCCGAGAGTCAGCGAGATCCTGAATCAGTGGGATGTCGCCCCGACCCAAATCACGCTGAATGGGTGGAGAACGTTAATCGGGTTGTTGATCGTGTTCGGGTCCATCCAAATTTTCCATCTTCTTCTCGTGGTCGATTTAGATTCTTTTGTTGACCAACATAGTGGGTGCCCCCGCCAAGGGGAGCGGCTAGTACTACGTGCGGACTCGCCCGCATAATAAGATAGTGGAGGATATCCCGAAGAAAGGGGAGGGATGGAAATCACGATTTTGGTGGGTCTCTGGAGAGTGGCAGAGCCCGGTGGAGGAATCCGATCGAGGTGGTCGGATCAACATTAGGACCGAGTTCGGCTTTGCCCAAAGTAAGTCCCAGTGTTTCTTTATAATTCCATGGTCGCTGATTTGACTTTGCTTTCTTTTTGCAGCTAAAACGATGGAGGAGCCGCTTTTCTCAAAATTCCTTGCTCGCGGTCGTAGTTTGTCGAAAAGATCTCTCCGATAGATCTCTCAAAGTATTAGGAACAACCGATTCTCAGAAAGATTCGGGTCTGTTAATTGGTCCCAACCATCTACGAGCTCGGAACCCACAAGGAATGTACTTGCCATTTCAAAAATTTAACAGTTCTCCATTAGGCTAAACTTGGTACCTTTGTTTGACAGTCGCACCTGCTTCAATTTTGCCATCATCCCCACCCCCACCGAGGTTGAACTCATATCTCTTCCAACCCCGCTGCTCTAAAGAAAGAGAGGATGAAGCAGCTCACCGAAGCCAAGGCCAAACAAAAGGTGAAGAGAGAGGCCGAGGAGCTCACAAAGGCGGCCTCCACGGAGGAAGATGTTAGGACCCAACAGACCATGGGGCCCGACGCTATTGCTGTCCCTAGGGCAGAGCATCCCACGGCTTCGCCTGGGATGTGCCCGACACCCCAGGACAAGGGAAAAGTGGTGGAGGGTTCGTCCAAATGCCGCAATCGTCCGCCTTCCGATGATCGCTCAAGAGGAGTCATTGTGGGGATGAAACTCGAGGGTCACTTGAGGTGTTGACCCATCTTATCCCACTCTGCTCCCGGATATGGCCAGTATCCTCGATGAGGAGTGGTTAAAGGACGGCAAGACTTACCTTGGTTGGGGTAAACCTGTCGGGTAAATGTTTAACCTTATTCACACCTGATTGGTTCTCTTTGTTATTACTTCTCTTTATTGAACATCATATTTTTTGACCTCCTGAGGAGACGACCGAATGGGTTGGGCTTTGTCTCTGCCATCTTCACTCGGCCCTCGACACTCTGCGTGGCCCGCTTAACTATCTCGCCGGTCTACGAGCTACCCGCTAAAGTCTTGACCTTCCGGCAGAAAGACACCGGGGAGGCCGGGCCCGTGGGCAACATTCAAATGGCCATGGTGTATGCTGGCCGAATGGTTGCAACCATGATGAAAGCCTCCGAAGACTTCCACCCCGACGAAGCGAAGTCAAAAGGTCGTCGAGGAGAAGAACCAGACGGAAGAGGTGCGGCGGGAGGCGGTCGATGCCAAGAATTTTGCCCTTGGGATGGTTGAGACGGCCAAGACCAACCTCGAGAATCTGGAGAAGAAAGTCCGGGACCTGGAGGATTCGGTGGCCGGCCTGGATGCCGAACTGAAAGCCAATACGTCATAAGTTGGCCTACTGCGGGCCGACCTGGACCTCCAAGAGGGTGCCATCTAGGAGAAAGATGAACATCTTCGCATCGAGAGGGTCGATCTCAAAGAGAAAGACCAAGAGCTCGCTCACCTTAGGGAGGATAATCCCATCCTGATGGCTTGGGTAATTTACCTTGGTTGAGGCCATGGCGGTCAAGATTCGCCTTTGCCTCGCTCCTTTCCCGAAGGATCAGCCCTTAAGGCAACTCTGGTCATAGAACTGTCATCCTTCCTCGACCTCAACCCTCCTAAACCCGAGGATTCACTCCTAATTGCTGATCTCGAGTCGAATGGGCTCGACTTGGGCTGGTTCGAAGGTATTGCGGACCTTGATCTTTACGATCCGACCTCAGTGCCTCTAACTTCGGTGATCGAGAGGGTGGAGGAGACAGGTCCCGTGGTGGATCAAGTTCAAGATTGATGCCCCTGCCTTTTTTGAAGATGTATCGACCTCTTTAGGTCTTTTCTTTTATAATTTTTGTAGCCCAAGAAGGCCTCCTTTTGTACTTTCCTATCTATATTAATGATATCTTCGGACGTCTTCCTTGTTGAACTGAACTCTTATTTAAAACTTCGTCTTAATTAGTTGCGACCTTGAGAGTTTAAAAGTTGATTGAATTTGAAAATCGTCTAAGTTATTGTTTTCGCCTTAGCATGTCGTTTTACTTGGTTGTGACTTTGCGAAACTTAATAACTGACTAAAATTTGTAATTTGTCTAAGTTATAGATCTCGCTTTAGCATGTCGTCTTACTTGGTTGCGACTTCGCAAAACTTAATAACTGACTAAAATTTGTAATTTGTCTAAGTTATTGACCTCGCTTTAGCGTGTCGTCTTACTTGGTTGTGACTTCACGAAACTTAATAACTGACTAAAATTTGTAATTTGTCTAAATTATTAACCTCACTTTAGCATGTCGTCTTACTTGGTTGCGACTTCGCGAAACTTAATAACTGACTAAAACTTGTAATTTGTCTAAGTTATTGACCTCGCCTTAGCATATCGTCTTACTTGGTTGCGACTTTGTGAAACTTAATAACTGACTAAAATTTGTAATTTGTCTAAGTTATTGGCCTCGCTTAGATGTCGCCTTACTTGGTTGTGACTTCACCTAAACTTAACAACTGACTAAAATTTGTAACTTTTGTCTAAGTTATCATGCCATTTTGCCCGAACACGCTTCGTTTCGCGAGCTAGACTGGTGATAACGGACTTTTCTAGAAAATTGACGATCTGCCCTTTTATCTTGCTAAATGGGAAGTTCGTGATTAGTAGTTGCTTCAAAGTTAAAATGAGCTCGCTAGAGGTTTATAGACCTGCCCCCCATTTTTCGAACTAATTTACTTAAATAATTTTGGAAAAGGATCGATGGAAAAATTGAAACTTTGTATTGATGTAGAAAAAATACTACATTTACAATCAAAATAAGTTCCTATTAGTTATACTAGTTGAGCTGTCGTAGAGCTCTTACTGATAATATTTCTTCAAGAAGGTCGCGTTCCACGGGTACTGGGTTGGAGTACCATCGATGTCCTCGAGCTCGTAGGCTCCGTTTTGTAGAGCTTGGGCGACCCTGAACGGTCCTTCCCATGTCGGGCCGAAAGGACCATTGTTGACTCCTTGTACCTTTTTCAATACGAGGTCGCCTTTTCGAAATTGGCGAACCCGTACCTTCGAATTGTAATATTTTTCCGATCTCTGTTTGTAGACTTCGTTGCGGATGTTCGAGTTGATTCGCTTCTCCTCGAGCAGATCGAGATTGATCTCTTGAGCTCGGTCATTCTCTTCACCAATAGTTTATGACGTCATTTATATGCCGGAAATGAACTTTTGGTCGATGATGGCCTCGACCCGAAGGCAAGTGAGAAAGGTGTCTCACTGTTGAACTCCTACATGTGGTCCAATACGACCAAAGTATCTCGGGAGCTTGTTGCCCAAGTTCCTTTTCACCTCAATTCTTATTTTGAGGGTACTTGATGATCTTGTTGACGGCCTCGACTTGGCCGTTTGACTGCCGATGGTAGGGGGTTGAGAATAGTTGGGTGATTCTCTACTTTTCGAAGAAGGTTCTGATTTCCCACCCATCGAATTGTAGGCCCGTTATCCCTGTGATCGCTATGGAGTCCGAACACTGGATAATGTTTTTTCATATGAACCAGATGATTGCCGCCGACGGTCTTGCCAAGGCCTCCACCTCTACCCATTTCATGAAATAGTCGACCGCCACAACATCAAACTTGATTTGCCGGCGTCGGTGGCAATGGACCGATTAGGTCAATTCCCACTTGGCGGCGGCCAAGGGCTATAAATCGAGGTGAGCTCTTCCGAAGCGACTTTAATTTTTGGGGCATAGACCTGGCATCGCTTGCAATCCTTGGCATACTCGAGCGCGTCTTGTCTTAAGGTTAACCAAAAATAACCTTGTCGTAGAATCTTATGGGCGAGCACGTGACCTCCACCATGGTTGCCTCATACTCCTTCGTGAATCTCTTTCATTATTTCCTTGCCAACCTCGGGCATTATGCATTACAAGAGGGGAAGGGCGAAAACTCACTTGTACAATTGACCAATGACGATCGCGTATCTGCCCGCCCTCATCTGGAGTCACCGGGCTTCGATCCTATCTTCAGGGAGCTCCCACTTTGGATGTACTTAATGAACAGGGTCATCCACGTATCTTCTTCCGAAACGGACGTCGCGATGAGGGTCCGATTATCCGGGATGGCGAGCTTGATGATCATGATATCGGACATGTCGGCCGCTCCTTCCGAGGTCGCCAATCGAGCTAGGGCATCCCCTTAAGTATTTTTCTTCCTGTGGATTTGAGAAATATCGACTTGCTCGAACTTCTTGATCAAGTCTCCGGCTATCCCCGCGGTATACGATCATATGTTCGCTTCTCACCTCGTACTCGCCAGACATCTGTAAAGCTACCAACTGTGAGTCGCAGAAGATCTTTACTCGCTGAACACCTATAGCCATGGCCATCTCTAGGCCATTGATCAAGGCTTCATATTCGGCTTCATTGTTCGTAGAGTCGTAAATCGAATCGATTAGCGTGGTGACTTGGTCGAAAAATGCTATATTCTTAACTAGCAATTACCCCACAAGAGTATGGGATCACTGTAGCAAGGGTAAGTATTTGGACCAAGTAGTATCGAACCCAAAGGAAGTTTCGTATGCGTGTAAATCCCTGGAAATGTATGCTTCGTAACTAATATGGATGTGATTTGAGAGTTCTATTTTACTACTATTGAATTAATGAAAAATAAGCAAATAACAACGATTACACTAACTTCCGGATGAAGTGCAAATATTGGAGAATGTTGCTTTGACAGAATCCCTACATATACTATTGGAATTGGTTTGGCGATTTGGGACTATCGTGGTGTACAAAAGAGTAATCCTAAGTGTACTAAAACTAGGCAATCAACTTCACTAATCCCAAGATTAAATAAGGTACAACAAAAGCTCGGTTTTTATCCCCATTACTCAACTAATACCCTCTTTACCTCACTGACCAAATAACCAAGTTATTTAGATTATGCTTAATTACTAAAGCCCTTATTCAAGTTGGGTGATTCGGTCGTCCTCCCTAACTGAACCGGTATATTACCAACCCCATCACAAACCCTCTCCTCAAGCCTATTCGTTGGAAAAGAGTGATTCGGTCGTCCTCTCTCTAACAACTTTCGTACTCAATTCAATGATTGTTATTGGATTGATTATTCAAATTAGCAAATTAAGAAGATTATCCAATTTACACCTTGAATCATCCTAATCGCCTAACCAATTCACTATTTCTACGCGATCATCCTATCCAAAGAAATCAAAGGTTTAGCCTACCATCTTGATAGTCAACTCACAAATAATCAAGTTAAGAATAGAAATCATTATGCAAGAATATGTAAAGCAAATCAATGATCAATCACTTGAATAAAAAAACTACAATTATAGTATAAATGAAATAATCACATAAAACCCTAGAATTATTCTTCAAAGAAAATAAGAAAACTGAGTAATTCTCTAATATAAATTCAGGAAATTGTAATATCAACCGTCGATTTTGATAAACGAATTGTGTTTCTCGTGGTGGAATTTCTCTCCTTCTTCTCCGATCCCTAGGATGCTTTTCCTCTTGTTTTCTATCTAATTTCCATCTTTTTTTCTTCTCAAGTGTGTCTCTTCTTATTTTTCCCGTCTGGCCTTATATACTTCGCTTCTCTGATCGCTCGAGTATGGCACTTGGTCGAGCAATATTGCTCGACCACTTGGTTTGATCGAGCGCTTATAGATCGCTGGACTTGGTTTCGCTCGACTACACTTATTAGTAGAGCGGTTTCGCTCGACCACACTTGATCGAGCGCCTCCTCATGCATGTATGTCCGCCCGCTCGACCGCATTGGTCGAGCTCCAGGTGCTCGACCTCGTCCTTCTATCACCTTTCTTCACTCCAACTAATACTTTTCAGTATTTCTTTAATATCTTTTCAACAGTGAGTTCGATTCATGCACCGCGAAGTCTCACGAGCTCCATTTTTAGCCCTCTTTCCTGTTATACAAACCAAAGAAGCAAATTAGTGATTTTATATGGATTATGATCAATCACCACAAGAATATCACCAAAAACACTCAAAACATGGCTAAAACTCGCTCGTAACTCACTCAATTTCACCTCTAATCACGTGGTAAATGACTTTCCTTTAGGACTAATTAATACCACCCCTGCCCCAACTCTCTCTCTGGTCGATGATCCATCGGCATATAGCTCCCACGACTCTCACTATCTTTATTTGCTCGGTGGGGGAATGTCAGCTCTATGAGGAAATCAACTAGGGCTTGCACTTTTATTGTTGTCCGAGATGCATAGGTTACCCCGAACTGGTCGATCTTGACCGACCACTTGAGACACCTACCCACTGTGTTAGGTTGGTGGAGAATTCGGTGCAACGATAGCGAGGTCAAGACCTCGACGTGGTGATCGAAAAAATATGGGGGAAAACTTCGACGCTTCATAACGAAAGTGCATAAGCAAGTTTTCAAAGGGTGGGTACCTCATTTCGACGTCATTCAAGGTTTGTCTCATGAAGTAGATCGGCTCCTGCCCCTCAGCTCGGACCAATACGACGCTTAGGGTGGTTTCGGAGGCCGCCAAGTACAAATAGAGTTTTTCTCCCGGGACCGGTTTTGCCAATATCTGAGTGTCCAACAGATATTTCTTTATGTTCTCAAACGCGAAGTTGCTTCTGAAAGCATCCATTTGAACTTCCCTTTCGGATCGTGGTCAAGAATGACTTACATTTATCACCCATGCACGAAATGAATATGTTGAGCGCGACCAATCATCCCGTTAACCTCTGTACCTCTTTGATGTTCTGAGGTGCGCCCATATCTAGGACGACTTTGATCTTAGTTGGGTTTGCCTCAATCCCACGTTGGCTTACCATATGCCCCAGGAACTTTCCGGACTCCACGCCAAAATTGCACTTCTTGGGGTTTAACTTCATCTTATATTGCCTTAATATGTCGAAGGCCTGAGCGAGATGCCCTAGGTGATCCTCATTTTTCTCACTTTTCACCACTAGGCCATCTATGTAGATTTCCATGGTTTTCCCCGATCTGTTCCGTGAACATGTGGTTGACGAGACTCTGATAGGTCGCCCAGGCATTCTTCAGTCCGAAAGGCATGTGTTTCCAGCAATACACGTTCTTCTCTGTCAGGAAAGAAGTGTGATTCTGATCGTCCTTGTGCATTGTTATTTGGTGATATCCGACAAAGACATCCATGAAGGACATCACTTCATGCCCTGCAGTGCTATCGATCAGGTGGTCGATGTGTGGCATGGGAAAGTGATCTTTGGGACACACCTCATTTAGTTCCGTGAAGTCGATACATAACCTCCACGAGTTATTCGCTTTCTTCACCAACACCGCGTTCGCAACCCATTGCGGTTTATCGGCCTGCTCGATGAGCTTGTTATTTAGGAGTTTCTTAACCTCATCGGCCAGAGCTGCGTATTTCTCGGGGCCAAACTTCCTCCTTTTCTGAGAGACAGATCGCTTGGCCGGTCGATGTTGAGCCTATGGCAAGCGATCTCGGGATCGATACTGACCATATCTTCGTGCTGTTGGGGAATTAATTGCCCGTATCTATTGGGGATGAATATTTAAATACAAATTTAATTCTAACAATTATTACTAGCATGAAGTAATCCTATATTAATTCAAATAATAATTCAACAACAAATCATGCATACAAATTCTTCACATAAATCCTACGCATGCGGAATTGCTAGGAGTTTACGTGAACTAACCTCTCGGAGTGACAACCGTTGAGAAGATGGATATCCCATTCACATGAACAAACCCAAAGAGTCTTCTCAAGTATTCCCTCGTCCTTGTTCAACAATCCGGTGGAAGGATGCTCGCAAACAATTAACAAAAGGAAAAATAAAATTATGTTGCACCACCTTTGTGGATTTCTAATTTTTCCAACACATGGAATTACCTTGGGGATGAAACATTCATCCCCTATTTATACTAAGGAAGGTGGTCTAAAATGTTGTGAGGAATAAGATGGGAAAATCTTTTTCTTGGTCTCCAAGAAATCTTGAATTATCCCATATATTCTTGTTGGGATATTTTGGTTTTGATGAATTATGCCAAAACATTATCAACTTGTGTTATTGAAGCTAAATTGCAGATAACAAGTTGAGGGGGAACGAGAGAACAAGTTGAGGGGAACTCACGGAATCGGGAAGAAGATGATCGAGATCGACGAGGTCAGAGCGAGACCGATCGAGATCGAATGAGTGAGATGAGTCCGAGCAACCACAGTCAGGCAAAATCAAGAGAAGAAAAGCTTAAGCCGATGATCGTAAGATCGATGATTCAGAAAGACCGATCGATGATCGTTAATAATACCAAGCCGATATGGTGATCAAGAGTGCATGCCGATAAAGAAACACTGTAAGATCAAGAGAAGGTTGCAGATCAGAAGATGAGCAGATGATCAAGATCAGACGTGATTGAGATCAGATGCGATAAACTTGATATGCTAACCTGATGTAATCGACCGACGCTATCCTCGAGATGTCGAATTGAAGATATGATGATCTCGATCACCGAAAGTTGATCGATCAGGCAAAGAAGAAATCGATAGCTCGAAATAAAGTAACTCAAGGTCGATGTCTCAATTAGAATCAACTCACCACTGAGTGTCAAGATGTTCGACGTATAAGGTCCGCCAAGAGAAGTCTCGTCAATCAAGAACCCCGAGTAACTCAAGACTCGTGAGAACTCAATGATTCAAAGGCGAGGAATCGAGGAATATAGCCGTTAGAATCGGTGGCGTGGACCAATGAGAGGAAGACAACCAAACTGGAAAAAGCAAGAACTTTTAGAGAGAATAGTATGGATTTGAATGTGATTCTCTCCAACGGTAACATTCAAATCCACACTATAAATACAAGTTCTTCATTCATTATCAAGTGTGGATGTGTGGAGAAGATAGCACACGAGATGCTACAGAGCCAAAGAGAGTTATATCCAAAGCATTCCCACCCTAGAACACAAGTCTCAGAGATATACATATATATTCAAAGAGTGTTCTAGAACCCAACCTAAGCAACCCACGATGTATCTAAGCTTAGAGAGATTTTCCCAACCTTAGCATTGAGGCTAAACCATTGTAAGGGAAAATCTCACCATAGTTGGAGAACAACCCCAAACCCAAACCCATTCTCGTAAGAGATAAGTAGTGGTGAACTGAGGTAGTTGTTAGGCAATCCCGAGTGAGGGTGATAAGTCCCGAAGGAGTGTGAACTCGTTAAACATCTAAGAGGCGAGCCCGAGAGGGTGATAAGTCCAGTTTGAGTTAGTAAACTATAGAGGTAGTCAGAAAGCTCAAGGTCGGGTTGAGTAAGTAAACTACGCGGAGTAGTCAGAAAGCTCAGGGCCGAGTTGAGTAAGTAAACTACCCGAGGTAGTCAGAAAACTCAAGAAGTGTTTGAAGGAATTTCCCTAGGAACAGGGAGAGTGGATGTAGGAGCTTGAGTCTCCGAACCACTATACATTGTTGTGTTGTTTACTGCTTTATGTTCTTATCTTGTCATACACATTCGATTATAATCATAACACAACACATGAGCTTAAAAGTGAAAAATATGTAATCACTCTGCCCTCACCCCTGTTTTATATGCACTGAACTGCAATGTTTTGCTTCCGCACGCACAAAATGGTTTTTCCCACCGGGACCATCAAATGTGTTGGTCCCGAAAAATACCGAGTTAAAACCCGAAAAATCTCAATGGGAGGTGACTTTAAAATTTTTGCGAATGTGTTATGCAGATTTGCTAAAGTATGTATGACAATTAACATGAAAGCAAATAAGAACACACGATTTTTATAGAGGTTCAAGTCCAACTCCTACATCCACTCTTCCCTATCGCCAGGGCACCAACTAAACCAATCGGACTTAGATTAATGTGTTAGTCCAACACAATACAACATATGTTTAATGAGTTCTCACTCTCTCTGACTTATCTCCCTCATGGGATCGCTTATAGATGTTTAATGAGTTCTCACTCTCTAGGACTTATCTCCCTCACAGATCGCCTATAAATGTTTAATGAGTTACGACTCTCTCGGACTTATCGCCCTCACTGGGATTGCCTATTGATGTTTAATGAGTTCTCACTCTCTCGGGACTTATCTCCTTACGAGATTTCCTATTAACTTCCTTTTACTTAACCACTAATTCTCTTTAAGAAATGGTTTGGGTTTGGTTTTATTTCCAACTAGGTGAGATTTTCCCTTACATTGTTTTTAGCCTTTAAGCTAAGGTTGGTTGGGAAAATCTCTCTAAGCTTATGATATGGCATTTATGCTTAGATATAATGAAGAACACTCTTGGGTAAATCGGATATTTAATGTTACATGTTCTTGAATGGAGATGCTTGAATATTTGGCTTTAATCTTCACTTTCATAAAGATCCTCCATTATCTTCTTTTGAAGATAGTGCAATGTATTTATAGTGTGAATTTGAATATTACCGTTGGAGAGTAAATTCAAATCCATACTAATAGTCTTCCAAATTTTTTTTTTGTCATTTTTACATTGTTGCTTGCGGCTTTATGTCACATCCATATATGTGTTGTCATCTTCTCATTGGCATTCGCTTTTTGTGTGTCTAATCGGATCCGATTTATTAGCAATTCTTGATTCGTTTTTTATTTCTGTTTTTTTTCTCGGTTTTTATTTTGGATTTTACGATTTCGATTTTTTATCGGTTTACGATCTCATTTTCTAATTTCTTCTCCCGATCCGATCGAGATCAAAGACAACATCGTCAAGAATATCAAGATCGCACGATTCTCGCATAACATGCAGACGTATTCCGATTTACGATCAAGATCGGAGATCTGGCTACAGATTCGATTTAAATCGAAGACATCATCCGCGACGTATTCTACACAAAGATCCGAACTCCTCAAGATGTATCGTTTTTCTCTTGATTAACCTCGTCTTCTCTTGATGAGTTTCCCCTCAATTTGTTACCTGTAAGAATAAAACTAAGTCTAGAAACGTAAGCTTTCTATACAACTTAGTTTGTCATATTACAAGGTGTTTTGGCATAATAATCAAAACTAAAATTATCCCAACAGAATGCCGCGACCTTCTGAGGCAGCTTTGGAAGTTGTACGAAGAAGGTAAGTTAGATGAGTTTGTTAAAAAGCGACAGGGAAATTGCCAGCAACAGGCCCCTCCTCAGGCGAATCACGCAGCCACCGGCCAGCGACAAGTCCCACCTTTCCCGGACAATGCTGCGGGAAAGGCCGTCCAAATAATCGCGCCAATAGGAGACATGATTGGCGGAATTCTTCCCTCTCTGAGCCTATCACGCCGCAGACAAAAGGCCGAGCTACATGCAATGAGCAACATTCATCAGATATATTGTCCGATCAACCATACAGCCGAGACAGCCAGCTCGCTCGCTTTCTCTGATGAAGATAAACACGGCGTGCAGTATCCAAACAACGACCCGATCGTGATCTCGACTAAGATCATGGGGGTAACGGTCCACCGCTTGTTGATAGACAACAGATCCTTTTGTAACATCTTGTTTAAGAAGGAGCTGGATCAAATTGAGAGTTTCAATGAATACATCGAGCCGTGCGAGCTCACCATCAAAGGTTTCGGGAACTCCACGATCAAGTCTTATGGGGTTATCCTCCTGGCGGTCGAACTGGTCTTGGATAGGGATCTCGAGGTGAAAGCAACGCGACAGCTCAATTTCATCATAATCGACCTCCCTTCGACATACAACGACTTCTTGGGAAGACCTTTTGAGCATGAGTTCGGGGCCTCGACTTCGTCACATTACTACTGCATAAAGTTCCCCACCCCCGGAGGAGCTGTGGGAACCATGAAAGGAAATCAGGCGATGTCGAGGGGGTGCATGTTGCAAGCTGATGCTTTAAACGCCACCCATGTCACTAGCGACATGAGGGCAATACTAGTGATTTTAGAAGAGCGGTCAAACGATCAGACCTCGTTACCTAAGAATGGGCGCAATAAGAAAATGAAGATTATAAATGTCGCTGAGGGGGCCGATCTAGTCATGGCTCATGCTGAGTTGTCCGACCTAGAGCCAACGTTGGGGTACGAGCCCATCGATGGCCTACGATGGACTAAGGGGCAGCGAGCTACACCCATCGAAGAACTGGAAAGAGTTCGAGTCAGCAATGTACAACCTGAGATGGAGGTGACCATCGGTACGACTCTGACGAGCGAAATGTGAGGTCAGATGATCCAATTTCTCAAGGCGAACCTGGACATCTTCGCATGGTTGCGTGTGTTGGGTTATACTGGAAAGTATGCTTTTACTTTGTATAACCAGACTGAATTTTGGGCTTATTTTCTGAAATAAATTGTTTATCACTGTTGCTTTAAATATCATTGAATGTTACATATATTTATCTTTATAATCGCTCAATAATTAGTACATGTTACATTGTAGTTAATTTAGTGATACCATATCACAGAAGATTAAATTAACAGTCCATTGTAACTAAAAGTACAGAATTCACAACCTAGATGGAAATGAACAATCCATCGTGAAAGGTTGAAGTGTAAGGCTCATATTGGCTTGTCTTGACCAATAGATTACACTAGTGCATTATGATGCACTGAAGAGGACCTACATTAGGATAAATTCTTCAGAACTGAATACAGAAGAATTAGACCTCAGTGGTTAGTTATTTCTTAATCCCCGTCCCTTAAATAGGATCGTGTGGAATTAATAACTATTGCTTTGACTTACGATGGGTAGAGAATCAATGTGATTCAATACTTTGTATCTTGGGTAATATTATTAGTTACATGACGATTGCTAAGATTTAATACTGAGAATCGGTGTGTCAAGTCTCCTTGTTTGATTAATCCCCTTGGGAGGCTCAGAAGTTTTATCATACCAAATCTTGCAAGTGGAATTAGTTTTCCGGTATGGATAATAATGTTGAGTCGTTCCTAAACCAAGGAAAAATATATTAATTAAAGTGAAGCTATTTCAAATATGAAATTAATTAATGGACTGGATAATCTTAAATGTGGGAAATAATAACCGGGAGCCATATTAACTGTAATATGCGTTAAGATGGATAGTGCAATATTAATTATGTAGTGGGATTAATTAATATTTATGGGCTTGAATAATATTGTGGCTCAATATTGGAAATTCAAGGTCCATTAGAAGGTCCAATCTTAATTCTCCTAAAGGCACCTCGCTCAAATATAAAGTCCAATAACTGAAAAAGGTGTTTAAAATTAAATAAAATATTGTTGCCTATTTTTTCCTAATTTTCAAAAATAAATAAATAAAAGAGGAGAAAGATTTTCTTTTGAATTTTGTTATGGAATGAGGATAAGTATTCTTGGAATACAAGTTTATCTCATTAAATTCAAGAAAACTCCCACTTGACTATTTATTTGTAATTTTCGAAAATAATGAGTAAAATAAGGAAGGAAATATTTTCTTGATTTTCTTGAAAAGATATCATGGAAGATATGTATTCTTGGAATACAAGAATATCTCATAAATTCAAGAAGATCCAAATCTTGGAAATCTTGGCCTTATTTTTTCGAAAATAACCATAACAAGAGGAGGTGGGATTTTTGTGGAATATTTTAAATATGGAGAAAAGAATTGATGGTCCCGTGGGAAAAACCCATTTTATGCGTCTTGGAAGCAAAAAAACATTTTTCGATTCAAAGGTAAATAAAAACAGGGGTGAGGCAAGAGTGATTACTGATTTTTCACTTTTAAGCTCATGTGTTGTGTTATGCTTATAATCGAATCGTATGACAAGATAAGAACATAAAGCGAAGAAACAACACAACAATGTATAGTGGTTTCGGAGACTCAAGCTCCTACATCCACTCTCCCCCTTCCTAGGGAAATTCCTTCAAACACTTCTTGAGTTTTACGACTACCTCGGGTAGTTTACTTACTCAACTCGCCCTGAGCTTCGACGACTACTCCGCGTGGTTTACTTACTCAACCCGACCTTGAGCTTTCCGACTACCTCATGGTTTACTAACTCAAATTGGACTTATCACCCTCTGGGCTCGCCTCTTAGATGTTTAACGAGTTCACACTCCTTCGGGACTTATCACCTCACTTGGGATTGCTTAACAACTACCTAACTTCACCACTACTTATCTCTTACGAGAATGGGTTTGGGTTTGGGGTTGTTCTCCAACTATGGTGAAATTTTCCTTACAATGGTTTAGCCTCAATGCTAAGGTTGGGAAAATCTCTCTAAGCTTAGGATACATACATGGGTTGCTTAGGTTGGGTTTTAGAACACTCTTTGAATATATATGTATATCTACAGGACTTGTGTTTCTAGGGTGGGAATGCTTTGGATATAACTCTCTTTGGCTCAGAGCATCTCGTGTATCTTCTCTCCACACATCCACACTTGATAATGAAAGAAGAACTTGTATTTATAGTGTGGATTTGAATGTTACCGTTGGAGAGAATCACATTCAAATCCATACTATTCTCTGTAAAGTTCTGCGCACTTTTCCGTAGTTATCTTCCTCTCATTGGTCCACGTCGGTGATTCTAACGGCTATATTCCTCGATTCCTCGCCTTGGAATCATTCAGATTCTCTCGAGTCTTGTGTTACTCAGGTTCTTGATTCAAGAGACTTCTTCGGCGGACCTTATTCGATCGGGCATCGACACTCAGTGACCGAGTTCGATTCTCTGAATTCGCAACATCCGACCTTCGAGTTACTTTGACTCGAGCTATATAATTTCTTCTTTGCTCGATCCGATCGGCTGACCGATCGATCATCATATCTTCGATTCAGATCTCAGATAATAGATCATGTCATTACATCGGTTTAGCATATCAAGTTTATCGATCTCGATCTCAATCACGTCTGATCTTGATCATCTGCTCATCTTTATATCTGATCTCGATCACGTCTGATCTCGATCAGTCTCATTTGCTCATCTTCCGATCAAGAACCTTCTTATGATCTTCTAGTCGGTTTCTTTACGATCGACATGCGCTCTTACCGATCACCATATCGGCTTGATTGTTCTTCCGATCATCCGATCAGTGCATTACAGTCATCGATCTTCCGATCGGTGGCTTAGCTTTTCTTCTCTTCGATTTTGTAAATTCATCGCTTAACTTCGAAACTCATCTCACTCATCGATCTCGATCGGTCGCCTCTCGCCTCGTCGATCTCGATCATCTTCTTCCGATTCCGTGAGTTCCCCTCAACTTGTTCTCTTTTCCCTCAACTTGATATCTGCAATTTAGCTTCAATAACACAAGTTGATAATGTTTTGGCATAATTCATCAAAACTAAAATATCCCAACAAC
Source organism: Stenogyne calaminthoides (assembly GCA_037126765.1). Classification (NCBI taxonomy): domain Eukaryota; kingdom Viridiplantae; phylum Streptophyta; class Magnoliopsida; order Lamiales; family Lamiaceae; genus Stenogyne; species Stenogyne calaminthoides. The sequence goes on along the minus strand of JBBCBC010000017.1, from coordinate 31,690,759 downwards.
ATTCGCTTATGTTGTGGCCAATACTCTTGTGGTAATGGCAATATTAGTTCGGATTCATTCTCCCATCTTCCTTCACGATCTTTCTGGGTTGATCTAGGAGCTTTTTATCCTTGATTTGGTCGAACACCTCATTCGGAGTAGTACCTAGGACCTCCGTCAATCTGACTTCTATCTCACTGTTGAAAGGTTTGAGTTGTTTGCTGGCTTGTGATGACTTCCGCCCCTCTTATTCAAGCTCGGTGGTTGTTGGGATAACATATGCCAGGATCTATCGGGATAACCGTATAACCCCAACAGTGGCTTCTGTTCGGACTTTTTTACTTCCTTGCCCGTAACCTGCTCGCCCAATCGAAGATCCATCATCTCGATTTTACTGATGTGATTCCCGGCCTTCCAACGGAACTCGGCATAAGAGCTCAGATACTCTTTGTACATCAGATTCCATAATTTGGTGTTAAAGCGCAATCCTCTGACTGCCCCCATTACCTTGACTTCATCTCCCATGGACTCCTCTTCCAAAATAAGGTTATCCACCCGTTCAATATAATCGCAATCTGACTCGGTCGGGCCCTGCTGGATATTTGTGAAGATCTGTTTAGTGGGTGGACTCGGTGCCATCATCGCGAAGTGGTTGAGGAAGAGGCTAGCCAATTGGTGGAAAGACTCAATCGAATTTGGGGTCAAAGATTTAAACCATTGGTACGCTTGGTCGCCCAACGTGAGTGGGAAAAACCGACATTGAGTTGCGTCGGTGGCTCCCATCGAGGTCATATGGTCGGAGAATTTCCCGAGGTGAATAGCCAGATCCAAGTCCCCATTGTATTGGCTAATGGAAGTGGCAGTGACTTTGAGCTGGGCTGGTGCGTAGATAACGGCAGGGACCAGAGGCGAGATCGGGACTAAAGCTGAGGTCGATGGTCCTACTTTCGGATCCATTTGGTCCTGCAGCTTTTTGAGGGTTTGCTTAATGGCCTCGAGCTGCTCGTTTTGGGGACTATGAGGCCGGAGAGGTGCCTGCGTGCCTAAACTATCATGCACGGACACTCTCGGTCCCTCGTTCTCCGGAGCTCGGTGTTGGGATACTACATGCCAGGATCTATCGAGATGACTTCATAAACACAAATTTAAATTAACGATTATTACTAGCATTAATTTACCTATGTGAATTCAAATAATAACCAATCCAATAACAACATGCAAACAATAATTCACGTAAAAGATCCTAGCATGCGGAATTTCTAGGAGTTTACGTAAACGTACCCGTTGGAGAGAAGGTCTGAGACAGGCAGGATCAGGTATCTGGCAACCAACCAAAAGTCCTTCTCAAGTATTCTCAAGTCCTTGCTCAACAACCCTGGTGGAAGGTTCTCCAATGAACAATTATAAAACAAAGGAAAATCAAATAATTTGTTGCACCACCATTGTGGATTTCTAATATTTCCAACTCATGGAATTGTGTTGGGGATGAAAAATTCATCCCCTATTTATAACAATGGGGCTGGTCGAAATTTTAGGCTTATTAGGGTTAGGAAATATATTTTTTTGATCTTCAAGAAATCTTGAATATATCCCATATATTCTTCTTTTCATGTGTATTTTTCCACAAAAATCTCACACCCCAGTTTTCCTAAATTTTTGAAAATTAAGTAGGTAATTTTCAAGATTGGATCTTTTTTGAATTTATGAGCTATTCTTGTATTCCAAAGAATACATATCTTTTTCCATAAAATCTTTCCAAGAAAATCTTTACTTCCTTCTTAATCCCCAAATCTTTACCAAGTGGGAGATTTCTTGAATTTATGGGATAATCTTGTATTCCAAGAATACTTATCTCATTTCCATAAATTTTTTTCAAGAAAATTCTTCTCCCCTTTTCTTTAATAATTTCGAAAAAAAAAGGAAAAATAGCAACAAAGAATTTAATTTATTTTAAGCATCTTTTATTTAATGGACTTTAATTGAGCTACTTGAGGGGCCTTTAGGAGAATTAAGATGGATCTTTCAATGGGCTTCTGAATTCCAATATTGAGCCACAATATTATTCAACCCATTAATATTAATTAATTCCACTATATAATTAATATTGCAATATCCATCTCAACCCATATTACGGTAATATGGCTCCCGATTATTATTTCCCGTGTTTAAGATTATTTTGTCCATGAATTAATTAAGCCACTGAAAATCTTTATATTAATTAACATCTTGATCCTTGGAGTAAGGACAACTCAACATTATTATTCATACCGGAAAATTAATTCCACTTGCAAGATTTGGTATGATAAAGATTCTGAGCCCACCAAGGGGACTAATCATGTAAGACTCTCCAAGCACACGATTCTCTGTATTAATTTAGCAACTGTCATGTAATTAATATTATTGCCCAAGATATAGGGTATCGAAGTTGCAGTGATTCTCTTCCCATTAATAAGTCAAAGAGATAATTACTAATCACACACAGTCCTTATTAAGTGACAGAGATTAAGAAATCAACAACCACTGAGGTCTAACTCTTCATCCCATAAGTCAGTGCAAATGAGTTTATCCTCTCTGTAGGTCCGCTTCAGCGCATCAAATGCACTAGTGTAATCTCTTGGTCAAGACAAGTCAATCTGAGCCTTACACATCAACTTCTACCAATAGATTGTTCAGATCTGTCTAAGTTGTGAAACACACACTTGTTTACAAGGGACTGTTAACGTGATCTTATGTGATTTGGTATCACAACAGTAACTACAATGTAACACGTGATATTCTATGAACGGTTTGCATTAAATATATAACATTCAATCATATTTAAACCAACAATGATAAATAATTTATTTCAGTAAATAAGTGTTTAATACATAGGTTATACAAAGTAAAAGCATACTTTCACGTATAACCCCAACACTCGGGCATCATTTTCGGCCTCAAATGAACTTTCCAAGTTCCGGCTGGCTGTGAACGAGTTGGCCCTAGACTCCGCACGATGACCTCGAGACCTCCGAGGGGCGTCGCTACCTAGCCTGTTGAAGATGGACTCGGCTTGGTGAGACTGTTGAAAGCTACCTCGCCTCGGCAAAGGAGTTTCTTCTCGCCGACCTCGGTGACCACCGGGCTCTCGGAAATTCTGCGCGGTGTGATTTGTCTTAGCTGGTCGGTTTTTGGGTCTCGTGCCCTCGTCCATTTTTCTTTTCCCTCTGAACCCGGACGTCTGGTTGAACTCGGCCCGCCGATGTCGCCCGCAGCATTCCCCGACGAGATTACGCTGACGGCACTTGAGGATCCTCATGGCCTCCCGGAGACCCTCAAGGGTCTTGATATCGGCTAGATTCTTTAGGGGTCCTCATTACTGGAGATGGCCTCCTCTCGTTGGCCCGAAGCCTGCATTCCGGCAGAAGTCATGCCGGAATCTGGGATTTTTTCGATGGAAATATGAGGATTCGGAAGGATGAATCAAAGGAAAAATCTGGGAATTTTCTAGTGAAACACCCTTCTTCTAGCGTCAATTGTTGATACAAAAAATATTGGAATTTAGAGGCATGTAAAACACGTAATCACATGCGCAGAGGAAATTAAAGTTCACCAACAACGAACAATTAATTGCATACATATTACAATAATCATAACGAGAAACCTTACAGTGATTCGATAATAGATTTCTCAACTATGGTATCCACGTAATCCCCGTGGACAGACTTGCACAGATCTGCCAGCGTTAAATCTGAGACGGAATTTGCTAGGAAAATTCCTAATCTAGATTTTATGGAAAAACTAAGTTTTCTTAAAACAACGTTGAATAATGAATCCCAGGATGTCATATATATAGGGAGAGATTATCTTAAATCTTAAGCAATCTTTATTAGGAAAATAATCCATAATCTTGTAAAACAAATCTCAAAGATATATTTTTCCCTACGGATATTTTCCTACAATAATATTCCATAATATTATTTCGGGATTCCTATTTAATTAAATCAAATTTGATTAAATAGTAATAATAATTAATTCTAAATTAAAATATTATTAATTCTCCATAAATTAAATATTAAATCCAATTTAATACTTAATCAACCAACCATAATCCGCATTACAGGAGTTACTTTTGTTATGAATCCATGTAATTCTCATATATCGAAATGATTAGTCAAACTAATCGGTCTTAATTGAACCCTAGACAATAAATCGATACCGGTCTCAATATATGAGGTACGTTATGAAGAAACGCAAACTACATGTAACCCGTAACAATACGGGCTATTACGATTTCCTCCTTTTCATTCACGAATACTCGATTAGTTTTGAACATGATGAAGTTATCTATTCAAATAACTTAATCAATTTATCTCCAATCACTAATTGATCACTTATGTCACACTTGGCCACAAAGTCCAAGTTGACTTGCGATAACCCAAACGACTTTGATCCAATTATGATGAGAAGATGAGTATTCTCTCTAAATCCACTTTGAGGAATGAATCGGCCTTTTCGCTCAACTACCACGCGACACGCACTTTGTGATGAACCCAATTCAAGTCGTATTCTACCCATGGAAGGGTGCAAGGCGTTGGTCATGGTCAAAGTTCATCACTCCACACATGTCGTGCGATTGACCTCAAGTCAAAAGAGTATCGCATCGCTCCCACTAACCGAGACGCCGTAGACACATATAGTGGAACTACATCAAACGGTTTCTGATGGGTATACCAATACCTCTAAGGTATTTGTGATCCATCATGAGATACCCAAGATCTCGTAGTAGTGAGATCTCACTACACTCTAAGAAGATGACGCAGATCGCACACCAATCTCCATCAGATCATCAATATCCCATTCTTGATGATCCTCGATTGGCTTATTTGAGAATCATGCTTAGGTCATCCGAAATTCTCACTTACTCAATGACAAATAATGACTCAAGGAACACATATAAACAAATGCAAAACAACCAAACATAATATTCTAATAAGTCTGAACGCCATATATTTAATATTAAATAAACAATAATATTAAATCAATACTGAATATTATCTGAGCATTATGTCCTTACAATGGATTGTCTCTAGGACACTAACACTAACAAAAAATATGTGAAAGATTAGGGTAGTAATGTGACTATGATTGACATCAAACTAATAATGATTTAGTATGAGTTTGGAGTTAATGAGGAACAAAGGGAATGCTCATCATTTATGAGTGATGATTGCAAGTATTAAATGTATGACGATTGCAAGTATTAAATGACAAGAGTATTTGGGCCAAATGCCTCTTTTTCGGCTGATATAACCCTTGTAATAAATGAGATTTTGTGAACCCTTAAATGAGTTCTAACTACAAGTATTTATACTACAATAAACATGAGAGTAGATCCCTAGACCCTAGTTTCTACGCAGTTAATGCGAGCCTGTCAGGGGCCATTAATGCTTGCAGGATTAATTCTGGACTAAAATCTGTCCCAGTCATCATTATCTCCGATTTTCTTGGTCGGACTTGCTAGCCCGAGGCCGCTGGCGCAGCATTCGAGGTCGCGCCCTGAGACCTTTCTTCTTTGGCGTCCCCTGCTCCTGCAACTCGCGGTTTCTCCAGGGAACAACTTCTCTTTGAGGAAAGTTTTCTCTGACTTTGGGCCGCCGGAGGGCACAGATGTGCAGGCACGACCTCTGGGGTTCTGTGCCACCTATAAGTCGGGGTCCGAGCTCTCCCTTAAGCCAGCAGTAATCAAGATCGAACTATGGTTCGACCTGGATCTACGCAGTTCGGGCATTCCTTGTTCCACGGCGAGGTCGCTTAAACCTACCCTGATCGGGATCTCGCTTTAATCTTTATAATTATAGATCGCTGCGTGATTATATCTCGTGGGAATAATTATATTTTCCTAAGTGCGGGACCTCGCCTACCCTTGAATAATTCCCTCACAACAAGAGTAGCCTATGGTAAATAAGCGGGTGTTTGAAGAGTGTAAATTAAAGTGAGTATTTTTATTTAATGTATAGTTAAGATTGAGAAAAAAAAATAGTGTAGATAAAATTGAGATTAATGATAAGCCACAAAAATAATGACACGCCGCCATTAGAGAAAACCCGAGCACACCACGTTCTTCTTACGCCATTCATTCATTCATTTTTGTACCTTCGCTTTCTTCTTTTTCCAAAATACCAATACTTTTCTCCTCCTAAAATCTCCGATCTTCCGATTCCTAAAGTAAATCAGACCAAGATTTTCAAGTCCGAATCTTTACAGAACCTAAACTGAAATGGCTTCGTTTGATGAAGCACCGCCTGGAAACAGAGCCACCGGAGAGAAGATATTCAAGACCAAGTGCGCTCAGTGTCACACCGTTGATAAAGGGGCTGGTCATAAACAAGGTATGATGAAGCTGAATTAGGTGTACTCTGTTTTCTCATGTTTTAGATCTGATCTATTTCCAAGTTTGTGTATTTTGATCTTTTCTTATTTTTGCTGTCAAGATTCTAGTTTCTTTGGTTGAATTTATTGAGATCTTCTGTATAAGTCTTGAGATCTTATCTTTGTTATACTAAAGTTGGAGTTAGGGTTTAAGCTAATTGGTTGTCTCAATGTGGATTGATGATGGATATGTATTTTTTGGTATGGCCTGTGGTTGGATTTAAAGTATTTAAAGAATTGGATGTGAGATGCTGAACAATTTTACCTAGACTTCATGCTTCAACTTCAGAGAATTTAGAGGCATAATTGGGAATAAATTTTACTAGTTCGATTTGATATATGTGACTATTTACTGTCCTAGTAATTGAGGGTATGTTTGTTTTGAGCTTGAGGTGGATGGGGCAAATCTGGATGTGGAAAAATGTGGATGGGAAATCTCGTTAATAAGAATCCTTTGTTTGTTTTTGGGTTGGATGTAGTAGGAATTGATGGAGTTTTATGTCAAATCAATGTTTTTTAGTTATGATGATGTATTATTTTATTATTGTTAGTTAGTGTGATAACGATTGTATGAAAGAAAAGCTTAAGAAAAGTAGAAGAGATAATGAATTGTTGTAAGAAAAGTATGAGAGAGAATGAGTTGGTGTAAGAAAGTAGTGATGTGATAGTTTTAGGGTATAGATGTATAATAGGGGTGGAAGTGTATTTGGATGGAGGATGAGATGTGAAAATCCGAAAAGTGGACGGGACGGGGGGAGGCCCATCCCCCCATCAGGACCTCCCCGGCTGAAAACAAACACCACCTGATAGACCGGATCTGTAGGTTAAGGATGTTAGGCTTTTAACTGCAATTATAGCGAAATTGATAGAAACGAAGTTAAATAATACTGATTTTGGTGACCCAGTTCGTTAGGAATGACTACATCAGGGGGAGATTTACTAATACTTTCAGTGACAACAGATACTATGAATCAGATGGATTTATAAGCGAAATTGAGTCAAAACCCTAAAGGCTCATTCTGGGGCGTGAAGCAGTCGATTAGGCTCTATAACCCAACAAAGGAGATCGAGAAATGGACTTAACTATTCGTGATTGATATTACTCATGTATCAAAGTAGAGAAAACAAGAAGCTAAATGTTATGTGTCTCTCTATATACTCTTATACTGCTATTATTGCTTTTTTATGTATGCAATGGTCTTTTTAGTTTCTATGTCGTTTGAACACTTGACACGAGGCTTTTTTTATGTACTTTACCTTGGGAATTTGTGAGTACGTGTTGATTCTTATCTTTTGTGGGAGTTGAGAATTGCTAATCTGATGAAAATTAATAGGACCAAACCTGAATGGCCTCTTTGGAAGGCAGTCTGGAACTACAGCTGGATATTCATACTCTGCTGCTAACAAGAGCATGGCTGTCATATGGGAAGAAAAGACCCTCTATGATTACTTGCTGAACCCCAAGAAGGTAAATTTGTTTGTGTCATCTAGGAATTCCGTATCTTTTAGATGTTCATGGAGATTTTATCTACCGGAATAAGTTGTTCGTAAAGCATGTATCTCAGGGTTGGTTTCTTAATCAAGTTAATCACGGGTAGTATATATTTCACTATGAAGATTGTTTCACTATTACTGAAAGACACATTATTTCCTTGATTGATTGTTGCCCTTGTCTCAATGTAATGACACTAAGCTAAAAACTTTGAATTCTAAGCACTATCTGCTTCGTATGTCCAACGCGCATTGCATCAATATATGTGGTCTACTTTGGATATAAGATGTGTCTGTATGGAGCTGCTTTGATTGTTTAAGGAATCTGCATTCAGGAACTTGACAAATCTCCTCACCTTTGTGTACTTAGTTGGATTTATGAATAAAAACTTGTCTTGTTATCTGACTGAATTCTTTCGCATGCGCAGTATATACCTGGAACAAAGATGGTTTTCCCGGGACTGAAGAAGCCCCAAGACCGTGCCGACCTTATTGCATACCTCAAAGAGTCCACATCATAATTGAGTGTGTTATGTTTATTTCTATCTTTTCCTGATTTTGCAGTTCAGGGACTTAATTTTCCTTATCCGGATAAAGAACACATGATTCTTTGTAATAATCTGTAGGGGTAACTATAAGTTCTACTGGAATCCCCTTTCCATTTCCTCTTCCAGAGAGTCAATTTCTTGAGAAATGGAAATAAATACCAAGTTAAACTTGATACATTTTGTTATATGCATGAATTGTTATTTGTTACAGGTTGAATCCTGTGTGCTTGAACAGTTTGTCAATGATCTGAATAATTCAAGAATTCCATCCCCGGACACAAATTCGGAGAATCATGCTCCCGTTTTGTTTTTCCTTTTGCAGGTTTATATGATGTTTGTGAAATTAAATTCTCATTATAATCTGGAAAAGAATATCATAATGCAAGACCTTGTGAAAGAATATGTTATATTCTTTTGATAAATGGAAACATCAATTATTCAAGTTCCTCGTTATGATTTCTAATGAACAAACAGTCCGTTATTGGAAATTCTGTTTGCACTTAATTTTTCATAAGTGGAATGCATACTTGTAGTGGAAGAGGTTACTGCTATTAAAGGCATGGAAGCAATAGCATGTTTCCAGGGCATAGTGATGTTAATAAAGTAGAAGATTTGAGACATGTCACTCGGATCGAATTAACACTACACTAGTACATCTGAAAGATCAAGTAGTACGATAGAAGAAACACAAGTCTAGCTACAACTGCCTTTCTTTGCTTCAATGGCCAACTTTTGGTTGTGGACGGGGAAGGCCTGGAATCTGCAACAAAAGTTTCTTATGATTATATCTGAGCCATTGGATGGTGAAGTATTAATATTCAACTACAATTCTCCAAATCGTTTTATTACAAGTGCTGTGTTGAATCTTGACAAAGTACGTTCTCGATAAAAGACTGAGAACGAAAGATGATAATATGCAACAAACACGGTAATCCGGTTACATCAAGAAAAGCTGTGTAGAAAACAATGATATACTAACCTCAACTCCATTAGGGCCAACTCTATTGTGGGCTATGAAAGTGAGAATCAGATTGGCGAATTCATCAGGTACATCCTCCTGCAATTTTCTAATAACTTAGTATTCATGCAATCTGAATTAAGCCAAAAAAAAATAAATTAAACCAGACCTGTATGGCATGCCCCGTATGTCTCACAACCACCATTTGGAACTTGCCTTGCATTTGACCTATCGTGAGAGTTCTGGGACAAAGTAAATAAACGTCAAACTTACTACCTTGCTCCATAACAAAGTCAAATAATACTAAGCATAGGCTCAATTATCTTGATCCGTAACTGACAAAGCTCCTAGTCAGTTATTCAATAATCAATGTGATTATAAAGCAATATTGCATCAGAGTTATTCATGTAATATTTGGTTAGTCTCATAGGGACTGTAGAGAACTTCTGATCCTAAGAGAAAGGAGAAGACTGGAAGGGTGCCAGAATTTTTAGAAACATGTTTCAAGCACATTATTTTCAATATCATCTATAGTGTAAAAGCATATTATGGTAATCATATTAATTTACTGTATTGCCCTACAAGAGACGAGGATCATTCATTTTAAAAAGGGTGTTACAAACTAGAATTTGATTAATTAGTTAGAATAAATTCGAAGGAGGAACCTGTCCAGTCTGTCGGTCCCTGCCAGAAGCAAGAGTTTTGGTGCAGGACTAGACAAAAACTTTTCTGAAAGACCTTCATACCTGAAACAAATAATAATACCATATTTCATGTTGCGTCTGAGGAAATAATAGAAAACTTTCATTAAACCAACCCACCCCCAAAAAAAAAAAAAAAAAAAAAAAAAAAACAAAGTTCAATAAAATGAGTATCGACCATTTCCACACACTGAAAACTAGCAGAGACAGAAGAGAATGATTTATACCAGCCTCTCCCAATATTGCTCAGTTTCTACAAGTTTAGCTCGGTGGGTATAACTGCAGGTTCAGCATGCGAATCGCACGTCAGTTGGAGTTAAATCAAAAAACATAAGGGCCGATATATAATCGATTCAGAAAAAGACTTCTCAGAATGTTTACCAAGTCAGAGAACCAAATAAGAGAGAAAATTTTCATGATAAGGAAAAACTAGCAATGGTGCCTAGCCTACTCACCACTTTTTTGAATCATCATAAACTAATGTGCTGGGGATAGAGACACGAGCAGATTCAATGTTCCTCAAAGAGCCTCCTCTGATACTCCATTCAATCTGTCACACATATATATGCACATTTACTGTTAGCTTAACTTTGAGCATAAGTTCACAGAGAAACAGAAACTTGCCCCCAAGCAGCTAAACCTTCTATAGGTATTTGTTCACAGATTTAGTGGAAAGATGAGACAGTTATCTATTAGGGATCATCCCAATTGGGCATGGAACTTGCCTATGGGTTTCGAGGCAGATCTGTTGCACAGATTAGAATGGGGCCCCAACAGAGATTTTTAAGATATTCTTCAATTTCCTAATGTCTTCACATATAAATGTCATCTTCTTCAAAGTCATACAGGCGAAATAAAAAACAATGAGTAATTATACTATTTCTTTTGTCGTATTCTGTTATTTATCCCAACTCTTTAGTATTTTATGAAAAATGAGATATCATCTTCTAGTTTATATTTTATTAAAAATTATAATGATCTTTTCAGCTAGCGTCGTTTTACTTTCTACATAAATTTTATGTATTATAAAACATCAAATTCAGACTTCAGGATTTTGCCCCTCAAATTGTGAGCAGAGAATGCTTTGCAGCACAAGTTTGAATTGTAACAAATATGGCTGCATATAGGATGATATGATAATGAAAAAAAACAGATTGGAGAACAAGAATGTAAAATTAATGTGGTACTTATTGTGTGCAAAACAGAATTTATTACCGCTTTATCAATTGTCGAAAAATGTTGCATACGATTTGATAAAATCTTCTGCATGTGGATCAATGAAGCCATCGCTGTACCCTGAAATTCAATAGAGCAATCAGTTGACATAACAAAACATTTGGTCATCAAATTATGTTATGATTCAGTCATAGTATCAGAAAGATTGTAGACTGATACCAACCTCAACAACATCCACAACAACCAGGCCAGCCAAGCTAGGAAGCACCTTTTTTGCAGCAACATGAACAGCAAGTGCGCCTCCCATACTGCATTAAACACACTTGATCTTGATTAAAATTGGATTGGTGATTAATAAGTAGCAAAAATTAGTATTTAAGCAACACCGATAAAGGTCAAAGCTAATCCATTCATGACTAACAATCTAGTGATCAACATTTTGATGGAAAAAATTGGAGCTATATACTGAGTAGATTCATCAGAAAGAATAGAGAAAAGAAAAAACTTGGAAACGGTGAGACATCTTAAAGTATAAGATTTCTTAAAGTTAAAACCTGTGAAACAAATATTTTAGATCAGACCGATGGATTAAATGGAACTACAAACATTTTAAACTGCAAATTCTTTTTCGTACAAATTCAAAATCTGCATGCTTTAACAAGAAACGAATAAGGGGATACACCAAGATCACTCATCCTGCTCAAGTAAAGTGACTCCCTCGATTTTCAGTCAAATATTCCACTTCACTCAACAAAACATTAAGTTCAATGATTCCATGACATATGAAGCATACTATTTGAATTTAATCATAGAAGTAAAACCTGTGGCCAACCATCACAATTGCTGGAGGGGAATTCCCGTACAATGTCTTCAAAACAGCCACTAAATCACTGCAAAGAGTCTGCAATAATTGTTGAAAGTTTCAACACAAGAAACAGTTGGTGTAAGAATGCAGCAAAGAGAAGTCTCCCTGATCTTAAAAACAACAATGGGTTCAATATACATCATCCTCCACTTTGGTTGCAATCGTAAAGCGTATACCTCAATAGATAGATCTAAATCATTATCAGTGGTTGACTTCCCATGTCCCCTCAAATCCACGGCTACTACCCTAGCTTTCCCTTTTATTTTACTTGCTGACAGAGCGAATGAGAGCCTGGGGAAAATTGTTAAATACATTATATAGCTTTTCTATGTACATAAGCCAACTTGTATATCAAACAACTTCATGCCGTAGGTTATGACATCTTTCCAGAAAAAATGTTAAAAGCAATTAGTAAGATAACTTAGGTAGCCAGAGGGGTCAGCCTACCCTGAATAACCCCCACCATGAAGACAGAAAACAACTGGACCCTCAGATCCTGCTTTGTAGATGTGAAAAACCTGAGTCAAAGAGCAAACACAAAAGAACGTTTTAAGTTTTCCAAATAAAAGAGGACATTGGTAAATCATCTAAAAAGATGAGTCCACCTACATTATCTGAGTCTGGGATGTGAACATCCTCTTCTTCGTCAAAGTAGCATGACCAATCGAGAGACTCATATTTTTGTGATGAAACCCTAAATACAAAGTCACGAAGTAAAAAAGCAGTTTCAAAGAAGAAAATAAATAATTAATTGTTTAAGCCGCCGAAAGGCATACAAATTGATCCACCTTTAACATGAAAAATGAAAGAAAAGCAAAAATTGTAAATCCGTAAGATTGGAGGGCTAAAAAATTAATAATTACATAACTACTTTTCCATGATCATGTCATCAACACTATCCTTTTGCCTAAAGAACCATACTAAGGTTTGGGATAGCACTTGAAAGTATAAGACTCAACAGTTCCCTAGAAGTAAATCAAATCTCCTATTTATATTTAAGATCTAATTTCACAACACTACCTTATCAAAACCTCTATTAACCCAAATCGCATAAAAACACCCATCTGAGCCCAACTTGATTAATCATAAGTTGAGCAAGAACTTAATACACACAGGAAACTCAGAATCCACCAAGTTCGATTAACACTCCAATACTACCATCAGCCATTTAAAAAACTTCACTATAGAATCCAAAGGCCATTATTCCATACCTGATTTTTTCTCAGTGAGTTGTTTAATATATCATTGATAGACGATCATAATCGATAGTACGACAAAACTGAACAATTTAGTGCCATAAAAACTCCTTCAGAATACAGTAATGAAAGCAGAAACAAACACATTAACAAGCATAACGAATAATAATAAAGAACTAACAGCTCAATCATAAACAGGTGAAAATTTATCAAAAAATTGGTTAAAATCGGAAGAAATATTGGAGCACATACTGAATTGGAGGACGATCAGGCTTAGAGGAAAAGGCTGACGGCAATGTGCTGTCACTATGAGATGCATTTTCGCCATTTTGCGGTTCGTCTTCTGCAAGCGGGGTTAGATTTGAAGAATTTTCCATTTTTTTTTTCACTGAGAAATCAGAATCTGCAAAAAAGTTAATTGTTTGTTATTCGATGGCAGTATCATTTGAAGGCGCCTTTGGGTTGGTAAATTATGTGGGTTGCGGCCTTATTTTTTAAGGCAAAGTTGCATATAAATGGGCTTGGAAATTTGGAATGGCCTAGGTTATTAGCACCCCTCTTTTAGGAAATACACCACTTAGATTACACCACTTAGATTAGTTTACCCCTCATAAAATTAGTACACCATCAATTTATTTCCTAAATTGCCCTTTTCTTTCTTAACCCTTTATTTCATCTACAATTATAAAAAAGTGCCCCCCCCCACAAACGAAGGAGGAAACTATTTCTAATCTCCTACACAAGCCTCCTTAATTAACGTTGTCATTTGTTGGGAATGATTTGCACAGATCTATTCTATTCTGAATATTTAAATACAAATTTAATTCTTATAATTATTACTAGCATGAATTAATCCTATATTAATTCAAATAATAATTCAACAACATATCATGCATATAATTAATTTACGTAAATCCTACGCATGCGGAATACTACGAGTTTACGTGAACGTACCTCTTGGGATGACAAATGATCCGATGATTAGACTAACCAAAAAGAACTTCCCAAGTATTCCCTTAATCCTTGTTCGACTATCCGTCAGGTAGTAGGACACATGAACAATTAACAAAAAAAAAATAAATTATGTTGCACCACCTTTGTGGTTTTACTAATTTTTTTCAAAGATATGGAATTGTCTTGGGAATGAAAAGAATCATCCCTATTTATAGAGCATAGGTGGTCGAATATTATGGCAAAAAAATAATGTGGGAAAATCTTTTTCTTGATCTCCAAGAAATCTTGAATATATCTCCTTTATTCTTTTTCCCATAATTATAATATTCCACAAAATCCCATCTACTCTATTGTTATGGATAATTTCGAAAATAATGGGCAAGATTCCAAGATTTGGATCTTCTTGAATTTATGAGATATTCTTGTATTTCAAGAAATACATATCTTCCATAATATTTTTTCAAGAAAATATTTCTTGCCCTTTATCTTTCAAAATTTTCGAAAATTCTCTTATTGATAACCAAGTGGGAGATTTCTTGAATTTAATGAGATAATCTTGTATTCCAAGAATACATATCTTCATTCCATAACAAAATTCAAAGAAAATCTTTCTCCCCTTTTATCCATAATTTTTGAAATAAATGAGAAAAAATAAGCAACAATATTTATTTTATTTTAAATACATTTTTCAGTTATTGGACTATATGTTGGGCTACTCAGGGGGCCTTTAGGAGAATTAAGATTGGACCTTCCAATGGATCTTGAATTATCAATATTGAGCCACAATATTATTCAAGCCCATAAATATTAATTAATCCCACTACATAATTAATATTGCACTATCTATCTTAACCCATATTACATACCAATGTGGCTCCTTTATTATTATTTCCCGTGTTTAAGATTATCTAGGCCATTAATTAATTCAAGCCACTGAAATAGCCTTCCATTAATTAATATCTTTTGTCCTTAGTTAAGGAACGGTTCAACATTATTATCCATACCGGAAACTAATTCCACTTGCAAGATTTGGTATGATAAAACTTATGAACCTCCCAAGGGGGAAAATCGAACAAGCGTACTTGCACACGATTCTTCAGATTAAATCTTAAGAATCACATGTGACCAGTAATATTGCCCAAGATAAAAAGTATTGAATCTCGTTGATTCTCTACCCACGATAAGTCAAAGCAATAGTTACCAATCACACGTGATCCTATTTAAGGAACGAAGATTAAGAAATAACGAACCACTGAGGTCTAATTCTTCCTTGTTCGATTAAGAAGAATTTATCCTCCTCAGAGGTCCTATTCAAAGATCGATCATGCACTAGTGTAATCTCTTGGTCAAGACAAGCCAATCTGAGCCTTACACTTCAACCTTTCACGATGGGTTGTTCATTTCCATCTAGGTCGTGAATGGCGTACTTTTAGTTACAAGGGACTATTAATTTAATCTTCTGTGATCTGGTATCACTAAATTAACTACAATGTAACGCGTACGAATTATTGAACAGTTATGCAGTAAATATATGTAACATTCAATGATATTTAAAGCATCAGTGATAAACAATTTATTTCAGCAAATAAGTCCGAAATTTAGTTTTGATTATACAAAGTAAAAAACATACTTTCCAGTATAATCTTAACAATCTCCCACTTATACTCAAAGTCTGCTTTTAAGTATACTACAACATGTCTCGTGTAGTTCGTGACATCTAATGTCACCTACACGAACTTAATAATTTCTCCCACTTATACTCAAAGCAGATTGGCAACGGTCTTGACACCCATTCCTTTCACATGTCTCTCGAATGTTTTCAGAGGCAGACCCTTTGTGAATGGATCTGCTAGGTTGTCATCAGACGCTATCTTTGTCACATCTATATCTCCTCTCTTAACGATTTCTCGTATAAGATGGTATTTCCTTTCAATGTGTTTGCTGGCCTTGTGGGCTCTTGGTTCCCTTGAATTTGCAACTGCTCCGGCATTGTCACAATAAACAGTGATTCTGCTGGGCAAATTCGGAACTACGTCCAAGTCCACTAGGAAGTTCTTGAGCAAAACCGCTTCTTTTGCTGCCTCGCAAGCAGTTACATATTCGGTTTTCATGGTAGAATCTGCGATGCATTTCTGCTTAATGCTTCTCCATGTCACGGCTCCTTCCCCCATGCAAAACACACTACCGGAGGTAGATTTTCTCGAGTCTATGTCTGATTGGAAATCCGAGTCCGTGTAGTCAATGGGGATTGGACTATCTGACTGGTAAACCAACATTCTATCCCGAGTTCTATTCAGATACTTCAGAATGTTTTTAACTGCCGTCCAATGTTCCTTCCCCGGGTTACTTTGATATCTTGCCACCATGCCAACGGCAAAGCAGATATCCGGTCTCGTGCACAGCATTGCATACATAAGGCTTCCGACAGCCGAAGCATAAGGAATGCCTTTCATGTCATCTATCTCCTTTTGCGTCTTAGGGGACATTTTCTTGGATAGATGGATTCCACGTCTGAAAGGTACGAAACCTTTCTTAGAATCTTGCATGCTGAATCGTTTCAAGACAGTGTCTATGTATGAAGCTTGCGATAAGCCTATCATCCTTTTCTTACGATCTCGAGTGATCTTGATCCCAAGGATGTGTCCGGCTTCCCCTAAGTCCTTCATATCAAACTGTTTTGAAAGACATGCCCTTACGTCTGATAACACCTTCACATTGTTCCCGATGATCAGAATGTCGTCTACGTATAGTACTAAGAATACCAATGCAGTTCCGACACGCTTTTTATACACACAACTTTCAAACTCGTTTTGATCGAACCCATAAGACTTTATAACATGATCAAAACATTGGTTCCAAGCTCTGGATGCCTGTTTGAGTCCGTAAATGGACTTCATGAGCTTACAAACTAGGTGTTCTTGGCCTTTTTCAATGAAGCCTTGGGGTTGTTGCATATAGATCTCTTCATCAAGACTTCCGTTAAGGAAAGCTGTCTTGACATCCATTTGCCAGATTTCAAAGTCGAGATGCGCAGCAATCGATAAGAGAATACAGATAGACTTGAGCATGGCTACGGGCGAAAAAGTTTCCTCATAATTGATCCCTTCTTTCTGAGTATAACCTTTCGCCACTAGTCTTGCTTTGAAGGTTTCCACCTTCCCGTCCGGTCCTCTTTTTCTCTTGTACACCCACTTGCAACCAATGGGTTTGACCCCATTAAGTGGTTCGACTAGCTCCCACACTCTGTTATGAAACATAGAACCCATTTCGGCTTTCATTGTTGTTTGCCAAGAATCCGCATCGTTGTCTTGGATTGCCTCATCATATGTCCATGGGTCTGATTCGTCTTGTCCGGGAATCAAGTCCGAAGACTCTCCTATTCCCATGAATCTCTAAAGCGTTTTCACAACCCTCCCACTACTGACGAGGGTTCCGGTTGTGTAAGTGTGTCGTTTTGGTATATCATCTTATGCGATTGGCATTGAGGTTTGCCTCCTTAGCTCATTTAAGGTAATCTCACTGGGTCTTATTTCGCTCATATAGTCTTCTTCCAAAAATCTAAAGTGGGTGCTTATTACCACCTTTTGATCTTTCGGACCATAGAACATACACCCTTTTTGTTCCTCGAGTATCCTACAAAACAAATTTTTAATTTTGATCGAGGATCCAATTTACCAGCTTCCTTGTCCAACACGTAGGCCGGACACCCCCAAATTCTCATGTGTCTCATACTAGGCTTGCGCCCGGTCCACAATTCTTTGGGAGTTTTGGGAACCGATTTGGATGGCACCAAGTTCAGAATGTAAGCTGCTGTTTCCAAGGCATGACCCCAGAACGACTTGGGAAGATCCGCATAACTCATCATAGATCTAACCATTTCCAAAAGAGTTATGTTTCTTTGCTCTGCAACCCCTTTTTGTTGAGGGGTTCCGGGTGCGGTGAGCTGGTATGCAATCCCTTCATCAGATAAGTGGTTCAAAAACTCATCGCTGAGGTATTCGCCTCCACGATCGGATCGTAGAGACTTGATACGTTTTTCCCTATGATTCTCTTCTTGAGCCTTAAATTCTTTGAATTTCTCAAAGGTCTCAGATTTATGCTTCATAAGGGAAATATAATCGTACCTTGAGTAATCATCAATAAAAGTGATAAAATACTCATAACCTCCTCTTGCTTTGGTTGACATTGGACCACATACATCTGTGTGAACGATCTCTAACACTTCTTTGGCTCTATTCCCCTTGGCTCCAAATGCCCTCTTGGTCATTTTACCCTCCAAACATGATTCGCAGGTTGGAATTGGTTCAACTTGAAGAAACTCTAGTGAACCGTCTTTCACCAACCTTTGGATCCTCTTTGGATTTATATGACCTAATCTTAGATGCCAAAGAAGTGTCTCGTTCACGTCTGATGAACGTTTTCTTTTCTCGGAAATAGTTGATGTGTTATAGGATGCATTTCATGAGTGGTGTGCACAGTTAATTGCATAGAGATTCTTCATCAATGTTCCGTAACAGATACACTCATCATTTCAAGAAATGATGTCATTCTTATTAGAAGAAACTTAGTGTCCTTTAATCAAATTTTAGAAACTGAAAGTGAATTCTTTCCAAAACTGGGAACATAAAGATAATCTAAAAAAAAACTTCATCTTTAAAAGATAGGTGCACTTTCTCCCACTGCTTTAAACACTACTCATGTAGCATTGCAATATCTGCTACTTGTGTAGTATTGCAATAACCGTTACTTTCGTACGCATTGCAATATCTGCCACTTACGTAGCATTGCAATAATTGCTACTTTCGTAACATTACCCAGTGTGATGAGGATCTCACTCCCACTAAGTTGCCGGATCAGTTTGAACCCGTGAAGCAAACATGATTAGTGGATCTCGTATCAAACACCCACGAATGAGAAGTATACGCCGCTAAACAAGTTTCAACAACTAGTGCGTGAGAATTACCTTTCTTTCCGTCCCTTTTGGGGTTGGAACAGGCAAACCTCCGTTGTCCTCTTTTACCGCAGTTTAAGCACTTCCTCTTTGGATTTTTCCTTGACACCACAAGCATTCCTCATCTTACCATTGTCCTTGGCAACAGTTGAGTTTTATTGCTTATGGCTTTTGGTCCTCTTCTTTTCCTTGCCTTCCCTTGGCCTAGGAAATCAAGACTTACCACTTGCCCGTTAAAGCTTGAGTTTGGTGCCCCATCAATATTTCTGCCGAGACCAAAGCTTGCAGCAAATCAGCTAGCGAGGCCAAAATGCTCAGAAACTTTTGGGCAGATAGTGAAATACCAAATTTATCTGAGTGTCCAGATTATAATCTGCACTCAGAATCTCAAGTTTGTTCAGATGGGCCATCTATTTTGAGGACGTAATCCCTTACGGGTTTGCCCTCCACCATTTTCAGCGACGACATCTCTCGCAAGGTGATCTGACGAGTCCCACATTTTTGACTCGTCAGTTGGCTCATCTGATTTTGGTGTGTCAAAAATCCACTTGTGCTTTTGTGCAGTTAGGACAATCATAATTTTTTTTCGTTTCCAATCAATATAGTTTCCATACATATTGTATTGACTTTAAGTATATTAAATAGTGGATTAAAAGGTTGTGACATGATGAACTGAAATAAACAACTATATGCATAAGCACAAGTATATCACAAGGTTCGATCACATGCATCATATTAAAATCTCAAAAAAATATGAACATGCATCAGCCAACATCTCAAAACAGTTTAAATAAGCCACGGGGTGGGTCATTATTTAAACACATTCAAGCAAATTTACAAACAAGAACAATTACAAACCTTTAATATCCAGACAATAGTTGGCTCCCACTTGACCAATATAAAATTGACAGGGACTTCGGGGAAGTATATGCATATCAATTTTATACCTAAGTAATAACCATGATTAAATACAGGATTATTATTTCGTATTGAACGAGCCTCGTGGGGAGGGTCATCGTCGCCACTAATAATAACCCACAATCATCCATTTGGAATTCATTCATGTGAAAGCTATCTTTTGACCGTCCCGGTAGAAATTTCTCCAAAAGAATTCACAAATAAATAAATCATGGAGGTCAAATTAATTTAATTTTATTATCCGGAATAAAATTGTCAATTAATTATTTAAACATACTTAGTAATTTTTGATTGTGAGATTTTTCATTGGGCAACTCTCATGCAAACACATTTAAACAAATTAAATAAAGCATAAGATAGCCTGATAATAAATCAAGCAAAAAAATAAAAATAAACATATTGGGCACAAATTATCCAATTGTCATGGTTTGATTTTTCTTGGCTTGATCTTGAAGAAACACCGCTTGAATTTCTCTCTTTCGTCGTCTCGAAAAATACTCGTCTCGGCTTGTGACAGTAGCTCGTAATGATACCCGCCAAGATCCGCCCACTTAGCCAAGTTAAACCTCGGCGGCCGGCACCTCTCGGCGAGCTGCGCCCGCCTGCTTTCCTGGCCGAGGGGCTTCGGCGGCGTAGCAGCGAAACAGCCTTCGCCGATAACTCGCCCGCGAACCTCAGCGATCCGCTAGCGTCCCGCGCTTCGCCAGCGCATCCAGCTCCGTCGCTGCCCGCCTTCGATTACCTGCGGTCTTTGCGTCGCCAGCGCCGCCCGTGGCGCCCGATCTCCGCCTTCGGCCCTTAGCCTCGCCCGGGCCATGCCCAGTGCGTCAACTGGACGCCGCCCACGCCGCCAGTTACGATTTTATCCTTTAATTCTTCGTCTCCGTCCTTGTTTTCGATCCGGTTACAATTTATTTACAACAAATAAATAAACCTAGATCTAGACTAGTCTATTACATTGATCAAATCAAACAAATCCTAATCTACTCGTGAATTTTCTCACGAGGCAAAACGAATCCAAACGAATCGAATTAAAAAACCACAATTTATATGCATGCATAAATAAACACATTAAATTCCATGACAATTGGATACCGCAAAAATGTATCTAGCAATTCTACTATCCAATTTCAAATTTAATGTCAGCGAATTAAATAACAATTTAAAAAATTCAGAGCCCGAAACCGTGGCTCTGATACCAGTTGTTGGGGAATGATTTGCACAGATCTATTCGGGGTGAATATTTAAATACAAATTTAATTCTTATAATTATTACTAGCATGAATTAATCATATATTAATTCAAATAATAATTCAACAACATATCATGCATATAATTAATTCACGTAAATCCTACGCATGCGGAATACTACGAGTTTACGTGAACGTACCTCTTGGGATGGCAGTGATCTGGCTGATTAGACTAACCAAAAGAACTTCCCAAGTATTCCCTTAATCCTTGTTCGACTATCCGGTGGTATGACACTTGTGAACAATTAACAAAAGAAAAATAATTATGTTGCACCACCTTTGTGGTTTTACTAATTTTTTCAGCACATGGAATTGTACTTGTGAATGAAAGAATCATCCCCTATTTATAGAGAATAGGTGGTCGAAAATTGTGGCCAAAAATAATGTGGAAAAATCTTTTCTTGATCTCCAAGAAATCTTGAATATATCTCCTATATTCTTTTTTCCATAATTATAATATTCCACAAAATCCCACCTACTCTATTGTTATGGATAATTTCAAAAATAATGGGCAAGATTCCAAGATTTGGATCTTCTTGAATTTATGAGATATTCTTGTATTTCAAGAAATACATATCTTCCATAATATCTTTTCAAGAAAATCAAGAAAATCTTTCTTGCCCTTTATCTTTTCAAAATTTTCGAAAATTCTCTTATTGATAACCAAGTGGGAGATTTCTTGAATTTAATGAGATAATCTTGTATTCCAAAAATACATATCTTCATTCCATAACAAAATTCAAAGAAAATCTTTCTCCCCTTTTATCCATAATTTTCGAAATAAATGAGGAAAAATAAGCAACAATATTTATTTTATTTTAAACACCTTTTTCAGTTATTGGACTATATGTTGGGCTACTCAGGGGGCCTTTAGGAGAATTAATATTGGACTTTCCAATGGATCTTGAATTACCAATATTGAGCCACAATATTATTCAAGCCCATAAATAATAATTAATCCCACTACATAATTAATATTGCACTATCCATCTTAACCCATATTACAGTCAATATGGCTCCCGGTTATTATTTCCCGTGTTTAAGATTATCTAGCCCATTAATTAATTCAAGCCACTGAAATAGCCTTCCATTAATTAATATCTTTTGTCCTTGGTCAAGGAAAAGTTCAACATTATTATCCATACCGGAAACTAATTCCACTTGCAAGATTTGGTATGATAAAGCTTATGAACCTCCCAAGGGGGCAAATCGAACAAGCGTACTTGCACACGATTCTTCGTATTAAATCTTAGCAATCACATGTGACCAATAATATTACCCAAGATAAAACGTATTGAATCTCGTTGATTCTCTACCCATGATAAGTCAAAGCAATAGTTATCAATCACACGTGATCCTATTTAAGGAATGAAGATTAAGAAATAACGAACCACTGAGGTCTAATTCTTCCTTGTTCAGTTCTGAAGAATTTATCCTCCTGTAGGTCCTATTCAGTGCATCAGTCATGCACTAGTGTAATCTCTTGGTCAAGACAAGCCAATATGAGCCTTATACTTCAACTTTTCACGATGGGTTGTTCATTTCCATCTAGGTCGTGAATGACGTACTTTTAGTTGCAAGAGACTGTTAATTTAATCTTCTGTGATCTGGTATCACTAAATTAACTACAATGTAACACATACGAATTATTGAACAGTTATGCAGTAAATATATATAACATTCAATGATATTTAAAGCATCAGTGATAAACAATTTATTTCAGCAAATAAGTCCGAAATTCAGTTTTGATTATACAAAGTAAAAAACATATTTTCCAGTATAATCACAACAGTTGCTGATGTCCTAAATCTCCCTGCGTCTATTGCCCAAATAATGACAAAAGGATAGTATTAATGATTTAACTTTTTGTTGATAGTTACGGTTTAGTATATTGAAGATTTTATATTAAAATGTTTGGTTTATGGGAGGAAATTCTTTGGGTTCTTGAATAAAACGAAGGAACTCACTTTCAATATCCATCGAATAAACAAAGTTCGCGATTTAAAAATTCGGAACTAGTCTACTGATTTATTTATTGATTTTCGAAAAAAATATCCGAAAATTTCATACTTTTTCGGAAAAGTATTATGAAAATATCAAAGGTTTTCGAGAAAAGCACCCGGAAATAATATTTTGAGATAAACTGAGAGTTTTCGAAATAAATTTTTGAAAAAACAAAAAATCTGGGAAAATATTTCCGATCTCTACTAAATATTTCAAATACTGAAATTTCAACAAAAATTCAGAAAACCAGGTCCGAATTTTTTAATTCATGTGATTTAAAAATAAACGTGATCCTACTATCTTATCCAAACCTTTTATTTGTTCAAGCTATAATCATATTCTTTAAAACCCACAAATAAACAACAAACAATATAAAAAAAGGTTGCGATCCAACTTAATTTTAAATTTTGATAAATTGAAATTTATATATGTATATTGGTCACGACGAGGGACTCCCATTCTTGCAATATTGATCACAAACCTATATGTTTCACCGGAGAAAAACGCGAGCATCCTTGGACATTCATGTCAAACGTTTTTTTTAGGAAAAAATGTGCAGTGTTTGGGAAATTTATTCAAATTCTATTAAGGTGAGGGGTGCATGCAGTTACAAAAGAAAGATAAGAAGGGTAATTTTGTCAATTTATTGTGCATTAAAATTTAAAAAAAAAAAATGAATGAGTGGTGTATTTCCTAATATTGAGGGTGCTATTAACCTGAGCCTTTGGAAAGAGAAATGGGCCAAATTTATGAGATAATAGAGGTTAGAAGAATTTCATGCCAGGCTCCAAATATAATGTGTAATTGATCAATTAAATCATAAAAATGAGAGACGGATGATAATTTGGACATAATTTTAATATTTTAAAATGGATTAATATTGTATTGTGCTAGTTTATACTCTGTATCATGTATGAAGACGTGTCATGCGAATTTTTGTCATTACGTCATAATAAATTTATAATAACATGCATAGTGGCGAACTCTTACAAATTAAAAATCTAAATAAAAAAAATTCTTAAATACGTAATGGAAAATGTTAAAATTAAAGGGGGTGACTGCACCCCAACGCCCCCTTAAATCCATTCCTGTTCACGGGGTGAGTATATCTCAGCAATACATGAACAACATGTAGCATTAGAATTTACCAAGGCCTATTTGCTTTACAGAACTTGATTAATTAGTTATGATAGGATTGGGTATGTTTAGATAAGATTAAATTGATTGGACTTGCAAAATGTATATTTTTATTGTAGGATTATATTTGGATTGAAAGATTAGATGAAATACCAATTGAAATGTTATAAATATCATACATGATATGTTTGGTCATTTTAAGTACAAATACAAGGACGACATTGTAATATTATATTTAAAACAAATTCTATACCACTTTCAACATAAAATAGATTTATCCCTCAATATGTGAATTAAACATATTTTTATACCAAACTAAAAATATATATATATATATATTCTGAAGCCTCACTCAGCGAACTAAATTAAACGGGATGTAATCAACAAGATTTCACTCATTTTGTACTTTATCACCGCTATCCACCCCCAAACAAATATGACAAAAACTTGTATAGACCTAATTCATGTTATGAACTCGATTATTTAAGTATCATTGTTACATACAAAAACTCTCATTGTTATGTATAAAAACTATCACTGTTATGAACAAAAACAATCATTGTTTAGAAAATGCTTTATACTTTTAAACAATGAAAGTTTTTGTGCATAACATTGATAGTTTTTACACATAACAGTGATAGAGTTCATGTGTGAACCTGGTTCACATGAGTGTTACTCAACAAATAAAATAAAAAGACAAAGTTTAATGTGCAAATTTGTAAAGATGCAAAAACTTTAATTTTCAACCAAATTCTATAATTGATGAATGTAATACAAAATTGAGTGGTTCATGGTTCACTCGACCCGACTAGTTCATGGTTCACCCAGCTCAAATATATCATAATTTAGGATTAATTATTTAGTATTTAAGGTGTAATTGATTGACTTAGGACAATTTTATAAATTTTCATCTATACAAATTTGCACATTATACCTACTCAAATAAAAATGGTTACGTTGGGAAATACTGTATGATCTTCTGTGTGGTCCCACTGGAAAAAGGACAAAAAAAGAAGAAGCCCGGGAAAGGCTTTTGGTAGTGAGACATATATTGAAGACATAGTTGTTAATTGTCAAGGAAAAAGTGGGATTAAATTAACTGCAGTAATTATGTTGAGGAATTAATTAAGAATGGTGGTCTTGTTGCTTGATCGATCATCATGACAAATTCAAGAAAACTGCAGCTTGGAGGTGGTTAACAATGTCCAAATTCACTTCGCATCTGCATCAATTAAATGACAACATTAATATTTTATGTGGCACAAAATATTTCAATTGATACCAATAATCAAGATTAATTGAAGTAGCCCTACATATGTTTTATGAAATTTTATATAGATTCGAGGATTCAAATTAAATACCATAGATCGTGAACTTGTGAATTGTGATCCGCTAAAATTAATTAAAGTGAATCCCAAATTCACTCAAACCACAAAAAAAAAAAAATTAAAACCATCTACAGTAAAAACTCCATATAAGAATATTCTATATAAAAATAACCTCTCTATGTTAATAAAAAAATTACGGTCCCGGCTTGAGACCAGTTATATTTAAATAAGAATAAACTCCATATTGTAATAAGTCATATATTTTTTTAGTCCCGTCTTAAGAATTTATGTCTCCATATAAAAATAAATGACATTATTAATATATATATATATATATATATATATATATATATATATATATCACTATAATACGTTTAAGATGACCTAAACTATTTATCTATGGTTGATTGTGAAATATCTTAATTTTTTTATGGCTTGTTATTACTTTCACCTTGCGCGTAGGTAATAACTCGTCTGATTAGTTTATATATGTGTTTTATACTATCAAAATGCATGTATTTGCTTTAATAAAATTCATATTAATTAGTTACATGAATTTCTTAAGAATTTATAACATATGTGTAGTATAACATGTAATATTATATTGAATATTAAGAAGATTTTTTTTTAATGTAAAACTCTATTTAGGAATTAATCTCTTTAAAGTAATATTTTTTCTCAGTCCGGTGATATGACTGCATGAAGTTTTTACCGTAATTAGTCCAACTTTGGTCTCATGATCTATTATTTCAATTATCAATTAAGTGATACTTTTATTTGTTTAGTGAATAGAAAATATGGCAGCACAAAAGTTTTTTTTTAATGGCCGCATGCATATTTGGATCGATCATAGGATTTGAAAAATGGATGGAGTTAATTGGAACTTATCCAAATTAAATGAAGTGAACCTAAATACCTAATTAAAATCCGCCCAATTCACAAACAAATCATCTAATCTGAATTGTATTTTCTAGATCTCTTATTTCAACTTCACTAGTCATGAGTATAAAATGAAACAATCTTGCTCTTTAAATTTATGTTCAAAATCAGTTGTGATGCATATATATCAATCCACATAGACATTCCCAAAAGTATAATAAACTTTAAAAAAATAAAGAAATTGATGAAAATGTACCTGAGCAAGTATGGTGACATCAATAGCTTCTCCTCCAAAAGGCATCATTCTTATGTCAATGACATTGAGAATCATCTTTTCCATTTCACATGGAATTCTTGACATGATTTCCATTTGTTTCTTGCAGTAAATTTTCACAAGCACATGCCTTTCTGCAATTCTTACACTGATTTCAGGAGCACGTGACTTGCTTGTGCTTCCAATATTGTTAAAATTCATGGTGTTACTCTTTTCATTCAAACAAGAATTATCCTCATCATCTCTAGGGCCTTTTGTCATCTCTTCTCTCTCTAGATCACTAACTCTTTGTTGAAGGGATTTCAAGTAGTTTATAGCATCTTCAAGTAGAGAAGAAACAAGTAATACTATTTGGTGAAAAACCACTAATATTATTGCAGCAAGTAATACTGTTTAATTTATTCAGTAAAAACATCGGATATTGTTACTACAAATATTGTATAATGAAAACAAGTAATATTGTTCAGTAAAACATGTGATACATGCAGTTAATTAAAATCAATCAATTTCATACTATGAATCTATGTATATTGATTGGGATTCTAGTTTGTTTTTTCAAAACTTCAAATAAAAGAAAAGATAACAATAGTAACAATTATTATATATATATATATACCTTCCTCAATCCAGGCACAAGTTTAGAAAGAGAGATGAAAAGTTGGGTTAAATTTTGTCGTCGTTTCCTCTCGGCCACGAGATGATCCTGAGCTTGTGACCGGGTCCGGGTCGTGGTGGGGGCCCACTTTCGGGTCATACCATTATCATCAGGAAATGGGTTAGGGTGAAAAATTTTACCGGGCCCAATTTATAACATAAACAGTTCTAAACGCAGATTTTTATATATTTTTTGAAAATTATTTGGACTTAAAATCTTTATATTAACGTCATTTATATGTATATTGAAAATGTGAATTATACATATTCTTTCTCTATTTTGTTACGATAGAGTGTTGATTTTTACTGAGTGGTGTACATTGAACATGATCACATAATACTTTGTTTTAAAAAGGCAGAACGTTATCTGTATGAGATGGTTTTTTACTTTTGATATGGGGCCCACAAATAATAATCTTCCTTCCAAAATATTAGGGTTATCATTTACTTCATTTACTTACATGATCTTAATTATAAGTGTATATATATATAAAAAATTCAGGAAATGGGTTAGGGTTGTTGATAAAATCATCATCTGATGAAAATTTTATAATTTGTGGGGATAGAGAGTCATGATCTTTCTTATGTAAATTCAAATTGGAATTATAATCCAACATATATATGATGCTTGTTTGAGTTGTCGAAAGAGATGAATCGAGGCGAAGGATGAATAATATTGGAGCTCATTACTTGTTGGTCAACAAAATGATTTGATTTATGCATGATTGGATGATAATGAAGTGTGATGATGTGATTTGGGACACAATGGTGAACGATACTTTTTTTCTTTTTCTTTTTTTATTTATTTATTTTATTTATTGTATTATATATGTAAGCTAATTAATTTTATGTTTATTTTATTTGTTTATTATATTGTATATCTAATTTAAATAAGTAATACTTTTAATTTAAATAGGTAATATTTTTCATTTAAACAGGTAATGTTTTTCATTGAAACAAACACTACATTTTTATTTAAACAAGTACTACTTTTAATTTAAACAAGTACTAGTACTTTTCATTGAAACAAACACTACATTTCTATTTAAACAAGTACTACTTTTAATTTAAACAAGTAATATTTTTCATTGAAACAAGTAATACTTTTCATTGAAACAAACACTACATTTCTATTTAAACAAGTACTACTTTTAATATATTTGATTTAATATTTTATCTAGTTTAATATTTTATATTTTAAATATATGTGATTTAATATTTTATCTTGTTTAATATTTTATGTTGTTTAATATTTTAAATATATGTGTTTTAATATTTTTTTGTTGTTTAATATTTTAAACATATTGATTTAATATTTTATCTTGTTTAAAGTGCCGCATTTTAAATATATGTGATTTAATATTTTATCTTGTTTAATATTTTATGTTGTTTAATATTTTATTTTGTTTAATATTTTAAATTAATTTTTAAAACTAAATTTTAATATTATATATAAGTTTTTAATTTTAACACTAAATTTTTTATAAATGAAATTGGCTAAATATTGCATTCTTGTTACTTCAGTTATGTTCTGTATTAATGGAAAATAGAATCAACTAATACTAAAGCATATCAACTAACACTTTACATCATATCAAGTTCTACTTTACAACAAAACAAGTTATAGCTTACTGCATATCAAGTAATACCTTACAACATATCAAGTAATACCTTACAATATATCAAGTAATACCTTACAGCATATCAAATAATAATACCTTACAACATATCAAGTAATATTTTACAGCATACCAAGTAATACCTTATAGGATATCAAGTAATACCTTATAGCATATAACCTAACACATACATTCATGAGGTAAAACTTTAACTACTTTGAGTTGATATGTGTGATGATTAGAAAATAATTGGAACCACTTTGATTTGATATGTGTCATTATTATAAAATAATTGAAATGTGATGATTAGAAAATTATTGGAATGGAATTGGAATGTGATGATTAGAAAATTATACGTGGTTACACAACCATGTCAGATTTGGTAAAATCACTCATTCACTTCCTGGATTTTGCCCCATTAGAGAAATGGTTTTCATTACCTGAACATGGATACCTGGTTGCAACCACATATAACGTTTTCGTAATGTCATTTAGTGAATATGACAGACATTTTTGCCTTCCCGCAACAATAGATGCACATCGAGGACTTCCGACCTCGAAACTGGTCTTGGGGAGCGTGCACAACAATTTTCATTGGATATTGGTAAGAAAAAACTATGTTGATGTTATTTTATAATTTTTTTATTTATGAATTTTATTTAATTATAATTATAATTTTTTTAACTGTAATTTCAGTTTCATATGACAACCGAGGAGCATCCAGTACCGTTTATATCTGCATACTGGAAACTAGGGATGGCAACGGGGCTGGTTTGGGGCGGGTTTAGCCAAACCCGTAACCCGCCCCGCCAAATTTTTTTAAACCCGTAACCTTGCCCGGCCGGGTTTTTGAACCCGCTTTTACCCGCCCGTGAACCCTAAGGGTTTAACCCGCCCCGTGTCCAATTTCATTTTTTCCTACATTTTTTAATTCATACTCCCAACTTCATACATATCATTCCTAAAAAATAACACATTAATTAGAATCATTCAAATTATAACAAATAAAATACCTAATTTCATAATCAATCTCACATCATAGACCCCAAATTTTAAAAGTTTTAATCAATCCCACATCAAAGAAGATTATTTAATGGGACATTCACTGAATTAGCTCTAGTTCCTTCTTCAGACTCCATCTATTTTAAAAAAGATAGATATGTTAGTATTTTAGAAAAATAAATAAAGATGAAAATAAATAAATAAATAAATAAATAAGCAAAAAAATAATTTATCTCTACCTCCAATTCATACAATTATTTTGCAGTCCTCCAATTCATACAATTAATACTTGAATTTGTATTATTTGGGTGAATTAATTGAAATTTGTTTTGAATTATGTACATTAGATATCTACTCATTCTAATTTCTTCTCAATCTAAGCTAAAGCACTTATTCGATAAAAGAAACTGATAAATCAAAGAAAGAAACAATTCAAACAATTCACCGTGAAAGAAATAAACCCTATACAAAATACATTTAATTTAATAAAAAATTATAGAATTAATATATATTTATATATGCGAGGCGGGTCCGGGGCGGGTTTACCTAAAACCGTAACCCGCCCTACCCCGCGCCGGCAAAAAACCCATTTGACCGGGTTTAACCCGCCCCGAAACCCATTTGACCGGGTTTTAACCCGCCCCATCCGGGGCGGATTCGTGCCGAGTCCGGGTTTTAACCCGCCCCATTGCCATCCCTACTGGAAACGCGAACATGATCCTTCTATAAATGGTTTAGATTTATAATTTGAAAGCAGGATAGAGCTATACCGTACATTACACAACTTGGATGCACCGCAACTTGAGGCTAAATATAGGTCTACAAATAACAAGAAAGATAAATATTATACATTTTTTTAATATTTAATTCAAGTTTTTCTAGCAGCATGTCGCAGTCCATCCTCTGATGGAAATTATGTAATGTGTATATTTATTTTTTCATTCATGTAATGTGTATATTTATTTTTTCATGTTTAAATTGATAATTGATACATATTAACTGAACTATAATATAGTTGATAACAAAATAACTAATACTTTTAAATTTATGAACTAATACTTTGTATACAAATAACTAATACTTTTCAATGAATGAACTAATACTTTGTAACCAACTAACTAATACTTTTCAATGAATGAACTAATACTTTTCAATTGATGAACTAATATTGTTGAAAACCAAATAACTAATACTTTCCAATTAATGAACTAATACTTTATAACTAAATAATTAATACTTTTTAATTAATCAAATAATATTAATTAATATATTTAATTAATTAAATAATTAATTATAAATAATGAATCAAAAATCATAAATTAAATTAAAAAAATAATAATAATTTCTGTCGCGCGTGGCGCACGACACGTTCAAGCCGTGTCTGTTGGGATATTTTAGTTTTGATGAATTATGCCAAAATATTATCAACTTGTGTTATTCAAGCTAATTTATAGATAACAAGTTGAGGGGAACTCACAAAAAAAGTAATGATTTCGAGTTTGAGGCGATCGAGATCGAATAAGATGAGTTCGGGAGTTAATCGATGAAACAAAATCGGAAGAAAAGAAAAGCTAAGCGGTGATCGAAGATCGGATGACCGGATCGAAGAGGAGGTTTTTCTCGGAAGAGGAGCGGATGAGACCGATTGAGATCGGGGCGTGATCGAGATCGGATAAGCTAACCTCGATATGCTAACCTAATATGCTAACCCGATGTCCTATTCGATGCGGATAAACCGATATGTCGACTGATGCTATATTGATCGATTATGAAAAATGATCGGATCGGTGAGAAATCGATATCGAAAAACCGAAAACTGCATACCAGATCGGTAGAGAAGTCATCGGAAGAGAAGTCATCCAAGTCATGTTCATCGAGAATCATAACGCCATCGATGATTAGTTAGCGAAAAAGGCTGGACCGAGGTCGATTATGCAAGTCAAGAGTTTGAACCGGTTAATGGGTTCGGCCAAGATATACTCGATCGATAAGGTCCAAAGAGAAGTTTGTCAATCAAAATCCTGAGTAAAAGTATCTTGAGACTCGGAAGAATCCTCAAGACTCGAGAAACCCAAGACTCGGATAGATCCCAAGAATAATATAATTAGATTAGATTGACACATGGACCAATGAGAGGAAGACAACAAGCCCGAAAAAAGCGCAAAAGCTTCTAGAATATAGTATGGATTTGAATGTGACTCCATCCAACGGTAACATTCAAATCCACACTATAAATACAAGTTCTTCCTTCATTATTCAGAGTGGAAGTGTGTGAAATGCGTGAAAACACCATTGAAGCTACAAAGCCAAATCATCTAGCATTTCCACCATAGAACATTGAGCAAGAAATACACGCATATATTCAAGAGTGTTATACCATAGATCTAAGCACAAATGTAATATCCTAAGCTTAGAGAGATTTTCCCATCCTTAGCATTGAGGCTAAACAAATGTAAGGGAAAATCTCACCCTAGTTGGAAACCAAACAAACCTTACCCAAATCAGTTTGGTAGGATAAGTTTGTAGGTGAGTGTGAACTCGGTAAACATCTAGCAATCCCGAAAGGGAGGGTAGACGATCCCGTGAGGGTGATAAGTCCCGTTTGAGTGTGAACTCGGTAAACATCTGTTGGGTGTTGGACTAACACGTTAAACTAAGTCCAGTCGGTTAAGTTGGTGCCCCTGATGATAGGGAAGAGTGGATGTAGGAGTAGGACTCCGAACCACTATAAAATCGTGTTGGGATTATACTGAAAAGTATGCTTTTTACTTTGTATAATCGAAACTGAATTCTCAGACTTATTTACTGAAATGAGTTGTTTATCACTGATGCTTTAAATATGATTGAATGTTACATATATTTCTTTGCGATAGTCATTCAATAATTCGTGACGTGTTACATCAGAGTTAATTTAGTGATACGAGATCACGAAGATTAAATTAATGATCCTTGTAACTAAAAAAAAAAAGTCATTCCGCGACCTAGATGGAAATGAACAACCATCGCGAAAGGTTGAGGTGTAAGGCTCAGATTGGTTTGTCTTGACCAAGAGATTACACTAGTGCATGACCGATCTTTTGAATAGGACCTCGGAGGCTAAGTTCTTGAAACGAAACAAGGAAGAATTAGACCTCGGTGGTTCGTTGTTTCTTAACCTTCGTCCCTTAAATAGGATCACGTGGGATTGGTAACTATTGCTTTGACTTATCATGGGTAGCGAATCGAGAGAGATTCAATACTTTTTATCTTGGGAAATATTATTGGTCACATGTGATTGCTAAGATTTATCTGAAGAATCGTGTGTGCAAATGCGCTTGCTTGATTTGCCCCCTGGGGCGTTCATAAGTTTTATCATACCAAATCTTGCAAGTGGAATTAGTTTCCCGATATTGATAATAATGTTGAACCGTTCCTCGACCAAGGACAAAAGATATTAATTAACGGAAAGCTATTTGATGGCTTGAATTAATTAATGGGCTAGATAATCTTAAACACGGAAATAATGACCTTCATATTGATTTGTAATATGGGTTAAGATGGATAGTCAATATTAATTATGTAGTGAGATTAATTAATATTTATGGGCTTGAATTATATTGTGGCTCAATATTAGATATTCAAGATCCATTAGAAGGTCCAATCTTAATTCTCCTAAAGGCCCCCCGAGTAGCCCAACAAATAGTCCAATAAATTGAAAAAGGTGATTAAAATAAAATAAATATTGTTGCTTAATATTCCTCTAAATTTTCAAAAATTATGGATAAAAGAGGAGAAAAGATTTTCTTTGAATTTTGTTATGGAATGAAGATATGTATTCTTGGAATACAAGATTATCTCATTAAATTCAAGAAATCTCCCACTTGGTTATTCATAGTGAGTTTTTTCAAATTTTTGGAAAATAGAGGGCAAGAAAGATTTTCTTGAAAAGATATTATGGAAGATATGTATTTCTTGAAATACAAGAATATCTCATAAATTCAAGAAGATCCAAATCTTGGATTCTTGCACTATATTTTGAAAATAATCCATATATGAGGAGGTGGGATTTTTTGTGAAATATTTTAATTATGGGAAAGAGAATATATGGGATATATTCAAGATTTCTTGGTGACCAAAAAAAGTCTTATCCCACATTGAAAAATAACACAAATTTCGTCCACCCTCTCTCCTATAAATAGGGGATGATTAGTTCATTCCCAAAGTACAATTCCATGTCTTTGAAATATTAGCAAATCCACATAAGTGGTGCAACAAAGTTTATTTTTTTTTTTGTTAATTGTTCATGAGTATCCTTCCACGGATTGTCGAGCAAGGGCTAAGGAATACTTGGGAAGTCCTTTTGGTTAGTCCGTCCGACCAAAGCCCTTTGCCATCCCGGAGAGGTACGTTCACGTAAACCCGTAGATTCCGCATCGTGAGGTTTTACGTGGCTTTTTATATGCATGATTTGTTGTTGCAATTATTATTTGAATTAATATAGGATTAATTCATGCTAGTAATAATTAATGAATTAAATTTGTATTTAAATATTCACCCCGAATAGATCTGCAAGCAACTCATTCCCCAACAAGCAAAACATATCGAGCCACTTTATTTGCTCAATTTTTTAAATTGTAATTTAATTAGTGGACATTAAATTTGAAATCGGATAAAAGTAACCTAGATCCGCTTTTGCATGTATCCAATTGTCATAGATTTTAATGTTTTATTTTGCATGCATATAAAACCGTGGTTTTTTATAATTCGATTCGCTCGGATTTGTTTTGCCTAAATGAGAAAATCCACGAGTAGACTAGGATTTGTTTGATTTGATCAATATAATAGACTAGTCTAGATCTAGGTTTATTTATTTTTTTTGTAAATAAATTGTAACCGGATCGAAACGAAAAAAGACGAATTAAAGGACAAAATCGAGAACCGTGGCGTGGCGGATGCGCTTGCCGCACGCTGGGCAGGGCAGGCCGGCCAGGCGAAATTTGAGGATGAAAACCCGGCGTCACGCCAAGGCAGCGCTCGAGCCCGAATGGCCGGGCGGATGCGGATCTGCATTGAGGCGAGACGCTGGCGCCGCCGACGACGCTGGCGAGGCTTGAGGCGGGCGACCACGAGCAGCCTTGATGTGATCACGCGTCCGCTGAGATCTCTGGCGCTTTGCCACGCTGAGACATTGGCGGCGCATGACCCTTGCCGTCTGCGCATTGCCATCTTTAAGCCAAGCGGCCCGGCGGATCGCGGCATGCATCTTGCGAAATGCTGGCGTGGCGGTTCGAGACGAAAGTATTTTTTTGAGGAAAAGGTGGAGAAATTCGGCGTGTTTCTTCAAGATCAAGCGAAAAAAATCAAACCATAAATGGATAATTTGAATATGTTTATTTTTACATTTTGCTTGATTTATTTGTGCTATCTTATGCTTTATTTAATTTGTTTAAATGTGTTTGCATGAGGGTTGCCAAATTGAAAAATCTCAACTTCAAAATTACTAAGTATGATTAAATAATTAATTGACAATTTTATTCCGATAATAAAATTGAATTAATTTTGACCTCCATGATTTATTTATTTGTGAATTCTTTTGGAGAAATTCCCCACATACGACGGTCAAAAAATAGGTTTCACATGAATGAATTCCAAACGGATGATTGTGGGTTATTACTAGTGGCGGCGATGACCCTCCAGAGGCTCGATCAAAAGCTAATCATGTATTTAATCATGGTTATTACTTAGGTATAAAATTGATATGCATATACTTCCCGAAGTCCTGTCGAATTTTATATTGGTCAATATATATTAATCTGGATATTAAAGGTTTATAATTGTTTTTTTGTAACTCGTTTTGAATGTGTTTAAATAATGACCCACCCCACGTGGCTTATTTAAACTGTTTTGAATGTTAGGCGATCATGTTCATATTTTTTTTTGAGATTTTAAATATGATGGCATGTGATCGAATCTTGTGATATATTGTGCTATTGCATATAGTTGTTTATTTCCGTCGATTTACCTTTTAATCCATTTGTTATTATACTTAAAGTCAAATATGTATGGAAACTATATTGATTGGAAAATTATAATAATCTAATCTCCTAAAAACGCACAAAAAGAAGTGGATTTTGACACACCAAAATCGGATGAGCCAACCGACGAGTCAAAAACATCCCGTCGGATCACCTTCAAAGAGATGTCGTTACTGAAAATGGTGGAGGGCAAACCCGTAGGGGATTATGTTCTCAAAATAGATGGCCCATCCCCAACAAACTTGAGAATCTGATCCCTTATGATCTGGACTCGGATGAATTTGGTACTTCATCTTTGAAAAAGTTTTGAGCATTTTGGCCTCGCTATAATTTTGTTGCAAGCTTTTTGGTCTCAAAAAAATGATGATAAGGCACCAAACTCAAGCTTTGATGGTCCGTCACTTCTTCATCTTTTAAGATAAAGAAAGAGGACCAAAAGCGCCATAAGCAATAAAAACAACTATTGCCAAGAGCGATGGGAAGATGAGGAATGCTTGTTGTGTCGAGGAAAATCCAAAGGGAAGTGCTTAAGGTGCGAAGAGAGGACAATGGAGGTTTTGTTCTTCCAACCCCAAAAGGGACGGAAAAGAAAGGTAATTCTCACGCACTAGTTGTTGAAACTTGTTTAGCGGCGATATTTCTCATTCTTGGTTGATCCACTAATCATGTTTTCTTCAAACTCCCAAGAATTTAGTGGGAGTGAGATCCTCATCACACCGGGCAACGCATTTAAAGTTTGCAATGCTAATTTTTTTTCTTCGATAATAACGATTATTGCAACTACGCAAGTAGCGACATTCTGCAATGCTACATTAGTGGCGAATGAATAAAGTGCACCCGTCTTATGAAGACAAATTTTAATTTTTGAGATATTCTTTACGTTCCTAATTTTAAAAAGAATTCATTTTCGGTTTCTAAAATTTTATGATGGATATTTTGGTTACTTTTTAATAACGTTGTTACCAATTTTATTTTTGATAAATTTATCTGTCATGGAACATTGTCGAATGATCTCTATACCATTAACGTTGAAACGAAATGTATCCTATAACACATCAATTTTTTAGAAAAAAAAAACGCTCATCGACGTGAACGAGACATTTTTGGCATCTAAGATTAGATTAGGTCATATAAATCAAAATCCAAAGGTTGGTGAAAGATGGTTCATTGGAGGCGTCTCCAAGTTGAATCGATTCCAACCTCAAAATCATGTTTGAAGGGTAATATGACCAAGAGGGCATTTGGAGCCAAGGGGAATGGGGCTAAAGAAGTGTTAGAGATCGTTCACATAGATGTACGTAGTTCAATGATTAACCAAAGCAAGAGGAGATTATGAGTAATTTTATTGATGATTACTCAAGGTACATTTTCCTTATGAAGCATGAATCGAGACCTTTGAGAAATTCTAAAGAATTTAAGGATCAAGCAGAAATCATATGGAAAAACATATCAAGTCTCTACGATCGATCGTGGAACAATACCTCATTAATGAGTTTTGAACTACTTATCGATGAAGGATTGTATCGGCTTCATCGAAACCCCTCAACAAAATGGGGTTTTGCGAAATAAACAACATAATTCTTTTGGAAATGGTTAGATCAATGATGAGTTATACGGATCTTCCCAAGTCGATTCTTCATACCTTGAAAATAACGACTTACATTCGAACTTGGTACTATCCAAATCTTCCCAAAAAAGAATTGTGGATCAAGCCTAGTATGAGACACATGAGAACTTTTGGGGTGTCCGCCCTTGTTGGACAAAAAATTGGATCCTCGATGGGAATTAAAGCTGTTTTGTTACCCGAGGAACAAAAATGTTCTATAGTTCAAGATCAAAAGGTGGACATCCACACCCACTTTAGATTTTGGAAGAAAACTATAAACCAAAGAAAACCCTGAGTGAGATTACCTTTGAGCTTAGAGGGCAAACCTCGGTTAATGATATACCAAACGATATGTTTTTAACATCCTCGTTAAGTGGGAGGGTTGTTAGACATTCAAATAGGAAGTCCTCGGACTTGATTCCCTAATCGCACCCATGGACATATGACGAGGCACTCAAGAATCTGAATTTGAAAAAAAAATGAAAAGCAACATGTTTCATAATAGAGTGTGGGAGCTAGTCCCACTTAATGGGGTCAAACTCATTAGATGCCAGGTATATAAGAGGAAAAGAGGATCATCATCTTTAAAAAAGACTAATGGCGAAAGGTTATACTCAAAAATCGAAAACTTTTTTTAGCGTAATCCAAAATCCATCTTATTCTCTTAATTAACTCACCCCTTGAAATCGCAAATAGATGTCAAAATTTCCTTAACTAAGTCTTGATAAAGAGATCTATGTGCAACAATACCAAATTGAAACAACACATTTACGGACTCAAACAATCGAGGGAACCAAAGTTTTGATCATATAATAAAGTCTTATGGGTTTGATCAAAACGAGTTTGAAAGTTGTTGAATAAAAAGCGTGTTTGAAAGCATTGGTATTCTTAATACTATCAATAGATGACATTGTGATCATCGAAACGATGTGAAGGTGTTAAACCTGCGTAAGGGCATGGCGTTTCAAAAAACAGTTTGATATGAAAGACTTAGGGAAAGCGACACACATCCTTGGGATCAAGATTACTCGAGATCGCAAGAAAATGATTCGGGTTATCGCAAGTATTCATACATTGACCTTTGGTTTTAAAAACGATTGAAATGCAAGATTTCAAGAAAGGATTCATACTTTTCGGACTTGGAATCCATCTATCCAAGAAAAATGTCCCCTAAGACGCAAAAGGAGATAGATGACATGAAAGGCATTCCTTTGTGCTTCCTACAGGAAACCTTATGTATGCAATGGATACCTGATATATGAGTCATGGTAGCAAGATATCGAGTAACCGGGGAAAGCAAATTGGAATAGTTAAAAACGATTCAAGTTCAAGTGTCCAAAAGAACTTCGGGATAGAATGTTGATTTAAATCCAATCCCCATTGGCTTAATCATAAAGATTCCATAAATTATCTGCCTCTGTTAGTGTGTTTCCATTTGGGAAAATCAATGGACGAGTCAAATCACCGACCAACCATGGAAAATCCAGAAAAAAAAACAAGATCTTCTTAGTGGACTTGGATGGTGTTAAAAAATATGCTCATTCAAGAGAACCAAGAGTCCACGTCAAACAAACACATTAAAGGAAAGACATCTTATCTCGTTAAGAAAAATAGATCCAGCAAAAACGAGGGCGGCCCTGGCGGATCCATTCGGGGTGGGGGCGAGAGACATGTGTGAGTGGAATGGGTGTCAAGACCGGTCTACTTTGAGTATAAGTGGGAGAAATTATTAGTTCGTGTAGTCATTAAATGTCACGGACTACGAGACGTTGTAGTATATGGTTTGGTATAAGTGGGAGATTGTTGGGATTATCTTGAAAAGTATGCTTTTTACTTTGTATAATCGCTCGGACTTATTTTGAAAATGAGTTGTTTATCATTTGATGCTTTAAATATGATTGAATGTTACATATATTTCTAGCGTTCTAATTCGTATGGTTTTGTTAATTTAGTGATACCGATCACGAAGATTAAATTAATAGTCCTCAGAATTGTAAAAAAAGACGCCATTCACGACCTAGATGGAAATGAACAACCATCGGAAAGGTTGAGGTGTAAGGCTCGGATTGGTTTGTCTTGACCAAGAGATTACACTATGCATGTGATTAATAGGACCTTTAAGTTCTTGGAATCGAACAAGGAAGAATTAGACCTTTTGGTTTCTTAACCTTCGTGAAATAGGATCACGTGGGATTGGTAACTATTGCTTTGACTTATCATGGGTAGCGAATCGGAGAGATTCAATACTTTTTATCTTGGGAAATATTATTGGTCACACGTGATTCTTAAGATTTAATACGAAAGAATGGTGTGCAAGTACACTTGCTTGATTTGCCCCTTGGGAGGTTCATAAGTTTTATCATACCAAATCTTGCAAGTGGAATTAGTTTCCTGTATGGATAATAATGTTGAACCGCTCTCGACCAAGGACAAAAGATATTAATTAACGGAAAGCTATTTGGTGGCTTGAATTAATTAATGGGCTAGATAATCTTAAACACGGAAATAATGATCGGGAGCCATATTGGTTAATATGGGTTAAGATGGATAGTCTGATATTAATTATGTAGTGGGATTAATTAATATTTATGGGCTTGAATTATATTGTGGCTCAATATTAGATATTCAAGATCCATTAGAAGGTCCAATCTTAATTCTCCTAAAAGCCCCAAAGTAGCCCAACAAATAGTCAATAACCTAAAAAGATGATTAAAATAAAATAAATATTGTTGCTTAATATTCCTAAATTTTCAAAAAATTATGGATAAAAAGAGGAGAAAAGATTTTCTTTGAATTTTGTTATGGAATGAAGATATGTATTCTTGAATACAAGATTATCTCATTAAATTCGAAAATCTCCCACTTGGTTATTCATAGTGAGTTTTTCAAATTTTGGAAAATAGAGGCAAGAAAGATTTTCTTGAAAAGATATATTATGGAAGATATGTATTTCTTGAAATACAAGAATATCTCATAAATTCAAGAAGATCCAAATCTTGGATTCTTGCACTATATTTTCGAAAATAATCCATATATGAGGAGGTGGGATTTTTGTGAAATATTTTAATTATGGGAAAAGAAATATATGGGATATATTCAAGATTTCTTGGTGACCAAGAAAAAATCTTATCCCACATTGAAAAATAACACAAATTTCGTCCACCCTCTCCTATAAATAGGGGATGATTAGTTCATTCCCAAGTACAATTCCATGTCTTTGGAAATATTAGCAAATCCACATAAGTGGTGCAACAAAGTTTATTTTTTTTTCCTTTTGTTAATTGTTCACCTTCCACCGGATTGTCGAGCAAGGGCTAAGGGAATACTTGGGAAGTCCTTTTGGTTAGTCCGTCCGACCAAAGCCACTGCCATCCCGAGAGGTACGTTCACGAAAACCGTAGATTCAATCGTAGGTTTTACGTGGCTTTTTATATGCATGATTTGTTGTTGCAATTATTATTTGAATTAATATAGGATTAATTCATGCTAGTAATAATTAATGAATTAAATTTGTATTTAAATATTCACCCGAATAGATTTGTAACTCATTCCCCAACAAATCGTGTGTTCTTTACTTTATGTTCTTGTTGGGATTATCTTTGGAAAGTATGCTTTTTACTTTGTATAATCAAAAATTGAATTTCGGACTTATTTAGAAATAAATTGTTTATCATTGATGCTTTAAATATCATTGAATGTTACATATATTTCTTGAATAACTGCTCAATAAATCATGTTACATTGTAGTTAATTTAGTGATACCGATCACGTAAGATTAAATTAACTCCCTTTGTAACTAAAAAAAGTCGCCATTCACGACCTAGATGAAAATGAACAACCCATCGTGAAAGGTTGAAGTGTAAGGCTCGGATTGACTTGTCTTGACCAAGAGATTACACTAGTGCATGGTGATGACCTTTGAATAGGACCTAACCAGGACAAATTCTTGCCAAGAATTAGACCTCGATGGTTCGTTATTTCTTAATCTTCGTTCCTTAAATAGGATCGGATGTGTGGTTGGTAACTATTGCTTTGACTTATCATGGGTAGAGAATCAACTAGATTCAATACTTTTTATCTTGGACAATATTATTGGTCAAATTGCTAAGATTTAATACGGAGAATCCACGCTTTGTTCGATTGCCCCTTGGGAGGTTCACTTTATCATACCAAATCTTTCAAGTTTAGTTTCATGAAACATGTGAAACGAACCTTGATATACTTGTGCTTATGCATACAGATTATTTATTTCATTCAACATGTCGTAACCTTTTAATCCAATGTTAATATACTTAAAAGTCAATCTGATATGTATGGAAACTATATTGATTGAAAAAAAATTATTGTCCTAATCGCACAAAAAGCACAAGTGGATTCTTGACACACCAAAAATCGGGATGAGCCAACCAAGCGGGTCAAAAACGCGAGACTCGTCGGATCACCTTACGAGATGATGTCGTTTGAAAATGATGGAGGCAAACCCAGTAAAGGGATTTTGTCCTCAAAATTGATGGCCCATCCCGAACAAACTTGAGGTTCCGAAAAGTGATTATAATCCTGGAGACTCGGATGAATTTGGTACTTCACTCTCTGCCCAAAAGTTTCGAGCATTTTGGCCTCGCTAGGCGATTTGTTGCAAACTTTGGTCTCGGCAGAGATATTGATGGGGCACCAAACTCAAGCTTTTAACGGCAAGTGGTAAGTCTTCATTTTCTAAAGGCGAGGAAGGCAAGAAAAAAGAAGAGGACCAAAAGCCATAAGCAATAAAACTCAACTATTGCCAAGGGCAATGGTAAGATGAGAATGCTTGTGGTGTGTCAAGGAAAATCCAAAGAGGAAGTGCTTAAGTCATGTGAAAGGAGGAATGGATGGAGGTTTGCCTTTTCCAACCCCAAAAGGGACGGAAAGAAAGGTAATTCTCATGCACCAGTTGTTGAAACTTGTTTAGCGGCGATATCTTCTCATTCGTGGGTGGTTGATACGAGATCCACTAATCATATTTATTTCACGGTTCAAACCGATCCCAAGAACTTAGTGGGAGTGAGATTCTCATCACCTGGCCGGGCGATGTTAATAAAGTAAGAAATTATTGCAATGCTACTTAAGTGGCGATATTACAATCTACGATAAGAATAGTTATTTTACTTCTGTAATAAAGAT
This sequence comes from Stenogyne calaminthoides, assembly GCA_037126765.1. Lineage (NCBI taxonomy): Eukaryota > Viridiplantae > Streptophyta > Magnoliopsida > Lamiales > Lamiaceae > Stenogyne > Stenogyne calaminthoides. The sequence continues at coordinate 31,647,687 of JBBCBC010000017.1, read as the reverse complement.
ATTTTTTACTACATGAAAATGGTTTAAAGCGGTGGGAAAGCAAAATCTTTTTTAAAGATGAAGTTTTTTTGAGATTATCTTTATGTTCCCGGTTTTGAAAAGAATTCACTTTCGGTTTCTAAAATTTGATTAAAGGACACTAAGTTTCTTCTAATAAGAATGACATCATTTCTTGTAATGATGAGTGTATCCTTTTATGGGACATTGGTCGAATAATCTCTATAGAATTATTTAATGCATTTCGTTGGGAGAAATCTAGCGAGTCTTTTAAAATCGGATTCTTGACTCAAGACCCCTCGTTAAGCTCGATTAAAGGCAAAAAATTGCACACTTCCTCAAGGTATGGGTTAAGGAATTAAAGTAGCACCTCCTTTACAAGTCCATTGCTTTTAGTCTGATCTCCTTCAATTGGTATCAATTTGTACCTGAAATAGTGGTATGTTTGGCGAAGTCTCCATTGTTGGGATTCTCAAAAAAATTCTAAGACCCTGTTTTTAAAGGCATAGTTGTGTGCGTTTGGTTTTATGGGTTAAAATTAAAGTAGCACCTCCCAATGATCCTTCACACACTACTCCCTATAACACATCAACTATTTAAAAAAAACGTTCATCGGGCGTGAGCGAGACACTTTCTAAGATTGGGTCATATAAATCGAAAAGAGGATCCAAAGGTTGGTGAAAGACGATTCACCGGAGTTTCTCCAAGTTGAACCAATTCCAACCTGCGAATCATGTTTGGAGGGTAAAAAAACCCATTTGGAGCCAAGGGAATAGAGTCAAAAGTGTTAGAGATCGATCACAAGGATGTATGTGGTCCATGTCAACCAAAGCAAGAGGAGGTTATGAGTATTTTGTCACTTTTGTTGATGATTACTCAAGGTTATATTTTCCTTATGAAGCATAAATCTGAGACCTTTGAAAATTCAAAGAATTTAAGGCTCAAGCAGAGAATCATAGGGAAAAAGATCAAGTCTCTACGATTCGATCGTGGAGGCGAATACCTCAAATATGAGTTTTTGAACTACTTATATGAAGGATTGCATCCTCCATTATCAAGCACTGAACCCTCAACAAAACGGGGTTGCATCGATCTTTTTGGAAATGGTTAGATCTATGATGAGTTATCGCGGATCTTCCCAAGTCGCTCGGGGTCATAAACAAAGAAATACATTACATCCCAAAACTCCCAAAGAATTGTGGGCGGCATGAAGCCAAAACACATGAAGATTTGGGGGTGTCCGCCCACGGTTGGACAAGGAAGCTAAAAAATTGGATCCTCGATCGAATTAAGTTCACTTTGTGGGATACCTGAACAAAAGGGTGTATGTTCTATGGTCCATCCCTAATAAACACCCACTTTAGATTTTTGGAAGAAACTATATGAACGAAAGAAGACCCGTATATTAAATGAGCTAAACCTTTTAGTGACATACCAAACATATATAACAATCGTAAAAAAGGGTTGTGAAACAAAACCAGAGATTCATGGGAATAGGAGAGTCCTTTCCTGACAAGACGAAACCCATGGACATATGATTTAGGCAATCCAAGACAAGGATCAGATTCTTGTGTGTTCAATGAAAGTTTAAATGGGTTCTATGTTTCATAACAGAGTGTGGGGAGCTAATCGAACCACTTAATAAAACCCATTGGTTGCAAAGTGGGTGTATAAGAGAAAAGAGGACTGAACGGGAAGGTGGAAACCTTCAAATTGTTTATCATGAAATATCATTGAATGTTACATATATTTCTTGCATAACTGCTCAATAAATCGTCGCGTTTTGTAGTTAATTTAGTGATACCGGATCACGAAGATTAAATTAATCCCTCCTTGTAACTAAAAAAATTCAACCAAGATGGAAATGAACAACCCAAACGAAAGGTTGAAGTGTAAGGCTCGGAAAATGTTTTTAAATTAATGCATGATGCCGATCATAAATAGAGCTACATGAGGACAAATTCTTGAATCGAACAAGGAAGAATTAGACCTCGACCCCGTTATTTCTTAATCTTCCCTAAATAGGATCGCATTTTGGTAACTATTGCTTTGACTTATCATGGGTAGAGAATCAACGAGATTCAATACTTTTTATCTTGATTATTGGTCACTGATTGCTAAGATTTAATATTGGAATGCGGCTTGTTCGACAATAGGTTCATAAGTTTTATCATACCAAATCTTGCAGATAATTAGTTTCGGTATGGATAATAATGTTGAACTATTCTTGACCAATAAAAAAATATTAATTAATTGAAAGTTATTTTATGGCTTGAATTAATTAATGGGCTATAATCTTAAACACGAAAAATAACCTAAGCCATATTGGTTAATATGGGTTAAGATGGATAGTCTAATATTAATTATGTAATGGGATTAATTAATATTTATGGGCTTGAATAATATTGTGGCTCAATATTGATAATTCAATCCATTGGAATGTCCAATCTTAATTCTCCTAAAAAGCCCATATAATCTAATAAAAAATAAAATAAATATTGTTGCTTATTTTTCCTCATAAAATTCAAAATTTATGGATAAAAGGGAGAAATATTTTCTTTTAATTTTGTTATAGGATGAAGATATGTATTCTTGGAATACAAGATTATCTCATTAAATTAATTCCCACTTGGTTATTCATGAAGATAATTTTGAAAATTTTGGATAATTAAGTTTTCTTGATTTTCTTGAAAATATATTATGGAAGATATGTATTTCTTGAAATACGAGAATATCTCATAAATTCGAAGATCAAGTCTTGGAATCTTGCCTATAATTTTTAAAAATTACTCCATAACAAAAGTAAGTGGGATTTTGTGGAATATTATAATTATAAAAAAGAATATAGGAGATATATTTCAAGTTTTTGGAATCAATAAAAGATTTTTTCCACATTATTTTCTACCCAAAATTTCGTGGATGCCTAAAATATAAAAAATTAGTAAATTCCAAACTACATAATTTTTTTTCCTTTTTGTTAATTGTTCACGATATCGAACAAAGATTAAGAAATTGGGAAGTTCTTTTGGTTATCTAACATTCCATTATATCCCAAAGTGCGTTCGTTCGTAATTCGCGGCTCAATTAATTATATCACTTATTTGTTGTTGGATTATTATTTGAATTAATATAGGATTAATTCATGCTAGTAATAATTATAAAATTAAATTTGTATTTAAATATTCAATTAACTTATTCCCCAGCAGTTCTTCTTTACTATATCGTTTGATTATAAAAAAAACACAAATACATAAATAAAAAATTGGAATCAAATATATGCATTACATGGTATTTTCCGCACTCATGGGTTTTAAATCGGGACCAACAAGTGTCGCACGCTTTGCACGACACGCGCCTGTCGTGTCACTTTCTTCGACCACCTTGATTCTTCTTAACGTTCTCTGCGATTGTCGCAATAAATCCTGCCGGGTCAATCGGAAAATGTGGATATAACATTGTCTTTCATAATAAGAAGGAGAATGATTGATTATTGACATCCTCTTTGAAAGGAAGCCTCTTACTAACTCTTCTAATGAAGTTAGTCAGCGAAAAAAAAAATTAATCTTGCTAATTACATCAAAGAGTTCCTAACCGAGATTTACATAAAAGATCCCGCTAATTAATTTAATATATACATATATATTTTATAACTCGGTCCAGCCCAAGGACCGTGTAATCTGGGGGACCAAAAACCCATCGTCCACTAAATATATGTATATATATTCATTTAATTATTTCATAACTATTTTTTTTTAGAATATGTGACTTTTAGGTCAAAGTCCAACTCAAACTTACTACTAGATCCATCTCATATTTAATATTACTACTAGGTCCATAAACCCATATTGAAATACATAATTGCCCCTTCATTTCGGACAAAAAAAACTGATGATTCACGTTTCCCCATATTCCCTTAGATGGGTTAATTAATTTCAAGTCTGTAAAACCACTTTTTCCTTGCAAAACCACTTTTCACCCCTCCCAGTTACCAACTCACACTCGAATTTTCTATTCAATTTCACAATTTCAATCATTTTTTTTTTCATCTTTCATCACAATTACTTCTCCCATATATTTTATTTAATTTCATCAACAAATAAATAATTAAATTAAATTTGTACAATTTAAATTCTAAAATTTACAAATTGTTGATCTTCATGTAAAAAAATATTACAACTTGAATATTTCATATCAAAATTTAAAAAAATACTAAAATTTACATATTTAAAATTCTTATATATCAAAATTGAAATAATGTCAGAAATTTACATATCTAAAACATACAATTATAATCTCAAAATTTACATATCCTCATATTCTTTACGACATGAACATGTTCATCAAATCACATGAATATGTTCATAACAAACATTAACATGTTCATTTTCGATTTCAGATCCTTGACCTCAGAAATTAACAAACTCAAATCTTCATAAATTGATCTTTAAATCTTCAAAAAACTTTCGTATCAACAACCCAAGTCTTCAAAAAACCTAAATCTTCATAAATTTTTTCAAATCTACAACTTTTGAGCTAGAAACCGTTCTATTAGTTTCTGAGCTCCGGGTTAAATAACGTAAATTTCATCAAAATTCATCACATCGAAAAACCCAACCACAATTCAAGAAAATTTCACAAACAACAGATTCGTCCTCATATTCATCAAATCCAAAAATTCAGAAAATAACTCACCCTAAAATTCAAAATTTTCAGAAATATAGTACAAATACAACACATTAATGAATCAAGGGGATAGCTAATCCTTTTCGTTGAATTTTTTAAAGATCTGGTCAATACAAGCAATCCCCTGCCTGCCAACTTGGATCTAATTAAACACACATATTATATATTCCCCGTTTGGGTATATTTATCTCACTTTTTTTTTTTTGAATTGTTTTAAGAAATAATATTAAAATAATAAATAGTAAACTTTTATAGTATTTAACAAAAAAAAAAGTATGTATATATAATGAATCCTATCGACCATATAATGAAGAATCAATGCTCTTTCTTCAATTTTTTTTTAAATTTTGTGCTGACCCTGCACCAATCTAATGGGCGTCAACCCCTTAACAAACACACACAAACAAACAAGATAAGAGACCAGATGGCAAAGGGAATACCAGAATTTTGTAAAGAATCCAAAAACTTATTCAAATAAAAAAATCCAAAAAATTCATCAAGTCCAAATAGAATCATCAAAAAATTCATAAAAAATCATCATCATCACCAACGAAAATCCAGAAAAAAAAAACCCAACACTCAAAAAAAAATAAAAAATCAATTCGTCAAATACTTAGGAACACTCACCAAAAAAAATCCAGAAAAACACGAGGAGGAGCGGCGGCGGCGGCGATGGTCTGCAAGTCGCCGTCGCCGTCGTCTTCATATGGTGGTGAGGGGATGCAGATCTGCAAAAAGCTTATGAATTTATAATCTAGCGTTCTGGTTTTGTGGGGTGGGGCGGCGCCGCCGTTCTGGTTCAGGGAGAGGGCAGCGGCCACGGCGTGGAGAAAGAGAGAACATGTATTAGGGTATTTTTTTTAGAGAGAGTGAGATTTTGGCCGTGATTTTGAAATGAGGGGAGGGGGACCTACTAGTAACTGTCAAAAAGCATGGACCTAGGAGTATTGTTGTCTCTATACACGGACTTAAGAGTAATTAATTATTTTTTTTATCAGGAAAAATATATTTCATTAATGAAATATCAACCCAAAGCAATTTGATATCAACCCAAAGCAATTTGCCTCAGGTCGCAAAAGAATGAGTACATGTGTATATATCCTAACAGTCAAGTAATTTACTGGGATCTATAATCCACTCTTCAAAAGAAAGAATAGCTAGTAGTATTCCAAGAATGTACATAAAATTAGCAGTATGTGGATTTAGAAAATCCATAAACTCCATGCAGAGTTTGATTGACTTTTTTTTATTGATTTACATGGATTTTCATAGACTCGACATGATTGTGAAATACTCTTTTTTTACATGAATTTTCATAGACTCCGGAGCTAGAACTATTGATGCAAATGTATATGGAACACACTTATATATAAAAAAAGTTATCCAAATTGTTTAGAAAAAATACCAAAAATACATTAGTTCCAAAAAAAATACATTATTATTCATCATTATTATTCTCATCTTAACACAAATCTATATCACGTGAATCATAACACAAATCTGAAATCTATGACAATTCTATAACCACACAAATCTTGCCACAAATCCTCTTTTCTGTTGCAATTTTTATTAGTGACACATAAAAATCTCAAAATAAACTTAAAATTCTAAATAAGTTCCATGTATCCTATTCATTCATTTCATTAATGCCTTGCACAATCAATTTGACCCAACCCAGTTTGTTCTACTTTGAAAAAATAAAAAAGCTTACTGCGGCATGCTACTTTCTGGCGGAGGAGGGAGGATCGAGGCGTGAGCGGTTAACAAGCGGTGCCGCTTGGCAAGTGGTGTGAGGCCCACTTTCGTCAATCATCTAGGCACGGCGGGTGGGCGTTGCATCGTTCGGTGGCAGGAGAACGACGACGACGATAGTGGGCGGCGGCGATGGCAGGAGAACAACGAAGGTTTTTTTGACCTTTTCGCCTTCGTGAGTTCTCTGAGAGAATCGTAGAAATTTCGGTTGTTAGAAGAGATTTTGGAGAGTGAAATCTATTTATATTTTTGGAAGAAATCAAAAAAAATCCATAGAGTATTAAATTTCATAACAATACCTAAAAGATTTTTTAAGACTTTTTAAAATCCGTATTAAATACCTCAGGATTTTTAAAGACTTTTGAAAATCTGAATTGAATATCCCCATACTTTGAATGTCTAAAAAAATTATACACACTTCACAACCAATACACCCCCCCATCTCATCTACAATTTGTACAGTATTAAACTCCACATTCTCAAAAATAATTTGGTTTCGTTTCTTCCAAACGACCCAAACGATGCAAGACCATAAGCAAATAACAAAGCTTCTCCCCTTTTTCCCTCTCAATATTCCAAAGGTGGCACATAAATTGATCCCCAATGTTGTGGTGGATCCACACTCTATACGTGCCCGAGGAAATTGAGAAAAAGGTGAGCTTCGTTTCGGTTTTGACCTTGCAAATCGGGCATCTAGAATCTTTAATTATTTCATAACTATGAAAGTACATCGATTATTACATCTAACCCTATAAAGAATTACTCATAGAACCTGCAAAAACATGAAAATAGAAGTCTAAAATTTCCATGAATTAAGTTCACTATAATCTTGATCCAAGTTTTTTATCCCTATTAATTAGCAGGAAAATAAATGCATATTATGAAAATTTTAGTTCACATATACAATTAAAAAAAGTAGTTGTTTGGAAGCAAAATATCATTTTGTGTGTTCAACAATATTAATACTTTGCAATATATACACAAACTAATAAACTTGCACATGAACATTAAGCTACTTTGATTATATGAACTAATTAATAATTTTTTGCCCAATTTTTTGTAAGAAAATTTGCTAGCACAAAAAAAAAAAAAAAAAACGACCTTTTAAGAAAATGTTTTTTAAATTAATGGATCAAAGTTGCATGAGGGGCACCATGGACCCCATACACCCAAGTATTTTATTTGGCGTTGGTAGATCTTTATGTACTTGACAACTCAATTATATTGGACAGCAATATGGAGCCCGATTTAGCCTAGATAATTACTAGTACTACAATAAAAAAAATCAATATTAAATTCCTTATCAATTATATTGAAAAGATATCTTAAATTAATTTGGAGAGAATATAAAGAGATGGAATCATGTTGGCCTAACTAATCATTACATAGCCCTTGTTTTAAATTGTACCTGATGGAGAATTTTGGATCTTAAGGATCTCTTATTAAGTGTAAGAAAGATTTGCATAAATTAATTATAGAACATAGTTGTGTTCGTTTAATATAAAATGAATGAAGTTGGTATATTTTATTTCACAGTTTGGTAAATTATAGGTGATACTGTTCAATCAGCAGTTTTAAATAATCGTACGTGGATGCAAAATTAATGTCCAAACTAGCTATAAAGTACGAAGAAACAGATGAGCATAACATTCTTAAATCACACGTGTACGGCTCAATTTGACTTATATAAGTTTTTAAAAAAATTAGGCCTAAATCATTTTAGGTTAGATAAATTAGTCACCAAGTTATAAGATAAATAATCGCAATACGCATGTATTTTGGGTTGTAACCTTAATTAATAATTGGAGAGATTAATTAGCTAGGGAAATTTAATTTGAGAAATTTAAATACAATTCAGAAAACTGAATTGTGCTGCCTAATCATTACATAACCATGTTAGAAAATGTCAACATATATAATGATGAAGTATGATTACAGGAATCTCTGCGTTGAAATAAAAATAACGACGACTAATTAAGTACTCCCTCCTATTCAAAATATAAGATGTTTTGACCTTTTGCACGGTTATTAATAAAGAAAAATTATACCAAAATTAGCCTTATTTAATGATAAATTATCTTTAATGACATGATAGAGATTAAACCAAAAAAGTAAAGAAAAAGTATTAAATAAGGGCAATGTAGGGAAATAGAAGCTAGAACATCAAATAAAAAGTAAATAATGCAATAAGCCAAAACATCTTATATTTTGAATTAAGTACTCTCACTCAGTCGATGACTTGAACAATTCTTTTTTTCACTTCGTGTTTTAACGAGCAAATTTTTCATTAGTTTACGAAATGATAAAGTAATTTTAAGAAATGCGTATGATTGATGAGGGGTAAGACTATCATACCACACCTTAAAAGTCACTTTATTATTTCAAATACTAATAAACAATTTGTTAAGCAAATTGCAAGTTGTTCAAGTAATCTTTAACAAAGGGAGTAACATCTTTATAGTTTTTTTACAATGGTTTAACTCTTGTATCTTTGAGGCATCGTAAATTACAATCATTTTAAATTGTACAATTAATTATATTAAAATATGCAATTTGTTTATATTGAACTATGCACTTATTTTTCCATATTTTAAATAATTGCACGGTTCAATGTAAAAAAAGTTGCATCTCTTAGTATAATAAGTTGTATAGTTCTAAAATGCACAATAAATGCACGGTGCACTAGGGTGCACATGAGATCCACTCTTTTATAATTTATTACTACATTAATAGAATTTTTTGAGAACCTACTATATTAGATTAAATAACACATTATTCAGCCAATTTGATTGAATGCATGAGCTGTGTTCACAAATTAAGGAAATAATAGAATGTCCATATGCTAATTAAGTAATGGAGTATATACATATATGGGCCCGTTTGGTAGGGCTGAAAAGCCCAAGAAAAAAATTGTTTCACATCTTTTACGGTGTTTGGTAGCACATATTAATTTTCATGCTTGCCCGAGAAAAACGCAGGTCAGGAAACCCTTTTTGCCAAAATACTGTAGCTCTTCAGAGAACAAATCCTAACCCAACCCTCCGATATATTTTCTTGTTGTTTTGTTGGTCTAGTATTTGTTAAAATTGACCTCTCTTTCCCTTCCTATTACCTCTGAAATTTCTTCTCCTCCATTCGTGACTCATCGTCGACTTCCCGATCTTGCCTGTTACCACACCGTCCTCATCGTTGTATTCCCGGTCGTGCCTGTTACCCTACCGTCCTCATCGGGACGCCATATATGTCATCTCGCCTCCGCCTTCATCTACTGCCCCTATTTTTCCGCCTTCCTTGTCGCCAACGAGACCCTAATACCTTACTAGATTCAAATAATGAGATCGCCAAACTCTCACTATGATGTAATAATATATGTATGTTTTTATTTATTTAAATATAAACGAGACATGTACAAGGGATATAAGTGTAAGTATATAAAGATACAGAATTAGTACTTACATATTTTAAAGATTGTAATTTAAATATATAGAAAATAATTAATAATTCAACATTTCCTACATAATCCAACATTAATTGTAGGATTCGTTTGTCCAAATTGCAGTTAGAGGTGTTATCGTCCGTTTAAATCGAAAAAAATATAGGTTTGGGGATAGCTTTTCCTAGGCAGTTTAAATCTGAGTCGTTTAGCCTCATGAAACCCTACATATAAAGCAGAGCTAGTAAGTTTGGCACAGGTTCAGGGTGTGTTTGGCATAGCTTATAAGCTCATTACAATAGCTTATAAGCTGTTTAGGAGCTTATAAGTTTATTAATTTTGTTTGGTAAAATAAGATGTCTAACATCTTATAAGATCTAAAAATAAACTCTTTAGAGCTTATAAGCTCCAAAAAAATAAGTTGGAATTATATCCTAACTTATTTTACAAAAATTATATAAGTTCTATCATATTTCAACCCATCCCGGCCCAAACCCATCAAAATCCAACCCAAATTTCGTTTTTATTTTTACAAAAAAAAAAAAAAATTCTGGAAAAATATATTTTTGAAAAAAAAAAAATTGAAAATTTTTTTTTATTTTCTTTAAAAAAAAAATTTAAGAATTTTTTTTTTTAAAAAAAAATTCAGAAAAAAAATTATTTAAAAAAAAAATTATATTAAAAAAAATTAAAAAATTATTAAAGAACTTATAAGTTGTATTAGCCAAACACTTTAACAACTTATAAGCTACTTAAAAAATACATCTTATAAGCTCTTAAAACAACTTATAAGTTGTTATAGCTTATAAGATTTTTAAAATAAGCTTAGTCAAACGGACCCTCAGTCTTGTGTTACCCATATTTCCAGCTGATTATATAGCTTGTTTGGGAGTAGATTCGAACACGCTTCATCTTGTTTATGCTCACTCGGCTCCCCAATATTTTCTCACTCTTGTTCGTATGAATCAGATTGGTTACCCAGCCTTTCGAGTCCGATGAGATTTTGTTACTGTTTTTCATTATGTTAAGTTATTATGGTTATGTTTATTTTGTTCGATGCACAACCTGTTGTGCTCATCAGTTTATTTTATACATCTTTGATGTACCGTGATTCCCTAGCGGGCGATTATTTTTTAGAAAAAAAAAGTTGGGGTCGCTTTGCTAGCCCGTCATTTAATATTTTTAAAATTTTAATTACAATATTATTATATTTTAATTTTATAAATAATCTATATTTATTTATATTTCAAATGAAATGAGTTACAAGAAAAATATTGTTTCCATATAGCAATAAATATCATGTTAGTGATTTTAAATATTAAATGACTAAGTTTTGTATGCATTCAGATGCATCGTGCACTCATATTGCATTTTAAAATTTATATTGAATGATGCAACTTGTTTACACCGAACTGTGAAATTATTAATATGGAAAAATAGTTACACAGTTCAATGTAAACAAGTTGCATCTTTCAATATAACAAATTGCATCCTTCAATATAACAAGTTGCATGATTCTAAAATGCACAATTTACACCTGGATGCACATGAGACCCACGATCGAACATATTACAGGGCCAAGGGGGCACTGGCGCCCCACCCACCCATCCCCGAGATTTTGGAAATATTTAGTTAATATATATAGCAATTAGATAAAAACTTATATAGACCTGGTTCATGCTATAAACTTGTTTTTAATTCATGGACATTTAAACTTATGCAGGATATGATACATGCCAAGTTTAGTGGGTTAGAAAAATGTGTTGAAATGTGTGAAATGAGTCAAATAATCCAAGCTCATAGCATATACTTGGTTCATGGGAGACCAACTTTAGCCATTATTATGTTTAGGCCAAATGATCAAATTTAGCACATACTTTTGAGTTTTCATCAATTTTAGCACATACTTTTTTCTCTCTCCAAATTTAACACGTACTTTAGCTTAATACATAAAAATATCTCGGGTCATCATTTTCGGCAAGGTTCGTCTGATGTGGTCGTCAGAGTTAACTTGTCTTGCTGATGTGTAAATATTAAAATAAAAATATCACCACTTAAAATTAGAAAATATTAACCTGAGATGTTTTTATAATCCGTGTTTTTTAATCTCAAGTGGTGATATATATATATATTTTTTAAATAGTTATACGTCAACAAGACAGTGGATTCTGACAACCATATCGGATATACCTTGTCGAAAATGGTGAATCGGGATGTTTTTAAATATTAAGTGAAAGTATGTAATAAATTTGGAAAGAGAAAAAAATATGTGTTAAAATTGATGAAAAATGAAAAATATCTAGTTTTTCTTAGGTGCAATTGAAGTCGTGTGTTCAAGTCCAGCTCTTTCCATTTCTTATTCCCCTTTTTACCGATTTCATTTTGATTTAATCATCAATATTCATTGTATTTATGAATGTACATATGTGATAATCATTTATATAAAATTTATTTTACTTTTGCAACATTATTAATTGTATCCCCTAAACATAATTTTGTATAAATTGTATATTGTTATAAAAATTATTTTACTTTTACAACATTGTTAATTGGACCCCTCAATATAATTCCTACGTCCGATCCTGGTCCCAATTAAATACTCCTATTAATTAATATAAAATCTTCATGCAATATTTGGTTTTATTTTGTACTTGGTTCATGTAATTTTATTCAATTATTAGTAACGCATGGATTACATAATTATGTAGAGTAAGTTTTCTGTGTGCTATGGTGGAGTGGACCTCTCTCTTGGACAGTCGAGCTGAGCTATAATGCAGTTATCATAGCAGTTATCATCGAGACAGTCTCATACATGAGACGGGTTATAATCTAATACAAATTAATACTCATCCCTTTCAAAGTGTTAAAATATTAATGTCTGTATTATATTCCGCCTCCGTGAGGCCGTCTTACACAGATATTCTCTTTGTTCTTAGGTATTTATTATTATATAATCATATGATAAAAACAAAGTTGTCACTTGTATATAGAAGTCAAACCTCGTTGTACTCCAAAAGGTCGGTGACTTTGAGTTATTCCTTTAAAAAGCACGTGGTAAATACTGTTTTATTACCACATAAAGAAATCGACAGAAAGTCTATAATAAGGGGTGTATTCAATTGAGATTCTATTGGATTTTTTTGGACTTTAAAAAGTATGTGAATTTAGAAAATTCATAGACTCATCGCAGAAATTGATGACTTTTTTTATTGATTTACATGAATTTTCATAGACTTCGACGATCAATGGAATACAATTTTTTTATTGATTTACATGGATTTTCATAGACTCCGACGCTAGAACTATTGATGCAAATGTATATGGAACACACTTGTATATAAAAAAAGTTATCCAAATTGTTTAGAAAAAATACCAAAAATACATTAGTTAAAAAAAATACATTATTATTATCATCTTAACACAAATCTATATCACGTGAATCATAACACAAATCTATGACAATTCAATAACCACACAAATCTTGCCACAAATCCTCTTTTCTGTTGCAATTTTTATTAGTGACACATAAAAATCTCAAAGAAAACTTAAAATTCTAAATAAATTCCATGTATACTATTCATTTATTTCATTAATGCCTTGCACAATCAATTTGACCCAACCCAGTCTGTTCTACTTTGAAAAAAATAAAAAAACTTGAATATCTACTACGGGCCACGACTCTGAGGAGGAGGAGGGATCGGACGGACGAAAACGCAACGAGCGGCGTGCGGTGCCGCTTCAATGAAGTGTGGAGGGGGCGACTTCGTCTGTGGTGTGCAGGCACCTGGGGCGCAGATCGTTTCGGGTGGCGGGTGGAGAACGACGACGACAACAACAAAGGGTCATGCGATGGCGGCAGAGAGAACAACAAAGGTTTTTTTCTTCTGACCTTTCGTCTTCAGAGTTCTCTGAGAGAATACGTAGAAATCTCTGGTTGTTAGAAGAGATTTTGGAGAGTGAAATCTATTTATATTTTTGGAAGAGAATCAAAGAAAATCCATAGAGTATTAAATTCCATAAACTGTTGAATACCTAAAGATTTTTTAAGACTTTTTAAAATACGTATTGAATACCTCAGAATTTTTAAAGACTTTTGAAAATCCGAATTGAATACCCCATACTTTGAATGTATAAAAAATTCTACACACTCCACAACCAATACACCCCCTAAAACCTACTGGACAATAAAGGTTGCATATGGAAGAAGGAGCCCTATTAAATAAATAAAGCAACCAAATTTAAAAAAAAGGAAGTATTAATAATTACAATTAATAAAAATTGATATCTACTGAAAATACATGTTTCAGACTCTAACCTTTATCTAATTAAGGGATTAAGTTTTTTGTAGTCCATTAACTTTGTTTTGTTTTCAAATTGATCCCAACTATTTTGATTTTTTTATTTTGATCCTGTAAGTTATAAATATTTTTTGAAGTGAGTCATTTAACCTGTTGTATCAGGTCACCAAACAGGTAACCGTCACTTATATAATTTTTTTTTTAAACTTCGAAATACCACCTACACTTTTTTAATCCTAATAATTTTGAGTCGGGATTTTCCTGCGTATTTTTTTAGGGAGAAATAGTGGTTTTCTGCATATTTTGGCTTATTTTTTGGATTTTCGACCGGGTCAGTTTAGACCTAATAAACCGATCTGATTTCCTTTGTTTTGTTTTTTAATATAAAAATGACTCGCGACACTAGTAATTGTTAAAAAGCATGGACCTAGGAGTATTGTTGTCTCTATATATGAACCTAAGAGTAATTAATTCTTTTTTTTATCAGAAAAAATATATTTCATTAATGAAATATCAACCCAAAGCAATTTGCCTCAGGTTGCAAAAGAATGAGTACATGTGTATATATCCTAACAGTCAAGTAATTTACTAGGATCTATAATCCACTCTTCAAAAGAATAGCTAGCAGTATTCCAAGAATATACATAAAACCAGCTCCAAATTCTACTTTTTAGGGGTGTATTCAATTGAGATTTTATTGAATTTTTTTGGACTTTAAAAAGTCTGTGGATTTAGAAAATCCATAGACTCCATGAAAAGTTTGACTGATTTTTTTTTATTGATTTACATGGATTTTCATAGACTCGACAGATTGTGAAATACACTTTTTTTACATGGATTTCTATAGACTCCACGCTAGAACTATTGATGCAAATGTATATGGAACACACTTGTATATAAAAAAAGTTATCCAAATTGTTTAGAAAAAATACCAAAAATACATTAGTTCCAAAAAAAATACATTATTATTCATCATTATTATTCTCATCTTAACACAAATCTATATCACGTGAATCATAACACAAATCTGAAATCTATGACAATTCTATAACCACACAAATCTTGCCACAAATCCTCTTTTCTGTTGCAATTTTTATTAGTGACACATAAAAATCTCAAAATAAACTTAAAATTCTAAATAAGTTCCATGTATACTATTCATTCATTTCATTAATGCCTTGCACAATCAATTTGACCCAACCCAGTCTGTTCTACTTTGAAAAAATAAAAAAACTGGATACCTGCGGCGGGCTACGAGGGCGGAGGGAGGACGGCATCGGGCGGCGGGCAGTGGGCAACGGTGCCGCTTCGGCGAGCGGTGTGAGGCACCCTGCTCGTGCAGCGGTACAGGGCACGGGGGTGGGCGTTGCATCGTTCGGTGGCAGGAGAACGACGACGACGAGAGTGGGCGGCGACGATGGCAGGAGAACAACGAAGGTTTTTTTCTTCTGACCTTTCTTCTTCAGAGTTCTCTGAGAGAATACGTAGAAATTTCTGGTTGTTAGAAGAGATTATGGAGAGTGAAATCTATTTATATTTTTGAAAGAGAATCAAAGAAAATCCATAGAGTATTAAATTCCATAGACTGTTGAATACCTAAAGATTTTTTAAGACTTTTTAAAATCCGTATTGAATACCTCAGGATTTTTAAAGACTTTTGAAAATCCGGATTGAATACCCCCATACTTTGAATGTCTAAAAAAATCCTACACACTTCACAACCAATACACCCCTATCTCATCTACAATTTGTACAGTATTAAACTCCACATTCTCAAAAATAATTTGGTTTCGTTTCTTCCAAGCGACCCAAACGATGCAAGACCATAAGCAAATAACAAAGCTTCTCCCCTTTTTCCCTCTCAATATTCCAGTGTGGCACATAAATTGATCCCTAATGTTGTGGTGGATCCACACTCTATACGTACCAGGGCAATTGAGAAAAAGGTGAGCTGTCGTCTCGGTTTCAGCCTTGCAAATCGGGCATCTAGAATCTTTAATTATTTCATAACTATGAAAGTACATCGATTATTACATCTAACCCTATAAAGAATTACTCATAGAACCTGCAAAAACATGAAAATAGAAGTCTAAAATTTCCATGAATTAAGTTCACTGTAATCTTGATCCAAGTTTTTTATCCCTATTAATTAGCAGGAAAATAAATGCATATTATGAAAATTTTAGTTCACATATACAATTAAAAAAAGTAGTTGTTTGGAAGCAAAATATCATTTTGTGTGTTCAACAATATTAATACTTTGCAATATATACACAAACTAATAAACTTGCACATGAACATTAAGCTACTTTGATTATATGAACTAATTAATAATTTTTTGCCCAATTTTTTGTAAGAAAATTTGCTAGCACAAAAAAAAGGGAAAAAACGACCTTTTAAGAAAATGTTTTTTAAATTAATGGATCAAAGTTGCATGAGGGGCACCATGGACCCCATACACCCAAGTATTTTATTTGGCGTTGGTAGATCTTTATGTACTTGACAACTCAATTATATTGGACAGCAATATGGAGCCCGATTTAGCCTAGATAATTACTAGTACTACAATAAAAAAATTCAATATTAAATTCCTTATCAATTATATTGAAAAGATATCTTAAATTAATTTGGAGAGAATATAAAGAGATGGAATCATGTTGGCCTAACTAATCATTACATAGCCCTTGTTTTAAATTGTACCTGATGGAGAATTTTGGATCTTAAGGATCTCTTATTAAGTGTAAGAAAGATTTGCATATATTAATTATAGAACATAGTTGTGTTCGTTTAATATAAAATGAATGAAGTTGGTATATTTTATTTCACAGTTTGGTAAATTATAGGTGATACTGTTCAATCAGCAGTTTTAAATAATCGTACGTGGATGCAAAATTAATTTCCAAACTAGCTATAAAGTACGAAGAAACAGATGAGCATAACATTCTTAAATCACACGTGTACGGCTCAATTTGACTTATATAAGTTTTTAAAAAAATTAGGCCTAAATCATTTTAGGTTAGATAAATTAGTCACCAAGTTATAAGATAAATAATCGCAATACGCATGTATTTTGGGTTGTAACCTTAATTAATAATTGGAGAGATTAATTAGCTAGGGAAATTTAATTTGAGAAATTTAAATACAATTCAGAAAACTGAATTGTGCTGCCTAATCATTACACAACCATGTTAGAAAATGTCCAACATATATAATGATGAAGTATGATTACAGGAATCTCTGCGTTGAAATAAAAATAACTACGACTAATTAAGTAAGTATGCACTCCCTCCGTCCCAGGATAACTTGAACAGTTACTGTTTCGCTCGTGTTTTAACGAGCGAGTTTTTTATTAGTATACGAAATGATAAAATAATTTTAAGAAATGCGTATGATTGAGGAGGGGTAAGACTATCATACCACACCTTAAAAGTCACTTTATTATTTCAAATACTAATAAACAATTTGTTCGCTAAAACACGAGCAAAAAGGTAAGTGTTCAAGTAATCTTGGAACGAAGGGAGTAACATACTGTAGTTTTTTTACAATGGTTTAACTCTTGTATGTTGAGGCATCGTGTATTTACAATGCATTTTAGAATTGTACAATTAATTATATTAAAATATGCAATTTGTTTATATTGAACTATGCACTTATTTTTCCATATTTTAAATAATTGCACGATTCAATGTAAAAAAGTTGCATCTCTTAGTATAATAAGTTGTATGGTTCTAAAATGCACAATAAATGCACGGTGCACTAGAGTGTACATGAGATCCACTCTTTTACAATTTATTACTACATTAATAGAATTTTTTGAGATCCTACTATATTAGATTAAATAACACATTATTCAGCCAATTTGATTGAATGCATGAGCTGTGTTCACAAATTAAGGAAATAATAGAATGTCCATATGCTAATTAAGTAATTGAGTATATACATATATGGGCCCGTTTGGTAGGGATGAAAAGCCTAAGAAAAAAATTGTTTCACATCTTTTACGATGTTTGATAGCACATATTAATTTTCATGCTTGCCCGAGAAAAACGCCGGTCAGGAAACCCTTTTTGCCAAAATACTGTAGCTCTTCAGAGAACAAATCTTAACCCAACCCTCCGATATATTTTCTTGTTGTTTTGTTGGTCTAGTATTTGTCAAAATTGACCTCTCTTTCCCTTCCTGTTACCTCTGAAATTTCTTCTCCTCCATTCGTGACTCATCGTCGTCATCCCGATCTTGCCTGTTACCACACCGTCCTCATCGTTGTATTCCCGGTCGTGCCTGTTACCCTACCGTCCTCATCGGGACGCCATATTTGTCATCTCGCCGCCGCCTTCATCTACTGCCCCTATTTTTCCGCCTTCCTTGTTGCCAACGAGACCCTAATACTTTACTATATTCAAATAATGAGATCACCAAACTCTCACTATGATGTAATAATATATGTATGTTTTTATTTATTTAAATATAAACGAGACATGTACAAGGGATATAAGTGTAAGTATATAAAGATACAAAATTAGTACTTACATATTTTAAAGATTGTAATTTAAATATATTGAAAATAATTAATAATTCAACATTTCCTACATAATCCAACATTAATTGTAGGATTCGTTTGTCCAAATTGCAGTTAGAGGTGTTATCGTCCGTTTAAATCGAAAAAAATATAGGTTTGGGGATAGCTTTTCCTAGGCAGTTTAAATCTGAGTCGTTTAGCCTCATGAAACCCTACATATAAAGCAGAGCTCTAGTAAGTTTGGCACAGGTTCCGGGGATGTTTGGCACAGCTTATAAGCTCATTACAATAGTTTATAAGTTGTTTAGGAGCTTATAAGTTTATTAATTTTGTTTGGTAAAATAAGATGTCTAACATCTTATAAGATCCAAAAATAAGTTCTTTAGAGCTTATAAGCTCCAAAAAAATAAATTGGAATTATATCCTAACTTATTTTACAAAAATTATATAAGTTCTATCATATTTCAACCCATCCCGGCCCAAACCCAGTCCGAATTCAATCCAACCCAGCCCGTTTTTTTTGTTTTCGCAAAGAAAAAAAAATTCTGGGAAAATATATTTTTGAAAAAAAAAAGTATTTTAAAAAAAAAAAATTGAAAAAAAAAATTTATTTTCTGGAAAAATATTTTCTGGAAAAAAAATTCCTGATAAAAAAAAATTATTAAATATTTTTTTTTTTGGAAAAAAATTCGAAAAAAAAATTTTAAGAATTTTTTTTTTTAAAAAAAAATCAGAAAAAAAATTATTTAAAAAAAAAATTATATTAAAAAAAATTTAAAAATTATTAAAGAACTTATAAGTTGTATTAGCCAAACACTTTAACAACTTATAAGTTACTTAAAAATTACATCTTATAAGCTCTTAAAAAAACTTATAAGTTGTCGCGAGTCGTTTTGGTTGATGAATATTATGTGGCTAATTTGATTACAACTCGCAAACAAAACATATACGTGTAAAATAAACAGTAAATAAGATGAATTTGTTGACCCAGTTCGTCAAGAAATGACTACTCTGGGGGCATACCAAGCCAGGATGTAGTATTACGAGCTTTACACGTACAGTTCTTGATACATCTTAAGAAGATGAATCGATGCAGGTTAGCAAATGAGTTCTAGGGTTTCTCGTATATGTGAATAAACACTCTAATTTTCCGGTTCCTCACCTCTCTAGGGATTTTTGTAGGCTACTTTTCTGGGATTATTTTCTGAACTTTTATCTTCTTCTTTTTTCTTCCTTTTATCGCGCTCAAACAAGCATGTCTTTGGATTGGTATAGCATGTGTTGGAGTCTTTGAATCATGCAAGAACACCGGTGGTGTTGCCACATTTCTGACTTCATCTTCTAGATCGATCTTTGTACAAACTTCGTCTGTAGGACGCTCTTTTGATCGTCCAAATTAATCTTTTGTTCGGTTGGACTTTTTGTTACGCCTTTAATCATGTCGCTTTTATTGTCGGTTTTATATTGGAAAATTGTCCTCCTCGAAAACTGCTTGATTCCTCGGGATATTGGTCTTGGGATATTTGAGCGTCGAGCACTCGACCCTTTAGGATGCCCGAGTTCTTCAGAGATCCGAGTTCGAACATCTTGACACAGCTCTTTTAACTCCTTCTTTCCGATCTGAGTAAGCGGATCGTTTGTTCGGTAAATTTGGCCGAACAATTCGATCGGTTGGCGAACAAAAAGTAACTCATCCACGGGCATGATTATTATATTCGAATATTACACGTGTCGCTCTTTGATGTTCGATTAATCCTGATTTATTATATCGAACACAACAATACCCCCCAGACGGGTCGCTTTGTATTCTACATTGGGCCCGGCTGTTAAAATCTGATTGGGCCATGTTTGGCATCGCTTCGAATTCCGCGCTGGATTTTTGAATTTGTACCCGATGTCTATATAAACCATATTTCTCCGCCTTAAACTTTTTCTCTTTTCTCTCTGCTCTTTTTTATTGTCTTCCGCGTTCGAAAGTTTCCGGTGAAGGCTTCATTGTTCCGGCGAAGAAATTCATTCAGGTAACCGCTGCATTCTTCTTCTATTTTGTAATTATGGCCTCTTGCTCGAATTCCTCTGTTCAATCCGACCATCATAGTTCCCCTTCGCCTTCCCCTATTAGTAGAATCCCCCGTAATAATGTAAGTACATCGGAGGCAAATGCCTCGAATTCAGGATTCCGTTGGCAATTTCAACAACCATTTACCGTTCTTTCTTCTTCGACTCGATAAAGCCCAAACGAATTCGGATGGGGGTTTGACCAGAACGAACGATTAAATTTGGACGATTTTGATTATAATTCTTAAGCCCCAAATTCAAACTAGGTCTAGGGCTATTGATAATGTTGATGTGAAGCGATGATAATCTTTGGAGGGGAAAATTTTGACAACTCAAATTTAAATTAATCGAACATAGGTGTAGATGGTGGGCAAAACTCGAACTTCGATATACTGTTGGTGTCCCTCATATCCAACATATAAGCGAGTACAATGCTCGTTATAATTTTGGTTTTGCCTTTTCAACCTCATAGGATTAGTGTAGAGAACGAGTACCCAATGAGCAAAATAATGGAGCATAATTGATGTAGATATGCTCGCCACCGCATAGAATTTATGAAACCCCCAAGGATGTCTTTTTTTCTGGGCTCCGGGTCCCGATGAAGCGGGCTGACCAACCCCCGAGGGTTGTGTCGCAGATGAATTTGGACACCATGGAGGTCGGCCTTTCATTTCCTCTCCATCCCAAGAATCACCCGCTTTGCTCGTGGAGTGGAATATCACCATTACGCAGCCTTAAACCGAACGGATGGCATATGATTATGAGTTTTTTGACTTTGTTCGGCAAAATGAAGCCAAGGTATTATCCTTCGGCAACTGAACTTGCTCGGTTAGTGCACTTGACTCGTCCGGGGCGAACACGGATGGTTGTTTATGCAAGCTAACGCCAAGTGCAAAATTATCGAGGATGTGCCGAACAAAATCGATGATTGGAAGAGAAGTTACGGTTCGTGAGGGCGATTGAAAAAGCCCGGCCTCGAAGCGAGCCAAATGCTCGCTTGGACATCCCCCCGACTTGGGTGTGCGAAGTAAGTGATTTTGTATCTTTCATTCTCCAATTTGAACCGATTTTAACTCACTTTTTATTTCGAGGATTCAAGTCTGCGACAGATAAAAACAAACAAGCGGCCATACTTGGCGTTTGGCGAGTTAATCTGGAATCTCGTTCGAAAAAGATCTGTGATAACTTTGAACACCGCCGAACAGAGAAAGAAAGGAGGTTTGTTCGTGCCTCCTCATCATCTTGTTGCTGTTGATCCTTCCGGTAAGGATTATCTTTTGTTTTTGTATAAGTCTTGTGTCTCTTTGTTCGCTGTTACCCATTGATTCTGATTTCATTTTATTTATAGCTTTTCCTTTTGGACCATCGGCCAGAGTACATCCGAACACACCGAGATGGCTCGAAAAAAAAAAACCACAGGAACTTGCTTTCGGATTGCCGAAAGCGAGAGGCTCAAAGAAACAGGCAGAGGGAGGCGAGCGGGGCATTTACCCTCATCCGGTCTGGAGAATCAAGTCGAAACCACCGGAGGGGCTCCTGCTCGGGTTGAACATGGGGCTGGCGAACAAACTCCACCACCGAAAAGACCAAGGGTGGAGATCGGCGAACAGGGGCCAAGCGAACAGGGCCCGAGCGAACAGGGGCCGATCGAGCAAACTCAGACAAGCACTGATGCCGTCAGGTCGACTCGGACCCCTACCGTCGAGGCGATCAGAGCGGCCGCCTCTGTTGTTGGTCCCATTTCGCAGATTGTCGAAATGGAAGTTGGCACATCTTCTCCCCCTCCAGCTGGACCCCGATCATGGACTCCGTTAGACCCCGAGCTCCGATCTCCCGAAGATAAATCATTCCTGGGATGGGATCCAGCTCGCGTGGGCAGGTACATTTTGCTCGCTCTGTTGCTGCTTTGGTTTCTGGTCGATATCTCTATACTCACTTGGTCAAATATGTATATACTGTAGGTTGAGCAGGTTGTCGCCTTTAATGCCCAACCTAAAGAATTACTTTTGCTCGCCGAGTGTTCGCAAAAGTTCCGAGGCGTCTGCGGAGCATGTTCAAAAAGCTTGCCGGACTCGCTCGGCGTGGACTCTTCGATCCGGAGGAGTCTACTACGGGTCCCACCCCCTTGGAAACTATGCGTTTGGGGCTGGTGCTTCAGGGTCAATCTTTGGTCGCTCTTGAGAAAGCTTATGCTCAATCCGCTAACATCCAAGCCAATTATTTGGCTTTGATTAGGAACTTTGAAGATAAAGTGATCGAAATGAGCGAGGTCCGGATGAACCGAAATTGCTCGAGAACAAACCCCTTTAAGACAAGCCGGGCGCCAACGGCTCGGGAGATGCTTTCGCCAATTTCAAGAGAATGCTCGCCTAGCTCAAGAGGATGCTCGTCAAACAAGAGAGGCACTGAATCAGTCTCAGGAGGAGGTGATCAATATACGAAGGGCTCGAAAGAAATGAATGTTGAGCCAGAAACTCCGGCCGGTGTTGAAAAAAATGGAAAGTGAGAGGGGCGACGGCCAACAAACTCATCATTCTTTGAAGAGACTAATACTCGTTTAGGCCTCGAAAACTCAAAGCTGCATGATGACGAGTTTATTGACTCCATGTCCAACTTCTCGTATATTTGCGCTTTTGCCGATGCTGTTCGATCTGTTCGTCACATACTCAACAGCGAGCAAATTGCCCCTCTCATATCCATCTTTCGGCCAGAAGACTGGGTTGATAATCCTCCAGATCGCAACCTCCCAATGTCGGATTTGAATGGTCTGTGTGACTTTTCCGTTCTTCCTGAAGGGATCAAACTTGACGATCCAATTATGGATGAAGAGGAGAACTCAGACGTTATTATTCTATCGAGGTTCTTTGATCAAAATCTTCTCACTGAATCTGGGACCAATCAGGTACAGGGCGAGCAAGAACCTCCTGCAACCGAGCAAAATGCGCCTCCCAGCGAGCATCTGATACCTGGACAATCTGAAGCTGTTGAGGGGATCGAACATAATGTGTTCGACATTTCTCTTCCGTCTACCCCCAATTTTGACTTTGCACCTTGATGTCTTTTTTTTCTTTGTAAAACTTGTGTAACTTTTTGTCTTCTTCACTTTTTAGTTCGAACAATATATCTTTAACACTGTTTCTTGTTGATACTTTTTCTTTTGTCCGAACATTTCTTCAATTGAACAAATGGATTACATACTGAACTGTTTCCTCTGACCTGTTTGTTGAGGATGAATGTTGATACTTGTGTTGCTTGATATTTGCTTTGTTGCTTTACGTTCGCTTTATTGCTTTCCAGTTTTTGCCTTTTTCTTCTGAATGAATTCGAACATTGGGTTTGCCTATGCCCGCTCCTGACTTCTTTCAGTTTTGATTGTCTTATTGACGTTGCAATCGGTTGATCATCTTATTTAGATCGACCCGGATGGGTTACTTTATGAACCCCCTTTCTTGGTCTTGCGATCGTCTTATTTAGGTCGATCACTTCCATTACTCGGGCGTCTTATTTAGTCTGCGACCCGCACTCGTCACCCGCTTCGTCTTCTTCTGGTATCTGTAAAGTACTAGTCGTCTTATCGCGATCTGCGTACCCATTACTAAACTTTTATGCTGCGGGAATCGAAATCTGAATTCGTTCGTCGGTGAACATAGACACAGGCTCGTTAAATCTTTGTTAAGATCGTCCGGCTTAGGTGCGACCTCAAATAGGCCTGAACTAGAAACTCTTTAGCGAACAAAAGTACATATATCTTTCTTTTTCTTTTTGCAACACTTTGTATTCTATTACATCGTTCATAGCTGAAGAAGACTATCTATTACACAACTATTGTTAATGCACGGGGTTTTTGAATCTAAACCTTGTCTTGAGTAGACCGAACCGCCTCACCTTGTCCATGGAATTGATGTTGACAAGGATGTGGCACATCAGGCTGTCTACCCTTTTTCTTTTTTAACATGCTCAGGCAGCAGCAGCATAAACTTTTGTCCCTCCTGGACAAGTTGTGGTTATGCGGGCGGTCGCGGGCATGAGCATGTGGGCGCGATTCTCGCCGCTTAAAATAGGTCGAGAGCAAAACTTTCAACAAGCACCATTCTCGTCCCTCCAAGAGATGCACGAGCATCAAAGATCGATCTTATTTTGGGTGGACACTATGGCATCCCTCCCTTTGGAGGAGATTTTGGGGATGCATAGGGGACTCATGACTTATTCTTTAGCAGAAGCGATGAGTAACGTGGAGTGGCAACCATGACTCTTCCGAGCATCTTGAGTCCGGCAACGGGCTTCAACCTGCGCTCGTAATGAATATGGGGTAAAAGACTCGTATCCGGACAGATGCTCGATTCAGCTAAATGATCAATTTGAATCGAGAGCCGGATTCTTCTACGCCTGGGGGGCATACTAAACCATCTTCCTTCCGAGAATCGCAAGATTTTTTCCTTTTTTCTTCTTCATCTTTTTTTTTTTTTCCGCTTTTCTTAACCATAAGTATGCCCCTATTTATAGAACTGCCCCAAGCTAGTCTTTGGCATAGATAGGTAGTCTTTAGCTCTCTTATTTTTGCTCTCCTTTTTTGACATCTGTTCGGCTTTTTGATGCTCTTGCTCAAAAATTAACTCATCCTCGCATGGTCGCCACCACTTGTCAACTCGCTCGAACCGTATCTTCTATTGACAACTCGTTGACACGATCTCCCCGTCATCAATAGTCTTTGTCCATCATTTTTCTTGAAGATATGCATCGAAAATAATATATTCTTCTTTTATGGTCGTCCTACTCGTTTTTTGAACCGAATGGTCCGATTGTGTTCGCCAACAATATGCTTCGCTTTAGAATTTTTTTAACTTTGTTAAGCCGATACTATACTCGCCTTTATTGATAATATTTTTTCAAATTTGACGCTGCGTTCCACGAGTAAGACAATGGGACTCCATTCAGTCCTCCAAGTCATATGCCCTGCTTGGTAAACGCTACGTGATTCTCAAAGGACCTTCCCATGCTCGACCGAACACACCACTGGGTACCCCCATCGATCGTCTTAAAACCAAATTTCGCCCACATTGAACTCACAGCGATTCGGACTTTGGAATTATAAAACTTTTTCGATCTCTTTTTGTACATAGCATTCTTGAAATCGACCTCAGTCCTTCTTTCTTCCAACAGTCCGAATTCGGAGCGGCGCCGATCATTAATATGCTCTCCGAAAATCATTGTTCGATGACTTGGAATTTTGATTTACTGTATAATAACACTTCCGCACCAAATGCTAAAGCAAAAAGGGGTCTCCG
Organism: Stenogyne calaminthoides; assembly: GCA_037126765.1. Classification (NCBI taxonomy): domain Eukaryota; kingdom Viridiplantae; phylum Streptophyta; class Magnoliopsida; order Lamiales; family Lamiaceae; genus Stenogyne; species Stenogyne calaminthoides. The sequence goes on along the minus strand of JBBCBC010000017.1, from coordinate 31,621,662 downwards.
CAGTTGATGTTACGAAAGTTGTTCGATAAGCCCATAATATTTCAGGCAATTCTTGACCCGTCCTCCTTGGAATTATCAAGTCTAAATTGAGGGTATGCTTGATAATTTTATTAACGGCTTCAACTTGACCGCTTGATCGGGGATAATATGGAGTTGAGTAGTGCTTTTTATGCCCCAAATGAGCACAATTTTGTCTCGAATTCACTTCCATCGAATTGTTTGCCGTTATCGATGACCAATGATTGGGGAAGCCCAAATCGACAGATGATGCTTTTCCAAACAAAGTTCCACATCCTTTGTTCGGTGATCTTGACAATGGCCTCGAACACGCCCATTTAGTATAATAATCAACGGCCACCACAGCATATCTAACTCCCGATGTGCCAGTAGGAAATGGGCCAATCAAATCGATCCCCCATTTGGCAAAAGGCCATGGGCTATAAACTGACACCAATTCTTCAGGTGGGCTATGAATAAGCGAGCATGTACTGCATCGATGACCTGCTGCGAGCATATCGCGAGCGAATCCTTTTTTGAGGGTGGCGAATAATAACCTTTGTCGATTATTTTGTGTCTTAGGACAAGCCCACTGTATGATTTCCGCATACTCGCCATGGATTTGTTGCGGAAGTACATGTCGCTTCTTCAGGAGTGATACACTTCAGAAGTGGAAGAGAGAAGCTTATTTTGTACAAATGCTCGTCTATAATAGTATATCGAGCAGACTGTAACCTGAGGCGAGTAGCTTGTGCCCTATTCTCATGGAGAAGTCCCTTATGTAAGTAACTCATTATTGGAGTCATCCAAGTTTCTTGTTAAACTTGTTATTTGGGCGTCGTAATTGCACCGATGGTGTCAGTTTGTGACGACCACAATGTCTGTTGTGTTCGTCACTCCTTCTGCTGTTGCCAGGCGTGCCAAAGCATCAGCGAATGAATTACCCAATCGTGGTAATTGTTCAATGAAAACTTGGTCAAAATGCTCGAGCAACTCTTTTGCTAGTTGTTGATATCGTGCCATTTGTTCGCCTCGGGCCTCATACTCGCCTGTTACTTGATAAACGATTATCTGAGAATCGCTATAGATCATCAGCCTCTGAATTCCCATTGTCATTGCCATCTGTAGTCCAGCGATCAAAGCTTCATATTCAGCCTCATTATTTGTAGCTGGGAAATCAAATCGGATGGCTGTTGTAAACGTTTGCCTGGTTGGGCTGATGAGAACTACGCCTGCTCCGGCTCTTGAACTTGTTGATGAACCATCAACATACATGTGCCATGGTTGATCGACAATTTTTTCAGGAATTTGTGGATATGTCAACTCAACCATGAAATCGGTCATAAACAGCCCTTCATTGCTGTTCGTGGAGCGAACGTAATGCCGAATTGTCCTAACTCCACCGCCCATTTGAGCAATCTGCCCGAAGTATCTGGTCGGTGGAGGACTTGGCGCAATGGAAATGCAGTCAATACCTCAACTGAGTGGTCGAAAAAATATGGTCGCAATTTTCGCACACTCATTACGAGGGCGTATGCTAATTTTTCCAGTGGAGGATACCGGAGCTCGGCCTCTTTTAGCACTTGGCTAACATAATAAATGGGCAAATGTGTGGTCCTCCGCCTGCGTCTGAGCACAAGATCGATCGCGTGTTCGGGACGCAACAAGATCTGAGATAGAGTTGTTACTTTGGGGTAGGCAGAGCGGTGTCGAAAGTATCTGCAAGGTGCTTCTTTAATGATTCAAATGCATTTTGGCAATGCTCGGTCCACGAAATTTCCCTTCTTTAATGCATCAAAGAAAGGTTTACATTTGTCCCCTGTTAAGTGATATAAACCTACTCCGGAGGCTAATCGTCCGGTTAACTTTTGGACCTCTTTCACATTTCTGGGGGCTTGCATATCGAGCATGGCTTGAATCTTTGATGGGTTCGCATCAATCCCCCGTTGACTAACCATATGTCCGAGGAATTTCCCTGAATGAATCCCAAAGCTGCATTTCTTGGGATTTAACTTCATATTATACTTCCTCAGTATATCAAACGTTTATGCGAGGTGGGTGATGTGGTCTTCCTTATGTTCGCTCTTTACCACAATATCATCGATATATACCTCGATTGTTCGGCCGATGTGTTCGTCGAACATTTTGTTCACCAAACGTTGATACGTTGCTCCGGCATTCTTTAATCCGAATGGCATGCGTTACCAACAAGACATGTTCTTTTCAATCGCGAGAATGCCGTATTCTTTTGATCGTCCGGATGCATCGGTATTTGGTGATAACCAGCGAACGCATCCATAAATGTCATGAGTTCATGGCCCGCTGTATTATCAACCAAATAATCAATGTGTGGCATCGGAAAATTATCTTTTGGACATGCCTTATTCAAATCGGAAATCAATACCACGTCTCCAAGATCCATTTGGTTTTGAGCGAATCGAGCCTGGGGTTACGCAAAGCCATCTTGGGCATTTTACCTCTCGGATCGGTTTGTTGTCGAAAAGAACTTTTTGATTTCATTATTCATCGCCGCATATTTTTCCTGACTAAACTTTCTGCGTTTTTGGACAACCTGGGCTTGTATTGGATCAAGGTTGAGGAGTGGCAGGCATGCTCTGGATCTACTCCAACCATGTCCTCGTGTGACCATGCGAACACATCTAAATTTGCTTGAAGGTAAGTAATTATTTCTGTTCGGATTGGTTCAGGTAATTCTGAACCAACGAACACTTCTAGCTCAGGTCTGTTCGGGTCGATACTGATTGGATCCAGTTGCTCAACAGGGATCGCCTGCTTCCTTTTTTGCTTCCACCGAGGGTCTTGGATGGATCCCCGGGGCTCATCATCAACCTCCATGGGTTCAAAACCTATGCGAGGCTCTAGGTCCGATTGCTCGTTCGGCTGATCAATATTCATTTGATCTAGGAGATCGGGGGAATTAGTTGTCTCCCCGAAGTTTATGTTCGCGCCTTCTGTGCTCGCACGAATGGTTATGCTCGTCGAACTTATGTTAAATCGGAAGAGATCTTTCGGTGAGATATTTGCTCTTTCGGCTAGGCATATCAATCTCCCGTGTTCGCTCCATCATATTGACGATACTTTGTCTTTCTGGTACACACGATAGCAAACAATCTCGAGCTTTCTTCTGATCTCCTTTTACGCTACCTGTTCCATCTTGTGTTGGAAATTTAACACAGTAGTAATACGTGGAACAAGCCGCTTTGAATTCCTGAATAAACGGGCGACCTAGAAACCCGTTATAAGTAGACTGAACATCGACGATTACAAAATCTAACATTCTAGTTCGTCTAATGTCCGAATTCAAAGTTGATTCTAGCTCGACTCTAACCTAATCATACCATAGGCTCTTCCATTCTGATTCCCCAAAACCCATTATAGTATGATTACATGGTTCAATATAACCGCTCAAATCCCCAACTTGTTTTTCCATCCGCGCGGGGTATTGACGAACAAAATGTTCGCATAAGCTCCAGTATCAACTAAGAGGCGATGTACCTTCAACCCAAGGAGACGAGCACTGATGGCTAAGGAGTCGTTGTGGGGAGTTATAATTCCGTCGAGATCGTCCTCCGAGAAAATGATTTGGTGTGTAGGTGGGGAACTGGATGATGTACTCGCCACCTTCACCGATGGATGTTACGTAGCACGCATCTCCATCTTTTTGCGTCTATTAGATAACGTTGGCGCTTGGTAACATCCACCCACAGGACCATAATCAGGACGTATCATGTGGATTTCTTGGCTTTCTCGACCTCTTCCCACAGTAGGAGGCCCTCTTTTGGACGTTTCAGATCTCTTACGTGATTCTTCGGATCACCACAAAATGTTTGTTCGGCCTTTTCGCTTTCCCGCCGGTCTTTCTTTTCGTCGCGAATCCTGTTCACGGGCTTTTTAAGAACTGGGAAAGACGATTTTCTTCATATAGCTTCCAAAGTTGGCGAGTAAATCGCGGCAATTTTTACGTATTGTGCCGATGTACTCGTGATAATTCGATGTTTTGGAGGCGTTGAGTCGACGCTATCCATTACAATTCTTCTTGGCACATCCAACATGTCCCGATCTTTAATTTGATTAAAGATAGTTTCTACCGAAACGCCCAAGAGACTTCGTAGGGCATTTGCTTCTTCTCTTTTTTCAAAAGATTTGAAGGAGGCTGGGGGTCTGTACCCCCCTTCATTCGTCGTTTTCTTTTTCAAAACTTTCCTAGCGATAGGCTCTGTCTCAATTGTGATTGTCTTGAGCAAATCTTGCATAGCTATGATTTTAGCCGCCGCTCTAAACTCGAGTATGAGTTCGCCAATCTTGATGCATGGCCTTCCACATGTCTCACGTATTTAAAGTCGCCTCCGACCACCGCGAGGATCTTAGCATCCTCTTCAATTGGGGCTCCATCATACAAACATTTATCAAATCTTTCTATGTATGATCGATCGGACTCACCTTTTAATTGGGAAAAGTCGCCAACCTTTGTTTGTTGTGCAGGCGAGCACACATGGATGAAAAGTGGGACAAAAATTGCCGCCCCATTTGTCGCGAAAAGACGTGATGGGCCTTGGCGGGTAAAGTTGTAAACCACCTATGTGCCCGATCACCCAAAGTCATGGGGAATGACCGGCATTGCGTCGCGTCTGTAGCCCCCATCGCGATCATAAAGTCTGAATATTTGCTGAGATGGACATGAGGATCCGACTTCGGCGATCGAAAATGGAATTGGCGGTCGGGTCTTTGCGACTTTCTCTTTAGTACTTCGGCCGCCATGATCGCTGGTGATAATGGCGAGCAAGGTATGGTGCTTTCGTTCGGGGTGGCCCTTAGTCGCGCGGCGGATCGGCTGTAATCCCTCGATGGCTTTTTTTGCATTTCCGCAAATTTTGTGGGGATCAAGACTTAGATTGGGGCTGTTTTCCCATCATGAGGATCTCGTGGATCATGCTCGTGATGGGGCGATCCCCTCTCCAAGTTTGTCCTTGACTACCCAATCGGTGATGGATAGACAACTTTGTTCCCGCCGATTTTTGTTCGGTATGCGGATGCTTTTGAAGATCTGAATGTGCGGGCATCTCTATTGGATGTCTCTTTCACGGATCTGTAAACTTATTATTGCCGATTTGGTCTTTGGCGGAGAGCCTCAAACGTCCAAACGCCGATGGTCTGTACCCTTGAGGGTTTTCGTCATACGACGTATCATCGGCTTTTTTTTTGGTCCGCTTTCTGCGATTTTTTTTTTTGCTTTCTTTGTCGGGTGTATCGCGAGTGTTGTTCTTCCCCTTTTGAGCCTCTAACCGCCAATTCTTTTTCACGCCCTCTCTTTTTCGTGCTTTCGCAACAAAGAAAGTGATGGCTTTTTAGTAACGGGCCACGGATCATTAGCTATATCCTCAAGGTTGATAGTCTCCATTTTGATCTTTATGAAAGTCGACGGGCCTCTCTACGGTCATATAATTGGCTTTGTTCCGACCTCTCCGTTTGTGTATTCCTAGATTGAGGCATTTTATTTCTTTTTTCTGCCTCGGCTAACTAGGGGTTCGTGTATGGGTTGGTTTTTTGGATTTGGATTCGAAAATTCAACGATGTTTTCGACGAATTTTTCTTTCGACACACCCTCCTTCTAGCGCCAATTGTCGCGAGTCGTTTTGGTTGATGAATATTATGTGGCTAATTTGATTACAACTTCGCAAACAAAACATATCGTGTAAAATAAACGATAAATAAGATGAATTTGTTGACCCGGTTAAAAGAAATGACTACTCTGGGGCATACCAAGCGGGATGTAGTATTACGAGGCTTTACATCGCATAGTTCTTGATACATCTTAAGAAGATGAATCGATCTTGAGTTAGCAAATGAGTTCTAGGGTTTCTCGTATATGTGAATAAACACTCTAATTTTCCGGTTCCTCACCTCTCTAGGGATTTTTGTAGGCTACTTTTTCCGGATTATTTTCTCGAACCTTTATCTTCTTTTTTTTTTTTTTCCTTTTATCGCTCCCTACAAGCATGTCTTTGGATTGGTATAGCATGTCTTTGGAGTCTTTGAATCATGCAAGAACACGGTGGTGTTGCCACATTCTGACTTCATCTTCTAGATCGATCTTTGTACAAACTTAAATGCATGGGGCGCTTTTTTTGATCGTCCAAATTAATCTTTTGTTCGGTTGGACTTTTTGTTCGCCTTTTAATCATGTCGGTTTTATTGTCGGTTTTATATTGGAAAATTGTCCTCCTCGAAAGCACACCGATTCCTCAGGATATTCGGGTCTTCGGGATATTTGAGCGTCGAGCACTCTGACCCTTTAGGATGCCTGAGTTCTTCAGGAGATCTGAGTTCGAACATACTGACCTGGCTCTTTTAACTCCTTCTTTCCGATCTGAGTAGCGGATACGTTTGTTCGGTAGGCTGGCCGAGCAATTCTGATCGGTTGGCGAACAAAAAGTAACTCATCCACCGGGCATGATTATTATATTCGAATATTACACGTGTCGCTCTTTGATGTTCGATTAATCCTGATTTATTATATCGAACACAACATAAGTTGTTATAGGTTATAAGATGTTTAAAATAAGCTTAGTCAAACGGGCCCTCAGTCTTGTGTTACCCATATTTCCAGCTGATTATATAGCTTGTTTGGGAGTAGATTCGAACGCGCTTCATCTTGTTTATGCTCACTCGGCTCCCCAATATTTTCTCACTCTTGTTCGTATGAATCAGTTGGTTACCCAACCTTTTCGTCCGATGAGATTTTATTCTTGTTTTTTTCATTATGTTAAGTTATTATGGTTATGTTTATTTTGTTCGATGCACAACCTGTTGTGCTCATCAGTTTATTTTATACCTCTTTGATGTACCGTGATTTATATTTGTTGTTTTATGATTAAGCCCTAGCGGGCGATTATTTTTTAGAAAAAAAAAAAAGTTGGGGTTAATTTGCTAAAATTGCCCGTCATTTAATATTTTTAAAATTTTAATTACAATATTATTATATTTTAATTTTATAAATAATCTATATTTATTTATATTTCAAATGAAATGAGTTACAAGAAAAATATTGTTTCCATATAGCAATAAATATCATGTTAGTGATTTTAAATATTAAATGACTAAGTTTTGTATGCATTCAGTTGCATCGTGCACTCATATTGCATTTTAAAATTTATATTGAACGATGCAACTTGTTTACACCGAACTGTGGAATTATTAATATGGAAAAATAGTTACACAGTTCAATGTAAACAAGTTGCATATTTCAATATAACAAGTTGCATCTTTCAATATAACAAGTTGCATCTTTCAATATAACAAGTTGCATGATTCTAAAATGCACAATTTACATCTGGATGCACATGAGACCCACGATCGGACATATTACAGGGTCAAGGGGGGCACTGGCGCCCCACCCACCCACCCATCCCCGAGATTTGGAAATATTTAGTTAATATATATAGCAATTAGATAAAAAACTTATATAGACCTGATCTATGCTATAAACTTTATTTTTAATTCATGGACATTTAAACTTATGCAGGATATGATACATGTCAAGTTTAGTGGGTTAAAAAAATGTGTTGAAATATGTGAAATGAATCAAATAATCCAAGCTCATAGCATATACTTGGTTCATGGGAGACCAACTTTAGCCATTAATATGTTTAGGCCAAATGATCAAATTTAGCACATACTATTGAGTTTTCATCAATTTTAGCACATACTTTTTTCTCTCTCCAAATTTAACACGCACTTTAGCTTAATACTTAAAAATATCTCGGGTCATCATTTTTGGCAAGGTTCGTCTGATGTGGTCGTCAGAGTTAACTTGTCTTGCTGATGTGTAAATATTAAAATAAAAAAATAAAAATATCACCACTTAAAATTAGAAAATATTAACCTGAGATGTTTTTATAATCCGTGTTTTTTAATCTCAAGTGGTGATATATATATATATATATATATATATATATATATATATTTAATAGTTATATGTCAACAAGACAGGTGGATTCTGACAACCATATCAGATATACCTTGTCGAAAATGGTGAATCGGGATGTTTTTAAATATTAAGTGAAAATATGTAATAAATTTGGAAAGAGAAAAAAATATGTGTTAAAATTGATGAAAAATGAAAAATATCTAGTTTTTCTTAGGTGCAATTGAAGTCGTGTGTTCAAGTCCAGCTCTTTGCATTTCTTATTCCCCTTTTTACCCATTTCATTTTGATTTAATCATCAATATTCATTTTATTTATGAATGTACATATGTGATAATCATTTATATAAAATTTATTTTACTTTTGCAACATTATTAATTGTATCCCCTAAACATAATTTTGTATAAATTGTATATTGTTATAAAAATTATTTTACTTTTACAACATTGTTAATTGGACCCCTCAATATAATTCCTACGTCCGATCCTGGTCCCAATTAAATACTCCTATTAATTAATATAAAATCTTCATGCAATATTTGGTTTTATTTTGTACTTGGTTCATGTAATTTTATTCTATTATTAGTAACGCATGGATTACATAATTATGTAGAGTAAGTTTTCTGTGTGCTATGGTGGAGTGGACCTCTCTCTTGGACAGTCGAGCTGCGCTGTAATGCAGTTATCATCGAGACAGTCTCATACATGAGACGGAGTATAATCTAATACAAATTAACACTCATCCCTTTTAAAGTGTTAAAATATTAATGTCTGTATTATATTCCGTCTCATGAGACCGTGTCACACATATATTCTCTTTGTTCTTAGGTATTTATTATTATATAATCATATGATAAAAACAAAGTTGTCACTTGTATATAGAAGTCAAACCTCGTTGTACTCCAAAAGGTCGGTGACTTTGAGTTATTCCTTTAAAAAGCACGTGGTAAATACTGTTTTATTACAACATGCAGAAATCGACAGAAAGTCTATACTAAGGGTGTATTCAATTGAGATTCTATTGGATTTTTTTAGACTTTAAAAAGTATGTGGATTTAGAAAATTCATAGACTCCATGCAGAGTTTAACTGACTTTTTTTTATTGATTTACATGAATTTTCATAGACTCGACAGGATTGTGGAATACACTTTTTTTATTGATTTACATGGATTTTCATAGACTCCGACGCTAGAACTATTGATGCAAATATATATGAAACACACTTGTATATAAAAAAAGTTATCCAAATTGTTTAGAAAAAATACCAAAAATACATTAGTTCAAAAAAAAATACATTATTATTATCATCTTAACACAAATCTATATCACGTGAATCATAACACAAATCTATGACAATTCTATAACCACACAAATCTTGCCGCAAATCCTCTTTTCTGTTGCAATTTTTATTAGTGACACTTAAAAATCTCAAAGAAAACTTAAAATTCTAAATAAATTCTCTGTATACTATTCATTCATTTCATTAATGTCTTGCACAATCAATTTGACCCAACCCAGTCTGTTCTACTTTGAAAAAAAAACTGGATACCTACGGCGGGCTACAAGGGCGGAGGGAGGACGGCATCGGGCGGCGAGCAACAAGCGGCAGGTAGCGGTGCCTCTTCAGCGAGCGGTGTGAGGCACCCTGCTCGTGCAGCGGTGCAGGGCACGGGGGTGGGCGCTGCATCGTTCGGTGGCAGGAGAACGACGACGACGACAGTGGGCGGCGGAGATGGCAGGAGAACAACGAAGGTTTTTTTCTTCTGACCTTTCGTCTTCAGAGTTCTCTGAGAGAATACGTAGAAATCTCTGGTTGTTAGAAGAGATTTTGGAGAGTGAAATCTATTTATATTTTTGGAAGAGAATCAAAGAAAATTCATAGAGTATTAAATTCCATAGACTGTTAAATACCTAAAGATTTTTTAAGACTTTTTAAAATACGTATTGAATACCTCAAGATTTTTAAAGATTTTTGAAAATCCGAATTGAATACCCTCATACTTTGAGTGTATAAAAAAATTCTACACAATCCAAACCAATACAACCCCTAAAACCTACTGGACAATAAAGGTTGCATATGGAAGAAGGAGCCCTATTAAATAAATAAAGCAACCAAATTTAAAAAAAAGGAAGTATTAATAATTACAATTAATAAAAATTGATATCTACTGAAAATACATGTTTCAGACTCTAACCTTTATCTAATTAAGGGATTAAGTTTTTTGTAGTCCATTAACTTTGCTTTGTTTTCAAATTGATCCCAACTATTTTGATTTTTTTATTTTGGTCATGTAAGTTATAATTTTTTTTTGAAGTGAGTCATTTAACCTATTGTAGCAGGTCACCAAACAGGTAACCGTCACTTATATAATTTTTTTTTAAAACTTCGAAATACCACCTACACTTTTTTAATCCTAATAATTTTGAGTCGGGATTTTCCTGCGTATTTTTTTAGGGAGAAATAGTGGTTTTCTGCGTATTTTGGCTTATTTTTTAGATTTTCGACCGGGTCAGTTTAGACCCAATAAACCGATCTGATTTCCTTTGTTTTGTTTTTTAATATAAAAATATTTTTAGACCCGACTTAAATCCCGACCAAAATTATTAGGATTAAAAAAGTTCAAGTAGCGCTTCGAAATTACAGGGAAAAAAAATAATTAGATATGTGATGGTTACCTACTTTGTATAATGTTGCAGCAGGTTAAGTAACCAATTTCAAAAAATAAAAAATTTATAGGATCAAAATAAAAAAAATCAAAACAATCGGACCAATTTCAAAATGATGTAAAGTTACTGAACTAAAAAAAACTTAATCCTATAATTATTGATATGCATGAAGTCCTATGCATATAAATAATTTAAGTATATACTTTAATCATATTGAGATAAAAGGAGAAATGTCGTCTTAAATTAAAAATGAATGGTTGGTGTCACGAGCTAAGTAGGGTTCAAGAAGAGCGTATGTAGGTGATCAACAATGTCTTTCACCGTGCCCTTGAATTCACTCTGCATCTGCATATATATAATAATTAAATTTGAGACACGTAACATGTGGTCTAATTTGGTGAGCAAATAGATGTTAAATTAAGAATAATCAAATGTAACATATTTATCCCTTCAAAAAAAATAAAAATTAACATTATATAAAATAACAATATTTACTAGTAATTAGGAGAACTTAAGTTATAAGTCTCAATTCTCAAGTGAAATAATTGATGAAGCCCCATCCTCTCAAATTCAAGGCTATATATATCCATATGCATAATCACGATATATATCATTGAAAGAATATATACAGAGTAACGCTCATATAAACTAAGTATATATATGCACTCTACCACTAAGACTCTGAAGAAGAATGATCATTAGATTTTGATGTGTTTTTGTTCATCTCCTCTAAGACTCTCACTCTTTCTTGAAGGGCTTTCAAGTGGTTTATACCATCTTCAAGCAGTGACGCCTTGTCCAACTGATATATACATATATATGGATCATCATCATGATCATAATTAAGTAATTATAGTGCAACTCTTTTTTATGTTATTGAACAAAATCATGCAAAATTCTAAATCTTGTTTAACATGTAACAAATTCTAATTCTCGCACATTATTAATATTACTAAGCTAGAGTGGATAATTGATATCATATTAACATTGATGCAACATCGTACTATATATGTATAATATTTTTTGTATTTGAATGACCAACTTATATATTCTCCACGTCCCACAAAGATAGGTTTGTGTACTTTTTTACATAGATTACTATATTAAAGTAAATTTATAGTTAAAATGTTCAATTTTTTTTTTTTTTTAAAAAATTTTACCCTTATATCTACTATTTTTTCAAGATAATTACTAGTAACAAAATACATTAAATAGATATAAAAGATGGAAATAAATATTTATGATAGTTACAAGTAGACATACCCAGGCGGTTCGAACCACCGGTTTCAATTCGGAACCGACAATTTCGGTTGAAGAAATTGAAATCGAACGGGCAATATGTATGTGCCGGTTTTGGTTCTGATTTGGTCTGTTCCGGTTCCGGTCGATTTTCCGGTTTATCCCTTTTTCTTTTTCTTTTAAATACTTGATAACTTGAATTAACTTGAACTTAATCTTGGACTTGAACAAAATTTGATTTTATTCAACTAAACTTTAAAATATAAAATGCTAAGGTTTACATTTTATAACTTACAACTTTATAATTTTTAAATTTAAAAATACAAAATTTACCTTACAAGTTACGATTTCCCAAATCTTAGAATCGAAATTAAACCGCTATTTTTTCGGTTTTAGTTTCCACATGTTCGGATTCGGAACACAAGTCTAATTACAAGTGTATTTTTATCGGACAAATGAAAATAGAAAGCAAATTTATGTTTGTGGAACGGAGGGAGTAAAAGTACCTTCTTGAGTCCAGGCACGACTTTAGCTAAAGAGATGAAAAGTTGGGACAAATTCTCACGGCGTTTCCTTTCAGCCATAACATGCTCTTGAGCTTGCCACGGTGACCGGGTTGTCGTCGGAATCTTTTCGGAATCCCCGGAATCATCTTTGTAAGAATTGGAAGATGAGGATGAGAAATTTATTATTTCTGAGGTTAAAGAATAGTCCTTTTCTTGATCAAGAATATTGGAATTGGAATTATCTATATGATCATTTGGGTTTTTGGAGTTTTCAGAAGAAATTAATTTGGAGGGATTCACATGAATTTGAGTAGTGTCGGAAAAAGGGTTGTAGATTTCGGGAACTATGGGTTTCAGATCAAACATCTCATCAAACATTTCTTCCTTTTCCATTGTAAATAACCCTACAATCAAAATAACAAATGTGAGCACTTATTAGTTATTAATAACATTATATATATATATATATGTGTGTGTTTTTGTATCGTGATAAAAGTATAAAACACATTTTTTGTTGTATGGAAACCGATTAATTAGATTAAATCATCTTCTGTTACAAAAGTAGAAGATTAAACACGACTTTCAGATTAAACACGACTTGTATGGAAACCAATTTTTATAGTGTAATTCATGTTTATGCCTAATGCAATTAGTCATGCTATGATGCAATTCAATATGTGTACACATAAAGACTACAGAATTGGTTAATACACAAATGTTCTATTTTTTTTAATATATGTTATATTTATATTGACTAGGTCGAAAAAAATGAATTACGCCGTCGAGCTAAGTTGAAAGTTAATCATTGTGGAGATCCAAAGTCCTTTGTGTGTAACATTTATGAATCTGTAAGTATTTCACATTGTATCTTTTTATTATTCAATACTTGATAAATTATATATTTTTTCTAATTGCATAATCTTTAAGTAACTTGTTATCTCTTGATACAGGTTGTTGATACATCGATTCGTTATGTTATTTTGTATTCACTAGAATAGTTCCTCGATGACCGCAAGATTCCTAGCTTTTTAGACTTTTTTACCGTAGATTTTTAGACTAAATTGCAAATACTTGATCTTGTAAATTTCAAATTCTTATTGATTCCAATATTGTTCAATTTATACTTTAATGTATTTTGTAGTTAAGAAGTTGAAACTTTTCTTATTACAAATTATTCCATCGCGCAATTAGTTTTTTTAGCCAATCACTAGAAATTAAAAAAATATATATTAATAAATTTATTGTGGTGAACCTAAAAAAATTGTAGCTAATATTTGTGATGTCATACAACATTTTGTTGCTATCTTTGCCCTAAAAATTTTATATTAATTAAATATTTTTGCAATGAATGATTTACTTTTGACGCTAATTTTGTGATGAAAAATATAATTACATCGCGAATAGTTTGCAATGAATTGTGGTATGTGGTCGCTAAAATTTGTGATGAAACCAATATTTCATCACTAACATTTGCGACAAAATTCATATTTTCATCGCTAACATTTGCAGTGAAATCCATATTTTCGTTGCTAACAATTTGCGACGAATCCCAAATTTTTCATCATTTAATGGCGATTAGAAAATTTCATCGCTAACAATTTACGATGAAACCCATTTTTTTCATCGCTAATATTTTGCGTTATTTAAACCCATATTTTTATCGCTAATATTTTGCGACGAAACTCATATTTTCATCGCTAATATTTGTGATGAAAAGAAAATATTCGTCGCTTAAAAATATAATTTCCCTTATCCTACGTTTAGCCATTTTATTTTTTTTTATTAAGTGCATTAAATTTAACTAAAGCTTAAAATTACTTATTTTTACAAATATTTTCATTCAATAAACTAATTAATTAAGTGTTAAAGTTGGCGAAAATATTAGAATTAGCTAAAAAATGACAATTTTTTTAGTTTCAACTAATTTCTTTTTTTTTTCTTATAATAAAGCAAAAAGTGTGTTTTGCAGAATTCATTATTATATCGAAACACACCCCTTATCTTGTTTTTTATTAATCTTATTTCATAGTTTATACTGTACACGTACGACGTTGACCAAAACTAGTGTTTACTGGCCGGCAATGCAAGTTTCTTGGAACCCATTAATCACTTTAATGATGTTTTAAATTAAATAATTTATCACCTTAATTTTAATTAGCTTTAGAGCATGAGCATTGTGAAACCATCTTCTATCACAAGATTATACTCCCTCCGTCCCGCATCGGTTTTTCACACCTCTTCACTCTATCTTGAGCCAACCAAATCGACGTCCTCACCTCTGTCACGCAAACCAATAAAAATGTATTTTTACGTCGCTCTCTTAGAGTTTACTTTTCTTCTGATTTTGCTTTATTCCTTTTTTTAAAGTTTGTGATTTATACATCTAGGAGGTGATCTAAAGGTTGTCAATTCTACTTTTGTTAATTGAGTAATTAAGAACTCAATCCTGTAGGCCCAAATAGTAGCCCAAATAGTACAAACAGTAAAAATAAGCATTAAATAACACAAAAAAAGACTAGAAGACAAATTTTGTTGATTATTTTGTGAAAGTTAAAATTTTGGAGGAAAAAATTCCTCCAAAAATTACAATGAAATTTAGGCGCTGATTTCTAAATGGAAAGTACAATGTCTAATCACTCTTTAAAGGTGATTGAACCAAAATTATAAAAGGAACTTTCCCTCCTAATTGAACAAGCATTAAAGTCCACCATAAATACAAATTCCTACTCATAAATTCAGTCACAAAAAAAAAAGTCATAAAAACATCATTAAATGAGGAAAGATAGAAGACCTAAAGATCTAACTCCATCGAGAAAATTAATGTCATTGCTCAAATCACATTAGCAGGGTGTACTTTATTAGAACTCAAACAAAGACCAATGGTGTTGTTAATAGAAGAAAGTAATTCATGGTAATGCAATTAGAGATTTCTGCATCATTTGGAGTCCATAATAAGAAATGTTCTATTTTTTTTTTTAATATGTTTGGCGAAAAAGAATTAAAAATCAAAAAAAATCAAAGGTCAAATCTTTGTCATTTATGAATTTAAATCAATTTTCAAAGTGGAAAGTTAGGTTTGGAGCATAATCTTACCAGCAAAAAAACCTTAGACAAAGATGCAATGATTCCATTTGAGAAGAGAACAACCCTCAGAAACTTAGCCCATGAGTTGAAAATCAGCAAGAGTACCATTTGGAGATGGGTTCAAGGAGGGGAAATCAATGCTCACAAAATTAAATGAATAAAGCCATCAATAACAGAGGCTAACATGCAACAAAGGCTCAGGTTTGCTTTGAATGAGTTGGAAATTGATTTGAACTACAACAAAATCACTTTCAAAACCATGCACAATGTGATTCATATTGATGAAAAGTGGTTCTACATGACAAGAGCATCAGAGAGAGGCTACAAATTACCAATAGAAGCTGCACCATATAGAGCATGCAAGAGCAAGAAATTCATCCCCAAAGTGATGTTCATGTCTGCAGTTTCTAGATCAATCTGGAACACTGATGGTATCAACATAAACAATAGGAACAACATAAACAGGGTAAAGGGCACAGTTGTCACAAAACCAATAGACAGTATCACCAAGGCAGTCATCAAAGATTATCTCATAAACCAGGTAACTATCAGAGCATTCTCATCATTTAGTTACATAAGTAAGTCTCCAAAATAGGCAAGAAATAGTCATTTCCCTATTGGTGACATTACTAATTACCTACATTAGTACATTTACTTTCATTTTATTTCAGATAATACCAACAATCAAGGCAAAATGGCCTGCACATGCATCAAAGAACATATTCATCCAGCAAGATAATGCAAGACCACATATCAACAACAATGATCAAGATTTTAGGGTTGCTGCAAGTTCAGATGGTTTCAACATCCAACTGGTGTATCAACCACCCAACTCACCAGACTTGAACATCAATGATTTGGGTTGGTTTAGAAGCATTCAATCTTTACAAGTAGACACAACATCATACAATGTGGAAGTGTTGTTGAAGAATGTGAGAGAAACATATGTGAAGATGGAAGCATATAGCCTAAACAAGGTATTCTTAAGTTTGCAGATGAACATGATTGATATTATGAAGATAAAGGGTCACAATCAATATGAGCAAAGTCACATGGGCAAAGACAAGCTAGCTAGAGAAGGGAGACTACCTTTAACACTTGAAGTGGATGACCAACTAGTTAGAGAATGCATAGATCACTTGCTACAGGATGGACAACTTGAAGGAGCAACAATGCCACTAGGGTTTGTTATGTCAAGTTTAGGTTATGATTAGTGGAGGGTTTAGGAGTTCATGTTTACTTTTGTCAACTTTGTGTTCATGTTTACAACATAAACATACAGCCAAATAGTCATCTAGGACTTGCTTAGGCTATAAACATGAAATCAGTAAGGCCTTTTTGCATGTAATGCCTTAACAATTTAATTTAATGCTTACCTTTTGCAATCCCTCAGAAATGTTTGATTTTTAAAGTCATAATAAGTCTCCAAAATAAAGCAAACATGCAATTTACTTCTATGGTGACATTATTAACTTAATTTGGTGATACATTCATTATTGGGATTATGAAGAAGCACATAATTACCACCAAAAAACAAAACCCAACCCATACAATCACATAATATAGCCTTTAAATTCAAGTATCAGAAAGACAAGTATCAGAAAGACAAGTATCACAACATCAGAAAGGCAAGTATCACAACATCAGAATATAGCCTCCAACTCAAAAATATCACCAATATAGCCTCCAAATTCAAGTATCAGAATATAACCTCCAAATTCAAGTTTCACAACATCAAAAAGGCAAGTATCACAAGTATCAGAAATTATACCTAAGCACAGCAGGACACCATACCCCAAGACATTTGATAAATTGATCATTTCTCTCTGGAGTCCACCTCCACGACGTCGGATACCCAGCATGCAGGTCATCCTCCACCGACGCAGCCTCCAAATCCACTCCATCCACCGACGCAGCCTCCAAATCCACTCCATCCACCGCCGGAGCCACAAAATTTTCAGAATCAATCTGAAAAGAACAAGAAATAAGATGGAAAGAGTAACTGAACAAGAAATAAGATGGAGAGAGTAACTGAACAAGAAATCAGATAATTGAACAAATCAACAAAAAATTACAGAGGGGGCCTGGATATTCAGTTTCACCCACTCCATCGAACGCCGCAGCCTCCGACTCCACAACATCCTCAATCATATCCATCAACGGGTTTGTAAATTCAGTTTCACACACTATAAGCCCTTCGGATTCATCGTAATCGTAGGATCCTTCTTGTGTATCGTCTAGATCCTCCGAATCAGCAACCCACCCACAATCGAGTGCCTCCGAATCGAGAAAAAAATGGGGTACATCAGAAATAGGGGTAGGGTTTTTGATAGGGTCGATGAGAGACTATTGTTTTTATGGATGGGGTTTTCTAGAGCGTCAAGGTGAGAATAGCCTTGGAGGCGGTTGGCGGTCGGCGCCGATAGGTGGATCGACGTAATTTCTTCGACATAGATGAGAACGGTGGAGTTTAGTTGATATCGACGGAGATTGGTGGATTTGGGTTGCTATCGGTGGGGATGGGTGGCGATCGGCGGGGATTGGAGTTGATATCGACGAACGAAGAACAGAGAAGATTAGGGTTTCATAGCGGCGAATGAAGAACAATCGAAGAGAGAAGGGAGAGAATTGAGAGGACGAATAGAGAGAGAGAATATAAAGGGTGGTTAGTTTTTTGGGTTGGGTTTTGTTTTGTTTTTGGGCTGGGTTTAGTATTTTAATTAGAGGAAAGTAATTAATGGGCCGGATTAAATAGATAAGTGGGTTTAGTTATGTTAATAAAGTTAGAAAAAGTAATGACATATATGTAAATAAGTGTATTTTTTGAGGGTGAGAGTTGTGTAAAAAATTTTCATTTTTGGGTGTGAAAACTGATATGGAACAAACTAATAAGGAAAGTGTGAAAACTAATGTGGGACGGAGGGAGCAACAAATAATTTCACATATTGCTATTTGACCACAAATTGTTGTGAGAAACATTCCAGTGAAACAGGTTTATTCATGAACTTTTATTATTATTAGATGTAAAAATTATCACTATTATACACAAGAACTTTCAGTATTGTTTAAAGTTATAAAATATTTATTAAACAATGATAGTTTTTATGAATAACATTAATATTTTTTATATATTGTTTAAACAAAAATTGTTTTTATTAATATATTGTTAATTGATCTAGAAAATTTAATTAATTGATTTTCGAGGCAATGTTTAAACACAAAAATAGAATAAACTTTCCCGAATAAGACAAATAATTATACATGGTGTTTATTTATTTATTCGCCTTTTTCCGAGGGTTTCAATTTAACAATCTCTTCAATCTTGTTCCAACTAAATTATATAATATGGTTGTCATTAACTTACTCTACCAGAAATCTGCAGATTAATTCATAAAAAATACTGTCCATATTAGTGGACAGCCAGACTGACAAGCGAGTTGTTTCCAAAATTATTTAGTATGAACAAGCTGTTGTGGAAGAGTAGCTAAATTTGTGTATCCGGGTGCACCGTGCACTCATAGTGCATTTTAGAAGCGTACAACTATTCAAAATAGAAACGTGCAACTATTCCAAATAGAAGCATGCAACTATGTTCTCATATTAACAGTTGCACTTTTCTGTGTAAATAAGTCGCACTTTTCAGCATAACAAGTTGCACGCTTTTAAAATGCACTATGAGTGCACGGTGCACCCGGGTGCATACAAGACCTGGCTGTTGTGGAAAGCATATTTAATAGTCCCTCAGTCCCAAATATATAGGCTTGTTTGACTTTTCACACAGATTAAGAAATTATATTGAAAAAGTAAATTAAACAAGTTAAATTTCTATTATACCCCTATTTAGTGATTGTTATAGTTTTCAATATAATTAATGCATAAGGTTATATTAGTAAATTAATTAAAAAAAGTTACTTTATATAGAAACAAGTTTATATAGTTAGAACATTCATAAAATAAAAATAAGTCTATATAATTGGGACGAAGAGAGTAAAACATATGTATGATGGGTTTTGTTGCCGGCAACAGGGCTCCTTAAAAAAGATAAATAAGGATAGTTTTACACATATTGACTTCTCAACTAATTATGCAAAGAAACTTGGAGACACAGACACTTTCTAACCAAAATGTTTTAGAAAATCGGAATACAGTGTAATTTAGAAACTTGCAACTTATTGCATTGAAATTTACAATTTGTTATATTGAAACATATAATTATATTTGTTATATTAAAACATGTAACTATGATTGTTTCAGTGCTACAGGTTACAAGTTTTTAAAATAAACTATAGAGTACACGATGCATACAAGACCTAACCTTTATTAGAATATGACTTTATTTCCGAGACAACCCATTGTGTTTTTGAGGGAAACGGGTATTCTTCACTAAGTGCCCGTTTGCAAACTCAAGTGGAAGAACAAAAACACTTTTTTTTTTCCAAAAAAACTGATTCTAACAGCTTTAAAAAAATGTATCTACCCAATTTGATTGAATTTGCAAACAAAATGTATCTACCCAATTTGATTGAATTTGCAAACAGATTCTAAATATGAGATATTCTAGAAACATATATGAGAGTAGATTAGGAAGAAATGTGAACAAATGGATAAAACGGCACTTAATATGACATGAAGGGAGTATAAAAAAATAGATCTGTTTCACTAAGAAAGACACTAAAATGTAAAAATAAAATCTTATTCAGCCATTATAAGTTCAACATATCAGATAGAAGGTTCCTTAACATGAGATTCAACAACACAGTACACAAAATAAGGTCCAAAACACACACATTTTGAACGATATTAATGCATACTACGCATAACTCCATGCAAGTAGCCACCACTCATGACCAGTGAAGCAATAGAGACGACGCCAGCTGGAAAGATCTTCCCCGACTTCTTGAAACGCGAGCCCATCACACCAAGAAGGGCAGAAGAGAGACCAAGACCAATCGAAGATGCCAAAACAGGGTTCGATGGAAGTAGAGCGTAAACATAGCACAATATCGATGCTGATAATCCGCCCGCAATTAACGACTTCTTGCTTCCGCCTTTCAGAAAGCCCATCGCTCCACCGATTCCAATTAAGGCAGCGTAGCCGAGTGTTAGTTTCTGAGACATTGACATTCCGTGTTTTTTCTCAGGGCCACCACTTTGGTCGTCTCTGTTCTCGTTCCCATCATGATCACCACTATTGCCGCCACCACCACCACCATTGCCGCCACCTCTACCACCAAGATTGTCGTCAGAGCCACCGGAATCTGGAAGAATGTCGATACCTCCCCCAGCTGAGTCGACGGTGAAGGTTGTTGGCACCGTAGAGTCGGAGATAACATTAGCTAGAGTCGTCCAGGATCGTTGCTTTCTCTCAGCATGAGAAGTTGGATTTGTGATCAGTTTTGCTGATACGGAACGTACAAGCAAAGAGCAATTACTAAGACGATATCCGCTCCTTGAAGAGTAAAGTAGTGGAGAGTGGGATAATAGCAGCAAAGATGACTGTGAAAATGTAATGAGTTCTCCCATTCTGATTTAGGTACCAATGCCAAGATATTTATTTCAAATATTGTTTTCAAGAAAATTGTAGTATATTCAGGGAGGAGTCATCTCAGGTTTTGGAGTTTCTGCAAATTCCACAAAGATTAACCTTCCGTCCACTATCTGCAGTTCCATACAATTGCAAGATTCAGATAAGCACAAGTGAACAGGAAATAAGGAACACATTTAACAAGTCTTGAATGAGAAACAATTAAGATTTTGATGAACAATTTTCATTTTTCCACGACAGAAGATTGCCATACTAAAAGAGGAGATCAAGAAAAGCAATAAACCATGTCCAAGACAGAAGTCAATCACACCAGAAAACCGCATCGTTCTAACTATGCGTTTGAGGTACTCAAGTCACCATATGAAATTGGCGTAACGAACATAAAACGAAACTACCAATTAAAAATCTCACACGAACAAACTTACATAACAGAACCCAGTGTTAAGTGTCAATTCTCAAGAACACACATTTTAGTATACACAAAACCGATGGAAAACACAACTGATGCAAATTTTGGGTGAAACATAAAGTCCAACATACAAAATTTGGTGAAAAAAATGCTTGGATTCATTACCCTGCCATTCATAGACTCCACTGCATTTCGAGCATCTAATTCTGATGCAAATTTGACAAAACCAAACCCTTTAGGCCTCTGGGTCCTAGGGTCTTTCACAAGCCTTACTACAACAGTTAACACATATTAAACATATCAGGAATCAGACAGATGGACTCAAAAAAACCATAGCAAAAACCATTGCTTAGATATAAAATGATGCTGCAAACATATTTACCCTCTTTAATGAATCCAAAAGGCGCGAATAACTTCTCTAGTTTTACAGCTGTGGTATAAAAAGACAACCCTTATGGCAAAAAAAAATTAAACGTTAACCAGAATCAATTGTGATGAAACGAAACACGATAATCATAACAAAACCCCATAAACGAAGTAGAACAAATTATCAATGTTGCGAACTTGCATCAGGCGATTAACTTTAAAAAAAATTACTTCAAATATCTGTAAAGGAACAGAACATACTGCTTACAAATAGCTCCGAAGCAACTCTTCTAGACATTTGAGTTGAAATTAGCCATAGATTTACCAAGAATTAAACTCGAGATTCGATATTTTCAAGATGAAAAAGCGTTGGGAACCTAGATTCAAGGACCAAGTGAATTATGCGGTTATGGGCTGCAGGGTTTAGGGCTAGGGTTAGTGAAGAAAAGTGATCAAGGCCCAGGTTATTTGCATCGTCAACTTTAGGAAATGCACCGCCTCAAAATTTTAATGAAAAAAATTATACATAAAAAGACAATATTACCCTCTCAAATTTTTAGGCATTTTCTCCCTATTAGATTTGGGTCGCCGCCGTTGCCATTACTGGAAATTGAAATAACAATTACCACGCTGTAAAAAAAATTTCGAAAATAAGCATAAAGAATTATAAAAACTTGTAGAAAAATAAGATTTTGTTAAAAGAGATCGTGTAAAGATTTCGAAAAAAATGACTGATTTCTGCAATCATATTAAAAAAAATACCAAACTTTTTATAAAAATCAAATTTCTACAGAACACTTCGAAAACAAACAAAATTTTCAAAAAATATTTTCGAAAATTGACATAACTTTAGAAAAATATTTTCAAAAATTGACAAATTTTTCGAAAAATAGTTTCGAAATTCATGTACTTTTTCGGTAAATCAGTTCCGATATAAAGGAAGAAAAAAAAAACTAAAAATATACCTCCATCAGAGGGTGTGCGGAGGTGGGACGTTGGAGGTGCGTTCTGTGAGAGCTGAAATTCGAGGCTATTGCAACGGATGTGGTAGAGACGGCGAAAAGTAGTGGGGCGTGATGATGGTACGGTGCGGCAGCATAGCGTACGGGGTTGAAGGGGGGGCTCAGGGGGTAGGGGGGATGGGATGATATATGGGGTGGGCGTGGGGGCAACGGGGTGATTGCAGTTGCAGTGGAGAGGAGAAAATATATGGTGGTTCGGTTGCAGAAGCGAAAGATAAAAAATTAGGATAGGTAAAGTTGAAGTTGGGTATTTTGGGAAATTCAGTGGCAGTGCATTAATTTTATAAGTGGTGTACTAATCAGAGTGGTGTATTTACTAAAACTGGTGGTGCAAATAACCTGTGTCGTGATCAATTTTGGTTGGGTTTTCTCCCATTAATGGGCTTTCTTAAAATTGGGGCCCAAATTTTACCAACTTAATTCATTACTAAATTATTCGCTAAAATTCAATTACTCCTTACGTCTCACAAAGATAAGTCTATAATTATTTTCACATAAATTAAGAAATGAAAGTTATCGTAATTTTTTTTTTTTTCAGCAAGAAAATTAGGTGCAAGTAGAGCACCTATCGAGTTGGCACACCACAGAAATCGATGGCTCAACCGAACAATGAGGACTAACAAAGTCACGACTAGTCCTAGCAAGATTATGTGCCAACAAGTTAACGCTTCGACAAATCCATGAGATCGATATAAATGGATGAGCCGTAAGAAGAGCTCGACCCCCTCGATAAAATTTTCAAAAAAACGAAAGTTATTATAATTAAAACATTAAAGTTTTCCTTTGTTTTCTTATTTCGCCCTTACTATAGTACTTAGATATTGATGTGGAAAAAAAAGATACATTAAATAGGGGTAAAAAGGTAAAAATAAAATATTAATAATATATTAAATATATTAAGTGGTCATCTTTGTAAGATGGACAAAATTAGAATTCAGCCTATCTTTATGCGATATATGGAGATTTTTTTTTAGAACCACCAAATAAATAAATTCAAAGAGTCGTTGACTTGATGCATTACTTATTAATTTTTTTAGAGTAATTAATTTTATTAATTAATCAAATATAAAAAAATTAAACCGTCCTACTTTTTTTCGAAGCAAAACTGTCCTATTTTAGACTAATAGTTCGTTTATTATGTGGGAAAAGAAAGGAAAACAAGAGAAAACAAATCAGAGTTTTTTGCACTTTTGGTCACACAGAACACGCCTACTCACGCTTTTGGTCCCAAAGCTTACACTTTTGGTCCCAAAGCCGAAAATTTTGACACTTTTGGTACCGCGACTGAAACTGCCGTCTAATTTTCCGTCAAACTTGCGCGTCCAAGACACACGCCGTTAGTAAAAAAAAAATTATAAAAAATTTAATAACAATAACAGTCAACCTTTCCCCCAAAAATCGATTTGAACTCAATTTTTTCCCCCAAATTCGCGTAACCCTATTTCCCTCTTTCCCCCAAATTCGCCGCCGCGATCGCCATTAGTGGTGAAGTTTCGCTGAATGGAGGAACAAGAAAACGCGGCTCGTGAGGTAGAAGACACCCCACCTCTCGAAACAACCCCTCCGCGTTGCAAAACACCCCCTTTCAAAAAACACCGACCCGTCGCAACCGAAGCGGACAACATACGCCCACCTTCTTCAATGAGAAGAGGTCACAAACCGATGCCTAAGCCATATATTCCACCTTTCTTGCGAAGGAAGGATCTTCTACACCTTGGAGCTCCCGATTATGGTAAGTCTTCAATTTCAACGAAATTTTGAAAATTAGGGCATAAACTTTGTAATTAGGGCATTTCGACATTTGGGTATTTTGATTTTGCTGATAATTAGGGCATTTCGACATTTGGGCATTTCGATTTGGGGCATTTGGTCATTTCGATTTTGCTGATAATTTGGGTGTTTCTTGTTAAATATTGAATTTGTTATGCTGAAATTTGGGCATCTCTTCTATTTTGAATTTTTGTGGTTAAATATTGAAATTGTTATGCTGAAATTTGGTGAGAGCATGCTGATTTTTTTATTTTTTTGTTTTAATGTAGGCAAATGCAGTTTTTTGATGACTATTAAAATGCATCACGGGGGAGCACTTTGTAAAAACCGTAATGGAAATTTAGGATACTTGGGAGGCACAATAAGTGCATTTGATTTTGTTGATGTCTCCAGGGTAGATATTGGTTATTTGGATAATTTGATGTGTAATCTGGGGTACAGTGGAACGAAGGTGTATTATGGGCTAGGTAAAACTGGGGGCTTCATGACTATTTATGGTGCATTTGATATTGAACAAATTTTCAATGCGGCTATAGATAGGGTTTCTCATTTTTTCGTGAGTGCCTTTAGAGATGGCCCTGGGATAGAGTTTGGTGTGATACCAGAGAACTTTGAAGGACTTCAGAACTATGAAAAGATAATAGAGTTCAACAGTGATCCCAACAATGTAGAACATGTGGAGATCACCCAACCTGATGATGCTCCATCAATGACTCAATCTCAAGTTCACAATGATGATGAAAATGGGATGCAAGGAGATTTTGAGGGTGATGTAGAGGGGGCAAATCAGGAACATGAGGGTGTGGGTGAGAGGGAAGAACAGAGGGGTGTGGGTGAGAGGGCAAAACAGGAACAAGAGGGTGTGGGTGAGGGTGTACAACCAGAAGAGGAGTGTGTGGGAAAGGGGGTAGGACGGGAGGGTGTGGGTGAGGATGAGGTAGATTTGGAAGAGGAAGTTGAGTGGATAGAAGCAGCTGAGGAAGAGGAGAGTGAGAGTGATTCTGATTTCAAGGGTAATTGTTCAAGTGGTGATGAGCTGTTGGATGATATTATATTTGAAGAGAATGTAGATATTGAAGCTGAGTGGCTAGGCCTTATGGAGTTAACTAACAGAGATTTTGATTCAAGTGCATCTGATTATAACATAGACAATGAATCTGACTTTTCAAGTGTTGCATCTGATGAAGAAGCAGTTGATAATGAAATGGGTGCTTTAACTTTCAGGACATCTAATCTTGAGAAGCCTGTATTCTCCATTGAGCAGATATTTCCCACAAAAAAGGTGTTTAAGGAGGCTGTGAATATGCACAGTTTTGACACAGGAAGAGGTTTAAAGATAACAAAGAATGATGTAGCGGAGTCTATGCCAAGTGTAGACAGGATGGCTGTGATTGGCATATAAATACACTGAAGGTTGTTGGCCAAGAATCTTTCCAAATCAGACAGTACAACCCAGATCACAGCTGTGCAAGACAGTATAACCTTGAGAATGTAAGATCAGGATGGTTGGCAAAGAGGTATGCAGAAGAGTTCAGGTTGGATCCACAGCAGACAGTATCAGGATTCAAAAGTAGAACTATGGTCAAGTTGAATTGTCATGTTTCCCACTCTCAAGCATATAGAGCAAAGCAAAAGGCCTTAAAACTTATTGAAGGGGATGATACACATCAGTACTGATTATGCCCAAACTCTACTAGAGAAGAATCCTGGGTCAACTGTCATATTGAACATGGTGAATACAAATGCAGGCACGAGGTTTAAGTCAATTTACATATGTTTGGGTGCACTGAAAATGGGGTTTAAGTCTGGGATGCGGCCATGGATTGGTGTAGATGGATGTCATTTGAAAGGTTCAACTCCAGGGGTGTTGCTCCCTGCAGTGGGTATGGATCCAAACAATGATCCATACTCATTGGCCTATGCAATTGTGGGAAGTGAGACAAGGGAGGCATGGGAGTGGTTTCTGACCCTATTGAAGGATGACCTGATGCAGGACAGAGATGAGAGGATGACATTTATGTCAGATAAGCAGAAGGGCTTGTTACCTGCCTTTGAGAAGATTTTACCCGAAGTGGAGATCAGGTTTTGTGTTAGACATCTTCATGGTAACATGAAGAGAGCAGGTTTTAGAGGGGTTGCTTTCAAAAAGGCATTGTGGGCTGCTGCCAAGTCTAATACTATACCTCAATTTGAAGATGCAATGAGGAACATTGGAGCACTGAATCACAGATGTTTGGAATGGCTTCAAGATAAGCCTCCTTCCCAATGGTCAAGGTCACACTTCACACCTTTTGCAAGGTGTGACACCCTTGTAAATAATATGTGTGAAGTATTCAATAAGATGATTTTGGATGAAAGATCATCCCCTATTTTGACCATGTTGGAGTGGATCAGGGAGTATCTGATCGGAAGATTGCAGAAGAATAGGGATAGAGCTGAAAGGAAGTGGGAGGGAAGGGTGTTGTGTGGAAAGATAAGGTGCATTTTGAACAAGAGAATGGATGCTGCCAAAAATTGTATAACAACAAAATCCAGTGACTTTGAATTTGAGGTTAGGAGCTTTGAGGGGACAAGGTATGCAGTTGATTTGAAGAAATGCCGATGTGATTGTAGAATGTGGGAGTTGTCTGGTATACCATGCAAGCATGCTATCAGTGCAATATGTTCAGAAGGTTGGGATGTGGAGGAATATGTATGTGAACAAATGCTATTCAGTGGAGGTTTACTCAGACATCTATCACCATTCCATTCCACCAATGAATGGTGAAGAACTATGGGTGAAAACTGGTTATATCCCTCCATTGCCACCTAACTTTGGAAAGAGAAAAAGGGGGAGACCAGGAAACAAGAGAAGATTGGGTGCTGATGAAGAAGGAAGCAAGAGAAGAGGTGTGCA
Organism: Stenogyne calaminthoides; assembly: GCA_037126765.1. Lineage (NCBI taxonomy): Eukaryota > Viridiplantae > Streptophyta > Magnoliopsida > Lamiales > Lamiaceae > Stenogyne > Stenogyne calaminthoides. Next base: position 31,594,216 of record JBBCBC010000017.1, on the reverse strand, counting down.
GAGAATGCCAAAACAAAACTTCATTGTGAAGTGTAGCTTCTGTAAAGAGGAGGGTCATAATAGGGCAGGTTGTCAATTGTTGAAACTTGGTGAACAATTTGTACAAGATATGGAGGCTGAAGAAGCAAGAGAATCAGCAATGACACAGGATGAAGCTATAGAGATGAGCCAACCTGCTGATGCTCCAACAATGACACAAGAAGACTCACCAATGACACAGATTGTTGATCATGTAAGTACATATTACATAAATTTAATTATTCAATTCCTTGTAATATACTTATGTTATAAATTTTACCAGGTTGAACAAAATGTTCCAATTAGACCAACCACAAGGCAAGGAAGAAAGGATTTGGCTGCACAAAGAAATCAAACTTCACAAACAGGTATTACTTTTGCTAATTTGTCTTATTGAAGTTTAGAGTTTTTTTTAAATTGTTAAATAACAAATTATTGCAATGTAGTCAAAGAAAAGGAAAGCTGAGAGTTCTGGTGCTAGTTCAAGCAAGAGTGCACTGAAACCTGCTGATGATCAGGTACTGTTGTTGGTTGTGGTGATAATTGTGTTGTAATTATGTCTTTGAAGTGTTGTAAACTCATAAGATTGGTTATTTATTGTTACAGATCCCTAGACCAACTGGAGTTGTGATAAGGGAGCCTCCATCTATGCATTTCAACCCACAAAGTTTTATGGGAGGTCAAATTCAATTTGGTGCATCAAGTACAACTCCAATTGTACCAACTGCTGGTATGAATTTCAACCCAAACACCTACATGGTGCAATGTGAACATTGGTGGTGTCAACACTAATAGAGATGGACTGAGAGTCATATTACAAGCAGATAAGAAATTTGTGACCATGTCTTCTTTAACTGAAGTTGCTGCCAATGTTGCTGCTATTGTTGCAAGCAAGGGTAAGGGTAAGGGTAAGATGTTGAAAAAGGGGAAAGATTAGACAATGAGATTTGTGTTGTTTTAATGTCTTTAAATTCTGATGTTCTCTGGTTTTAGACACGGATGATTTGTGATTGTTGTTGTATGTTGCTTTAGACAATGGGTGATTTGTTGTTTTATACAATTTGTGATTGTTATTTGTGATTTTGATATTTTAGAAGCTGTTTTCATTGAAACAGTAGATAATATTGCCTAAATATAAGTTGAGACTTTTACAAAATGCCCTATATGGTCAGGGACTTTTCACACATAGCTAGCTATATTCAACCCATCAACTTGAAGACAGTAGGTGCCCAAGACAGAATTATTACAATGAAAAAGATGACTTTTAGCTGATTAACTTTAGAGAGTTCTTCAGCCATGCATATTATATGCTGCTTCATTTCTTCATTCATTTCAATTGCATTTCTTTCCCCATGAGCTGCATCCTTTAGCTTCTGAGTTAGCTCCAAATTTTCAGCAATTAAGCTATCAATTCTCCTCATCATTCCAGGAAACTTGCCTTGCTCAGCCATTTCATGCTCATCTGCTCAAACAAAAAATTTGCATCCACCACTTAGTGAGTCAACACATGTATAGAACAACCTACCTTTGCTTCTTGGCCTTTGAGACACATAAGTAACAGTAGGTTTGCCACAATAACAAACAAGGTGATGTGCCCATTTTTGTGTTGTAGAGGATGAAGAAGCTCCATCTTTACTCATGCTCATTTTTGTTGCTATGTATGAATGAATGATTAAGTGTTTTACATCATATATATAGGTGTAAATTCCCTCCAGAAAGGGAAAAAAAATCCCTCCAAAACTGTCATTTTCCCACCAAATCTGAATTTTTTGATGAAAAAAAGAGGGAAAAAATCCTATGGGACCAAAAATGTTAATTTTTTCCCCTCCAATAAGCTCCACACGCGCCTGGGCTAAACAAAATTCCTATGGGACCAAAAGTGCTAACAGATTTGACAGAAAAATTAACAGTGGGACCAAAAGTGCAAAATTTTTGGCTTTGGGACCAAAAGTGTAAGCTTTGAGACAAAAAACGTGAGTAGGCGTGTCCTGTGGGACCAAAAGTGCAAAAAACTCAAACAAATCATATCCTACTTTTTCAAGTGTTTGGTATACTTGATGACTTTTCATTTTGACCCGAAAGCCCGCATTTTCTTTTCCCATTTTTACATGATTATACATCTCACCTCCTAGGTGGTATTTATAATACCTAACATTATCCCTCCCAGGGGGTATTTATAATATCAATCATGATTTAATCCATCATAACAAACACTTAAAAAAATTAAATATATCACATGAATAAATAAAATCTATCACTTGATTTCATATTTTTTCATATCTCATGGCACATAACAAACGGGTTTAATAGTAAATTTATTAAGAGTTTGATTACATATATTTTGAACTCAATAATGTGAATGGTTCAGCTCTACTCGGTTGGATTGTATTCATGTCTCAGCAATAAAAAAAGTCCCCCCATGCAACATTCAGCGATATTCGAGGGTCCATTTAATATACTTATAAACTCAAGGGGCTAAAATATAAAATTGGTATGCTCTTTTTCTTTTTCTTTTTTGCTGGCGTTAGCAAAATTACAGTCATCAGTGATCAATTACACTTCTCCAACCGCAGATGCAGATCAACTCGAACTCCGGCGACCCGGCCCGAAAAGCTTCGCCCGAAGCCGGGGCGGGTTTCAGGGTCGGGCAGAGGGTACATTTCATCGGGCAACCAAGAAGGATCGGGTCGGTCAAGTACGTGGGGCCCGTAGAGGGGTATTCGGGTAATTGGGTCGGAGTCGACTGGGACGCCGACGGCGAGGGAAAACACGACGGGTCCCACAATGACGTCATATACTTCACGGCGAGAGGATCCAATACGGCGTCGTTCGTGCGGCCGCAGAATCTGAGCTCCGGCGTTTCGCTATTAGAAGCGTTGGAAAGTCGGTATCGAGCTCATAGTACTAAGGAAGAAGAAGGTAAGTATGCTGTGTAAGTTGTACCTTGGGCTTTAGGTTTTGGACCATGATTGCATTGTGATGCGTCTCTGTAAATTGAAGTGGTTAAATTGTTGTATGCTATCAGAATGTGAAATTGTTTCTATTGATCGAGTACCAATTGTGTTTGAGTGGGTCTAATATTTGAATGGTTCAGTGTAAGCAAGTTGCACTTTTTAGTATAACAAGTTGCACGATTCTAAAAATGCACTATGAGTGAACGGTGCACCTGGTGCATACAAGACTTAGCCATTGTGTTTTTGTGTTTGTAAAGAGAGAGATAAGGACTGCATTTGTTTTTTGTTTATGAGATAGTAGCTTAGTTTAGAAACAAATTTTAGCTATTAGAATTTGGATTAACCGTAGTTTGGTATTTGATAGGTCTTGAGACATTTGAGCATATGAGAGATGTAACACGATCGAAGTAAAACTGTGTAATTCTGTGATTGAGAAAGTGTATATGGTCTAATTATTGTCATTACTATCTTTTTGTTTACATCCAGTTGAATTTTTATACAGCTATTTTCTTATAATTTTATCCTGCAAAGTAAGTGATGGAATGTGATCACTCTTTTTATGTCACTTTTTAGATGAGATGTATGTCCTTTCCGCAAGCAACAAAAAGGTATCCATTGAACTTCTTGGTAAATGCAAAATTGAAGACAAAATGAGTCGATTTGAGGAGTTGACTAGTGCATCATTATCTTATTTGGGGGTTGGTTTTCCTGGACCTGGACCCCCTGAGCATATCAGTTCGACACTGCCTAGTAAGTTGTCTTGTGTCCTATATGATCCACTTTGTGACTATGTTATGACTCCAATTTTTTTATTTTTATCTTTGAATGCTTGGTCCTCTTTGATTTACTACTTGAGACCTCCTTTTATGTATGTGGTTTTTCTATAGCCATTTTCTTTGGCAATCTATTATCATTATTGGTTTATTTCCTTTTTTACTGAATATTTATTGAACTCTAAATCTTCTTTGCAGTGTTAAAAGAACTCGACTTGACCGGGAACCTACTTGCTAATTGGAAGGTATGTATTCTTTTCGGAACAATGTTTATCAAGTATTCTATAACTGGTGAAATGTTTCGAGTTTTAGCATTTGCTACAATTCAATTTAAATGTTCTTAGCTTTATAAAGGAAAACTTTATTTGGTATGCAGGATGTTGGCATTATCTGTGAAGGATTACCTTCTCTGACAGCTCTTAATCTATCCAATAATTCCATGTCACCTGATATAACTAGTGTACCTCAGCTAAGAAATATTCGCATTTTAGTCTTGAACCAAACTGGTGTAACCTGGAACCAGGTAGAGCTCGAGTTTTTATGTGTTTTTTACTTTTTTATATGTTTCAACTTCAAGGGAATGCATTTAAAGCATGATTCATGCGATATTTCCAGGTGGAAGTTATTAAGGATTCACTCTTGAACTTGGAAGAACTGCATCTCATGGGGAATAAATTGAGAGAAATAAGGGTCAGTGCTTATTACATAGCTAGAAAGTTTTATCTTAGAAAGTTTCCAGATATCTATCATTACTTTTAAACTGTGTTTGTTATTCTCCTCTAGACTTTGTGTCCCAGTTACTCATCCCAATAATATTATGTTTGCCTGTCCAGCCAGTATCTTCAGAATTTGTCCAAGGATTTGACTCATTGAGACTTCTTAACCTGGATAACAACTGTATATCTGCTTGGGATGAGATCATAAAGCTCTCCTATTTACGCAGGTAGTTAAGAGGGAGGAGAGATTTGACTTTTGTTAGTTTATCTTCTTAGTAGATATCACAGAATTTGAATCGTTACTAAAATTTTCATGTTTTGATATGCTTAGCCTGGAGCAGCTTTTTTTAAACAACAATAATCTAAATCGTGTCTGGTACCCTGATTGTGGTAAATTGGATGAGCAACACAATGGATGTGAGACTCTCAAGAGCTTTAGGCCTTTCACGAGTTTGCATAGCCTTTCTTTAGGTACAACCATGGAACTCACTGTACAATCTTTCTATACTTGATAGATCTGCATGCTAGAGGAAATAGCTGATTGGTTACTGTTTTCAGGGGGCAACAACATCGAAGACCTGGATTCTGTTGATTCACTTAATTGCTTCCCTAACTTGATGGTGAGCCTCACTTTTGTGAACAAATTATTTTAAGTCCTGTGTTATATCAGAAATGAAGTGATCAATAAAGACTATTAATTTCTCCAAAATTCCATCTAAATTTTAGTCTTTAGATCAGAACATTGCATTTTCTTCATGTTTATTGACTGTGTTGTTGGTCCCGGTGCAAACGAGTCTTACACGTGTATGGGGGGGGAATACACGTGTTCAGTGTTTTTAAAACTTTTCTTTAACTGAGGCCAGCTTGGGTCAGGTTGTCCTGATGATTTGGTCCTGAGAAGCACAAATCGCTCTGACAAAGTCTATCTGAGACAGTGATCCTGAGCTGCTTTCAGATACCTCAGATAATCCCAACTGAGTCTTGAGTTTTCAGAGATCCTGAGTTGCTTGGATCAGATAACTAACTTACTGAACCCTCAGAAGAGTAAGTTCAGTTTGGTAACTATCTATTCTAGCTACTCAGATGTGCGGAATGGTTGACCCTTAGTTTATACTCGTTTTAAGCTTTTGCTGAAAACCTTCCTTTAATGGAATAGTGATTAGGCTGTGATTCAATTATGCAACTTTCAGTGGATTGATTCCAACTGAAATATCAGTGAAAATATGCTTTCAAAACAAAGTAATGCAACAGATAAATCAAGCAAAACAGAAAGCAAATAACACATCAAATTATAGTGGTTCAGAGACTCAAGCTCCTATGTCCACTCTCCCTGATCTCTTCAGAGAAATTCACTAATCACTTCCTAAGGCTTTCTGACTACCTCTGTAGTTTACTAACCTTTCTAATTTTGAGCTTTACGACTACCTCTCAGTAGTTTACTAACTCAAAACTCACACAAGCTTTTCATCATCCAAGATAGATTACTCACTTCTCCTCTAGAGCTTTCTGACTACCTCAATGTAGTTTACTAACTCTTTACAACTCCAATCTCACCAACAATCACACTCAAACTACCTTACAAAGAGTTTGGGGTTCTTGGTTGGTTTCCAACTAGGATGAGATATCCTTTACAATAAAGAACAATGCAAAGGCTAGGATATCTCGACTAAGCTTTGGATATATCTTATCAAGCTAGGCTTAGTGGAACGAGCTCTCTTCGATTTAAAGCACTTGGGAAATTCTTGGGTTTTCGAGTGCTTCAACTTGCAATAATAAGTTTGAGATCTTGAGTTGCTTACAAATTTCCCGTAATCTTACAATGTAGAAGGTCACAAGTATTTATAGGCATACACCAAGGTCACTCTTGAAAAACTATCCGTTGGAGAGATAGCTCAAGTGAGTTTCCTCTTATGGTGTGTGAGAGCATTTATATTTTAGGGTTTGACACTCCCTAACACGTTTTAGGCAATAGCCTTTCATGTAGCCGGTCTTCAATTTTTACAGTCTGGAACTTAGTACTTCTGACATTTTTTAGTGACTGTCGTTATCGATGTCGATATGATCTGATCTTTGTCTTCCTCTTTTTGACTTTTGTCTCGATTAAAGGTAGACAACTCAGCGGCTCTTTTTTGGTTACAATCTACGAGTTGATATAACCGTAACAACACTTTGTCTTAGTTTCTTTTTATGCGCATTTGAATGTCTTGGGCAATATCTATTTTTTTCTAAGGAATCGCGATCTTCTCGATGTTGCATCATTCGGATAGATATTTTTCGATTGCCTCGGATCATTCGGTTTTATCTTGAGCATTGATGCATTCTCGAAGTCTTGATAATTCTCATGCCTTGATATTCTTGATCTTCAGTTCTTGATCTTACATGTACTATGTCTTCTCGGTCTTACGAGTCTTGGTCTTACGAGTCTTGGCGTCTTACGAGTCTTGGCGTCTTCGAGTCTTCACAGATATCTTGGTGATATCTTGAGTCTTCATCTTGAGTCTTGATTCGCTTGATTTCACCTTTAGTCTTGATATCTCGATTTCACATCGAGTCTTGATTTCTTTCGATTTCATCGAGTCTTCAATATCTCGGTTTATCGAAGTCTTGATTTCTTCGTTTCATCTCGAAACTTGAAAAACTTCATTTATATCAAAACTTCGGTTTCTTCAAAACTTATCGAGTTCTTCGAAATCTTGATCCTAACTCGATCTATATCTCTGGCTTTTTATACATTTTGCGATAACATCCTCGAATACTCTAAAAATCGAATCGACTAACTATCAAGATCATCCCGAAAGATGTCATACTTTCGGGGTTTTGGGATCTAATCAAAATCATATTTTTATTAAATTCATCTCCCAACAATTTTCCCCTTTTTGATGATGCCAAAACCTATCTTGTTACAAAACATATTTAACCTATACTCGGGTTTCAGTTTATCCTATTACAAGATTGGTTATATCTCCCAACAATTTTCTAAACAGAGAATCTCTCAACAATTTCTTCAGTAATGAATCTCTCAAAGGATTCATCACCAAATACTTAATTTCTCAACAATTAATCTCAGAGACAATCATTCAGGCATATCAAAATTAAAAGACATGTAAATAAGATAATGAGATATTATCTTTTGAGCATAAATGATAAGTTTTCATTGATGATAGGTAGACTGTTACAAATTACAATGAATCTTATCTAACAAAATCAAAAAGACAAAAAAAAAAGGATTACATGAATCTTCTGAGTCTTCATCTTCTGAGTCTTCATTTGCTCTTCAGTTCAGCTCTTCAGTTCGGCTCTTCAGTTCTGATCTTCCACCTCATCAGCAGGGACTTCAAGGTTGAACATTCCGTAATATCTTCTTTTTCAACAAGATCTCTCTCCTTGATGATATCAGGATTGTTCCCTGTCAGACCTAACTGAGTGGCGTACTGAGTGATTTCCTGAGAAATGGCTTTCTCATTTACACAACCATTCTCCAGCCTGGGAGGAGGTACACGTATGGACCAGGGGCGGTTATCTGCACCTTTCCTTCATCCGCAAGATTTATCCATCCTTGAAGATATTTAGGATAGAAGGTCAGAAGATAGTCGATGAAAGCCTCATTCGGATCTGAGCTCTCCCCTCTCCATTCTCTGAGCACAACATAGTAGAACCAGAAGGTTCTCTTAATTTCTTCCCACGCATCGTTGAGCTGGAATGACATCCATTTGTCAACATGCGGCCATTTCTGTGTTTTTGTGTTCCCTCTCCTCTTGCTTGTGAACTTTTTGAACCCATTCCTTATTTTCTGCTCTTCTTCCTTCTTTCTTCGATCACTGGTACACCGTAAATGTATAAACAATTTTCTTTGCTTGTTCAATCTGGAGTGTTTTCAGAGCTTACGTATTGAAGACCTTCTTTTGGCTCAACCTCGATTCTTCAATATCCAAAGATCAATTTTCTCCGAATTGGCTTAGAAGCCTTTGCTCTTTTTGCCCTCGAGCTCTTCCATCGCCATAGCCTTTTCTCTTGATGGGCATTTCAACACCGGTAGGCTTGTACCAATCCTTCCTTTACCACTTCGGTTTCTCTATAGCAACTTCCGCGCATTGTTTCCTCTACGAAACACAGTGTAGGCCCCTTCTCCACCTTCTTGAACTTAAAGCTTCTCGTTGGCTTCTATCTCATTCATAAAAGCGGCAATGATCTTCTTTTTCGACATCTTTGACCACGCTTGCCGCCCTCGAGTATGTTCCAATAAAACCACGAGATCGGCTCGGTCTTTCCCCATTCTTGGAACCATACTCTGGCGGCTTTGGAGAGTCTTTGTGTCCATATGGTATTGTTCTTTCTTGACACTCCGCCGCCTCCCTGCCATCCGATCTTGCTCCTCCTCGAGCCTTGGCGGTTCTTATCCCGAGAATTCTTCGACGAGATGAGCAAATTGGCTTGAAGAGCTTCCTGAACATGTCATCATCTTGGCCATGAGCATTGAGCTCATTTCCTCAAAACGTTCTTCACGGCCTCATTCTTCTCTACCAACTTTGCTTCTAGAATCTGAATGCGCTCTGATCTTACCGCTTGACTCTGCGTTAAGCTCGTATTGACCCACATCTTTGCTTCAAATTTTCCTTCCATGGAGGTCGACATCTGTCGTCGAGTATCTGGTTCGCAGGTTCACGAAGAAGAACTCAATCTTTCAATCTTCGAGCTTGGTTGGCCATGCCTCGCCGATCGAGCAACTTTGGTCGGGATCGGCTCAACCTTCTCTCGAACCGCACCATCACGGGTGAGATCAATCTCGGGAGCATATCGTCCGGTGTGCCTCACGGGTTAATTTCATCGTCGAGTCTCGGTCTGAACACGAGCTTGTTTGAGCTGGGGCTTGGACTTCGGTTTGAGTCTGAGATTCACCTGAGCTTGGGTGTCCACGAGCCTCGGTCTGCATATCGGACATTCTGATTTAAAGGTAGGAGCTTGATAATCTGACATAATTATTAATAGTGCCAAAAGTTACACGAAGGCTAACCCCGATCTGAGGATGTTCGACAATGACTGATCGGACAAGATCGGTTAGTCTTTCTCCTTCCGAGATTGACTCTCATCATTCCACTTGTTGGTCCTCATCCCGAGATTTGTCTTTGGAGCTCGGGGCACCAACTTCACAATCCTCTCGAAGAACCCCCTCCTCTTCACAAGCTCATCAAAGTCTGAGATTTTCATCCTGAGCTTGGTTTTCCTGAACCCTGAGAATTCAGTGAGAAAAGCTGTCTCCTCGTTCCACCAGTCTTTGCCTCTGAATGAAGCAATGTTGAGCATCTCTGGAAGAATCTGGTTGAGATGTAGGCTTGACCTCAATCCCCCGAAGAAGATGTCTTGGAGGTCGGGGGAATGAAATTAAGCTTCGGGGGTAGCGGTCAAGGATGAACCGTTCCCCTTTAGCCGCCATTCGGTCTCTTCAACTTCACCTTTCTTGAGCATCGGACTCTCAAGTTCAGTTGGAAAGTCTGCTGAAAGATAGACTAACAGCTCATTCAAGAGCTCATCAAAATTCATCGGCTCCTGAGGCTCAGCAAACTCTGAGGTTTGGGCGCGCAGCCTCCGGTTTGAATCGACTTGGTTTACGAGGTCCGAGGCGCCTCCTCGATCAGGAATTCGGTTTACTCTGAACTGAGCGGACACTTCCTCGGAGGAATCAAACATTCTCTGAGGTCGGCGAGTCTTCCTCGGCCGAGAATCTGTACTTGCTCTGAGGTCTGAGGTCCTTGGAATATTTCTTGAGAGAACTTATCAGAACTAAGCGATGTCTCAAGAACCTCAAAGAAGGCTTGCTCCTCAGTTTGATCCTGTGCCTTTGAGATAGCCTGAGCCAATACAAGTAAAGACGATTTCTGAGCAGTTTGGCTCTCAGGCTGAATCTCCTCAGTCTCACTTTCCTCATCTTCATCAGTGAGAACCACCATTCTTTTGCGCTTTGGAGCAAGGGTTTTCTGCTTCTTCAATTTCTCACCCTGCTCCTTCTTGGCATCCAACAAAACCTTCCCCCTGGTTTGTTGGCTTTCTTCAGCAGCAGCCGCAACTGGTGATTCCACATTTTTCTCTTTCTTCCCTTTAATCGTCCTCTTTGCAACAATGAGCTTGAACATTACTTTGGACTTAGGGAATGAAGTAGATTTTGAAAAGATATCCTCCTCCTCTCGGCACATCTCCAAAATAAATGCTATTTTGGTGGCATGGAGGATCCTGCCTTTGATAGATATTACCCCATCCTCTCTTTTTATGACCTTGGCTTGCTCACTAACTACCTTGATCAAATATTTCAACCAGTTGAACTCCTTGGTGGGTGAGTCCTCAATCTCCGCCATCAGTCGGAGTTTGGGAGTGCTGATCCGCTCAAAAGCTTCCGGATCGACTCATGATGCACTTTCCAACAATATCCATCAACACTCAGTACTTGACTTTAGATGCCGGTTTATGCAGAGAGTTGCCTCAAACTTAACAGGATTCTCAGTAATCCCATCAAGATACTCTTGCTCCCGTCCTAACATATGCAATGAGGGATCATCTCCCCTATCGCACAACTCAAATACGTCGTTTAAGTTCTTAGGGACAATATAGAGCTCTCGAACAAAATCCACATACTTCATCGATTGTTCAAGATGAGAAACAAAAATCTTGGACTCTATACAATTATCCTCATCTATTTCCAAATTAGCGACAAACTCTATTACCTCGGGAGTATACTCATACTCCGGTCGATTCTTGACGAGGTTCGTCGGTTCGCCAACTGATTAAATGGAAATACCTCTTCTTCGTGCTTGGCATTGGAAGTACTCTCCAAAGAAACCACGTACTCATACCATGGCTTATTTGTTTCGGCCAATCTTTCGAATACGGTAGGAGCCATTTGAGATTTGAAGATTTAGGGTTTTGAAGCTTTTCTGGGTAAAAGAGATTTATTTTCAGAGGGTTTTGGGAGTGAAGGATTCAATAAAAATTGGCTTGAATGGCTTTCAAAGAAATATATAGCTCGAGATCGTGGGAAGTCGTACCGGTTTGGTAAAAAAACAACAGTTAAGATTAATCCACGATTAATCGGGTATGCGAAAGGTCGATCTCCGAAAAGTAAGCCGCCATTTTATCCTCATTGGTGATTAAATGTAACAGAGCATTTATTGACTGTTGACCTTCTTAGGAATTTCAAAGATCCCGCCCAAAAACATTCCTCAGGTGTTTTGTATTTATTGCAAATGATTACTGAGTTTCACTTAAGCAATAAATGAGTCGCATGAGTCATTATTCTTCGAGACTAATTTCCCCTGTCGGTCTTCTTGAGTATTGACCTTGATAAAATGTCGTTATGATCTTCGAAGTCTTGAATGAGTTCAAGATAATATCTTTAATCTTGACCTTCAAGAACTGAGTTTCACGAGACTTCGATTCGGTATTTCTAATTTTATCCTGAGTTTCTCAGTAGAATCCTGAGAAAACTTCATGCATCTGAAAACCTTCATTTTTTTTTTCAGATTTACTCTATACACCTGGATCCAACATCCCTAATTCAACTGATAGTTCCTGAAATCTTGATTCAGCCAAAGGTTTAGTCAAGATATCGGCTCTCTTATCGATGAATTTTCTCCATCCCGATGTCCTTTTCTCGACATGATCTCGATGAAGTGATGTCCGATATCCACACGCTTGTATCCGGTGTGCAATACCGGATTTTGTGAAATAGCAATGGCACTATTATTGTCACAAAATATTGGTACTTCATTGGCTACAACTTTATAATCCCTTAATTGTTGTCTGAGCCAAAGAATCCGAAACGCGCCTTCTTCGCAGCCCATATATTCACCAAGAAGATTGGTTTGCTCTCGAGGTCCTGCTTTCTTCGAAACCAAGATATCACTTACTTCCAAGAAATTGACAAGTTCCTCGTAGTGGACTTCCGCCAATCCTGCAACCTCCATAATCGAAGATCCGAGTAACCGGTTAATTCAAGGTTATCATCACCGGATACCATAATCCTCTATTCATCGTGCCCTTTAAGATACTTCAAGATCTTTTTGGCGACCTCCATGTGACTAAATTTTAGGATTAGCTTGGTATCTTGCACATATCCCAACAACAAATGTTATATCCTACCCTTACTTGTCGTGAGATAGAGCAATGATCCAATGATTCTCTATAATCGGTTATGACTTCTTCGATTTGCCTTCGAAATCGGGATCCATCTTGTAGTTAGTATTCATAGGAATTCTAACCGCATTGCAATCAGATACCATACTTGCAATCGGATCCTCGGTGTACTTTTGCACGGTTGATGAAGATTCCTTCCTTTGATTGTTTCACTTGAAGACTGAAAAGAAATTCATCTCTCCCATCATTAACATCTCAAATTTGTCTTTCATCGGTGTTGAAAACTTTTCACACACGGTGATGGTTTGAGATCCAAAAATGATGTCATCAACATATATTTGAACCAGTAAGATATCTCCCCCATCTTCTATCCTGAAGAGAGTTCTATCAATAGTTCATTTGACAAAACCATGGTCAGTATGAAACTGAGAAAGAGTATCATACCATGCTCTGGGTGTTTGCTTAAGACCATACAAGGCTTTTTCGAGCACAGAACTTGGTCATTCTGTTCAAACCGGGAGGTTGTTCTACATAAACCTCTTCTTTAAGCACAATCCGCTCGTAAAATGCACTTTTCACATCCATTTGATAGATCAGAACTTCGTGTGTGGCAGCGTATGCAAGAAAAAAATCGATAAATTTTCTAGTCTTGCAAGAATCGGTGCAAAGGTTTCATCATAATCCAAGCCTTCTTCTTGGAATAACCTTGAGCAACTAAATTTGCCTTGTTTCTTACAATGTTGTTTTCATCTATTTTATTCTTGAATACTCACTTGGTTCCAATGACATTGTGCCTTTCAGGTCTATCTACTAGCTCCCATACTTCATTCCTTGATAATTGATTCAAATTTCATCTTGCATAACAATAATCCAACGAGAATCTTGTAGAGCTTCACCAATCTCGGTGAGTTCTTTCTCCGATAGGAAGCGGCCAGAATAGTGCACTCTCACCATGGAACCTTCTTTGTTTTGACACTTTCGGTTAGATCACCCACAATCGACTTGTAGGATGACTATCTAACCATTTTCTTCTAGATGTTCTCCTTCAACAAAGATCCTCAACATTTGAAATGTTAGGTTCGATTAATTCAATAAACTTCGAGGGAACAACGAAAAAAGAAAATGAATCATCTTCTTCGGGAAATTCTATTCGAACATTGTCGAGACATTTGTTCCCTTTGGTTGATAGATTCGAAATTTGCCTCACCGTGACCACATCTTCATTGGCATCACATACCCGAGTCCGAACTCGGTGTATGTTGATTATTAGTCGACTTCAATTGTGTTGGTTTTCCTTCGAACAACTTTCCATCCCGAGTCTCACCATCCTCGAGTTCCATCCTCGAACTTTTTTATCCGAGTCCGAGTCACTCCAATCATAGATGGTGACCGACCTCTTCTTTTTCGTGTTCAATGGATGTTTTGTCATTCTTTTTCGAGCTTAATCTGGTGATCCTCTTGGTCATTTCTTCTGCATCATGTTCCCGTTTCTTCCGAACACAAGTAGATTCATAAAAAAAAAACATGAGGTGTTTATCTCCACAATAAGAGTCCTACGAGTTGTAAACTCGAAAGTTTTATCGACTTGAGAATATCCTAAGAATATTCCTTCATCGCCTTTTACTATCAAATGTTTTCAACTCGATCTTTACCATTATCAGTATATGAAAACACTTGCAACCAAACACACGAAAAGAAAAAGAAACAAGAGGCTTCCTTTCATTCCAAAACTCATAGGGTGTTTTGCCTTGACTCTTGGTCAAGATGGATCCGATTACGTGAATAGCGTGCGGTGTTGATGACCAAATTTCAAAATCTTTTAGGAATATCGACTTTTATCATTGTCCTTGCGAACTTTTTCGAGTCTTGTTCTCTTCTTTCAAAGAACACCATTTTGTTGAGGGGTCCTTGCAGCTGATGTTTCATGAGTAATTCCATTTGCTGCACAATAATCAGATATAATATGGTTTATAAATTCAGTTCCCTTGTCAGATCTGATTTTGACCACACTCAGATTTTTCTCATTACTGAGCCTTTTCTGTAATTCTGGCAGTTTTATCTGAGTCTCTTTCTTACTGAGTAAGAATATGACCCAAGTATATCTTGAGTAGTCATCAACTACTACTAGTGTGTATTTCCTGCCATTGGTGCTCACTGGTGTTATTGGACCAAAAAGATCCATATGCAACAACTGAAGTATTCTTTCAGTAGAAACATCTACTTTGCTTTTAAATGATGCTCTAATTTGTTTTCCTTTTTGTACGCATCACAAATATGTTCCTTTATTGAACACTTCATTAAGCAACCCTCTCACAAGAGCTAATCTTGCAAGTTTATTCAGGGTTTTGAAATTCAGGTGATTCATTCTTTTATGCCATAACCAACTGGTATTTGTGGAACTTTTAGCAACCAAACATGTATCTTTAGGAGTTGAACTTCAATCAGCAAGATACACATTTCCTTTTCTAGTACCAGTCAGTAACACTTTCTGTGAGATATCATCTTTCACATAACATAAGTTCTTAGAGAACTCAACATTAAAACCCTTATCACAGAATTGACTTATTGAAAGCAAGTTATGCTTCAATCCAGATACATATGAAACACCATGGATATGAACTGAGTCGATTTCCAAAGTTCCATATCCTTCAGTCTGTCCCTTGGAGTTATCTCCAAAAGTGATTTGAGGGCCTCTTTGTTCAACATAGTCACTGAGTATCTTCTTGAATCCTGTCATATGTCTTGAGCATCCACTGTCAAGATACCATACATCAGGGGCTTTTTCATCTCTGCTCATCAGTGCTATGTGATCTTTAATCAGCTCAGTGCCCTTGTTTTCCTCTCCTCAATAACCATCAGACAGATGTCATCGCTTTCACTGTCTGAGAATATTTCATCTGAAGAGTTAGATCCTTCCTCAGAATGTTCTTCTTCTGCAACCATGGCCTTTTTGCTAGAGAACTTTTTGTCTCTTTTTTTAACTGTCTTTCTTTCTCTCTCTCCAGCACTTTTCGATCTGGACAATCATCTTTGGAAGTGACCTTTCTTTTGGCAATTGTAGCATCTGTTGGTATCATCATCCTGAATCACTTTCTTCTTTGGACTTGGAGTCCTTCTTTCTGGATGAAGACCCTTCAAATTTTCGTCCTTCTTCTCGCGGTTGATTTGTCCTCGGGTTTCTTCCGCACACTGTGATTCCCGTAATAGTTTTTTGTATTTTCCATATCGATTATTAAGTCTTTCAAACCTCCTTGCCATCGATCTTTAGCTTATCCTCAAGCTCATCCCGATTTTTAGCAAGGGAGTTCTCGAACTCTCTAGTTTTGAGTGTTTTATCTTTGGCTTTAAAAGACACATTCTTACTAGATGATGAATCATCTTTGCTGTCAGCCTTTTTGGATTTCTTATCAATTACGAACTCATAGGCCTTTAGATCAGAGAAGACTTGTTGATATGGCATTGAATTAATGTTTTTGGTGTTTTCAATCACCACTGCATGTATATCCCATTTCTTAGAAAGACCTCTAAGAATTTTCAATGCAACTTCTCTTTGTGGATATTTCTTTCCAAGTGCATTTAGATCATTCATAATGCTTTTGGAATCGACTTTCAATTTGTCTATAGATTCACCTTCATCCATTTCAAAACTATCAAACTTTCCAATTGCAACCGAAAAGTTTGTTTTCCTGATATGATCTGTGCCTTGGCACATTCACAAAGTGTATCCCAAATTTCTTTTTGCGATATTACGGTGAGAGATCATTCCCATCACACCATCATCAATTGATCTTGATATAGTGTGTCTTTAGAATATAGTCTAGATTGACTAACTTCCTCTCCTCAGTAGTCAGTTGGTCAGACTTAGGAAATTCTATTCTGGGATCGTTTCTCTCGTTTTCTGTTCCTCTGGGATTCACCACAGTAAATTGGAATGACCTTTCAGAGACCACTCTCCACATACGTTCATGTTTAGAATACAGGTGAGCCTGCATTCTTAGTCTCCATAAATCATAGTTCTCTACTGAGAACATGGGAAGTTTCTTAGAAGACATTTTATCTGAATCTTTTAAGAATTCAAAGAAATAAGATCGATTCGATAGACCACCGGTGTTTTAGCAAATAAAACTTAGGTCAACAAAGCGGTGGTCAAGTTGAACCACCGCTCTCGATACCACTTGTTGGTCCCGTGCAAAACGAAGTCTTACACGAGATATGGGGGGGATTACACGTGTTCAGTGTTTTTAAAACTTTTCTTTAACTGAGGTCAGCTTGGGTCAGGTTGTCCTGATGATTTGGTCCTAAGAAGCACAAATCACTCTGAGTCAAAGTCTATCTGAGACAGTGATCCTGAGCTGCTTTCAGATACCTCAGATAATCCCAACTGAGTCTTGAGTTTTCAGAGATCCTGAGTTGCTTGGATCGATAACTAACTTATTGAACCCTCGTAAGAGTAAGTTCGGTTTGGTAACTATCTCGTTCTAGCTATTCAGATGTGCGGAATGGTTGACCCTTAGTTTATACTCGTTTTAAGTTTTTGCTGAAAACCTTCCTTTAATGGAATAGTGATTAGGTTGTGATTCAATTATGCAACTTTCAGTGGATTGATTCCAACTGAAATATCAGTGAAAATATGCTTTCAAAACAAAGTAATGCAACAGATAAATCAAGCAAAAGCAGAAAAGCAAAGAACACAAAAAATTATAGTGGTTCGTAGACTCAAGCTCCTACGTCCACTCTCCCGATCTCTTTTAGAAAAATTCACTAATCACTTCTTAAGGCTTTCGACTACCTCTAGTTTTACTAACCTTTCTAATTTTGAGCTTTTCTCGACTACCTCGTAGTTTACTAACTCAAAACTCACACAAAACTTTTCTCGCTCATCTAAGATAGATTACTCACTTCTCCTCTAGAGCTTTCTGACTACCTCAATGTAGTTTACTAACTCTTTACAACTCCAATCTCACCAACAATCACACTCAAACTACCTTACAAAGGGTTTGGGGTTTCTTGGTTGGTTTCCAACTAGGATGAGATATCCTTTACAATAAAGAACAATGCAAAGGCTAAGATATCTCGACTAAGATTTGGATATATCTTATCAAGCTAGGCTTAGTGGAACGAGCTCTCTTCGATTTAAAGGACTTGGGAAATTCTTGGGTTTTCGAGTGCTTCAACTTGCAATAATAAGTTTGAGTTTTTGAGTTGCTTACAAATTTTCCGTAACCTTACAATGTAGAAGGTCACAAGTATTTATAGGCATACACCAAGGTCACTCTTGAAAAACTATCCGTTGGAGAGATAGCTCCGTGAGTTTCCTCTTATGGTGTGTGAGGAACGGCTATATTTAGGGTTTGACACTCCCTAACACGTTTTAGGCAATAGTCTTTCATGTAGCCGGTCTTCAATTTTTGCAGTCTGGAACTTAGTACTTCTGACATTTTTTCAGTGACCTGTCGTTGTCAGTATCAGTATGGTACAGTGTTGTCTTCCTCTTTTTGACTTTTGTCTCCAGTTAAAGGTAGACAACTCAACGGCTCTTTTGGTTACAATCTCTGAGTTGATATAACCTTAACAACACTTTGTCTTAGTTCCTTTTGTCTGCATTTGAATGTCTTGAGCAATATCTATTTTTTTCTAAGGAATCGCGATCTTCAAGATGTGCATCCTTCGTGATAGATATTTTTGGTGTCTCGGATCATTCGAGTTTATCTTTGAGCATTCAAGACATTCTTGAAGTCTTGATAATTCTTGCCTTGATATTCTTGATCTTCGATTCTTGATCTTACATCTTACATGTCTTTTGAGTCTTGAGGTCTTCGAGTCTTGGCGTTTTACGAGTTTTCAGCTTCTTCTGAGTCTTCACAGATATCTTGGTGATATCTTTGAGTCTTCATCTTTGAGTCTTGATTCCCGATTTCATCTTGAGTCTTGATATCTCGATTTCTCGAAGTCTTGATATCTCGATTTCACACTTGAGTCTTGATTTCTCGATTTCATCTTTGGTCTTCAATATCTCAGTTTCATACCGAGTCTTCAGTTTCTTCGTTTCATCGAAACTTGAACTTCGGTTTCATCTTCGAAACTTTCGGTTTCTTCAGAAACTTACTGAGTTCTTCAGAATCTTCAGATCCTAACCTGATCTATATCTGTTGACTATACATTTTGCAGATAACATCCTGAATACTCTAAAACTGAATCCTGACTCAACTATCAAGATCATCCTGAACATGTCATACTCAGGGATTTTGGGATCTAATCAAAATCATATCTTTATTAAATTCATCTCCCAACATGTGTTGACACGGGTATACAAAACAAGGATGCCCACAGGCTCTGTGCTATAATCCTAGTCTGTCAATTAAGTAATTTGGCCTATAATCTGGATGCACCTTTGCGTGTAAACTTAGTAAATCTTCTGATACACTATTTGCATTGGTAAATAAATTTGGGTGTTTCCTCTATTCTAGTTCTTCTACACATGGAAAACTTCTCTTGAACTAAACATTTATCTTCTTAAAGATGCTTTTGCCCTACATCACAAATGCCAATTTCTAATTTAGGATATTAGGCTGTCGGGGAATCCAGTTGCAGATCTAGGGAAAGGTGGAGTCCCCAGATTTGTCTTTATCGCTCGTTTTGCAAAAGTTCAAATACTTAATGGAAGTGAGGTCAGTTTCAAATACTTTCTTCGTTTCTCTATTTTCTTTTTTTTTTTAAGTTTATGTGTATTTTAGGGGGTCTGGGTATTGGGGGGCATTCTCCTGTGATGACTACAGTTCTAATTTGCATTTTGGTAATACAGGTTAGTCTTCGGGAAAGGAAGGACTCCGAAATCCGGTATTTTATGCCTTCAAAATGTTGATCTTAGTTACAAATTAAGTATATCTAAGAAAATGCAGATAGGTAGATACATAAAATAAATGATGGTTCTATGAGGGCAAAAATGAAAAGCATGAACAATGGGAAAATAGCTCCCTTCCAGTAGCATTGTATTGTTGGTATATCTTTTTTTTTTTCCCCGAACACATTACACATATATTGTCTTGGGAGTGCACTAAGGAATAGAGTGATTTTCCAGCAGTATTGTTGTTGATATGTATAACCAGATAACTGGCTGACTCTGTCAGTTTCTATTTATCTGCTCTGACTTACTGATATGATTTACCTGCAGGTATGTTCGCTTGGTCATGTCAAAATCTAATGGTAATCCAGAAGATATTAGGAAGCTCCATCCCAGGTAATCGTTCAATTCGAAACCAATTTATCTTAGAATTATGTGCTTTCCTTCAATAAGATCTAGTGGACCAGTTATAATGTAAAAAGTAGTAATCTGAATCCATTTTACGAATCTGATAAACAGGTTCACTGAGCTTAAGATGATCCATGGACTGGACGATGAAAGACCATCAACAGAGGCTTCTGGCCCTCAGAAAATGGCTTCTGGATTGATTTGTACGAATCTCAATTTTCATTAAGCTTCCATGATGTAAAATTATATCTTAAAAGTTTACACTTGCTCATGCAGCTATTTCCTTGAAATGTGTTGGAGCATCAATGGGCGAAAAGCCTCCACTGATGAAAAAGTTGCCTGCAACCACAACGGTGATAGTTCTACCAAATTTTATAAACTGTTGTCTCATCTAATGCCCTTGCTGAAATTTAAAATGCATGTGTTTTTTTATAGGTCGGAAAGCTGAAGAACCTATGCGAGACTTTCTTCAAGTTAAAGTCGATTAAACCAATACTGTTCCTTAAAGAAGAGGTTCGTGCAATAGTATTTTTCTCAATAATCGGTAATACAGTTGTTCATCATACTATCTTGGTTGAAGCATGGAGTGCAATATCTCTAAGAAGTCTTCTTTGGTAACTGCATCATATTTCTGTTTGAATAGTGGAGCCTTGAGAACAACTTGTTGAATTTGCTGATTTATTACAACTCTCTTTAATTGACTTACAGCAAGCAATCTATAATTGTATGTTTACAGGGTTCACCATTGCCTACATTGCTCGAAGATGATATGGCCTCGCTTATCGAGCTTGGAGTTGGTAACGAATCCACCATTCTTGTAGACGACCTATCTTGATGTTCATCAGTCGCTCTATTAGAAAGATGAGAGTTCTGTTTCTGAAGCAAGTTTATTACCTTTCTTGTAACAAAACAAATTTATGAACCGTGTCAAATATTTTTACTTATCAGATGCATCTGGATTCTAGACTGTTAAATACCTGTTTTATACCAATGGGCAAGCAACAATGAACTTTGTATTTATATCTTTTGATATGTGCCTTTCGTGTAAGCCTAATAACAAATGTCTCTTGTAAAAAAGTGATATCAACAGTGGATCTATGCAACCAAGTGTAATACATACCAGATCATATTAAGACATCATCAGATAATCTATAAAAAGGACTGTAACTTGGATACAAATGGCAAAACAGCCAAAACGAAATTAGTGCTACAATAGAATGTTTACAATGAACTGCTACTACAAAATCACAACAAAAAAGAAAGAAATGGATAAGCATGGCCCCGTTTCGCATTACCTCAAGTTCACAAGACCTCAGTATTGCGGGTAAATCAAATAGCATATCCAAAAGTGTAATTATGGCCTAAGATGATGTCAGAAACTAGAGCTGAAGCATTAAATAAAGATATCATAGCAGTCCCAGTCTTCCCTTTGATCAGAAAACTCAGCGATGTGCACCATACATCTGACTAGAATCGTACTGTGGATATGCAGCTGGTTGAGGAGACGCACTTTTTCCATAAGCACCCGCTGCAGCTACGTTTGCATAACCACCAGACTGATCATAGGTAGGCTGAGTTTGAGACGGTTGAGCATACCCCAATTGTCCAGTACCAGTTGCGGGATAAGCTGCTGCTGCACCTTGGGTTGTACCATAAGCTGGATCTGTAGGACCTTGGTACCCATACGCTGCATTGCTACCGGCTGGTTGTTCAGCATAACCACCTTGTGCTGCTGGATACCCACCATAACCTCCTGTGGCCCCCGCCTGAGGATACGCAGGTGGTTGTTGAGCACCAGGCTGGCCATACCCAGAAACGGGCTGGCCACCTTGAGGATGATAAGCTGAAGCAGATGCTGTAGCTGTAGCATGACCGTATCCATCGGTTGTGCTCCCATAATGAGGATAGCTTTGTTGCATTGGTGCACTTGATGCGTAGTGAGGAGGGTAAGACTGTTGAGGCATATTTTGAGTGTATGGTTGAGGTGCTGAACCAGTAGGGGGCGCTTGGTAAGGCACATCTCCAGGTTGATTGGGCCTAGGCTGACCATAGGGCTGAGAATGGGGAACTTGGGCCTGCATACCATACGCGGGTGGCTTACCATACGGGTCCTGTGGGCCATAGCCTGAATGTGGACCATATGGTGTTGGCTGAGAGCCCATGTGTCCATAGTGTTGTGAGGGAGCATGGTGGTCATATTTAGGCTCGCTGTACCCATGACTGTAGGGTTGAGAATGTGCCTGAGAGTAAGGAGTTTGATGTGAATAATCGGGGCCCGAGTGCTGGTCATAGTTGTAGTTACCCTGTTTAAGGAAGATCACACAATTTCATGAATACCAATACCAGGTAGAAACTGCTTGAGAAAATATATGGCACCAACCTGAGATGAGGGCCCGTGCATTGATGCCGGAGGCCTTTGCTCCCAACTTGGACCGTAATTGCTTCTTGGAGGCTGTGGTGGAGGATAATTGCCATATGATGGATGATTATATTGCGAAGTTTGAGAAGGATATGGTCCTCTCTGTGGGTAATCATAACCTGAGAATTGTGCATGGTGAGGACCACGAGGTCCCCATTGTGGAGCAACAGGTCCACGTGGACGATACCCTTGTTGGTTGTATCCACTAGAGAGAGGTGATGGTCTTATGGTCTAAACAAAGCAAATGAGTAAGAATATAATAAGTAGCCTTAAAAAAGTACAGAATAGAACTTCGGCCCAAGAAAAAAACAGTAGATCATTATTACTAAAAGCATGTATAAGGCTATAACCATAAGCTAACTGATTAAACAGCAGCATAGGCTTTAAACAGGAATGAAGAGAGTCGAGCAGCAAGAACAAAGGCTGGATAATCAAACATTGTAGGAAAGTTTGGTATTATCAAACTACACATCGCAGTATTAAGATTTAAACATGACTACTGCAGGACTAAATGCTGCAACAAGAAGACGACTAGGGTGAAATAAAGACTGGAGAGAAGCAATAAGATCGCAACTAAAGATATACCTAGACAATATAAATGCATCAATGAATTGTGTTCACAAGCGAAAAGTAAAAGATGAGTACAATAAGGAAATGTAATCAAAGCAACAATAAAGTAAAAGTTCAACTAGGGACAAAATCCAATATTAAACTTCAGTTATATGAAATTGAGCATTTCTCCATGGTTATTTATCATATATATTATTCGCTTTCGTAGATAGATAGAAGTCACCACATGTAAGGAGACTAAGCGATTCACCATTGAAAACTACAAGAAAGCTTTTTCTTCAAGTACACAAAAATTTCCGGCAATGATTAGAGTGCTAGACAAGATGGGTTATTCATTAGGAAATGCAGAAAAATCAAACTAAGTTTCATTCATTAACAGATCACTTATAAACAAGACCACATGTTTAAGATGTAATCACCTTTTGATAGTGAATCATCAAAAAGAGATCAGGAGAAAAATGAGTCTTCCAGAGATTAATAAGCTTGCATGTGAGTAAATAGTGAAGAAAATTTAATATTGCAAATTAACCTAGTCCATTTAAAGATAAAGAAAAGCACCAAAAACATGTAACCGAATGACAACTGACATACTCCTATATACCAAGTGGAATTGATTTGATTATACAGATCCAATTTACTTTACATGATGATTTCATTTCACTACGAGCCACTGTTTTCCAATACGTCTCAAATATATATTGGGCATGCCACATAGCCTTATTAGTAGTATTGCTATTAATTTCTAAGTCTCAAAGCAATCTTACCAACTATTTAACATCCTGCAATGTCGAGGTCTAATGCTTGATACCTCTCTTCTGAAGACGCAAGGGAATAGTGGTTGTTATTGATACACCAAGTAGGCAAGGCGAACTGGAAGAAAAGGAAAAACCAAATCTGCATTTTTAAAGTCAACCAATTCGACATTGGCACCTTCAAGACAGATAAATCATGGCAACCGAAATCTTATTTTGAATTTAAGATTTTCCTAACAGCATTCATGAGATTCTAGACATGTTTGATCAGTGGTTTATAGTAATAAATCCCTCAGTCCATGGTGTTATCAAGAAAATTTAAGCCATTAGTTGATGTCACTTATCATAAAAATCCTTACAAGTAACCACACAAGGATCTAGTGAAACCATCCATTCATTGCTTTGACGTGAAACTAATTAGGATATATATCACCAATTCCAAAAAAGAAAAAACTAGTCTAGCATGGTTATATCCTCTAGTTGTGTATAGTATAGCATAAATTTCACTAAGATACCATAGCAGATATTCATTTGTCTATGCAGTCAACTAATACATCAAGAGCATATGTCTGTTACATATACAACCTATAACCAAGTGTCTCATTGCCAAAATTCCATCAAAAAAGAGGTTGGAATGTATTCAAGATACTTCCCATTGTTGTAGAAAAATATAATTATGAAGACCAGATGAACAAAGTCAAAGAGAAGAGTATAATCAATTCCCCTCCCTTAAGATGATATAAATAGAACAAAGGCAACCCATACCTGGAAGGACTATTAATTGAACATTATAATAATGCGTACAGAATTTATGTCCAAGCCAAGCATAATAGCATCTACTAGTTGATATTATGCCCTCATATTCTTGTATATGCAAATAATACGTCATTCGAAACAAACACAGTAAGAGGGTGCCAAGTAACTCAAAGAGCAAGCACAACGAATATAAAATCAACAAGTAACTGCACATGACTATTTTGAGGCAGAAGCTTTCTTTTAAGACTTAAGCATTGAGAGGAGAAAAATATATATGAACCAGTACATGCTAGCTCAGACAGGAAGGGTGACATCTAGACAGACCTGATTCATAACATCTTTGATCATTTCTCTTGCATTGTCAACCTGCTTCTTATTACCAGTCACGCGGACAGTCCTCTCCCTTGATTGGTCTCCATCAGGAAGATTTGGTTGAATTAACTGCAGAAAAAAATGGACTCGATTCATTAGATGTGGGACAGGAACCACGGCTACAAAAAGTGATACAGGAGTTACCTACCTGAATGCGTGCCCCTGATCTTGTCTGCAAGTTTCTAATTGTTTCTCCACCCTTCCCAATGATCAGACCAACCTAAAGAACCAGAAAAAAAATGATTACCTCAGTTTTAAAACACATGATATACAATAATGTTAAATGGGAGTGTATACAAAGAGAGTAAAAGGCATGCAGAAATAAACAAACCTTGTCACCCGGGACTTGAATTTCAATTTGCTCACCACCACTGGCAGCCTGCACAGTGTTGAAACCCCGAGCAACAAGTGAAGGCGAACCTCCAGCATCAGCCTAAAAACACATCATTAGTTTAAAACTAGAGAACTTCAATCATATATTGTAACAAAATGCAAGGTAAATAAAATAGTTTACAACAAAAACCCTGCCTCAGCAATAACGTCCTTTATCAATCTCTCCGCCTTGTTTATACTTTCCAAAGTTCCAACTAGTTCCACAGGCCTGGAGGCAGACCGTGGATCTGCATCAGCATCCCTCATTATCTGAATTTTGGCACCTGAATTGTCCTGCAGAGATTTAATAGTATCCCCTGCCTTGCCAATTAATACCCCAACCTAAAAATGTAGAAGAAATTGAATTGTTAGAAGCATTATTTGATATATTAATATAAAATCAGCCTTCGTCGAGATTTCATCTAGTCAGATTCTTCACTACTTTTCACATAGTTTCAGCCTAATCGGCCAAGTATGTAAGCATATAAACAAGACAAGCATATCAAGTAGCGTGTACATCAAACACTTATTTATCCATCAATAAAGAGGTCACACCATATAAGATTATTAGAACAGCAAACATTTAAGCATAATTAATCTATAAAAAAATACCTATTCCAACTCCAAAAAGTACCTATTTGCAATCCAAAACTAAGTGAGGCACAAGATTTAAAGAAATAACAATACTCTATGTGCATCTCTCAACTTGAGAGGGATTTTAGGCTTAAGTCCCCCATTGCAACTACCAGAAGAAAAAAAAGAAAAAGTTTTTCATCACTTCATTTGCAGATTTAAAGACGATTAAAAGCACCAAACCTTGCAAAGTCCTTTTTTTAAGTTATATGTAACCACACTATGATAGTCTTATCATATCAAGAATACCTTTTGATGGGTGAGTGGTTGTTTATTCTATCTACATTGACTAATTATCTGCGAGAGATTGTTATATACTCATGTTTTGTTGATTTGACAACAGACCAATTAGGATACTCAAAGGCTAAGATGAAGTAGTTATTCACTGGAAAAGCTAAAATGAAAAGGCACGCAATGCAAGATGCACGTCTGCGAATTTCAAACTGACAATCTTAACTCTTTATTTTATTTTTTAAAATACACACACTTCTTATGTCAAAAGAAGGCGGTAACCGGGCACCTATAATCATCCTTAATTAGAGGTGTCCAAAATAACATAAACGATATAGAAAGCAGCCTAAAAGGATAAATATTAAATTTGAACAATTTACAAAGAAAAAATGTGTAAATCAAGTTACTCGGTTAATTTACCTTGTCATTGGGTACCTCCATTTGGCGAGAAAGTATTTGGGCATCTGATCCTGATTGCCTTTCGTCAGAGTGGACTGGAACATCCCCCTCTCTCGGAAGTTCAGAAGGTTCTTCTACTTCAGAATTTGGCTGTACCAGGTTATCAGCACTTTCAACATTAGTTCTTTCACTGTCAGTAGGAGCCGTTTCTTCGGTAATTGTGTCAAGAGGCTCTTTCGCAGGTTCTTGATCCTCAGCAGGTTGGTCAACATTACCTTCAGCTTTCACAGGCTCTTCACCATCCGCAGGCTGGCCAACTTTGTCTTCAGCCTCCTCCTGCTCAGTGTCCTCCTCTTCAGGCTCTTCCTCTTCAGGTTCTTTCTCTTCAGGCTCTTCCTCTTTCCCTTCTTCTTGGTGCCCATTTACCGCAACTGCAAAAAGTAATCAGTAACCATTAATATATAATCCTTCAAATGTTCACCTTTTTAACAATATAATCACATAATCTGGGGCCAAAATATACACAGTAACAGCATAACCACTAATTTCCTCAATAGCCATCAGAAAAGCGAGACCAATATTCTGAAGTAGAATACTGTTTCACACAAAACATAGACAAACAGCTCATTTTTTTTATTTTCAAGGCAAATTGGATAAATGGGTGAGAAGGACTGAACCTGGACCTCCACTCTGGTAGAGCAAGGTGCGAACTCTCCTAACACAATTCTTCTCGAAACAAAGAGCATTTCAAGATAAATTTATCTTGCAATATTTACGAGACAGGCAAAGAAGCGATTACGGATATGAAAATTTATCAAATTATCAATTTTTCAGCAAATGCTTCCCTTCCCATCTTCACTGGTTATTCCACACTCAACATAACATTGCACACAAATTCTCCAAAACAAGCCCTAATTAGCTACAGATAAACCATAACAACAAATTTACACAAACATAAAAGGAACCACGAAAGAGGGTATTACAGTAAAATCACCTAGACTGTCGGCTTCGCCAACATTATCACCATTACTCTCCAAACGCGGTCGTTTAGCATCAGATTCATCCGCACCGCCATTCCCCTCCTCCTGCGACCCGTTATTCAAGGAATCGCGATCCGAGTTGTGGTCAGACTCAGTGGCCGGTTCAGGCGCGTCTTTAACTTCCATATCTTCGAGCTTTCTCTTGAGGCCATCCGCAGCGGCGGTGGATGCGACGGGGCTAGCTTCCGATGGCGCGATATCCTTCTCTTCCGCCATGGATGTATTCTCCAGATCAGATTGGTACACCTTAGGGTTTCCAGATACTAGTTGCAACGTGGGTGAATTTTAATCCCTTTTTCTTTTCTTCAGTTGGATGGATGATTTCTATTTCCTTTAAAACGTTCGCATATATATTTTGCAATTGATTTATTTTTGTGTTAGGGTATCAATTGAAAAGTGGGCTTCGGTTATGGGCTGATTGAGATGTATGGCCCAAGTCATGAGGGTTATCCAAGCCCATTCGCTCCTTTATAATTAAGGCTAAGTCTTGTATGCACCTTGGTACACCGTGCACTCATAGTACATTTTAGAAGCGTGCAACTTGTTATGTTGAAAAGTGCGACTTATTTACATAAAAAAATGCAACTGTTAATATGGAAACATAGTTGCATGTTTCTGTTTGGAATAGTTGCACGTTTCTGTTTTGTATAGTTGCACGTTTCTAAAATGCACTATGAGTGCACGGTGCACCTGGGTGCACATGAGACCCACTCTATAACTAAATATATGTAATATAAAATGAAGTATCACGTGGGATTGAAAATAAATTTTATATTATTCATTTTAAATTAAATATTTAATTAATTTGATTAATTCAATTATAGACATAATTTTTATTTTTAATATTATATATACATATTTTCATTTATTTTATATTCAAAATTAATCATTTTCATTTAAATTAGATGTCACTAGCACGTAACCCCGCGTAGTAAGCCGGATTCACGTAACCCTGTGTAGTAAGCAGGATTCAAAATCATTTGTATATTATCTAGAATGATATTCAAAATAATATTTTGGATTAAAAATTACTCCCTCCATCTCAATCTTTAAATAAAAATACTCACTTTAACTCACACCCTTCAAACACACACCTATTTACAACATGTCACTCACTCACACCCTTAACATTTTATTATTTTATCACCTTTAATAAATATTAGAAAAAATATCAACTCAGTGCCTGAAAGATAGCAAAACTATCAATTTAAGGCCTTAAAAAAATTTATATCGATTCAAGGCCTGAAAGATAGAAAACTATCAATTCAAGACCTAAAAGATAGACACTATCAATTTAAGGTTCACACATTTTAAGGTCATGTTTGACACTTATATTTCATATCCTTGTTTCATGTCCTTATTTTTTTTATTTTTAGGGTTTATGGTTTAGAGTTCATCGTTCAGGGTTCATAGTTCAGGATTTAGGGTTTAGTGTTCAAGATTTAGGGTTTTGTGTCAAACATGACCTTAAAATGTGTAAGCCTCGAATTAATAGTTTCTATCTTTCAGACCCTTGATTGATAGTTTTCTATCTTTCAGGCATTGATGTTAGTGTTAGTGTCCTAGAGACAATCCTATTATAAGGACATAATACTAAGATGATATTCAGTATTGGTTTAATATTATTGTTTATTTAATATTAAATGTATGGCATTACACTTGTTTGAATATTATGTTTTGATTGTTTGCATTTATTCTTCTTTGTGTTCCCATGAGTCATTGCTGTCATTGAGATTGTGAGAACTCAGATGACTTAAGCGTGATTCTCAAATAGCCCCGATCAAGGATCATCAAGAATGAGATATTGATGATGCAATTGAGATTGATGTGTGATCTGCATCATACTCTTAGAGAGTGTAGTAAGATCTCACTTACTACGAGATACTAGATATCTCATGATGGATGCACAAATACCTTAGAGGGTGTTGGCATACCCATCCGAGAAGCCGTTTGATGTAATTCCACAATATGTGTTTACGGGTGTCTCGGTTAGTGGGATGATGCATGTTGAAATTTAGAGACACGTAAACACGTAATACATGCGCAGCGGAAATAAACAGTTCACTAACAACGAACGCGTAATTGCATAATTGAATACGTATAAACATAAAGAGGGACCTTACAGTAAATCGTATGTATATTTCTCTACTACGATATCCAAGTAATCCCCGTTCACAGACTTGCACAGATTTGCCAGCTTTGAATCCCGAGATGAATTTGCTAGGAAAATTCTAACTCTAGATTTTATGGAGAGAATTTGAACAACTGTTGTTTGTGAATTCCCAAGAGCTCATATATATAGGAAAGATCCAGCTTAAATCTTAAGCTAACCTGATTAGGAAATAAAATCCATAATCTTTATTTGAATAAATCTCTTAGATTTATTTCCTACATATAAAATCTCTACGGATTTAATTTTCATGTATAACAAATCTCTACGGATTTGATTCCATATATATTAAATCCTATAATAATATTCCATATATTATTATTGGGAATCCTATTTAATTAAATCCAATTTAATTAAACATTAATAATAATTAATTCCAAAATAATATATTATTAATTAATTCTCCATAAATTAAATATTAAATCCAATTTAACATTTAATCAACCAACTATAATCCGTAAAAGTGAACTACTTGCTGTGTGACCCATAGGCCCTCATATATCGAGTGATTAGTCAAACTAACGGTCTTAATTGAACCCTAGACAATAAATCAGACATTCCCAATATATAAGGTAAGTTGCGAGAAACGTGCAACTATCTGTAACTGAAACATGGGCTATTACGATTTCCTCATTTCATTCGCGAATACTCGATTAAGTCTTGAACATGATGAAGTGTCTATTCAAATAACTTAATCACATTATCTCTAATCACTAATTGATCATGTATGTCACACTTAACCACAAAGTCTAAGTTGACGTGCATCGGCCGATGACTTTGATCCAATTATGATGAGAAGACGAGTATTCTCTCTAAATTCACATTGAGGAATGAATCATATTCTTGGCTCAACTACCACACACATGCATTTCGTGATGAACTCAATCTAAGTCGTATCTACCCATGGAAGGGTGCAATCATTGGTCATGGTCAAAGTTCATCACTCCACACATGTCGTGCATATTGACCTCAAGTCAAAGGAGTATCGCATCGCTCCCACTAACCGAGACACCCGTAGATACATATAGTGGAAATACATCAAACGGTTTCTCGGATGTGTATACCAATACCCTCTAAGGTATTTGTGCATCCATCATGAGATACCTAGTATCTCGTAGTAAGTGAGATCTTACTACACCCTTTAAGAGTATGATGCAGATCGCACACTAATCTCCATTGCATCATCAATATCCCATTCTTGATGATCCTTGATCGGGGATATTTGAGAATCATGCTTTAGTCATCTGAGTTCTCACAACCTCAATGACAGCAATGACTCATGGGAACACTTGCATGAATAAATGCAAACAATCAAACATAATATTCAAACAAGTGTATTGCCATACATTAATATTAAGTGAACTATAATATTAAATCAAACTGAATATCATCGAGTATTATGTCCTTACAATAGATTGTCTCTAGGACAGAAACACTAACAATCTCCCACTTGGACTAGAGTCAATCACCTACATGTCTAACCCCTAGAACATCAAATGCCTAGTATGTACATGAACACTCAGTGTTTTGGTGAAATGATCTTCCAAATTAAATATGTGGGAATACATTTTAATTCCATTTCTCATATCCTTATGATCTCTCGGATCAAATGATAAGTCTAGGTACATGCTTGTTACTGTTTGCTAATCTCGGTTCATTTGTTTGCGCATTCGCACCAATGTTGTCTTAATACAATTTTATTAGACAACTGGCACTCGGAACTACCCCTAGTTCTCTTTAAGAACTATAAAATCCAGACAGCCTCCTTGAGGCTTCTGATACAGCAATGTACTCAACTTCGATTGTTGAATCGGTGATTCTTTTGTTTGGAACTATTCCAACTGACCGCCTAATTTTTGAGAGTGAAACGTAACCTGACTGTGATTTGTAATCATCACAGTCGGATTGGAAACTTGTGTCAACTTAACCAATCACTACTAGTTCTGACTGTCCACCATAGACAAGAAAACATTCTTTAGTTCGTCTGAGATACTTCAGAATGGTCTTGACAGCAATCCAGTGAGACTCACCCGGATTCTGTTGGTATCTACTAGTGATGTTGATAACGTAGGCCACGTTTGGCCTAGTGCAAGTCGTGGCGTACATGATTGACCCAATTGCATATGCATATGGGAAATATTTCATGTGCTTGATATCAGCTTCAACAGAAGGACAATCCTTCTTTGATAGCTTTATCCCATGATTTGCCTGTAGAGATCCTCTCTTAGAGTTCTCCATCACAAAACGCTTCAACACCTTGTCTACATAGGTGGACTGTGACAGCCCCAACATCCTCTTGGATCTATCCCTGTGGATCATGATCCCTAGGATGTAGCAGGCTTGACCAAGACCCTTCATCATGAAGGTCTTTAACATTCAATCTTTAACGGACTACATTAACGGGATATTGTTTCCAAAAATCAATATGTCATCGACATACACGATTATGAAAATAATATTTTTCCCACAACGTTTATAATAAACGCAAAGGATCTTTCGAATTTCTGATGAAGTCAAAAGGACTTGATAGCTTCATCAAATCAGATATTCCAACTCCTAGAAGTTTGCTTCAATCCATAAATGGATATCTTTAGCTTGCATACTAGATTAGAATTTGACTTAGATGTAAAACCTTCCGGTTAAGTCATAAACACTTCCTTATCAATGTTTCCATTGAGGAAAGCTGTTTTGACACCCATCTGCCAAATCTCATAATCATAGTGTGCTGCTATCGCAAGTAAAATTCGAACAGACTTGATCTTTGCAACTGGTGAGAAGGTCTCGTTATAGTCAGTGCCTTCGCGTTGACTATAACCCTTCACCACCAACCTAGCTTTGTAGGTTTGTACTTTGCCATTTGCATTGGTCTTGCTCTTGAAGACCCAATCGCAACATATGGGTCTAACCCCTTCAAGCAACTCAACCAAGTCCCAGACTTGATTGATGTACATCGAGTCCATCTCAGATTTCATGACTTCATGTCACTTCCCTGAATCAATATCTAATATTGTTTCAGAATAAGTATTAGGATCGTCCTTATCCGGTATGTCCATATTATCGAGTTCCTCAAAGAGGTAACCGTATCTAATGGGGGATTACGATTCCTAATTGACTTACGGAGCTGTGGTTGTGCAGGTTGTACATTCTGATTGTGAAAATTTTGTGATGTATCGATATCATCAATGTCCGGAGAGTTCTCAAGAACTACACTTTCAAATGCCTCTTGGGCAGGAGTTTGAACTATGTTGTTCTCATTCAGCCCACTTGGTGTTGGGGTTATACGTGAAAATATGCTTTTACTTTGTATAACCTATGTATTAAACACTTATTTACTGAAATAAATTGTTTATCACTGTTGCTATAAATATGATTAAATGTTATGTATATTTATTGCAAACCGTTCGTAGCACGCGTTACATTGTAATTAACGTGGTGATACCAGATCACGGAAGATCATGTTAACAGTTCCTTGTAGACGAGTGCGTGTTTCACAACTTAGATAGATCCGAACAATTTATTGGTAGAAGTTGATGTGTAAGGCTCGGATTGACTTGTCTTGACCAAGAGATTACATTAGTGCATTTGATGTCTTTGAACCCACTCTCTGAGAGATGATAAACTCAACAAGACCGACTTAAGGGATGAAGAGTTAGACCTCGGTGGTTTTGATTTCTTAATCTCTGTCACTTAATAAGGACTGTGTGTGATTAGTAGTTATTGCTTTGACTTATAAATGGGAAGAGAATCATTGCGACTTCGATACCTATATCTTGGGCAATAATATTAATTACACGACATTTTGCTAAATTAATACTGAGAATCGTGGTGCTTGCAAAAGTCTTTCTTGATTGGTCCCTCAGTGGGTCTTAACCTTTATCATACCAAATCTTGCAAGTGAAATTAATTTTCCTAAATATGGATAATAAAGTTGACCGTCCTTACCTCAAGGATAAAGATATTAATTAATATAAAGCTTTTCATTGGCTTAATTAATTAATGGACTAAATAATCTTAAACACGGGAAATAATAACCGGGAGCCATATTACCGTAATATGGATTAAGATTGGATAGTGCAATATTAATTATATAGTGGTATTAATTAATATTAATGGATTGAATTATATTGTGGCTCAATATTGGAATTCAGAAGTCCATTGTGTTGTGTTCGATATAATAAATCAGGATTAATCGAACATCAAAGAGCGACACGTGTAATATTCGAATATAATAATCATGCCCGGTGGATGAGTTACTTTTTGTTCGCCAACCGATCGAAATTGTTCGACCAAATTTACCGAACAAACGTATCCGCTTACTCGGTCGGAAAGAAGGAATCGATAAGCTAAATCGAGAAGGCCATAAGCAAAACTGAGGAATCAGGCGGCCAAAATACTCGGAAATCCTGAAGGGTCAGAGTGCTCGACACTCAAATATCCCGAAGACCCAAATATCCTGAGGGCTCAGTGTTCTCGAGGAGGACAATCTTCCAGCATAAAACTGACATGATTAAAGAGGGCGAACAAAACGTCCCAACCCTAACAAGAGATTAATTTGGACGATCAAAAGAGCATCCTACGCACAAAGCTAAAGACGAAGATAAATCTAGAAGACGAAGGCGAAACATGGCAACACCACCGAGGTTCTTGCATGATCTAAAGACTCCAAATCATGCTATACCAACCCAAATTTATGCTTAATGGAGTGCTATAAAAGGAAGAAAAAAAAGAAGATAAGGGTTCGTAAAAATAGCCTACGTAAATCCCCAGAGAGAGAGAGGAACTAAAAAAAAAATTCGAAAGTGATCATCCACATAAACAAAAACCCTAGCACTCATTTTGCTAACAAAAAAAAAATTATCTTTATCTCGCATCGATTCATCTTCATAAGATGTATCAAGAAGAACTGTCGCGTGAAGCTCATAATACAATATCCTCGGCTTGGTATGCCCCGCAGTAGTCATTTCTTGACGAACCGGGTAAACAAATTCAACTTACTTACCGCTTATTTTACACGATATGTTTTGTTTTGCGAAGTTGTTACCAAATTAGCCACATAATATTCATCAACTAAAATGACTCATGACAATTGGGCGCTTTAGAAGGAGGTGTTGAAAAAAAAAAAACCAACCCATACACGAACCCCTAGTTAGCCGAGGCGTAAAAAAAAAAAAAAATGCCTCAATCTAGGAACACACAAACGGAGAGGTCGGAACAAAGCCGACCATATGACCGAAAAAAGAGGCCAGTCACGACCTCATAAAGATCAAAAAGCAAAGACTATTAATCTTGAGGATATAGCCAATGATCCGTGGCCACATCAAAAGCCATCACTTTCTTTGTTGCGAAAGTACGTAAAGAGAGGGCCGAAAAAGAATTGGCAAAGTTAGAAGCTCAAAAGCATGAAGAGCAACACTCGCATACACCCGACAACGAGCAAGTTAAAAAGAAAACTGCAAAGCGGGCCAGTAAAAAAACCGATGATACGTCGAATGACGAACAACCTCAAGGGTCTAGACCATCAGCGTTTGGACGTTTGAGGCTCTCCGCCAAAGACCGAATCGGCAATAATAGGCGGCATAGGATCCGTGAAAGGGACATCCAATAGAGATGCCCGCACATTCGGATCTTCATAAGCATCCGCATGCGAACAAAAAATCGGCGGAAACAAAGTTGTCTATCCATCACCGATTGGGTAGTCAAGGACAAACTTGGAGAGGGGGACTGCCCCATCACGAGCATGATCCACGAGATCCTCATGATGGGAAACAATCCCAATCTAAATCTATCAATCCCACAAAATTTGCGGAAATGCAAAAAGCCATCGAGGGATTACAGGCCGACCTGGCCGTGACTAAGAGCCACCCTCGAACGAGCACCGTACCCTGCTTGCCATTATCACCAGCGATCATGGCGGCCGAAGTACAAGAGAAAGTCGCAAAGACCCGACCGCCAATTCCCATTTTTGATGTTGAGTCGGATCCTCACGTCCATCTCAAAGAAATATTCGGACTTTATGATCGCGATGGGGGATACAGAGATCGACGCCTTCAAGGTCATTCCCCATCATTCCCCATGACTTTGGGTGATCGGGCACATAGGTGGTTTACTACTTTACCCAACAAGTCCATCACATCTTTCGCACAAATGGGGCGGTAATTTTTGTCCCACTTTTCATCCATGTGTGCTCGCCCTGCTCCGAAACAAAGGTTGGCGCACTTTTCCCAACTAAAAGGTGAGTCTGATCGAGCATACATAGAAAGATTTGATAAATGTTTGTATGATGGAGCCCCAGTAGAAGAGGATGCTAAGATCCTCGCGGTGGTCGGAGGACTGACTTTAAATACAGATATGTGGAAGGCCATGCATCAAGATTGGCCGAACTCATACTCAAAATTTCGAGAGCGAGCAGCTAAAATCATAGCCATGCAAGATTTGCTCGCACAATCACAATTGAGACAGGAGCATATTGCTAGGAAAGTTTTCGGAAAGAAAACGATGAATGAAGGGGGGTACAGACCCCCAGGCTCTTTTAAACCTTTTGAAGAAAGAACAGAAGCAAACGCCCTACGAAGTCTCTTGGGCGTTTCAGCAGAAACTATCTTTAACCAAATTAAAGATCGGGACATGTTGGACAGGCCAAGAAGAATTGTAATGGATAAGCGTCGACTTAACGCTTCCAAATACTGTAATTATCACGAGTACATCGGGCACAATACAGAAAATTGCCGCGATTTACTCCGCCAACTTTGGAAGCTATATGAAGAAAATCGCCTTTCCCAGTTCTTAAAAAAGCCCGCGAACAGGGATTCGCAAACAGAAAAAGCAGAAGATCGAAGGGGAAAGCGAAAGGCTGAACAAACATCTGACAGTGATCCCGAAGAATCACGTAAGAGATCTGAAACGTCCAAAAGAGGGCCTCCTACTGTGGGAAGAGGTCGAGAAAGCCAAGAAATCCACATGATACGTCCTGAATATGGTCCTGTGGGTGGATGTTACCAGACACCAACATTATCTAACAGACGCAAAAAGATGGAGATGTGTGCCATGCAGGACATCCATCAGGTGAAGGTGGCAAGCGCATCATCTAGTTCCCCACCTACACACCAAATCATTTTTTCAGAGGACAATCTCGACGGAATTATAACTCCCCACAACGACTCCTTAACCATCAGTGCTCGTCTCCTTGGGTTGAAGGTACATCGCCTCTTAGTTGATACTGGAGCTTATGCGAACATTTTGTTCGTTAATACCCTTCGCCAGATGGAAAAACAAGTTGGGGATTTGAGCAGTTACATTGAACCATGTAATCATACTATAATGGGTTTTGGGGAATCTGTAACCCGACCCTATGGCATGATTAGGTTAGGAGTCGAGCTAGAATCTACTTTGAATTCGGACATTCGACGAACTAGGATGTTAGATTTTGTAATCGTCGATGTTCAGTCTACTTATAACGGGTTTCTAGGTCGCCCGTTTATTCAGGAATTCAAAGCGGCCTGTTCTACGTATTACTATTGTGTTAAATTTCCGACACAAGATGGAACGGGAAGTGTAAAAGGAGATCAAAAGAAAGCTCGAGATTGTTTGCTATCATGTGTACCAGAAAAGCAAAAAATTGTTAACATGATGGAACAAACGGGGGAGATTGGTGAGTCAAGCCAGCGAGCAAAAACCCCGCCTAAACATTTTCCGAAGAACATAAGTTCGACGGGCATAGCTTCTCGCCCGAGCACAGAGTACGCAAACACAGATTCCGGGTTAGCAACTAGTTCCCCAGATCTCCTAGATCAAATGAATATCGATCTGCCGAACGAGCAAACGGACCTAGAGCCTCGCATAGGTTTTGAACCCATGGAGGTTGATGACGACCACCGGGGGTCCATCCAAGATCCTCGGTGGAAACAAAAAAGAAAGCAGGCAACCCCTGTTGAGCAACTGGAGCCAATCAGTATTGACCCGAACAGACCCGAGTTAGAAGTGTTCATTGGCTCAGAATTACCTGAACCAATCCGAACATAAATGATTGCTTACCTTCAAGCAAACTTAGGTGTGTTCGCATGGTCACACGAGGACATGGTTGGAATAGATCCAGAGCATGCCTACCACTCCCTCAACCTTGATCCAATACAAGCTCCAGTTGTCCAAAAACGCAAAAGTTTAGTCCGTAAAATATATGCGGCGATGAATAATGAAATCAAAAAGTTGCTGACAACAAACCGATCCGAGAGGTAAAATGCCCAAGATGGCTTCATAACCCCGTGCTTTCGCAAATCCAATGGATCTTGGAGACTGTGTATTGATTTCACTTATTTGAATAAGGCATGTCCAAAGGATAATTTTCCGATGCCGAACATTGATTATTTGGTTGATAATACAGCGGGCCATGAACTCATGACATTCATGGATGCATTTGCTGGTTATCACCAAATACCCATGCATCCTGACGATCAAAAGGATAATGCGATTCGGCAAATAAAAAAAATATGTACTCTTTGGCAATGCATGCCATTCGGATTAAAGAATGCCGGAGCAACATATCAACGTTTGGTGAACAAAATGTTCGACGAATACATCGGCCGAACAATTGAAGTATACATTGACGATATTGTGGTAAAGAGCGAACATAAGGAAGACCACATCATCCACCTCACACAAACGTTCGATATACTCAGGAAATACAATATGAAGTTAAATCCCAAGAAATGTAGCTTTGGGATTCACTCAGGGAAATTCCTCGGACATATGGTTAGTCAACGGGGGATTGAAGCGAACCCGTCAAAGATTCAAGCCATGCTCGATATGCAAGCCCCCAGAAATTTGAAAGAGGTCCAAAAGTTAACCGGACGATTAGCCTCCGTGAGCCGATTTATATCACGAACTGGGGACAAATGTAAACCTTTCTTTGATGCATTAAAGAAGGGGAAATTTCAGTGGACCGAGCATTGCCAAAATGCATTTGAATCATTGAAGAAGCAAGATTTTGCAGATACTCGATCACCGCCTAAGCCTATCCCAAAGAACAACTCTATCTCATCTTCTTTGTCGTCCCGAACATGCAATCGATCTTTGTGCTCGTCGACGGGCGAAGGACCACACATTTGCCCGCTTACTATGTTAGCCAAATGCTTAAAGAGGCCGAGCTCCCAGATCCTCCATTTGGAGAAATTAGCATCGCCCTCGAATGAGTGTGCAAAAATTGCGACCATATTTTTTTTCGACCACCCGGTTGAGGTATTGATCATTTCCATTGCGCCAAGTCCTCCACCCGACCCGGATACTTGGGCGGAGTTGCTCAAATGGGCGGTGGAGTTAGGACAATTCGGCATTACGCTCGCTCCCCATTTAACAAGAATGAAGGCCAAGCTATGGCCGATTTCATGGTTGAGTTGACATATCCACAAATTCCTGAAAAAGTTGTCGATCAACCATGGCACATGTATGTTGATGGTTCATCAACAAGTTCAAGAGCCGGAGCAGGCGTAGTTCTCATCAGCCCAACCAAACAAACATTTACAACAGCCATCCGATTTAATTTCCCAGCTACAAATAATGAAGCTGAATATGAAGCATTGATCGCTGGACTACAGATGGCAATGACAATGGGAATCAAGAGGCTGATGATCTATAGCGATTCTCAGATAATTGTTTATCAAGTAACAAAGTAGTACGGCTTAGGCGAACATATGACACAATATCAACAGCTAGCAAAAGAATTGCTCGAGCATTTTGAACAAGTTTTTATCGAACAATTACCACGATTGGATAATTCTTTTGCTGATGCTTTGGCACGCCTGGCAACAGCAGAAGGAGTGACGAATACGACAGACATTGTGGTCGTCACAGCCTATACGCCATCAGTTCCCAGAATTATGATCGCCCAAATAACAAGCGAACAAGAAACTTGGATGACTCCAATAATGAGTTACTTACAAAAGGGACTTCTCCCTGAAAATAGGGCACAAGCTGCTCGCCTCAGGTTACAGTCTGCTCGTTATACTATTATAGATGAGCATTTGTACAAAAAAAAAACTTCTCACTTCCACTTCAAAAGTGTATTACTCTGAAAAGAAGGACATGTATACGCAACAAATCCATGACGGAGTATGCGGAAATCATACAGGTGGGCTCGTCCTGGCACATAAAATAATCAGGCAAGGTTATTATTGGCCAACCCTCAAAAAGGATTCGCTCGCATATGCTCGCGCGTGTCATCAGTGCCAGGTACATGCTCCGCTTATTCATAGCCCACCTGAAGAATTGGTGTCAGTTTATAGCCCATGGCCTTTTGCCAAATGGGGGATCGATTTGATCGGCCCATTTCCTCTTTGCACATCGGGGAGTTAGATATCTTTGTGGTGGCCGTTGATTATTATACTAAATGGGCAGAGGCGAGGCCATTGTCAAGATCACCGAACAAAGGATGTGGAACTTTGTTTGGAAAAAGTATCATCTGTCGATTTGGGCTTCCCCAATCATTGGTCATGATAACGGCAAACAATTCGATGGAAGTGAATTCGCACAAAATTGTGCTCATTTGGGGCATAAAAAAGCACTACTCAACTCCATATTATCCCCAAATAAAGCGGTCAAGTTGAAGCCGTTAATAAAATTATCAAGCATACCCTCAAGGCTAGACTTGATAATTCCAAGGGGGGAGGATGGGCTGAAGAGTTGCCTGAAATATTATGGGCTTATCGAACAACTTTCAGAACATCAACTGCGGAGACCCCGTTTGCTTTAGCATTTGGTGCGGAAGTCGCCATACCCGCCAGAATCAAGATTCCAAGTCATCGAACAATGACTTTCGGGAAGCATATTAATGACCGACGCGCCGCCTCGAATCTGAACTGTTGGAAGAAAGAAGGACGGAGGCTGATTTCAAGAATGCTGTGTACAAAAAGAGATCAGAAAAGTTTTATAATTCCAAAGTCCGAACGCGCAGGTTCAATGTGGGCGAGCTGGTTTTAAGGCGATCAATGGGGGTACCAAGTGGTGTGTTCGGTCGAGCATGGGAAGGTCCTTTCAGAGTCACAGAACGTTTACTAAACGGGGCGTATGACTTGGAGGACCTGAATGGAGTCCCATTGTCTTACTCGTGGAACGCGTCAAATTTGAAAAAATACTATCAATAAAGCGAGCATATTGTTGGCCGAACACAATGTTCTGTATAGCTGAAACGAATACAAAGGGCCGAACACAATCAGCCATTCAGTTCAAACGAGTAGGACGACCATAAAAGAAGAGTATATCATTTTCGATGCATATCTTCAAGAAAGATGCTGGACAGCACTATCGTTAGACAGAAGATACGTGTCAAAACGGGTTGTCAGCAGAAGATACATATCGGAACGAGTTGACAAGTGGTGGCAGCCATGCAGGGATGAGTTAATTTTTTGAGCAAGAGCTGTCAAAAAGCCGAACAGATGTCAAAAGGGGGAACAAAAATAAGAGAGCTAGCACCAGCTACCTGTACCAGCACCAGCTTGGGATAGTT
Organism: Stenogyne calaminthoides; assembly: GCA_037126765.1. Classification (NCBI taxonomy): domain Eukaryota; kingdom Viridiplantae; phylum Streptophyta; class Magnoliopsida; order Lamiales; family Lamiaceae; genus Stenogyne; species Stenogyne calaminthoides. The sequence continues at coordinate 31,553,177 of JBBCBC010000017.1, read as the reverse complement.
CTATAAATAGGGGCATACTGATAGCTGAAAAAAGCAGAAGAAAAAAAAATGATGAAAAAGAAAAAAGGAAAAATAATGCGATTCTCGGAAGGAAGTCGGTTTAGTATGCCCCCAGACGTAGAAGAATTCAGCTCTCGATTCAGCAATCATTCAGCTGAATCAAGCGTCTGCCCTGATACGAGTCTTTTACCCCGTATGACTTTGCGAGCACAGGTTGAAGCTCGTTGCGGACTCAAGATGCTCGGCAGAGTCATGGTTGCCACTCCACGTTACTCACATCGCTTAGCGATGACAAAGCCATGAGTCCCCATGCATCCCCAAAATCTCCTCGAAAGGGGAGGGATGTCATAGTGTCCGCCCGAAACAAGATGCGGATCTTGATGCTCGAGCATCTCTTTGGAGGAGACGAATGGTGCGAAAAAAGTTTTGTTTCGCGACTATTTTTAAAGCGGCGAGAATCGCGGCGCCACATGCTCATGCCCATGACCGCCCAAGATAACCACAACTTGTCCAGGAGGGACAAAAGTTTATGCTGCTGCTGCCTGAGCATGTTACAGAGAAAGAAGGGTAGACAGGATGATGTGCCACATACTTGTCAACATCAATTCTGCGGACAAGGTGAGGCCAGTTCGTGTCTACTCAAGACAAGGTTTAAAATCAAAACCCTAGTCTGATGACAATAAGTTGTGTAATAGATAGTCTTCTTCAGATATGAAGGATGTAATAGAATACAAAGTGTTGCAAAAAGAAAAAGAAAGATATATGTACTTTTGTTCGCTAAGATTTTCTAGTTAAGCCTATTTTGAGGTCGCACCTAAGCCGGACGACCCGAACAAAGACGAACGAGCCCAGGTCTATGTTCACCTGACGAACGAAGTTCAGACTCGATTCCCGCAAAAAACGAGTAATGGGTACGCAACCAAGATAAGACGACTAGTACTTACAGATACCCGTAGCACAAGCGGGTGACGAAAAGGGTCGCAACTAAATAAGACGGCCTTATTACGGCGTGATCGCATTTAAATAAGACGATCGCGCGCCCAAGAAAGGGGGATTCATAAAGTAACCCATCTGGTCGCATCTAAATAAGACGATCAACCGATTGCAACGTCAATAAGACAATCAAAAACGAAAGAAGTCAGGAGCGGGCATAGGCAAACCCAATGTTCGAATTTATTCAGAAGAAAAGGGGCAAAAACTGGAAAGCAATAAAGCGAACACAAAGCAATAAAGCGAACACAAAGCAACAAAGCAAACATCAAGCAACACAAGTATCAACATTCATCCTCAACAAACAGGTTAGAGGAAACAGTTCGATATGTAATCCATTCGTCCAATTGTAAATATGTTCGAACAAAAGACAAGAAATCAAAAGTGTTAAAGGCGTTGTTCGAACAAAAGAGTGAAGAAGACCAAAAAATTACATAACGCATGTTCAACAAAGAAAAAATAAACATCAAGGAACAAAGTCAAAATTGGGGGTAAACGGGAGAGAAACATCGAACGAATTGTGCTCAGCCCCCTCAACAATAACTCCTTCGGTATGGTCACACCAAACGCCGTCACCGGTGCGTTACGCTTTCGGAGGTCCCCTATGCTCGTCCTGTACCTGATCGGTTCCAGGCTCAGTTTGAAGACTTTGGCCAGCAACCTCAGTGATATTCATGTCTGAGCCCTCTTCCTCATCTAGAATTGGATCATCAACTTTGATCCCTTTAGGAAGAACAGAGAAATCGCACAGATCATTTAAATCTAACATTGGAAGGTTGCGATCCGGAGGGTTATCAATCGTGCATCTTTGAAAAGTCGGATATGAGAGGAGAAATTTGTTCATTTGTTGAGTATCCGCTAATGAATGAATCGAGCAGGCATCGGCAAAGGCGCAAATATACGAGAAGTTCGACATAGAGTCGACATACTCTTCATCGTGCAGTTTTGAGTTTTCGAGACCTAAACGAGTATTAGTCTCCTCAGCAATGATGAGCTGTTGGTCGAGTGCGTCCCTCTCACTTTCCATTTTTTCAACACTAGCTCGGAGTTTACGAAGCTCAACATTCATTTCTTCTTGAGCTCTTCGTATATTGATCACCTCCTCCCGAGATTCGATTCATTGCCTCTCTTTGTTTGACGAAAGCATTCTTGAGCCAAAGAAGCATTCTCTTGAAATCGGCGGGCATCCTCCTGAGCCTAATGGGCGCCAGCTTGTGCCGAAACATATTTTCTCCGAGCCATCTCAGTGTGTTTAGTTGTACTCACAGCAATGGTCACAACAGGGAAAGCTGTAAATAAAATGATTCAATGAGAACCAAAGGATAACAGCGAACAAAAAGGCACAAGACATACAAAAACGGAAGATAATCATTACGGTAAGGATTAATAAAGAATAAGATGATGAGGAGGCACGAACAAACCTCCTTTCTTTCTCTGATCAGCAGTATTCAAAGTTATCACAGATCGCTCCGAACGAGATTCCAGATCAATTTGCCAAACGCTGCTGAAATAGCCGTCGTTTGTCTCCTTGTCCGTTGCAGCTAGAATCCCTGAAATAAAAAGTGAGTTAAAATCAGTTTAAATTGAAGAATGAAAGATACAAAATCACTTACTTACGTACACCAAGTCGGTGGGGATGTCTAAACGAGCATTTGGTTCGCTTCGAGGGCCTGGGCTTTTCCAATCGCCCCAACGAACCGAAATTTTTCCTTCCAATCGCTAACTTTGTTCGCACATCTTCAATGATTTTGCACTTAGCATTGGCTGCATAAACAACCATCCTTGTTCACCCCTGGACGAGTCAAGTGCACCAATCGAGCAAGTTCAATTTCTTAGAAGGATAATATCTTGGTTTCATTTTACCAAACAAGGTCAAGAAACTCATAATCATATGCCATCCATTCGGTTTGAGCCGAGTAATGGTAATGTTCCATTCAACAAGCAACAAGCGGGTGATAGCCGGATGAAGAGGAAATCGGAGGCCAGCTTCCATGGTGTCCAAATTCACTGCGACACAACCTTCAGGAGGTTGATCAGCCCGCTCATCGGGACCCGGTGCCCAAAAAAAAACATCCTTGGGGGTTTCATAAATTTTATGCAGCTGGCGAGCATATCTTCATCAATTATGCTCGCTTATTTTGCTCGCTGGGTACTCGTTCTCTACCCTATTCCTATGTGGTTGCTCGGGCAAATCGAAACTATAACGAGCATTATAATCGCTATATGTTGGACTATGAGGGACACCAATAGGTATATCAAGTTCAAAGCTTTGCTTGCCATCTACTCCTATGTTCGATCCTAAGTTAAATTCTGTAAAATACCAAAATTTCCCCCCTCACAACATTGTCATTTCTATCTACATTAACATTATCAACAGCCCTAGACCTAATCTGAATTTGGGGCAAAGAATCATAATCAGAGTCCTCCGACGAATCATTACGGGCCAAGTCCCTATCCGGCTCCGTTAGGGCTTCATTGGAATCGGAGGAAAGAACGGCAAATGGTTGCCGAAATTGCCAACGAAATCCCGAATTCGAGACATTTGTCTCCGACGTATTTACATTACTACGGGGATTCTACCGATAGGGGGGAGAAGGGGAACTATGATGGTCGGATTGAAATGAGAGGAGTTCGAGCAAGAGGCCATAATTACAAAATAGAAGAAATGCAGCAATGTTATTCGAATGAATTTCTTCGCCGGAACGATGAGGCCCTCACCGGAAACTTTCGAACGCAGAGACAATTAAAAAACAGAGAAGAAAAGAGAGAAAGGGATTAAGACGGAGAAATATGATTTATATAAACATCAGATACAAATTCAAAAATACAAACCGCGAATACGGTTTATACCAAATACGGCCAATCGAGTTTAACAAAATGGTCCCGTAGAAAACGGGCGACCGGTTGGGGGGTATTGTTGTGTTCGATATAATAAATCGATTAATCGAACATCAAAGAGCGACACGTGTAATATTCAATATAATAATCATGCCCGGTGGATGAGTTACTTTTTGTTCGCCAACCGATCGAATTGCTCGACCAAATTACCGAACAAACGATCCGCTACTCAGTCGAAAGAAGGAATCGATAAGCTAAATCGAGAAGGCCATAAGCAAAACGAGGAATCAAAGGCCAAAATATACTGAAATCTCGAAGGGTCGAGTGCTCGACACTCAAATATCCCGAAGACCAAAATATCCCGAGGGCTCGGTTGTGCTCGAGGAGGACAATCTTCCAAAGATAAAACCCGACATGATTAAAGAGGCGAACAAAAAAACGTCCAACCTAACAAGAGATTAATTTGGACGATCAAAAGAGCATCCTACGCATAAAAAGCTAGCACGAAGATCAATCTAGAAGATTTAAGCCGAAAACATGGCAACACCACCGAGGTTCTTGCATGATCTAAAGACTCCAGCTCATGCTATACCAACCCAGCTCATGCTTACCGGAGTGCTATAAAAGGAAGAAAAAAGAAGAAGATAAGGGTTCAGAAAAATAGCCTACAGAAATCCCCAGAGAGGAGAGGAACTAAAAAAAATTCGAGTGATCATCCACATAAACAAAAACCCTAGCACTCATTTTGCTTACAGAAAAAATTATCTTTATCTGCATCGATTCATCTTCATAAGATGTATCAAGAATTGTACGTGTGAAGCTCATAATACAATATCCTGGCTTGGTATGCCCCCAGAGTAGTCATTTCTTGACGAACTGGGTAAACAAATTCAACTTACTTACCGTTTATTTTACACGTATATGTTTTGTTTGCGAGTTATTACCAAATTAGCCACATAATATTCATCAACTAAAACGACTCGCGACACATTGGAAGGTCCATCTTAATTCTCCTAAAGGCCCCTCAAGTAGCCCAATTAAAGTCCAATAAATAAAATGTGCTTAAAATAAAATAAATTTATTGTTGCAATATTTCCTCAAATTTTCGAAAATATTAAAGAAAAGATGGAGAAGGATTTTCTTGAAAAGATTTTATGGAAATGAGATAATGTATTCTTGGAATACAAGATTATCCCATAAATTCATGAAAACTCCCACTTGGCTACTTTAATAGGTATTTTTCGAAAATCTTGAATAAGAAAGGGAAGAAAGATTTTCTTGATTTTCTTGGAAAGATTTTATGGAAGATATGTATTCTTGGAATACAAGAATATCTCATAAATTCAAGAAAGATTCAATCTTGAAATTCCTTCTAGTAATTTAAAAAAAAAAAAAAAAAAATAGGCCAATTGAGGGTGTGAGATTTTTGTGGAAAAATATACATGGAAAGAAGAATATATTGGATATATTCAAGATTTCTTGGAGATCAAGAAAAGATATTTCCCAACCCTAAATTGCCTCATAATTTTCGAAACCCCTCTTATTATAAATATGGGATGAATTTTTCATTCCCAACTAGTGTTCCATGTGTTGGAAATATTAGAAATCCACAAAGGTGGTGCAACAATATTTTATTTTCCTTGTTTTATAAATCGTTCATTGAAGGACCTTCCACCGGGGTTATTGGACGAGGACTTGGGAATATACTTGAGAAGGACTTTTGGTGGGTATCCAGATACTTGATCCTCGTCGTTTGGATCGTCTCTCCAATCGAATGCGTTCGTAAACTCCTAGAAATTCTGCATGCTAGGATCTTTTATGAAATCTTATTTGCATGTTGTTGTTGGTTAATTATTATTTGAATTCACTTAGGTAAATTCATGCTAGTAATAATTGTTAATTTAACACTTGTGTTTATGAGATCACAAGCATACCGCTGGCATAACATATTATCACTTGGATGTTCTCATAAACACAAATTTAAATTAACAATTATTACTAAATTAACAAATTTAAAAGTGAATTCAAATAATAATCAATCCAACAACAACATGTGATGGTCCCGCTTTGAAAACCCATTTTACGTCGGAAGCAAAACGTTTTGATTTGGTGCATATAAAAAAGGTGAGGGCAAGAGTGATTCAATTTTTTTTTTTTTAAGAACGATGTGTGTTTTGCTTATAAAAATGCATAAGGCAAGTAATAACATAAAGCAAAGAAAAGAACACACAATTTTATAGTGGTTCGGACAACTCGCCCTACATCCACTCTTCCCTTCATGGGGCACCAACTAAACCAACTTAACCAACGGGACTTATCACCCTCAAATTGCCGATAGATGTTCTACCGAGTTCACACTCAAACGGGACTTATCACCCTCACGGATTTGAATACCCTCCCTTTCGGATTGCTAGATGTTTACCGAGTTCACACTCAAACGGGACTTATCACCCTCACGGATTGGGATTAAATTGCTAGATGTTTACTGAAGTTCACACTCAACCTACAAACTTAACCTACCAACCTGGTTTGGGTATAAGGTTTGTTTGGTTTCAACTAGGTGAGATTTTCCCTTACATTTGTTTAGCCTCAATGCTAAGGATGGGAAAATCTCTCTAAGCTTAGATATGGCATTTTTGCTTAGATACAATGAAGAACACTCTTGGGTAAATTTGGATATGTAATGCTTTTTCTTGAATGGAGTTGTTTGAATATTTGGCTTTTAATTTCACTTTGCAGATCCTCCATTATCTTCTTTTTGAAGATAGTGCAATGTATTTATAGTGTGGATTTGAATATTACCGTTGGAGAGTAATATTCAAATCCATACTAATAATCTTCCACTTTTCTTTTGTCCTTTTTGACCGTTGTTTGCGGCTTTACGCCACATCCATATATGTTGTTATCTTCTTATTGATCACCTTTGTGTCTAATATCCGAATATCGCTCATTGTTCGATTGCTTTCGATATTTTGATGGAAATCATCGCTTTATCGTGTTTTTAAATCACCGTTCATCGATCTTTGAAATCACTGTTTCATCGATTAATCATCGCTCATCAATAATCACTGTTCATCGAATTTTTTACTTTATCGGTCGATTTCAACTTAATCGATTTTTACTTTTCATCGGTTCGATTTAGTCGCTTTGATTCGACAACCACACTGAGGATCAGTTCAATCATGAATCTATTCTGATAAAGAATCGCCATGATCCTCAAAACACAAAAAAAGCGCATAAAATCGCTTAACAATCCTTCTTACTTGATCGGCCATGAATTTCTTAAATCGATTTCATGAGTTCCCTCAACTTGTTCTTCTTTTCCCCTCAACTTGTTATCAAATTAAAAAACACAAGTTGAAATGTTTTGGCATAATTAATCAAAACAAAAATATCAACAACATGCAAATAATATTTCTCAGAAAAAGATCCTAAAGATGCTAATTTCTAGGAGTTTACGTGAACGCATTCGCTTGGAGAGACGATCCGAGATGACGGATCAAGTATCTGGATACCCACCAAAAGTCCTTCTCAAGTATTCCCAAGTCCTCGTCCAATAACCCCGAATGGAAGGTTCTCCAATGAACGATTTATAAAACAAAGGAAAATAAAAAATTATTGCACCACCTTTGTGGATTTCTAATTTTTCCAACTCATGGAACACTAGTTGGGGATGAAAAATTCATCCCCTATATATAAGTGAGGGAGGGACGAAATTTGAGGCCAATTAGGGCTTAGGAAAGATCTTTTCTTGATCTCCAAGAAATCTTGAATATATCCAATATATTCTTCTTTCCATGTGTATTTTTTTTCACAAAAATCTCACACACTTATTTAGCCTTAATTTTTGAAAATTACAAGAAGATTTGCAAGATTGAATCTTTCTTGAATTTATGAGATATTCTTGTATTCCAAGAATACATATCTTTCTCCATAAAATCTTTCCAAGAAAATCAAGAAAATCTTTCTTCCCTTTCTCTTTATATTATTTTCGAAAATTTCCTCTTAAAGAAGCCAAGTGGGAGTTTTCTTGAATTTATGGGATAATCTTTTATTCCAAGAATACTTATATCATTTCCATAAAATCTTTCCAAGAAAATCTTCTCCCTCAATTTCTTTAATATTTTCGAAATTTCATGGAAAAATAATGCAACAATAATTTATTTTATTTTAAGCACCTTTTATTTAATGGACTATCATTTGGGCTACTTGAGGGGCCTTTAGGAGAATTAAGATGGACCTTCCAATGGGCTTCTGAATTCCAATATTGAGCTACAATATAATTCAGCCCATTAATATTAATTATTGCCACTATATAATTAATATTGCACTATCCAATTAACCCATATTACGGTAATATGGCTCCCGATCATTATTTCCCGTGTTTAAGATTATTTAGTCCATTAATTAATTAAGCCACTGAAAAGCTTTATATTAATTAATATCTTTATCCTTGGAGTAAGGACAACCCAGCTTTATTATCCATATCGAAAAATTAATTCCACTTGCAAGATTTGGTATGATAAAGGTTCCGGGCTCACCTAGGGGACCAATCAAGCAAGACATTGCAAGCACACGATTCTCTGTATTAATTTAGCAACTGTCGTGCAATTAATATTATTGCCCAAGATATAGGCTATCGAAGTCGCAATGATTCTCTTCCCATTTATAAGTCAAAGCAATAACTACTAATCACACACAGTCCTTATTAAGTGACAGAGATTAAGAAATCAACAAACACTGAGGTCTAACTCTTCATCCCTTAAGTCAGTGTGAATGAGTTTATCCTCTCTACAGGTCTGCTTCAGCGCATCGAATGCACTAGTGTAATCTCTTGGTCAAGACAAGTCAATCTGAGTCTTACACATCAACTTCTACCAATAGATTGTTCGGATCTATCTAAGTTGTGAAATACACACTCGTTTACAAGGCACTGTTAACATGATCTTCTGTGATCTGGTATCACCACGTTAACTACAATGTAACGCGTGCTATGAACGATTTGCGATAAATATATATAACATTCAATCATATTTAAAGCAATAGTGATAAACAATTTATTTCAAGAATAAGTGTTTAAAACATACTTTATCAAGTAAAACCCCAACAATCTAACCCAACAATATACTTATACAAAAGTCTTCTTTTAAGTATACCACAACATGTCTGATGTATTTATCTGGTGACATCTAATGTCACCTACATCAACCTAATAACATTTCTCCCACTTATACTCAAAGCAGATTGACAACGCTCTTGACACACATTCCTTCCACATGTCTCTCGAATGTTAACTGAGGCAAACCCTTTGTGAATGGATCAACTAGGTTGTCTTCCGACGCGATCTTTGCCACCTCTATATCTCATCTCTTAACGATTTCTCGTATAAGATAGTATTTCCTTTCAATGTGTTTGATGGCCTTGTGGGCTCTCGGTTCCCTTGAATTTGCAACTGCTCTGGCATTATCACAGAAAATCGTGATGGTGCTGGGCAAATTCAGAACAACGTCCAAGTCCACTAGGAAGTTCTTGAGCCACACCGCTTCTTTCATTGCTTCACAAGCAGCTACATATTCGGCTTCCATGGTAGAATCGGCGATACATTTCTGCTTAAAGCTTCTCCATGTTACAGCTCCTCCCCCCAGACAAAACACACTACCCGAGGTAGATTTTCTAGAATCTAGGTCTGATTGGAAATCCGAGTCCGTGTATTCCACTGGAAATAAACCGTCTGACTGATAAACCAACATTCTATCTCGAGTTCTTTTCAGATACTTCAGAATGTTCTTAACAACAGTCCAATGTTGATTCCCGGGATTACTTTGATATCTCGATACCATGTCTACGGCGTAGCAGATATCCGGTCTCGTACACAATATTGCATACATGAAGCTTCCTACTGCCGACGCATAAGGAATGCCTCTCATGTCATCTATCTCCCTTTGTGTCTGAGGGCACATGTCTTTCGATAGATGGATTCCGTGCCTGAAAGGTATAAAACCCTTCTTGGAATCTTGCATGTTGAAACGCTTCAAAATGGTATCTATGTATGAAGCTTGCGATAAGTCGGTCATTCTTTTCTTTCGATCTCGAGTGATCTTGATCCCAAGAATAAGACCGGCTTCCCCTAAGTCCTTTATATCAAACTATTTTTACAGACATACCCTTACATCTGACAAAACCTTTACATCGTTTCCGATGAGCAGAATATCGTCTACGTATAGTACTAGGAATACCAAGGCAGTTTCGTCACACTTCCTATAAACACAACTCTCGAAATCATTTTGATCAAACCCATAAGATTTGATTACATGATCAAAACATTGGTTCCAAGCCCGAGATGCTTGCTTTAGTCCATAAATGGACTTCCTCAGCTTGCACACAAGGTATTCTTGGCCTTTTTCGATGAAACCTTCGGGCTGTTGCATATAAATTTCCTCGTCAAGACTCCCGTTAAGGAAAGCTGTCTTGACATCCATTTGCCAGATCTCAAAATCTAGATGCGCAGCTATTGTCAAGAGAATATGGATGGACTTAAGCATGGCTACAGGCGAAAAGGTTTCTTCATAATCGATACACTCCTTCTGAGTGTATCCCTTTGTCACAAGCCTAGCTTTAAAGGTTTCTACCTTCCCGTCCGGTCCTCTTTTCCTCTTGTAGACCCACTTGCATCCAATGGGTTTTACCCCACTGGGTGGTTCAACTAGCTCCCACACCTGATTATGATCCATTGAGCCCATCTCGGCTTCCATCGTAGTTTGCCAGGATTCTGAATCCTTATCTTGGACCGCCTCCTTGTAGGACCAGGGGCCTGATTCACTATCTCAGGGGACCAAATCCGAAGATTCTTCTATCCCCATGAATCTCTCAGGTTGTCGGACAACCCTCCCACTACGACGAGGTTTCGATTGTGTCGGTGTGACGCTTGGTATATCAACCTATACAGTTGGTATAGGAGTTTGCCCTCTTATTTAATTTAAGGTAATCTCACTTTTAGGCTTTCGATTGTTCATAAAGTCTTCTTCCAGAAATCTATAGTGCGTACTTATTACCACCTTTTGATCTTCGGGACCATAGAACATGCACCCTTTCGTTCCCATGGGATATCCTATAAACAGCCTTAGTTCCGAACGTGCGTCCAACTTATCGGCTTCCTTGTCTAGCACGTATGCCGGACACCCCCAAATCTTGAGGTGTCTCAGAGTAGGCTTGCGCCCGGTCCACAACTCTTTAGGGGTTTGGGAACCGATTTGGATGACACCAGATTTAGAACGTAAGCCGCTGTTTCCAAGGCATGACCCCAAAACGACTTGGGTAGATCTGAATAACTCATCATGGATCTGACAATTTTTAAGAGTGTTCTGTTTCTTCGTTCTGCAACCCCGTTTTGTTGAGGGGTTCCGGGTGCAGTCAACTGGGAAACAATGCCCTCGTCTGACAGGTAGTTCAAAAACTCATCGCTGAGGTATTCACCTCCACAATCAGATCGTAGAAACTTAATACTCTTTTCCCTATGATTCTCCACTTCGGCTTTGAACTCCTTGAATTTATCAAAGGTTTCCGATTTGTGTTTCATGAGGAAAATGTACCAGAACCTTGAGTAATCATCGATGAAAGTCACGAAATACTCATAACCACCTCTAGCTTTGGTTGACATTGGACCACACACGTCAGTGTGAACGATTTGCAACACTTTTGTAGCTCTATTCCCCTTGGCTCCAAATGCCCTCTTGGTCATCTTACCATCTAAACATGATTCGCAGGTTGGAAGTGGTTCTAACTGTAGGTCTGACAGCGAACCATCTTTCACCAACCTTTGGATCTTATTTAGATTAATATGACCCAATCTTAGATGCCATAGAAGTGTCTCGTTCACCTTTTCTGAACGTTTTCTCTTATTGCATGAAACAATCGATGTGTTATAAGATGCATTTTGTGAGTGGTGTGCACAGTTAATAGTATAGAGATTGTTCCGTAAAGTTCCATGATAGATAAACACATCGTTACGGTAAACAGTAACTTGATTAGAAAAACAAACAGAATATCCATCATTAATTAGTTTAGAAACTGAAATAAGGTTTTTTTTTGCGAAAAACTGAAACGTAAAGAACATCTCTCAAAACTAAAATCTTGTCTTCAAAAGACAGGTGCACGTCTCCCACTGCTTCAGCTGCTACTCTCGTAGCATCGCCCAGTGTGATGAGGATCTCATTTCCACTAAGTTGTCAGGTTAGTTTGAACCCGTGAAGCAAACATGATTAGTGGATCCCGTATCAACTACCCATGAATGAGAAGTATACGCCGCTAAACAAGCTTCAACAATTATTGCGTGAGAATTCCCTTTTTTCTGGCCCTTTTGGGGTTGGAACAGACAAACCTCCATTGTCCTATTTCACTGTAGTTTAAGCACTTCCCCTTTGGATTTTCCTTGACACCACCAGCATTCCTCATCTTACCACTGTCCTTGGCACCAGTTGAGTTCGATTTCTTATGGTTTTTGGTCCTCTTCTTCTTCTTGCCTCCCCTTGGCCTAGAAGATGAAGACGAACCATTTGTTGTCAAAGCTTGAGTTTGGTGCCCCATCAACGTCTCTGCCGTGACCAAAGCTTGCAACAAATCAGCTAGCGAGGCCAAAGTGCTCAAAACTTTTGGGCAGAGAGTGGAGTACCAAATCTATCTGGGTCTCCAGATCATAATCTGCACCCAAAACCTCAAGTTTGTTCAGATGGACCATCTATTTTGAGGACATAATCCCTTACGGGGTTGCCCTCCACCATTTCCAGCGACAACATCTCTCGCAAGGTGATCTGACGAGTCCCGCATTTTTTGACTCGTCAGTTGGCTCATCTGGTTTTGGTATGTCAAGAATCCACTTGTGCTTTTGTGCAGTTTGGACAATCATAACTTTTCGTTTCCAATCAACATAGTTTCATATACAATTCTATTCACTTTAAGTATATTAACAGTGGATTAAAAGGTTGCGACATGCTGAACTGAAATAAACAACAATTGTGCAAACACAAAATTATCACATAATTCGATCACATTGTTCATATCAAAATCTCAAAACAATATGAACATGCATCAGCCGACATCTCAAAACAGTTTAAATAGGTCACGTGGGGTGAACTGTCTATTTAAACACATTCAAGCAAGTTACAAACAAGAACAATTACAAACCTTTAATTCAAAATTAATAGTCGGCTCCCACTTGACCAATATAAAATTGATAGGGATTTCGGGGAAGTATATGCATATCAATTTTATACCTAAGTAATAACCATGATTAAATACAGAATTATTACTTCGCTTTGTACGAGCCTCGTGGGGAGGGTCATCGTCGCCACTAATAATAATTCACAATCATCCTTTTGGGAATTTATTCATGTGAAAACCATCTTTTGGTCGTTCCGTGGGGGAAATTTCTCCAAAAGAATTCACAAATAAATAAATCATGGAGGTTTGACGTAATTTTATTATCCGGAATAAAATTTGTCAATAAAACATACTTAATAATTTTCGAAAATGAGATTTTCTTTAGACAATTCTAAATCATGCAAACACATTTAACAAATAAAATTGCACGAATTTAAAACAAGCATCAAGACAAAATAAATCAAGTTGGGCACATATATCCAACTGTCGTGGTTTAATTCCAAATCTTGATCTTGACAAATCATCTCTTATTTTACCTTCATCGTTCCTCTCGAAAGGCTCCCACTGAATCTGCAACAATTCTTCAAAAAATGTCCTCCGTTTTGGGTTAGGACGACATCCGAAACACGAGTAGCTCACGACCCGGAACACGAGTCGCATGCGCCTAGGCGCACGCGCCAGTCTGGATTGGCCATCTCGCCCCGTCGCCCACGACACATTCACGTGGAGCATCGCCCGGATGCGTCCACATCCGGGGTCCTTCGCCCCACGCCCGAAACAGCCCAGCAGTCCGTCTGCGCGCGCCTTGCGCTCGCCGTGTGCTGTTGCCCTCGACCCCAAGTCGGCCTCGCGCGCCTAGCGGACCACGCCTTGCCCCATCCGCATCTCGCCTGGCGATGCTTGCGATTGCTAGGCCTTTGACCTAGCCCGCGTGCTTCGCCTTGGCTCGAGTACGTCCGGGCACTTGGAGTCCGTCTTTAACTTTTCATCTCCATCTTTGTTCACAATCCGATTACAATTTATTTATGAAAAATAAATAAACCTAGATCTAGACTAGTCTATTACATTGAACAAATCAAACAAATTCTAATCTACTCGTGGATTTTCTCACGAGGCAAAACGAATTCGAACGAATCGAATTAAAAACCACAATTTATTTGCATGTAAATAAACACATTAAAATACCATGATAATTGGATACCTGCAAAACAGATCTAACCGTTCTACTATCCAATTTCAATTTTAATGAACAACAATTTAAATTACAGTTTAAAAGATCAGAGCCCGAACCAGGGCTCTGATACCAGTTGTTGGGATAACATATGTCAGGAACTATCGGGATGACCTCATAAACACAAATTTAAATTAACAATTATTACTAGCATGAATTTACCTAAGTGAATTCAAATAATAATCAATCTAACAACAACATGCAAATAATATTTCGCGTAAAAGATCATAGCATGCAGAATTTCTAGGAGTTTACGTAAACGTACCCGTTGGAGAGACGATTTGAGACAGACAGGATCAAGTATCTGGATACCCACCAAAAGTCCTTCTCAAGTATTCCCAAGTCCTCGTCCAATAACCCCGAATGGAAGGTTCTCCAATGAACGATTTATAAAACAAAGGAAAATAAAAAATTATTGCACCACCTTTGTGGATTTCTAATTTTTCCAACTCATGGAACACTAGCTGGGGATGAAAAATTCATCCCCTATATATAAGTGAGGGAGGGACGAAATTTGAGGCCAATTAGGGCTTAGGAAAGATCTTTTCTTGATCTCCAAGAAATCTTGAATATATCCAATATATTCTTCTTTCCATGTGTATTTTTTTTTCACAAAAATCTCACACACTTATTTAGCCATAATTTTCGAAAATTACAAGAAGATTTTCAAGATGGGATCTTTCTTGAATTTATGAGATATTCTTGTATTTCAAGTATACATATCTTTCTCCATAAAATCTTTCCAAGAAAATCAAGAAAATATTTCTTCCCTTTCTCTTTATATTATTTTCGAAAATTTCCTCTTAAAGAAGCCAAGTGGGAGTTTTCTTGAATTTATGGGATAATCTTGTATTCCAAGAATACTTATCTCCTTTCCATAAAATCTTTCCAATAAAATCTTCTCCCTCTATTTCTTTAATATTTTCGAAATTTCAAGGAAAAATAATGCAACAATAATTTATTTTATTTTAAGCACCTTTTATTTAATGGACTATCATTTGAGCTACTTGAGGGGCCTTTAGGAGAATTAAGATGAACCTTCCAATGGGCTTCTGAATTCCAATATTGAGCGACAATATAATTCAACCCATTAATATTAATTAATGCCACTATATAATTAATATTGCACTATCCAACTTAACCCATATTACGGTAATATGACTCCCGATCATTATTTCCTGTGTTTAAAATTATTTAGTCCATTAATTAATTAAGCCACTGAAAAGCTTTATATTAATTAATATATTTATCCTTGGAGTAAGGACAACCCAACTTTATTATCCATACTGGAAAATTAATTCCACTTGCAAGATTTGGTATGATAAAGGTTCTGGGCCCACCAAGGGGACCAATCAAGCAAGACATTGCAAGCACATGATTTTCTGTATTAATTTAGCAACTGTCGTGCAATTAATATTATTGCCCAAGATATAGGGTATCGAAGTCCCAATGATTCTCTTTCCATTTATAAGTCAAAGCAATAACTACTAATCACACATAGTCCTTATTAAGTGTCAGAGATTAAGAAATCAACAACCACTGAGGTCTAAATCTTCATCCCTTAAGTCAGTGCGAATGAGTTTATCCTCTCTATAGGTCCGCTTCAACGCATCGAATGCACTAGTGTAATCTCTTGGTCAAGACAAGCCAATCTGAGCCTTACATATCAACTTCTACCAATAGATTGTTCGGATCTATCTAAGTTGTGAAATACGCACTCGTTTACAAGGCACTGTTAACGTGATCTTCTGTGATCTGGTATCACCACGTTAACTACAATGTAACGCATGCTATGAACGGTTTGCGATAAATATATATGACATTCAATCATATTTAAAGCAACAGTGATAAACAATTTATTTCAGTAAATAAGTGTTTAATACATAGGTTATACAAAGTAAAAGCATACTTTCACGTATAACCCCAACACATACTCCAATTACGCTCCCACTGGCTGAAAGACGATCACCTAGTGAAAAACTCCCACCGTGAAAGTTGTTGAATGCTCCCACTGATTCCTTTTCATGTTGCTTTGACAAAGATATCAGTCTCTTTGTTAATTTGTGGTTCTTGAATTTCTTCAAGTTCTATCAGCTTACGACCTTGTTCCTTAAAGGCATAGTCTTCTTCGAGGAACTTGATCTGCCTAGAAACAATCACTGATTATTTCTCAGGTAGATAGAAGTAATATCCTCTAGTTTCCTTAGGATATCCCACAAAGTAACCCTTTTCACCTTTGGATTCCAACTTGTCGATAAGCATCTTTTTCACAATAACTGGGCAACCCCATGTTTGATATGTGTAAAAGTTGGCTTCTTGCTGCACCATGGTTCATATGGTGTATGCTCAACCGATTTAGATGGAATCCTATTCAGAATGTAAATTGAGGTTTGTAACGCGTATCCCCATGAGAATGTCGGAAGAGAGGAAAAGCTCATCATGGACCTTACCATGTCTAACACGTTTGGTCTCTTCTCTCGGACACACCATTCATATGAGGTGTTCTGGGAGGAGTCCATTGTGACTGGATTCCATGTAACTTTAAGTAATCAATGAATTCATAGCTAAGGTATTCATATCCTCGATCTGATCGAAGAGCCTTGATACTCTTACCAAGTTACTTCTCTACTTCAACCTTAAACTCTTTGAATTTCTCAAAAGATTCAAATTTGTGTTTCATAAGATACATGTATTCATATCTTGAGAAATCATCAGTAAAAGTGATGAAGTATCCGAAGTGAACCCTAGCTAGAGTGGACAATGGTCCACAAACATCGTTGTAGATAAACTCTAGAACTTCTTTGGCATGCACCACTTTCCCAGAAAATGGATTGTTGATCGTCTTGCCCATGAGATTCACAATCTCCATAAGACTCACAGTCGAATGGGGTTAAGTAGTCTAACTTTCTTAACCTTGCAATTCCTTTCTCGTTTACATGATCAAGTCTACAATGCCACAAGTAAGTCGGGTTTTCATGATTACTAAGTTTGAGTCTTTTATTTTGTATATTAAGAATATTATATCCACAATGCAATAAGTATAAACCATTCACCATAGGGGCATTCCCATAAACCACACCATTCAACGTGAAATAACAATTATTATCACTAAAATGGAAGGAATAACCCTCAATGTCTAACATAGGAATGAAAATAATGTTGCGAGTAATAGGAAGAACGAAATGACAATCATTAAGTTCTACTCTAAAACCAAAGGGTAAGTCTAACACATAAGTCCCACACGTTCAGTAGCAACTCTTGCTCTGTTTTCACGTGTAAGACGACTTCACCCGGTCTAACTGCCCTAAGACACATGAGAGCCCCTTCACATTCATACAAATGTGTGAGTCATATCTGGTATCTAATACCCAACAGTTAGCATTATTTGTGGATATGTCTATCTTAATAACATAACAAAAAAGAAAAAAAAGATTAAGCATTACCTTGTAAAGGCGGAGGAAGGCGGCGGCGGCAGGGGAGGAGGGCGGCGACGGCGGCAAGGGACGGTGGCGATGGAGGGAGGAGGAGGGGAAAAATCGCCAAGAAGTGGAGGGCGACGCACGGCGGTAGAGGAGGAGGGTGGCGACGCGTCGCATGGCAATGCACAGTGTGTAGAAAATGGAGAAGGGAGGAGGAGGGCAACGGAAAAAAATGGAGAAGGGAGGAGCTAGGTGGGCGACGGAAAAAATGGAGAAGGGGTACTACGCGATGGGGGCTCTTCTGTATCTGAAAAATTAAAACACAATGGGGGCATATACGCTAGGGTTGTACACTCCTTACAGAGCGGTTCGGAACCGCTCTCTCTTGGAGAGCGGTTTTGAACCGCTTTTTAATGTAAATTTTTTTTTATTAAAAACCGCTCTCCAAGGTCGTTTTTGGAGAGCTCTTTCTAAAAGGGTTGTCCAAGTAGAGATGTCCAAGCTAAAATGTGTAGTAGTGATACTCTTGAATTCTTTAATAGGAAGAAGTGCACGGGCGTTCATGATCATGACTTGAGTCTCAAAATTGGAACATCGATGATGTTATTTAGAAACATTGATCACTCAAGGTTTTATACAATGGAACCAGGTTTGGTCTTTTAATATTATTTTTTTAATTTTTTTTCCTCATCTTTTAAAGGTTGAATATGTATTAGTTCATTATATTTGTAATGAAATGTTTTTTTTCAATATGTAGGTTGGTTATTACGAAGATGAGTGATAGAATTCTTGAAGCTAAGGTTCTAACGAGAAGTAATGTCAGATAATTACTTTTGATACCTAGGATTATGTTGACTCCTTCTGGTCATAGATTTTTGTTCAAATTTCAACGTAGACAGTTTTCGTTGATTGTTTCATATGTTATGTCTATAAATAAAAGTCAAGGATAATCGTTTTTTTCATATAGAGGAACTTTTGCAGAAGTCAGTTTTTAGTCAAGACAATTGTATGTAATTGTTCACGGATAAAAAGTCTCTAGAATTTGAAGATCCTATTGTGTCATGAAGATAATTGTGATTGTATTATCACAAAAAATGTAGTTTTTAATGAAGTTTTTAGGAATATATAATTTTGTAATAATAAATATTCAAATATCACAACTTTTTTATGATGTTTTATTTTTGTTAAGTCCTTTTTCATATGGGATTATTAGAATATTAATTATTTGTATTATTATATATAAATGAATTATTATATTTTCTCAAAGACTTTGTAATGAGACTACTGGTTGTCAAAATATTAATTTACATGAAAATATTATATATCTTATAGATATAAATATTGTAGGTCCCGAACGGGTTTTGTGAGGGCAGAAGTCTAGAGGGGAGGGGTGAATAGACTTAAAAAACTTTTTTCGTCTTGGTCGGTGTGTGATAGCGATTAGCTTTGATCGAGTCTTAGTGAATCGATTCGGATCGATAACCAACTTATTGATCGCGTGTAAAGCGGATCGGTTCGTAACTATCGATTTAACGATGTGTCGGAAGCTTAAGTTTTACCCGTGAGAAAAACTAGTTTGTATAAATCAGATTCCAAAGTTGGTATTTTAATCAGTTGACAAAATTGTCAAGTCTGATCAGATCAGAAGCTTGGTTCTAACTGATCTTAACTTAGAATATGTATGCGCTTTAAAGTTGTGCGATGTGAGAACAGTTAATCAAAGCAGTAAAGGCACACAAGATTTATAGTGGTTCGGACAAACCAGTCCTACGTCCACTCTTCCCTATAACAAGGGGCACCAACTTAACCAACTTAACCGACTTAACCGACTGAACTTAGTTTTGTGTGTTAGTTCAACACAGTACACCAACAGATGTTTTAAGAGTTCTCACTCAACCGATCCCAGAAATCAGTACTAGAAACCCTAGACTGAAATCTTGCTAAACAACTTATCCTAACTTGGGGTTTGGGTAAGATTGTTTTAGTTCCAACTATGAAATCTTTTCTTGTGTATAAGCGACTTAACAAATTAGATGAAAAGATTTCTATGCTAAGAACTTATGGGATGAACACTATATAGAATAAGCTTCTTGTTTGTGTTCTTCGTATGCGAAATCTGAGTATTTTTGTTTTGTCAAGCTTTTCGATGATTTCCGATATCTTCACTCTGAAGTGTGATCCCATATTTATAGACCTTGAGATCAAAGAGCCGTTGGAGAGCAATTTGAATTTCAGTGCTATTTTTGGTAGACTTGGCGGTGCTTGATGTGACGTCTTCGGGAATGGCATGGCCGAAAAAGTGAATATGTATTTGTAGCCCGTTGGAGAGAGCATCATCGAATCCCGATATCGACTCCGCTTCATACGTGTCTCTTCCTTATTGGATGGAAGACTTACTTTGCAGTGTTGTTCTTCCAACTAAGGTTGACATTCTTTCTGTTCAGATCATCGACGTATGATCAAGTGAAACATCAGTTTTCACTTAGTGGTGACGATAAGTCGGGACGATCGATCTACCGATAGAGTCTTCTGGCGCCTGTTGACTTAGCTTCAACTGGCAGACTCCGGCTGATGTAGGTCTTCTGGTCTGATCTTCTGGAAGTCATCTGATCTTCGAGTATTCTAAGTTTGAACTTCATGACTTCAGCTGAGTTATCTAACTAGATCAGATCGATCTGATCTTCCGCTCGGTTTTGCATTACGGCCCGCTTCGGATGTCACCGTATCTTTCTTGAATCTCCAGATCTGACCTATACATATTGAGTTCCCCCTCAATATGTGACCTATCTATTACATCAGTTGTTCTATACAATCATTATCAACTGGTCTCCTATAGCGGTAATATAAACATCAGTCAGCTAACAGGTCTGACTGGTCCTATTACATGTGTTTTTGGAACTTTCATCAAAACTAAATTTCCCAACAATTTCCCCCTTTTTGATGAAACCAAAACACCGAGAAAACCAAAATAGTTTGATAAGTATAGAAACGGTTAAAAGCATATAATCGAAAGACAAAGAGATTTTGTCTTGGGATCGTAAAAATAAACTTTTCATTAGATATGTTGATTACATGTTACATCAGAAAAGTTTGAATTGAAAAGGAGCTGATCCTCAGACGTCTTCTGATTCTTCACTCCTTGGGCTTGTATCCTTCCTCGCATTTCTCTCTGATCTTGTGGAACGTTGAAAATCGATAGAGAGTTTCCATTTGACATTAGTGGCCTGCTCTTGGTCAGTTATGTGCGTTTTGCTCAAGATGTCAAAGTAGAATCTCTCAAATGCCAGTCTGTCAAATGAGCCATCCATTTCTTCGAGTATATTAACGGATCATACTCTTGGCGAGATATCTTTACATTTATAAGCTTGGCCTCATTTTCCGAGATACTTGAAAAAGTCCGGATATTTATTCAGAACCCAAACAGAGAACTCATCATCCGGAGATTCTTCTTGTGGAACAAGATCAAGGACAAAAGCATCCATAAGCCATTCACTTCTGATCTTATTCCATTCCTCAAACCTCTTAGCGTGTGCAGCAGTTTTTTGGTATGATCTCGTCGACTCTTTGGCCAAACGGAGGTTCTGGTACGATTTTCCAGTCAATCCTTTCTTAGCCCTCGATTTGAACTTCCGTTTCAACTCTTCTGCTTGTGCCAGTTTTTCTGCCCTTCTTTCTTCTTCACTCATCTGCTTTTTGGACAATCTTACGGCTAGCTCCTTATCACCAGATGTCTGGTCGGGTTGGTTCTAGTGACTTTCTGGTCCGAGTAATCGGCATGATTTTGATGTCCCAGCACCCGCAGCAGCCTTTCTTGCCATTGAGCTTTGTCCATGGGCCTTATCCGTATGAGTCAGATCTTCTGATGTGTCAGTTGGTTTCTCAGATCCTTCCCCCTTTTTGGTTTGATCAAAAAGAGTATTGAGGTGGGAAGTCAGAGAACCAAAGTTGACTGATAATGCCCGGTTGAGATCTCAGAGCGATAAAAACTGAAGCTTGAGCTGTTAGATTCTGGAACAGTTGTAATTAGCTCTGTCTTGGCAGATTCCATTGTAGCAGAGAGTGTCCAAATCATTTTGTCAAATTTCTCTTCGATAACTCTAGTCTTTTCTCAGTGAGCGTCAGAAAAGAAGATTGTTTTTGATCCACCTGTTTCAGCTTGTCGTCAACTGATTTTGTAAGCTCGGCAGACATATGGTGGTCATGGATTGGGAGAACTGATCTCGATTGCTTCGATTTGTTTGAGACCAATCTGCTCCTCGATCGATTAGCACTCCTCAATTTCTTCTTTTCGGAGATCTTTGAGACAAGATCGATCTCCGAAGTTGATCGGCCGTGATTTGAGATGTAGGAATTGGATTCATCACATGATCGAGGTTCGATTGTTTGTGCCTCC
The DNA here is from genome assembly GCA_037126765.1 of Stenogyne calaminthoides. Classification (NCBI taxonomy): domain Eukaryota; kingdom Viridiplantae; phylum Streptophyta; class Magnoliopsida; order Lamiales; family Lamiaceae; genus Stenogyne; species Stenogyne calaminthoides. Next base: position 31,531,150 of record JBBCBC010000017.1, on the reverse strand, counting down.
AGGGTTGGTGGTGAACTGAAGCTAGACACCGGTTCCACTATCATCGGCGGCTCACTACATCCTTCATTTCAACGTATGTTTTACGGAGCTTCTTGGCGATCTCGGCTCTTCTTCTTCCGGCAATCCCAACTTCACGTGGATCGAGCTTTCCAGATTTATCGATATTAGCTCACCGGTGATCCCACTTTGGCGAGACTTCCTCATATTGAAGTCAAAATCGAAACTCATCAAGACCCCCCATCTGCTCAACAAGTAAAATAAGATCCGAGAAGCTTTTTAATCGAGATCTCTCCGTGAGGATCTCCATGACTTCTTCTCGATAGCAGGATGGGCGATCAGTTGTGGATACATCTCATCAATTTCTCGTTCAATTCTCAGTCTGACCATTTTTCCAGTGATGGTCTTTGTTGTTCTGGACTCGAGAATTGTCTCATCCGGTTTTCATTGGATGAGATGTGGAGGCTTCTGGTTGTGCTTGAGTAGGCGGAAGTTGTCTGATTGGTTCGACCTGCAGTGGTTCTGCTGTGGAGGCAGTTGTGTCTGGTTCCACATCAGGTAAGCTTTCGAGTTGTCGAACTGATGAAGGTTCAGTTTCATGAGCAGGTGAACTAGCAGGAGGGACATGCTCAGCAGCCTTCAGTCTGAGCGGTGAATCAGCTCGAGGTTGAGGAGAAGGAGATCGTTTGTCTTGAGCTTCTTCCTCAGATCGTTCTGGCGAGCCCTCAGGTTGAGAAGCTTGCCTGTCTGATTCTGTTCTTTGTTGTGCAACAGACTGTTCTGGCGCTCTTTCTCCTTCTGACTCATCTTCTAGTACCAGAGTCATGGTAGCTTGCTTTGCCTTCTTCGGCCTCTTCTCCTGGGCCTTTACCAGTTTTCGTTTCTTCTTCTGGGGAGCAACTGGTGTGGACGAGGCGGCTTCTTTGCTCTTTCCTTTCTTCAGTTTTGTTGGAGTGGGCTCCTTGTCATCGTCTGGTGGCCCATATATAACTGAAGTTGATGAGAGGAAGGCATTGTAGGACTTCAGTCCATCCTGATTCCATTCAGCATTTGGCAGTTTGTCCTTTAAGATAACTGCAACCTTGTTGAGATTGCTTATTCTCTTTTTCAGGTAGATCTGCCTGGATTCATTGACTCCAAATTTATCGTGTTCTTGGAGTAAGATGGCTTTCAGGAAGCCGTGCCAATTGATGTTCTGTGCTCCATCAATTATTGCAGCCATGCTGTACATTTTGACTGATGTGAGAGCATCTGGGCTGAATGAAATGCCCATGATTGTTCTTGACAGAATGTCATGTCAAACAACGATCACTTTTCTTTTTGAGCATTGGCCTGATAAATCCGGCTTTCTGATGTTTGTCGGCCTCTCTGAAGAGCTCCTTTCTGATCTCTTCGTCCTCATTCTCCATGTAGTGTGCAGGTGAGATTCGCCCTTTTGGCAAGCTGAACAGACGAGTGATGTCTTCATTTGTCAGTCTGATTTCTTCTCCGTCGACTGACGATATCAGTTCGTCTCCTGGATTTTCTGAATCCACACTCAAATTCTCAGAAAAATCAGAGTGCTTCATCTTTGCATCACCGATTGCGATGGAGCGAGCAAATATATTTCGATCCAAATTTTCTTCGAAATTTGTTCCACCTCCATGGATTCGTGATCCTCGGTGATTCCAAACCGAACGAACTTGTCTTCAAAGATCTTCGTTGCGCCCAAGATAGTTGCACATAATCTTTCCTAGTCCATGAGTGGCCATCTACAGTTAAGATAGACTCATTTAAATTTGTGCATAATCAATATCAATATTATACAACGGAAAAACAAGAGGCAGTGAAGCAAAATTCCGTATACCATTAAAAGAAAACTATTGAGATCAACGGTTTTTAACGGAAAGAAAGATTCATCAAGTAAAAGAAATTACCAGATTCAAATTTTCAAAGATAGTTTTGAAACCTAAGAAATCGTTTTTGAATCGCCGCGTAGATAATTTGGAGTTTTTCGGAGAATAGAATGCAAGTTTGTGACACGAAAAAACTCGTAGGTTTTGATGAACCTTATAAAGAGGCGGAGGGAAAAAGAAGACAAGATTTGGAAGATCAATCGTTTGAAAAGATTAAACGCTCCAGATTAAGCGGTTTTGATCGTAGGGTCAGGGAAAGCACGTACGAAAAACTTTTGGATTTAAAAGCACGTTCAATAGCAGTTAATACATGTTCCCCACGTCCGCATTAAATGATATGCAGGAAATACGTCACAGGGATAATGGGTACAGTAAGGCAAGTAATATCAGATAAGATCCGATAAGTCAGCAAAGAACAAGAGAAAAGAAATGCGTATCTGGTTGACTGATATTGTAATCAGTCAATACCACTTGTCAATGTTGATTTCACTTGTTGATCTTAGTTATTCTGCCTAAGCCTTAAAATTTCCCAACTGATCCTTTTAACCGATCTTCTTCACTTGCATCTGATTTGTTGAGGTTTCAAGCTCAACTGATCTTCCTTGAATACGTCTGATTTCCCTTCTGATCCTCCTTTATCAGTTGAAGTTCCCCTCCAAACGATATTTCTTGATTTTCCCATAGACTGATGCATCTGATATGTGGTTTTAAGCTCAGCTGATCTTTCTTATCTGATCAGCTTCGAATGTATCAGATTTTGATTGACCTAATCTGAATCTTCTCAGATCAAGTCAATTCTTGGAATAAGTGTTACCGCCAAAACTTAGTCTAGAATAGTAATCTCTATTCCCTAAGTTGGCGCGATTTGACATCGTAATTATCGTCCAATCTTTCGATATGTCAATCCGTAGTAAATTTATCCATTATCGATCGGCGTGATTCCTACACGCTGTCCTTTTGATGCAAATTTCTCTAAAAGGTTTTGAGAGCTTGAATTTGCATTTGCACCCTTGCTTGGCCTCTATAAATTGGACCAATTATTTTACACAACATAACCCATTCACCATACTTATTTTCTTTGTGAAATCATGTATCTTGGTGAACCCTTATTTCCGGTTAAGATTCCAAAAAATATTTTTACCCCTTTTCAATGAATTCAAATTTTCAAATCAACCCTTTCGTCCCTTATTATTGTTGTTTTTGTTATCGTCAAAAGATTTCACATATGATTGTTGCAAAGCTTCTCTACCACCATGGAGGCGGGCTTTCTTTTGGTAAATCGAGAAGACACTTCTCCTATCCAGTATGCACCTTGTGTGTCTATCGTTATGACGTAACGAACCATCGACTTAGTCTCATAAAACATGCAACACATGTGCCCATGTGATCTGATGACCAACTCTTTGGCACACGTGTTCCATTTAACAGCTGGAGAGCCCTTCTACTCTCCCCTTTTAGGGCTCCTGGCTTAGTAATCCTATCAATGCCGCTCTCACTCCACTTGGAGAGTCCATCAGTTTGCGGCATAGGATTACCTTTTCAAGCCCCCCCACCCTTTAAGTGGGGGGAAAAGAGCATATAAGATCTTAAAGTCTCTCTCTCCTCCTCTTAATCACCCCCCCTGTAGATCGGGTTTGGGTTTGGATGAAGGTTTAGGGTTATAGGGTTAGGTTTTTTTGGTTAACATTTATGTACTGACCTCCGGGTCTTTTTGTATTTGCAACTTGTAATGTAACCTCACCTTCGGGTTTTTATCAATGAAAAGTTATGTTATTTCATCATTGTGTAAATTTCTGCTTTCTTATGCGATTGTTAGCTGTTAATCTCGAATCTTGCTTGTTGAATATCATTAAATCGACTCACAAAAAAGAAGTACTATAACCAAATTGATTTAATCGATAATCCTTTAAACTGAGCATTTCCTTTAATCTGATAAACCTTAAATCCGATCAGTTCCTTTAAACTGATAGACCTTAAATCTGGTAATCCTTAAAATCTGATCAGTTCCTTTGGATCTGGTAACATGTAAATCTGATCGATTTTTCACATCGGTTCATGATCGATCTTCCGATCGATTGAGATACCAAACTCAACTCGATTCCTTTCTATCTGTTAGTCTCTTAACCAAATTTGTTCGAGAACAATCCATCATGAATTTTAGGTGCCTTTTCTCCAAGATCTAGAAGCCTCTAGCTCATTGCATAATTCTCTCTGAATCGATCTCAAATAGTGGCTTGGTTAGAATATCGACCTTCAGATATCGGTTATGAATCTTTTCCATTCGATATTCTTCTTTTCAACGTGATCTCTTATAAAGTGGTGTCCACATCCACATGCTTGATCTTGTATGTAGAACCGGATTACGAGTGATTGCAATAAAGACTATTATCATCACGTAAAATAGGTACATTGTTAGCTTCAATGTTATAATCCTCACCGCCGACTAAGCCGTAGAGCGGTTGGGGAACAACGACTTCCTGCACCATATATTACGCTTTCATGCGTAGATGTCGCAATCGATGTTTGCTTCTTTTGAAAACCACGAGATCGGTTTACTTCCTAAGAACCCGACATGTTCCCGAGGTTGATTTTTCATCAATCTTGCAACCTCCATAATCGTAATTAGAATACCCACTAAGCTCTAGATTATCATCCGATGGGTAAAATAAACCAAGGTTTATCGTCCCTTCAGATACTTAAGAATCCGCTTAGTCGCTTTGGTGGTCGATCATTGGATTTGCACGAAATCGCACATACACCTCACCGCAAAAGTGATATCCGGTCTGGGCGATCGGTATAGTAGAGATCCAATGAGAGCCCTATATTCCTTCGATTTGTTTTCTCGACCATCCTCATCCGGATCCATCTTGAATCCAAATATCATAGGAATTTTGGCTTCCTTGCAATTTTGAATTCCAAACTTAGCCAATAAATTCCTAGTGTACTTTGCTTGGCAGATGAATATCCCTTCTGTACTTTGTTTAACTTGAAGACCCAGAAAGTAATTCATCTGACCCATCATGGACATCTCGAATTTTCCTTGCATCGGTTCTTTCAATCTTTCACATAGACTCTTGTTAGGAGATCCAAAGATGATGTCGCCCACGTAAATCTGAACCATCAGAATATCTTCTCCATCTTCTATTCTGAATAAGGTTCTGTCCACTGTTCCTTTAGTGAACCCACTTTCGATCAAGAACTGAGAGAGTGTATCATACCAGGCTCGAGGAGCCTGTTTCAGGCCATAAAGAGCTTTTCTTAAACGGTACACTTGGTTGCCCTTTTCAAAGCCTGGAGGTTGTTCGACATAAACTTCCTCCTCTGCTAGTACCCCGTTTAAGAAAAGCACTCTTTACGTCCATCCGATACCGCATGAACCCTCTGTGGGAAGCATATGCGTAAAAAATTTTAATGGCTTCTAGACGAGCGACTGGTGCAAAGGTCTCATCGTAATCAATTCCTTCTGATTGTGAATACCCCTTAGCAACAAGTCTTGCCTTATTTCTGGTGATGACATTTTTCTCATCTCTCTTGTTCTTGAAGATCCACTTCGTGCCAATTACGTCTTGATGACTGGGTCCATCCCACTAGTTCCCAAACTTGATTTCTTTCGAACTGCTCCATCCTCCTCCGCATTTAGAATCCGGTTTTGCGTCTGTAGAGCTTCCTCTATAGTTGTAGGTTCCTTCATAGACGAGATAACAACAATACATGGCACTTTCACTGTCGATGTCTAGTTTTAACTTTATCGACGGGTCTCCGGACATCGGTCGGTTGGATAGATGGTTATCCGTGTCCTTACGCTTACGATTTGCGTTTTAGAGAACATCGTCCGTTTACGATAAAATTTCATTACTAGCGATTGGGAGTGGAGCGAGTTATGATCCACTTGATAAGAACAAGTCTCGGTGATGTTGGACTCATCATGTCTTGATGTCCGTTAAAGGGGGAACTTCAGATGTTCCCCGAACCCGGATGGTTCGATTCTTCTTGCCTCAAATTAATCGAGAACTTCTTCATCGACAGCTTGTTCGTACCTTAGGATCCGATTGATCCGGTGAGTCACCTAGATCCGGAATGTAAATTGTTACGTTTCGATTCTTTTTCCTTGATCGTTAGCTGATCCATTTTCTCGAAAAAAAGATTCTTGTTGATCGTACATCTTGTTCTCATGGGTAGATTTCTCTTGATCGAAAGATGCTTCTTCAAAGACTACATGGGGTGTTTCTTCCACAAGTAGGGTTAAATCTCATTGTAGACCCCGAAAGCCTTGCTAGATGAGGAATATCCTAGAAATATACCCTCATCCGACTTGGCCTCAAAAATCTTCAACCCGACTCTTCCCATTGTTGTGTATGAAGCACTTACACCCAAAAAATGGGAAGTAAGAGACACGAGGTTTTCTGTCCTTCCACACCATAGGGTGTTTTGTAGTGAGCCTTAGTCGGAAGACATCCGTTTCGAGTATGGCATCGCAAATGTTGATTATACGCCAAAACGGCTTGGTATCGCATGTTCAACAACATTGTGCGAAAGCGGCTTCTTTTGAGAGTTCTGTTCCTCCGCTCAAATTACTCCATTTTGTTGAGGCGTCCCTCGCACCGATGTTTCATCTTTGATATACCAAACTCGAGCAAAAAATCAAGAATAAAAAGAGTTCGAAAATTTCATGCCTTTATCTCGATCTCGATTTTTACTACATCGACACCCTTCTCATTTTGTAATCGTTTTTAAGAAATTTCTTCGGGTATCTTCGTAGTCGTCTCATTCTTCTTGTGTAAGAATATAACCCGTAAACTTGGAATAATCATCCACGATTACTAGAGTATATTTAATCCGTTGAGATCGACCGCAGTACGGGTCCGAATAGATCCATATGAAGCAAAACCGCGATACCTCTTTGGATTCCGGTCCCGAATTCCCTTGAATGAAGCTTTGACCTGTTTTTCCTTTCCTCGACATGCAAGACATGTCCGATCCTTTGAAAATACTTCATTTGGAAGTCCTTCTACTAGAGACATCCTTGCTATTTTGTTAAGAGTTTTAAAGTTCGGATGGCTCATTCTTTTTGTGCCGTGAGCCAACTGCTACTTTTGGAACTCTTGACAATTAGGCATGCATTTCTTGGGCAACTGCTCCAATCACCGTGTAGATCGTCTCTTTCCTTGAACGATTAGCAAAATCATTGAGTGGCTCGATTCTTGATAGTGCATTGATCGGTCGAGAACTCAACACCTTGAATCCGTTGTCGCAGAAATTGTGAAACCGATAATAGGTTGTGCTTTAGACCTTCGACATACGAGACTCCGCCATTTGTACATCGTCATTCTCTAAGGTTCCGAACCCTTTGGTATAGCCAAAGTTATCATCACCGAAGAGTACACGCGGCCTTTCGCATTACGTGTAAGAGCCGAGGAGATGTTTGCTTCCACCATGTGCCTTGAGCATCCACTATCGATGTACCGGATAGTTGCTTGCACACCTCCTTTGTTGGCGAGACCCACGCGATCCTGCGCAATCGGATCGGTTTTAGGTACCCCTTTTTGGATTGGGTCCCGAGGGTTAGGATTAGTTTTGGGAAGCCATACAAACAGAGCACTTCTATTGTGATCGCTTAGATCGAAGGCTGATTTGTCTCCCATACATCAAACATAATCATACATCTCTTTATATGCTTTCTGTTTTGTATGATTATTAGTGTGAACCTTGGATGAATTAGAAGATTTGGGATTTTCCTTTTCTGTTTGTCTTCTTCTTATCCAGTGTGGTTCAGGTGCAACAGCCCTAGATTTCTGATTATAAGGGTATGTACGACTGCTACCATTAAAAGATTCATATCTTTTAGGCATGGGTGGTTTTTGCAGTTTACCTGAAGCATGCTTATTAGGCAGCTGACCTTGATTGGGTCTCAGATTGTACTTCCCTTTTACAGGTTGTCTTTTCTGATTCCTGATCTGTTGATTAGGTTGAGGTTTCTTCAGAAGGACTGGGTTCTTCTGTTGATTTCTCGGCTGATGCTTTACCAGTTGGGGTTCATTTCTGTTCCCCTTCTGGTTAGGCACCTGCCTTACCTGCTCAACTGGTCATTTTTCCTTATTAGATACATATTTGGCTTTTGATGTATCTTTGTCAGAAATTCGTCTGAATACACCTTTTTGAGATGAATCAGCCGGGGCTTTTGAGGATGTGGAAGGGTTGTCATAGCCAAGTCCCTTCTTATTAATCGTTGTTCGAAAATAGGCGTTCATGTCTTGAACGGTTTTAGATGATTTTGAAAAAACTTCCATTTTCTTACGCAGATCATCCTCAGATGATTTTAGACTTTCATGCTTTTGGAACAAAATCATCGAATTTTGCTTGTAGGATTTTGAAGTCATCGACTTTGTTGTTTGTTAATTGCCAGTGATCTTTGATCTGCTTCTCCCGATCAAAAGCTTTAACTTCGAGAATTTTAAATTCCTCCGTTGCCTTTCGAAAGCGGCTTCAAATGATCTAAGTTCGAGGCTTTACATAGATCATTTTCTTTTAGCAAGTCGATTATTTACGGTCCTCGACTTATCATTTTCAAACTTCCACTATAGCATAAGTGTCTCTTCGCATTTGAGAGATCTTCAAGCAATTGCTCGGAGTAGAAATTTGAGTCGATCTCCCCAAAGAAAGTGTGCTAATGATAAGCGGTGTAAAGCGAACGGGCAGTAAGTTTGGAGGTTACCTCAGTTATTGTTCTCCACGCCATCAGGCGGATCTCATCATCGTCTGCGAAGAGAATATCGGATCTTCATTTTCATAGAAGTCGACGCACTACTTGATCGGCGAAGTCTTCTCGAGGGAGGAGTATCCAGTCCTCGGAGGGCGAGATAGGAATCGCCTATTCCTCGACGTATCTAACCATGGCCCTTCCGTCCTGTAACGTTGCTCTCTTACGCTCCTCTTTTCTTCCCTCTCTCTCGTCGGCTACGGGCGATCTGCACTATAGTGACTGGCTTCTCCACAGTTGAAGCATGCTCCTTGATCCAACGAATCTTTCTTTCGGGTGAATCACTCATACATGCGACCTATCGGGTGACTTGCCTTTTCGATAGTAGTCCGAGCTTCTTCATCGATTGGTTTTCTCTTCTTTCCTCATTCAGGGCTATCTCTCTTCCTTTCATCTCTGTGATCCCTCCGATCATCGATCTTGTTCTTCTCGGAGATCTGTTGGCTGATCTCCTACTTCTTCTCGGTATGTTGATAGTCCTTATAAAATCTTCGATACTTACCAAGTTGGACGTCCGACTTCTCAAGCTTCCCCAGTAAGCGAAGCGTCTGATTCGCTGACTCATTATATTCCCAATAGGTTCGTTGGCCTTCGTTACTAACTGCTTTGGTTGCCTTAAAAAACAAGCGATTTTGAAGTTGAGGCTTCAAATGGGCACCTCATCTTCATCCGCTTGTCCTCTCTCAATCAAATCGAACTCGTGAGCTTTAAGGCTCAAGAACAAGTTTGCTTGGTTTCATTTTTGAGATGTCTTGGCAATCCTTGATCACCGCGGACCTTCATATCCCACTTCTTGGTGAGAGACCTTAGAATTTTGTAGTTGATATCTTTATCGACATCTCTCTACCAAGTTCTCGAAAGCTTGTTTATAGACATAGTAATTCTTCCATCGAGTTCGTTGATGGTTTTAGTTAAGCAACATCTTGGTTTCGAACTTCACCAGTTAAACTTGTAGACGGTTGTCTTTTATCTGCTCGTTTCCTCGCAAATCTCGGCGGTATCCCATTTGCTTTTGCAGATTTGAGATACTTAATCTTTTCTTTGGTGACCTTATCCATTGTTTTCATGATAATATGCCTTGCGATAGTATCTAGAGTATCGCGATTTCTCTCTTCTCGCATCCATCAAAATTTGGGCTTTTTAAATGCAGAGACTTCGGGGGCAAAGTCTCAGATCTCCTCCGACTATTGCGGGGTTGTCGTGATAAATAATGATGGGTCCTCTTTCAAATGACTTCCATCATTCTCCCAATCGACGAGCCTAGATGGTTGGACATATATATGGCCCAATCTGCATACTCATCGATTGAGAACTTCGGCAGATCATGATACATACCGAGGTGTTATCCATCTTTGAGTGATTTTGGAAAATGAATGAGTTTTAAAAATGGATTTTCAAGATCGATTCAGTTGACCACAAAGATTCTTCCTCAAGAATCGATGATACTGTGAGTCGATTAGTCCAGAGAACCAACACTCGATACCACCACTTGTAGGTCCCGAACGGGTTTTTGTGAGGGCGTAAGTCTAGAGGGAGGGTGAATAGACTTAAAAAACTTTCGTCTTGGTCGGTGTGATAGCGAAGTTAGCCCGATCAGTCGCGAGTGAATCGATTCGATCGATAACCAACTTCTTGATCGCTTTGTAGGCGGTCGATTCGATAACTATCGATTTAAGCGATGTGTCTTGAAGCTTAAGTTTTACCCGTGTGAAAAACCAGTTTGTATAAATCAGATTCCAAAGTTGGTATTTTAATCAGTTGACAAAATTGTCAAGTCTGATCAGATCAGAAGCTTGGTGCTAACTGATCTTAACTTAGAATATGTATGCGCTTTAAAGTTGTGCGATGTGAGAACAGTTAATCAAAGCAGTAAAGGCACACAAGATTTATAGTGGTTCGGACAAACCAGTCCTACGTCCACTCTTCCCTATAACAAGGGGCACCAACTTAACCAACTTAACCGACTTAACCGACTGGACTTAGTTTTGTGTGTTAGTCCAACACAGTACACCAACAGATGTTTTAAGAGTTCTCACTCAACCGATCCCAGAAATCAGTACTAGAAACCCTAGACTGAAATCTTGCTAAACAACTTATCCTAACTTGGGGTTTGGGTAAGATTGTTTTAGTTCCAACTATGAAATCTTTTCTTGTGTATAAGCAGCCTAACAGCTAGATGAAAAGATTTCTATGCTAAGAACTTATGGGATGAACACTATATAGAATAAGCTTCTTGTTTGTGTTCTTCGTGCGGAAATCTGAGTATTTTTGTTTTGTCAAGCTTTTCGTATGATTTCCGTATCTTCACTCTGAAGTGTGATCCCATATTTATAGACCTTGAGATCAAAGAGCCGTTGGAGAGCAATTTGAATTTCAGGCTATTTTTGGTAGACTTGCAGGCTTGATGTGACGTGCTTCAGGAATGGCATGGCCGAAAGCGTGAATATGTATTTGTGGCCGTTGGAGAGAGCATCATCGAATCCATGATGTCGACTCCGTTCATACGTGTCTCTTCCTTATTGGATGGAAGACTTACTTTGCAGTGTTGTTCTTCCAACTAAGGTTGACATTCTTTCTGTTCAGATCATCGACGTATGATCAAGTGAAACATCAGTTTTCACTTAGTGAGTTGACTGACGATCGATCGGGTGATCGATCTACTGATAGAGTCTTCTGGCGCTGTTGACTTAGCTTCAACCGGGCGGACTCGGCCGATGTAGGTCTTACCGTCCGATCTTCTAGAAGTCATCCGATCTTGAGTATTCTAAGTTTGAACTTCATGACTTCAAATTGAGTTATCTAACTAGATCGGATCGATCCGATCTTCCGCTTCGGTTTTGCATTACGGCACCGCTTGATATCAATTTGTCTTCTGAATCTCCAGATCTGACCTATACATATTGAGTTCCCCCTCAATATGTGACCTATCTATTACATCAGTTGTTCTATACAATCATTATCAACTGGTCTCCTATAGCGGTAATATAAACATCAGTCAGCTAACAGGTCTGACTGGTCCTATTACATGTGTTTTTGGAACTTTCATCAAAACTAAATTTCCCAACAAATATATATACAAAATATTAAAATAAGTTATTTGTTGTAAATTTCTTAAATTTAATTTAGTAAAATATAAGTCAAAATTATACTATGTTTTAAAAATTATTCTATATTTTTATCATGAATAAATATATTACATCAATATTTGAACTTTGTTATATATATATCATAATATTAATACAAATTTTTTAAAAAATAAGTAGGGTTAGTTAAAAAAATCACCACTCTTTGGGTTTTTATCAATTACGACATATCATTTTTTTCTTTACAATTCAAGACAGCACCTTTTAAAATTTTGCAATAAATTTTGCAATTTGAAGCAGTTGCCCATTTTCTGGCAATAATTAAATAATGTGGTTGTTGTAGCTGCTACAAAAATGTCTACGTAGAATGTCGAGATTGAAGAATAAAATATTTTTTCATTTTTTTTAATTTGATTTTTTTTTAAGAAAATAATATCTAAAAAATTTTTTTTTAAATTTAAATATAGAACCCCCAAATTCATCCTGGTAAAAAAATAAACTTTTATTATTTATCCCAGAAATTTAAAATAATAACGTTAAATTACCAACCAAATTGCAGCTCCAAATTATTTAATATAAAAAAAATTAAATATTTTTTTCTTAAAAAAATAATTAAAAAATTATTTTATTCTTCAGTCTTGACATCCTATGTGTACATTTATGTCAACTCCGGCAGCTAGATCACTTAATTATTGTCAAAAAATTGACAGATGCTTCCAATAACATAACTTAAAAAGATGAGGTCTCGAATTGCAAAGAAAAAAATATGTTGTAATTGATAAAAACCTTAAAAGTTGTGATTTTTTTTTTTTTTTGCAATTAACCCAAAAAAAAAATACTATAAAGTGAAGAATATTAATTCTTCTTTGCAAAAAATTTTCTTTAACAAATCAATTTTTATGAATAAAATTAAGGGAGACACCAAACAAACCCCATAATTTTTAAGACAAAATAGGCATACAAAAGATAACCCTAACACCCTCATATAAAAAGGTAATAAGTTATATTTTATATACATCATTCATCTATAAATTAATCATAAACCCTAAGAATATATATTTTTTGAAATTCACATCCATAAACCCTTGCAACCTTTTGATCCAATATTTTATTGCAATCATCATTGTCATGAAATTTAAAAATTCAGTGGAAATCATATTTTGATCTTTTTTTTTTAGCATAAACTTTGAATTTTTGTGCCCAGTCACGCCATTGTGGCCGCAATTGCGGTTGTACGGAGGTGAGCCATTGCGGCCTTAACCGCCAGGCAAAATTTTAAAAAATAATTGTACAAGTTTTATTCGGTTCCAAGGGCCGAACGACCATGAATGGTCAAACAACACTAAGTTGTTAATGAAGCTCTGGCCAAACAACCATTACGCCATGCATGAAGCTCTGACCGAGCATATCGTTATGCTTAATTTTGTAGTCGAACGAAGGTAGATGACATTAAAATTTTGGCAAATTTCTGTTTCAATAAGAATCAAAGTGCAAGAAAGTTCTTTTTGGCTTGGGAGAAAAGGGGAAGTGATGGTGCATTGAGATGGGGAAAATAAGAGTAATTTTATTTTTGAAGAGAAGGGTAGAATTATAATGATTTGTGGTGAGTTTAGTGGTTCCCAATATCAAAATCTTAATTTAAAACTCACATTATTATGAAAATAAATAAAATAACAAGATGTCAATATAATTTAAATTTTATATAGTCCAAAATAATATTTTATAATTTAAAATATTTGGTGACAACAATGACCATGCGTTAGCACGGGTGCAATACTAGAAGTATTCCTAGAAGTATTGAAATTCAATTTATTTCGTCCACTCGAGTGTCGAAATTCAATTATTTGAGTTTTCATAGAAATATGTATCTCTTTACTGCATTCTCAGATTTAACGTTTGGAAAACCAGTTAATGAACGTCAATTGATTGGTAATACTTAATTTAATTCAACTGTTTTTGTGTTTTCTTACTTTATACTTTTTTTATAAAAAATTTAATATTGCAAATGTTACTGGAAGAGTTTGCGAAATTGGTGACATCCAAGATAGAGAAGTGAATATGAAGCCCACAAAATTATTGGGATTTTTCCTAGAAAATTTGGAGTAAGTATGTTCATAATTAATTAATTCATTAATCTATTATTATATATATTATTAATAATCAATTAAAAAAATATAGATATATCATATGTTTAATATGATTTTACCATAAGTTATATTTTTTGTGTAGGAGTTCTCGGTTAAAAGTGTCTCTATGGGGTGAATCTATCAACGCACTGAAAAAGGTTCGAGAGTCGGGTTCGAATGATCCACCAGTACTCATTCTGTAAATGTTTCGCCCAAAACTTTATAATCGTAAGTATTATATTTTTATAATCTTATATTGATATTGATAAATATTAATTGAATACTACTAATGCCTCACGTAATTTTTGTTTTAATTTTATGTATTTATCACTTGGTTTGCATATTTTTTTTAGTACATTGTAATAGCAATATGTATTACCTAAGATTTTAACATTATATATACAATATATATACATATTTTAAATTGTACAGGTGAGTACTCAATTTCAACCTCTTTTAATAAATAAAAAATTGTCTATGGAGATGATATACAAGAAATACTCGAATTCAAGAAGAGGTATAATTTTTCTATTAAGATAAATCATATTTTCATATTTTATGTTTATTGTTAAAATTTATATTAATATACCTTTTTATTTTTCTTTTTTTTACTACAGTTTTGAAGCTGTTTCAACGAACCAAAATCCCTCTGGTACTTTTTTTTGGTCATCCTTGAGTGACAGTGTTAATGATGTTCGTGACCTTCAGGTCATATCTATTGACACAATCCTTCAAAATCCCAAGGTAAATTTTACAAATGAATTATAATTAAGCAATTATTATTCAAGAAATTTTTAATTTTTAAATCAATAAATATTAATATTTTATTTGTGTAGATGTAATATAAAAATGTATAGGTTGGTCAGTTTTGAATTTGCGCAAGGATTGTTGATTTAGAGTCATTTGACAACTGGTGTTATAATTCTTGTGCAAAATGCTTTCGCAAGGTGATTAAGGACAATGGAAAAATTTATTATTCTAATTGTTCCAAGGATAATGTTTCTATGATCATAAGGTAAATTAATTGTTATTCATTATAATGATTATATCTATATTACACAAATTTAATTTTTTTTCATTTAATTGAAAAAATTATAGTTATATGATCTATTCTTATATAAAGTTACGGAATCAAGGTAATTGCTTTTGATGGTTCGAATCATGCTACTTTGAACCTATGGGACAACATCTGCAATGAATTGATTCATAAAAGGGCATTTGAATTGCTTCAAAATCAAAAAGATGTACACTAAAATAAATTATATTGACAGATATAACACTTTTGTTGCAGTGATTCACTTAAATATGCAAATTATTTTTTTTTTAATAAAGATTGTTGATTTCAAAATATTTATTTTCCAAAATTTTATTAATATTTATCAAAATGTATAATTTTAACAAATACGTTTTTGTAATATATCATTGTAGGATGAGATTGGAGTTGTTCCTGTCGAGAAACAAGATTTACTTGAATGAGTCATTCTTTTCAAAATTCAGATTAAGTCTGATGATGTTAAACGTTGTAATGGTACTTTAACGTTGTGAAGGTTAAAACTGATCCATCTATGATTGAGAAATATTCAAGTTTTCTTGACGAAGATGTAAGTCATCATTCCAAAATTGTTATTTTTTTTAATATAAGAGAGGTTTATAAATGTTGTTAATTGTCAATTATTAAATATTATTGTTTAACTTATTTTAATAACACTTAGGACTTTCAAATCACTCCAAAACATGATGAATCTGAAGATTCCAAGAGCTCAAAGGTATAAAAAAAATCATATTATTTCTATATTTATTCTATTCCGTTTTTAATATATTTATTTATTTATTTATTTATTTATATAATGCTTATATTATAGGACGACTCTTCATACGATAAGGAACTTCTCCTGGCAAGTTAATACTCCTGGAGTTGAAACAGTTGATGTTGATCAAGCAAGTTCAGGTGTTAAGAGACAATTTCTCGACCGTGGTTCTACTAGCGATTCAAAGAAGAAGTCAAAAATTGTGTTTGAATAAGTGCATTTGACTATTTTATGCCTTAGTTTTTTATGGTACTTTGCAAAAGACAATTCTGGTTATGTTTTATTTTATTTTTTTGAATAATAATTGTGATGTTTGCATATTATGAAATTGTTTTGATGTTTAATTTTTTTCAATTATCATATTATTACTTCTATAATTAATATTATTTATTGTTGATAATCCATAATTGTTTATTAGTTAAAATTTTGTAGTTCTTTACGTTTTATTATTTGCATATTTTTGGTAATATTTTATAGGAAATGTATTACTTGTTTTTAAAACTAAATTTTATCTTATCCGTAATGTATATGTTGAAATGTAAAACTTATCAAATCGCAATAATTTGTAGATTTTATCAATGTCATATAAAGTTTGATCAATGATCTAATACGAAAAATATTATCAAGATTTAGTTAAAGAAAATTATTATTATTATATATAAATAAATTATTATAGTTTATGTAACGATATAATTTTTTTAATATTATGCTCAACATGAAAATATTAGATAACTTATATACATAAGTATATATATTTTTGTCACTATTTATAACAATGTACTTACGAATTATGTGTTGTAAATTTTTTAAAGTTTAATAGAAAAGATTATGGCAAATTACATATACTTTTTAAATAAAAGCTTATATTTAATTATTAAAAAAATTTAAATATTTCTCAAATATATATACTTTAATAGATACATAACATTAAAACATTAAAACGTATACATATTGTAATGTCTAAAATTAAAGATCTGAAGTATAAACGTTTTTCTTTTAACAAATCAATATTGTTATTAATAAATTTAAATAATTTTAAAAAAAATATTACTTTGGTTTAAAATTTGTATTATTATAAACATAAAATTAGACAATATAAAAATTTATAACGTTTATTTAATATGTATTTTATAAAAAATATAGAATAATATTTTATAAAAAATATAAAATAATATTTTATAATTTAAACATGTTATAAAAATGACCGTGCGATAGCACGGGTGCCATACTAGTTTTATGTATGAGTTTGGCCCGCACAAACACCTTAAATTGATTATTAATGATGTCTTGCTACAGTATCATGACCATAACCAAATCCAAATTTAGAGTTTTCTGCATACATTCAAGGAAAAAGAAAAAGGAAAAAGAACAAGCAGATCGATTTCTGCCTTTATATATTTTACTTAACTCGAGAATTTAAACAAAATTGGGAAACCAGCATCACATCATTTCATTTCCCACACCTTTAATTCAACACCTAAACTTGTACTATGAGACTATTTCAGGTATTGATCATTTAATGATAAAGATAGTACTATTTTATTGGACCAAAATCAAATGGACAAATATGTCGAGCAAAAATGAGTCAAATATATAATTATAGAGGAAGTTTTGTGAGAAATCCATGGTTTTCATGATTAATGAGACGAAGTCCCATTTTAATATTTAGATCTCAATTTATCTTAACATATTCGAGTAGAATTATAAATTTAAAAGTCAAAATATACATATGATATAGGAATTTGTCTCATAGGAGATCATCTTATAATATAAATTAGTTTTTTGCCACTATTGTACGATTTGATTGGGATTTGGGTGCTGAGGGGGTGACAAATTGTTTTCAACTAACTCTAGGGAAATTTATATAATAAACGCAAAAACTTATTTGCAATATTGTATACTATTATTATATGTAATTACAGTTTATTTGGGCCTTTTTAATTTTTTCGCGAGTCAGACTACGGGTCGGGTTAGGGCATTGGCAGTTCCACGGGTTTCTTCTTCCTCGCTTTGCAAACAATAGTCGTCAGATTTCTTCTTCGCCAGATTTCTTCTTCATCTTCCTCGTGTCGCAGCAAACGCGACCAGATCTCAGTTGATTTTCACGACGTTACGTCTCTAGGTTTTTCCTTATCTTCTCTTGTTCTTCTTTTATTTTTTTTCCTCTTTCATATTCTTCTCGCTTTCTTCAATTTTCTCATCCTCGCAAATTTACAGGTCCTTCTGCATTCTTCTCATGTTGTTCTTTAAATTTGTAATTTTGGACTGAGGTTTTTTTTCGCGCTGGTACTGGTTTTTATTAATGTAGTAACATTTTTTTGTTCATAAGGTAACACTCTTTTGTTCATATAGTAACACATCAAGTTGTTCTTTAAATCTATAATTTTAGACTTGAGATTTTTTTCGCGCTTGTACTGGTTTTGTTCATGTGTGAACACATTTTTCTTCATAGGGTAACATTTTTTTGTTCATGTAGTAACACGTCAAGTTGTTCTTTAAATATGTAATTTTAGATTTGAGATTTCTTTTCGCGCTTGTACTGATTTTGCTCATATGGTAACACGTTTTTCTTCATAGGGTAACACTTTTTTGTTCATATAGTAACACTTGTTTTTTTAGTAATATGTAATATTGTATACATGTCGTAATACTATGTGAATACTCATGTGTTACCATATGAACAACAATGTGCTACCTTATGAACATTTATGTGTTATGTTTTAATACGTGTTACGTAAGATATGAATGTATTTCAATATAACAATGGAGTAATACTTACAAATAGATGTAGTATCACACAAAAACTTGACAAAAAAATTAAAAATTATGTGTTCAATAAGAATTGAACATGCAACCAAATACCTTAATCACAGACCTAAACCACTAAATCACAACACATATTTGATAAACATATTCTACTATAAATATATATCCGTCCGTCCAGGCCTGAAGCCCACAACCCTTCCCGCCCTGTCCGACCTGCGCCCGACCCAACCAGCGAGTTTTTCAATTTTTTGCCTTATTTGTGTGGTATACACTATGGTGCAATATTTCACAAGAATCCTGTTCTAAAATAAATTAAAAAAATCGTGGATCCCGTAATGATAAAGCATTGTATTCTTATTCAATCAACTATAATAATTATCAAGTATTTGATGACGGGACATGTGAACTATATATTAAGCAATTCTAACTAAAATCGCAGTCAATTGCAAGAATGTAGGCTTTTACAGATTTTCTTTTATATTAAAAGCAACCCATTAATAATATATTGAAGAAATAATTTTAGGATAAGCAAGTCAATTCTAGTTTTACTATAACATAGATAGATATACCAACCTGATACAATATTAATCGTTATACTTAGCTGCAAATTGAAGGCAATATATATATACACACACTAATACCCTAATTACGTCTTTTGGTGCAATGCATTTTTATGGTTGCAAGTTTCTGCTAAAGATTAAACTTTGATTGCTTCGCCCTACAAATTCATGACGGCGCGGTCAAAAGCTTTTGCAAGTTTAATGGCTTGTTTTCTGCCGTGGGATTCTTCTGTTTAACGTTGAAAATAGATTAAAATGTTTATTTTATAAATGATACGATATATATTTAATACAATAAAAAAACTATAATACAAGTATATATAAAATGGAAAATGGAGAATGTAGTGTGGCCCTTTGATCAGATCGGCTCATTTTCATTTTAAATCACTACTACACATTTGAGCTTGGAGAGCTCCACTTGGAGAGTCCTTTTAGAAAGAGCTCTCCAAAATCGCCCTTGAAGAGCGGTTTTTATTAAAAAAAAAATAAAAAATTAAAGAGCGGTTCGAAACCGTTCTCCAAGAGAGAGCGGTTCAGAACCCCTCTGCAAGTGAGCCAAGAATGCGATTTTTAACCGCTATGCAAGTGATGAGCTTGGAATGCGGTTCAGAACCGCTCTGCAAGAGAGAGCGGTTCCGAACCGCTCTGTAAGGGGTTGTTGCCCTATATCCAGGCGCCCCCAAATCGCGTTTTTTTTCTTTCTATCTATCTCCTTCTTCGACGCGTCTCCCCCCTGCATATTAATTCGATCCTAGCCATTAATTTCCGTCGCCCTCCTCCCCAGCCATTAATTTCTGTCGCCCTCCTCATCCTTTCGCGTCGTCGCCATCGCCCACCTCCTCTCTTGGCCGTCGCCCTTCGATCTCCTCCTCTCTTGGCCGTCGCGCGCACCTTCGCCCTCCACCTCCGACCCTCCGTCTCCGCCTTACCGCCGTCGCCATCGCGTACAGGTAATTAATATTGTTTTCTTTATTTAGTGTGTATATATATATATATATATTATAGGGATTAAATTTTTTGTAGTCTTGTAACTTTATATCGTTTTGAAATTGGTCCCGATTGTTTTGATTTTTTTATTTTGGTCTTGTTTCTTAAAATTTTGAAATTGGTCTAGGTTACCAAACAGATAAACACCGCATATGTAATTATTTTATTTTTCTCTTTAATTTCAAAGCGTCACTTGAACTTTTTTAATCCTAATAATTTTGGATGGATTTTAGGTCGGGTTTAAAATAATTTGTATATTAAAAGACAAAGCGAATCAGATTGATTTACTGGGTCTAAACTGACCCAAAAATTTAAAAAAAAATCAATAAATGCAGAAAACTATTCTCCCTTCCTAAAAAATATGAAAAAAAAATCCCGACACAAATTATTTGGATTAAAAAAATTAGGTGGCATTTCGAAATTAACGAAAAAAATAAAATAATTACATAGGTGACGGTTACCTGTTTGGTGACCTGCTACAACAGGTTAAAAGACCAATTTCAAAAAATTTGATAACTTACAAGACCTAAATCAAAAAGTCAAAACAATCGAGATCAATTTCAAATCGAAGCAAAGTTACAGGATTACAAAAAATTTAAACCCTATATTATATATACACTCTCTTTATTGCAGAAGACTTGGGGACTAATGGGTATTGTGAGTTGGGCCGAATCTGCAAAAAGAGTAGGCCATCTAATTACAAACCCATAAAGGACGTTTTGTCACAGTCAATGGGCTAGCCTTCCATGATTATTCGCAGAGCGAAGCCCAAGAAGTATTTAACACGTTGAACAGCAGAAGTGTAGGGGCCTCATGATGTAGTTAAAACCCATAACTTCAATGGTGAAAATAAAGGGGTTCACAGTGCGGTTTTGCAATTTTTTTATTATATTCGAATTGTTTTAATTATATGTGGTTCGATTAATTATATAATTTTAAATCGCAATTTTTCATGAAAACGTGATTATGCGGTTTTGAGCGGCTCTAATGGGTTATTCGTGGTTTGACGGTTTAAAATGAACATTAATATTAGTAAAAAGTAAAGTGATATCAATTTAACCTAATGATAACAAATTTAATTGATCAGTGTTTTATAATATGATTTAATGATAACAAATTTGATTGATCAATGTTTTATAATATAATTTAAGTTGAAAATAATTTATATTTAGAAATGAAAAATGAAATAATATCTTTAAACATCATATAAGTATTAACATATGAGTTTGTTATCTGTAAAATCCAAAATTGCGGATTAAAAAATTCAGGAATAGTAAATTATATTTTTAACTTGATGGTATGGTAGGAGCGGTTTGCGATGAAAAATCGTAATTGCACCGACTTTACGGTACGATTTTACGTATATAAGAAAATTAATCACAATTTATTATAAACTTATAAATGACACGGCTCGGTGTGGGAGGTTCTTTCGTAATTTAATGATAGTGAAAACGGCACGCTTTCAACTTATCTAAAAAAGTCCGGAATTTTCAAGGACATTTTCACATAGTAGTTTGATCTATGCATTTAAAATTCCTATCACATGATTCTCAAAAAAAAAAATTCCTTATCACATCACATGGGCCGGAATATTTTAGTCATGTAAGTTCCTTAAATAGATAAAACGACCCACATGGATAAGCTAGCACTCTATATTTAGAAAAAAAAAAATCCTCCCATGATTTCTTCAACTGACCACCAACCATTATAACCTCCCTCTCTCTTCTCTTCACATGCACTTTACATAAACCCTAAATTGGGTTTTCTTGTATAATTTCATAAAACTTTAATTTCTCTAACCATGCACATTAAAAAAAGAATAACCCAACATCAACTTCCTAGATCTCCACACTCCACCGAAAAACCCACCCTTTTCCCGCAACTCTTTCTATTTTTAGTAAGTTCCGTTATCACCAAATCCATTATAAATAGCCATGCAAGAACCTTCAACTACTCATCACATTTACATAATATATCATCGAAAATGGCTTCCACAAGTTTGATTAATCTTTCTTTGATTCTTTTGTTGGTGTCCCTTGTTAATTGTGAAATTGGGGCTCCAAGAAACTTAGCTTTTGTGGGAACAAGAGGCTCCCATTTTGTTCTCGATGGATCACCTTTTCTATTCAATGGCTTCAATTCTTATTGGATGATGCACGTTGCCGCCGACCCCACCCAACGCTACAAGGTCTCCGAGGTTTTCAGAGAAGCCTCCGCCGCTGGCCTCACCGTCTGTAGGACCTGGGCTTTCAGCGACGGAGGCCAACAACCTCTCCAAATCTCTCCTGGAACATACGACCAACGTGTCTTCCAGGTAAATAGACTCTCATGTGAAACTTGTTCGCTGTATGAAACATGAGATCCTTACTAATACCATTACTCTTATAAACTAATACCATAACATTTACACACATAGCAGGTAAATATGTTATCAGTTTACACTGATCATAATTCATTAATCTCTTATTTTAGTACATGCATGCATGTCACGTGTTTATTAATTAATGTGAACGTACAATACACTTTGAATAGGGGCTGGATTTTGTGGTTGCTGAAGCAACAAAGTATGGGATTCGTTTGATTCTGAGCTTCGTGAATAATTACAACGATTTCGGGGGGAAATCGCAGTATGCAAAATGGGGTAGAAATGCAGGAGCACAAATTAATGGGGACGATGATTTCTACACACACCCCGTCCTCAAAGATTACTACAAGAACCACATTACGGTACCTAACATCATTTTAATCTAAAAACAAGGGTAAATGTGTAATTACACATTTATTAATTAACTAATTGTTTTAATTTAATTTTTGCAGAAAGTAGTGACAAGAGTGAACACCATTAGCAGAGTTGCATACAGGGATGATTCCACAATCATGGCTTGGGAACTTATGAATGAGCCCCGTTGCCAAGCTGACTACTCCGGAAGAACTGTTAACGTATGTCAAATTAATTACTCTTTATAATTAATTTACATGTAATGTTTTTAATTTTGTGGAATTAATTAATTAATCAGGGGTGGGTTCAAGAAATGGCAAGATTCGTGAAATCTCTGGACAGGAAACACTTGGTTGAAATAGGGATGGAAGGATTTTATGGAGACACCATGCCAGAAAGAAAGCAAGTAAATCCTGGATATCAAGTTGGAACCGATTTCATCTCTAATAATCTTGTTCCGGAAATCGATTTTGCAACCATACACGCTTATCCTGATATCTGGTTAGTTACTTACTTAGTCAATTCAAATCTCATTATTAAGCCAACGTAAAGGAAACTTGTGTTCCACGTACTACGACAAAAAATGATTTTTGTCCCATAATTTTTCTATAATCATTTTTTCATCCCAAAAAAATTTAACTATCCAATTTTGGTTCCATAACTATTTCGAATGTCCAATTTTGATCATATTTTTGCCCAAAAAAAAATAAAATTATTGTTTTCAGTCATGCGCAAGTCATGTGCCAATTAAAATTGAAGGTTTTCGAGCTCTAGTTGGCGTGGAAGCTAACTGAAACAATAAAAAAATATTCTTTAAAAAATTATAAAGAGCAAGGAAATTATTCCTAAATTGCTTTTAAAATGTTTTTTTTACGAGCTCAAAACTTCAAAAATGTTAACGAGCACGTGACTTGTGCGTAAAGAAAATGACGTAATTTTCAGTTTTTCAAAGAAAATTGGACCAACAAACTTTTTTTCTCCTCTACGTACACACAGATGAAACAGTTGGACACTTGATGTTTCATAAATTTGGTCATGTAGGCCGTTAGAAAGAATATTTATAAATTTAATAAAAAATTGGTCATCAAAAGATTGAAACCTGCAAGAATTGAGTTTCCAAATTTAGTAAGATGTTGATAATTATATATATAAATTAAGCAATTAATTGTTTGTTACAGGTTATCTGGGAAAAGTGAAAATGAACAAATGGGATTCATGGAAAGCTGGATGAGCAATCACTGGCAAGATGCAAGAACCATAGTGCAGAAGCCACTTGTGATCGCGGAATTCGGCAAATCTAGCAAAGATCCTGGTTTTAATTTGAAGGAAAGAGAGTTGTACATGGGAAATGTGTACGGAGATATTTACAGATTTGCAAGAACTAGTGGAGGTACAATGAGTGGAAGCTTGGTTTGGCAGCTCATGGCACAAGGCATGGATGCATACGATGATGGATACGACATCGTTTTATCTCAAACACCTTCAATTGCAAGGATCATGTCATCCCAATCACATGCCATGACTGCATTGTCACACTTTTTCACTAGTATGGATGATGGAACCATGACTATCACCCATGGCCATGGGCATCATCGTCATGCAAGGCGTGGAAGAAAACATGGGAGGATTAATTAATTAAATCTACTTCCCTCCAAAATTAAGATGATTAATGTAGTACGTCATTTATTTTTGTTTCGTTAGACGAGACATGGGGAAAATTAAAGAGAAATTCCCATTTATATCATTCCTGTATTGCTAGCTTTTCTATAAATTAAATCAAGTGGTTTCTCATCAGAGTGCTCTAAATTACCATTATTTTAGAGATTAATTAGTAGCCAAAGTACATATATATTCCTTAATTTTACATGCTTATAATGTTAGTTTATTATAAATAACAAATATTGTTATTATATATAACAATAACTCCACTATAACGCATAAACATATATAGTTTTACACTTTTATTCAACCAAAAAAAAGAGTCGACATGCATGTTTTTGTCTTCTCTCACCAAAGAAACACAGTTACAATAGACGGTTTTTTCGATTTCCCCATTCCAACTTTTTATATTTCATTAGTATTTTATTTTACCGAATTTTTAACACAATATAGTGATTCGCTGAATATTTTTTATTATTTCACGTGTCATTCATTTATATTATGAAATGAATAGGTCTAGTGTGAAAATTTTCATATATGAAAATCTATAAAATTACCCTAAATCAATCATCTACACCCTAAACACTAAATAATGAACCCTAAATTATGACATATTCGGGCCGGGTGAACCATGAACCACTTGGGTCGAGTGAACCATGAACCACTCAATTTTGTCTTACCTTCACCAATTATAGAATTTGATTGTAAATTAAAGTTTTTTCATTAATGAAAATTTTCATACTAGACTTTGTCTTATGAAATGCACCAATTTTGAAAGAGGAGACCTCCTTTCCCAATACGACGACACTATGAAGCGAGCACGACGAATATGCATAAGCTCAAGTTACAGTGCAAGCTTAATTCGTTTAGCGTGCTTTATATATTTGTGTACGTAATATAAAGTTAACAAAATATACAATTATGTGCTTATATATATATATATGTGTATTGAGTTGGTTAGAAAATGAATATGTGATTGTGTCATTACTTATAGATGTAGGAAGGGCAGTTCACGCATGCGAGTTTAATTTATTCCACTTTTATAATATTTACAAATTAAATTACAAGTTGTGAATGGTATATATATATAATTAGCTTAATTTAGGGAAAGGCTTCCATCATCCATGTTGCTACAGCTTCCCTAAAATAAATTAATAAATAAAATCGACTTGTTATTATAATTCTAAATATTTTTTTTATGAGTTGGTATGCTGTAAAACCTGTTCACCGTGAAACTGGTTTTTTTTTTAAAGACATACTCTTTAATAATAAAAGTCACACACTTTAATATTATAAGTCACACGCTTTAGTTATCACTACAATACTCTTTGTTATAATATAAGTCACACCCTTCACTTTTATGAGTAATACTCTTTATAGTAAAAAGTCACACACTTAACAGTAAAATGTCACACTCTTTAGTAATATAAGTCACACTCTTCAACCAGTTTCACCGTAAAACTTGTTCATACTATACTCTGTGTTTTATTATTTCGCATTTTATTCCGGTGTTGTGAACCCCATGGCCAATTTGTACATTAATCCACCCTCTACTGTCAATTTATATATATACACATACACGTGACATGCCATAATTATTGTTGAACTTTATAGATACTTAAAGTTATTATGATAGGATCATAATATCCGTCGTTATTTAAATATCAAGCTTTTATTGCGTTTAAATATACCCTTTTTTTTAAGATAAAGATGAAACTCTATAATACGAGTACAAGGGGTACTCGAATCCCAGGTCCAAACAGATTACAAATTATACGGTAAACACTCAAAAGGTTGCGAAACCCATGCATGAAAAGGAACACTAAAAGAGAGTTGATAATGTGATCGAATCCACTTCCACGAACAGAACCTAATGCCATCAATCAACTCATCGAGAGTATACACGCTATCCTTGAAGATGAGACCATTGCGTACCTTCCAAATTTTCCACAGTGTTGCTTGCCAAATCAACCCAACAACCTTCCGCTTGATCTTCCCTCTTTCGGTCCCAACAAAATCACCAAAATGATCCATAACAGAAGATGAGAACGGGATCGGTTTACTGAGCCAATAGGATATAGCTTGCCAGACGAATAAGGTTAAATATATACCTTTCAAAATTGTCCGAGTATTAAAATTAAGATTGACCGGTAAATTAAGATTGTTCACCTTGATATTGGTCTTATATTTATAGATATGCCCCTTCAGTTATTACTACTATTTCTTTGTAATATAAGTCATATAATTCAGTTATCACTATTAATACTCATGTTGTACTATAAGTCACATCTTTCAGTGTTGTGAGTAATATCTTTTATATAGTAAAAATATATATCCTTCAATTATCACAACTAATACTCTTTAGTCAGGGGCGGACACAAAAATATTGTCCAATCAAGGCATAAATATAAAAAAAGTTGTGTCTCCGAACATATCATATTAATGCGAAAATAACATTAATAGTTCTGAATGCAAAACAATTGTTTCTTCAAACATAACGAATGATTATGCATATTATATAAATGCGAAAATCATATGAATCCAATAGTTCTGAGCGAAAATCAGTGTTGTGAGTAATATCTTTTATATAGTAAAAATATATATCCTTCAATTATCACAACTAATACCCTTTAGTCAGGGGCGGACACAAAAATATTGTCCAATCAAGGCATAAATATAAAAAAAGTTGTGTCTCCGAACATATCATATTAATGCGAAAATAACATTAACAGTTCTGAATGCAAAACAATTGTTTCTTCAAACATAACGAATGATTATGCATATTATATAAATGCGAAAATCATATGAATCCAATAGTTCTGAGTGAATAGTGGTATACAGTAACACCGTATGAAAATTATTTTGATCAGATATGATCTATCATCAATATTAAATTAAAATCAAATCAAGATTCATATAATAACCATCAAAATCAGGATTTTTTTTATTAGGACAAGCTTCATCCGACAATTGGACATATAAATTATGGGCTTGCGCAAAGAAATTATTGTGCTTGTTAATAATAGCAATAGGAGCCTAAATTGATTAAGTTAAAAACGAAATATTCTATCTTAATATTAATTGGTCTTTACTAATTTTAAAAAATATATTTAAAATAAAAATATATATAATATATTTAAAAAAAAAAAGAAGAAGCAAAGCATGACATTGCATAAATCAGCCCCTATCTTTAGTCCTCTAATCAATTCTACAGTTTTTTTTATGTGAAATTTGTTCATTGCCCTTTAATCAGTTGTACAGATTTTTATGTAAAACTTGTTCATTTTATATTTTGTCATTAAGGTGATCGAAGATGGATTGATTCAAGTCTCTTGTAATGAGTACTTATACTTTACCAAATTATATATATATATTACTCCCTCCATCAAATTTTAAATTGCCCATTCACTAGCTCATGTTTTTGCGAGTGACTTTTAAAGAAGTGTGGTGTAAGATAAATGAGGGGTAAGACTATCCTACTTCATCTTAAAAATCTTTTTATCATTTCAAATACTAATAAATAATTTGTTCGCTAAAACACGAGCTAAACAGTGAATGGGCAATCTAAAACAGGACGGAGGGAGTACGAGAGATGCTAAATTTTTTAATTGGTCAAACAGTATTGGTCCATGGATAAATATAAGAGTAACACTCATGTGAATCAGGTTCACACATGAACTCTATCATTGTTATGTGTAAAAACTATCACTGTTATGCACAAAAACTTTTACTGTTAAAATATAAAACATTTTATAAACAGTGATTGTTTTTGTTCATAACAGTGATAATTTTTATACATAACAGTGAGAGTTTTTGTATGTAACAGTGATACTTATATAACCGAGTTCATAGAATGAACCAGGTCTATACAAGTTTTTGTCTAAAGATAAATCTCAATTGAGGCAGTTTGTTATAATTGAAATCACAAACCGTGGGCGATCGACATGGCTTTTTCTAGCTATCCAAATATGAAATATTATCTGTAGAAACTAAAAATCTCAACCTTATTGCTATACACCAATTAGTACGTATGATATACTAATATTGTTAATGCATGTCTGATCACAGGAGATGCATAATGCCATTAAGAAACTTAAAAATGGTCTATATATCATTAATTATGCATGCATAAATCTAAATATGTATTAAATATATATAATATCTCAAGAACTAGGATATGCATATATATAATTGATTGATTAATTGTCTCTCTCTAGATATTTAAATGCACATGCAATGTGGTCGTCACCCATTTCCTATTGCAAGTATTATAAGTATATTTCCAGCAAGATCTAAGGAATTTCAGTTAGATCCAACAAATTTCTCAAGCATTCTCTTGCCTAATTTAACTCGCACAAACAGATACTCATCCTACGCTGTAGGGTAAATTAGACTATTCACACTAAAACCAACTAAAGCAAGTTAAAACGATCTTGATCCATATTACAATCGACTTCCATAGTACATATGTATAAACTCAATTTATTATTTACTGGGTGTTGCCATGATTACAAAAATAATAATCAACATACAAAATAAGTAAACAAAAAAATTGCTAAACATGAAGTGTATACCACACTATGCTACAAATAGAATTACATGTGATGCAACAAAACCTCGCCAATCCGTCGTGTCAATTACTGGAAATATCAACTTTTTTAATCCACAGCAGATGATGACAAAATCTCTACCTTGGACACAAATCGTAGAGGCCAAACACATACAACTGTATACAAAGCAACTACAACAAATCCAGTAGAGGTGGTTGCTCATTTTGAGATTTCTTTTGCCCTGACCTGGATTGCCCTTGACTCCCCTGCCCTCGTCCTCTAACCCTACCACTACCAACAGCAGTGGTGGGAGGCGGAGCAAGCCTTAGTGCAGCATGCTCGTTTTTGTTATTAGCAAAGATGGATCCCAAGTTTGCTGCTTTATCAGGGGAAGAACCAGCTGCTGAAATGCCATAGTTTTGCTTCAAATTCCCAAGGCTGTTTTCTGAATTATATCCACCGATGCTACTTCCAAAGTTTGCTGATGAACTAATACCTTGATTCTGGTTCTGGCTCTGCATTCCAAAGGCCCATGACGTAGATTCAAAGCTCAAACCATTGGTGGTAGCTGCACTATTGGTGGACCCATATTTGTTAACTGTAGGTTGGGAGGTGCCGTTGCTGGAAACACTTGGGGTGCCGCTAGGCCGTGGTGGCCAGTTAGCAAAAGGATCAATATCATCTAAACTTGCATTTGATGTTCTCTTGTTTCCATTTAATATGTCTAAGTTGCCAAATTGAGTTGAAGCACTCGAAGAAGACTTGGGAGGCCATTCAACGTCAACTGCAGGACATGAAGAAGGCAGTTGTTGGGTGGAACCCGTAGATGTTGCTGACGAAAAGTTGTTGCGAGCAGGCTGACTTGGCACAGCAGGCTGATTGGATGATGTTGCAGTCGAAGATTGGGTGGCAGTTGGAGCTGCCCTTGAAGGTACCCAATCTTCATCCCATGCTGAATTACGTTTCGTGGTAGATGGGACAGTGTTAACAGTTTTATTTATTTGCCCTAATGGGTGCCCCTCAGCTGCAGGTGATGGTCTCCCCTCAGGAAATCCCGAGTCTGATAAGGTCACTCCTCGTTTTTCTTCTATTTTCCTGTAAAGAGGTGAGGAACTCAGATTAAGTAGCGCCACGAGCAAGCATTGTAATGATACAAAGATGGTAATCCTACCTCAATACATCCTTCACATAATGCATATACTTTGAGAACTGTTGTACGTTCAATTGTTGGGTAATGAGAAGAGGTATGAGTAGTGGAAGAACATGTGTTGCTACAAATTCAACTCCATGCTGGTACAAAAAATAGAGATGGTAAAGGTAAGGCGTAGAGTACATTAATAATGTTATTACCAAAAAGAGAGGTCATATCACAAACCTGCTTCATTATTGAGTTTGCAACCCCAAGGGTGCACATAAGAGTTGGAGCAGAATGATCAACGGCAGTGCAGCGTTGGATAGTTTGCAAGATCTCTAAAGTAGCATTCTTGTCTAGTATGTGAACCATGTCACTGAAACATATGAGAGCATTCACTCTGACCTGTCAACACAAGAAAAAAAAATGTAGCTTTTGGTCTGACAAATTCACCCTTAGCAAGTCTAATGGTGTAGAAATAAATTAATGCATGTAGCACTACTCTATTGTTCACAAATCACATGCCTGCATAAATATACAAATTTATTTGGAATCTCAACATATTATGATTCTGCAAGAATATGCTGCTTCTATATGATTTGGATAGTTGGCATACTAACAACCAGCAAGAACACATACCGCAGCGACAGTTGTTTTAAGGGCCAAACCGTGAACACGAGGCAAAACAGCTTGCTTGACTAGCTACAAGAGAGAAAAAAAACAAAAGACATGAGAACTGGTACCGATGTACGTGAAAATTTCAAATACTCTGAAAGAGCAATCTTGGTACAACCGTCCTTATCGATGTTAGCTGACAAAATTTCAAGTTAATCCTGTATCAACCAGATTGCAACTAGTAATCACCTGAACATCCAGTTGTTTTGCAAGCAAGATAGTCTTTTTGAGAACTTCCTCTTGCAAACGAGCATCTGTATCATCATAAGCTCGAACAAGCATGGGAAGAACATGAGAGATAAGGTGCACTTGACTAGCCTGTCAGAACAAAACTAAATAAGTTTTTTTATATAAGAAACAGAGATGCTGGAAGTAAAAAAGGGATGAGAAATCCCTCAGATACAATCAAGAAGACAATCCTAAACCCATTACAAAGCAAAAGCCCAATTCCTAGCCTAGTCTGTCAAAGATAATCTATTGAACAATTTGTGACTCAAAGACCATAATGCAACTATATGTTTAATCCTATCCCAGATTTCCTCTAAAGATACACACTATCATAAAAAACTCTTCAATTCCTTTCTAACCAGATAGACACTACTGAAAATACAATCCTCCTTAGCACTTTGCCTTTCTTATTAACGGATCCCCCAAATTCGATTGAAACGTGATATCCCACCATAAGAATAAGCCTCCAATCATCAATAAATAGCATTTTTTAATGGTTTAACGGAATTCTTTAGTTATCTATATGAATTGAGTGCAATGTGTATCAGTTCTCATGACACAATCCATCCATACTCAACAGAAAACCTATAAATGCTTCCCAGTATTAAAACTTTTAGTATCTTCCCAGCATACTTTTTGAAAGTTTGAAATTAAATTCAATCTACCCACAGAAAAACTTCCAAGAGAAGGAAAAAGTATTGTACAACAGTAGATGGCAGTTTAACAGACTATTGATTTACCTTGTTGATAATAAGCTCAGCATGCTTCACAAGTAGCAACAATGTCTCACCTGCAGCTGAATTGAAGACAGGTACAAGAGCTGGTAGAGTTGATTGCTCAAAATCATTTTTATCCTGCAGTAAATTTTGAGGCATAAGCCATAGTCTCAAGCCTGAGTGTTGGAAAAATCATTATATGTGATGATTAGTGAAGTATGAATAGATGCAGTACATGGTAATACTAATAAGGGCATTGATATTGCCCCATCTAGCATTATTTTATTTACTATTTACTTGGGGAATTTTCATTAAAGAATAACTTATATGGTCCCAACTTAACACCTTTTTTCTTTTTTTTTATGATAAGAAACAGAAACTTTTATTGCAAAAACTTTAGGGATGAGAGATTCCTAATGAAGTTACAAAGGACAATTTACAATTCAAAACACCAATTCCTAGTTACATTTGACAACGATATCCCCTTAAATATATTTTGACACATAGACCATGAAGCAATTTTAAACAATCCTATCCCAAATATTATCTAATGATTCGCTACTATTATCAAAGATCCTCCTGTTCCTTTCTAGCCAAATAGACCAAAGGACTACCGAAACAGCAACCCTCCCTAAGACTTTTCCTCTTTTATTAATAAAACCTCCCAAATACTTTGGAGCAACACTAATATAGATTCTGGGGTAACCCATTGTATACTTTCACCAGGTGAAAATGCTTACGTATTGGAGATGACAAGTCTATCATGTAAGACATACGATTAATAAAATCACATTTACTTCCATATTATGCTAAAGAGACTTCAGAACCCACTGATGAATTATATTAGTACCTGAGACTCGGCTATAGTCAGAACCATAGGCAGAATCATAGGTTGCATAACCATATTTCGAAGCTCTGCACAAAGCGGGGGGAGAACCTGTATTGAGAATAACACAGATCTTTTTATCAAACTTTATCAAAGGCAATGATAAATACAATCAGAAAAAGTATATTGGTACACTCATTGCGCCAACAAAACCATCATACCAAATTTATAAATGAAGCCATGGCTGGTTAATACAATGTTTTAAAGATGTTTTGAAAAAGGAACTCGTGATTTGGTTATGAAGCATAAAAATAAGATATAATAAACTAAACATCGGAATGATCAAATATTTGAATGAACTTTATCTCCTTATTACAATACCAAATTAGCATCAATACATCTGGTGACAAAAAAAAATGTAAAAAAGGCTCAAATTTGAATAACATAATGCAGAAACTCAAACCTTATACCGCAAAACACGGGGGTCGAAATCTTTCCACATGTCTGATAAAGCTTTAAGAAACTCAGTTTTTTGCATGTTGTCTCTCTCCTGGAAGCAATCAGATGTGTAATCAGATTTTACAATCACAAAGTGTACCATATGACTTTTTAAAGAAGTAAGTTAAGACTGAGCTAAGAGAGAGATTGCATACAAGCATGTGGTCCAGGAAGCGAAGAGCACGCAACCTAGTATCCTCCCGGAAAAAAGATGAACCTGCACGCAGAAACAAAAAAATTGGCAAAGATATTTAAAACATGAAAATACTTATCAGCAGTAAAAAAATAAAATTGCATAAGCTCATAAAGCATACTAAAAAACAAAAACATGCAATGCATATTAAGCTGTGGTCACACTGCCATTCCTAAATAAAAACAACTAAAGTAAAGAACATGCAATGAATATTAAGCTGTGAATATCACATAGATTCTCATCATTCCAAAACAATTGACACAAGTATTAAAAAATAAAAACTGTACATCCAGTGGTCGCAATCGAAAAATGAAAAGAGCTGTTACTAAAACTATGAACGAAACCTTACCTGTAAAATCAATTGCTGTTGGCCTTGAAGCCTCATTTGCAGAAAGCATTCTCTGCAAATCTGGAACTAGCTCTCTCGGAATTTTGGAAAATGCCTCGCTGGTTAGGTAATTTAGACTATTCATATACTGCAAAAAAGTAATCAGACAAGAAAATTATTCTCTAAAACAACAAATGCTTATCAAAGAAAGATTGGTACCAGAACAATGGAAGGCTACAATAGCAAACAACTGCAAATATTCATGCTCATTCAACGTAAATTAGAAAATATAGAGCACACAACCAATTCTGAAGAATGGACCATAAAGCAGGTTCCAGCTATTTCTGGATAATAGAGCACAATACAACCAATCAAGATAACAACATGCAAATGTTAAAAGGGAAATAAAAGTGTACCATCTTCACATTGTTGTGACAATCAAACAAAGGCTTCCGTGCAATCAAGTGGTAGGCAAGACACCCAAAACTGAAAATATCAGAGGCAGACCCAAGAGAAGATGTTTTACTTCGAACCAACTCAGGAGCAGTGTAGTTTATCGATGGCTGCAATGGCAGAATTGAATCTTCTACATCGTATTCCTATAGAACAAAGCAGGTTAGTCTAATCTTATAAAAAATTCAAGTTTTTGTTCAACTAATCGCCTTGCAAATAAAAAGAACAAGCAACTACTAGTAAAACTCCGCCATCACTGTAAAACAGTCTCAGTCAAGTGCACAATAACGATAGAGAGTACTTAGAGCAATTGGAAGTCAAAGCAGACACCCAGTTTATTGGGAGTCCAGAATTTTACCCAGATATCCAACAACATATGGCTCATTTTGCGAAGCAGCAGTATGGTTAACCGTTAATGATCACTCTCCATCACATTGGCATGTTACTTGCATTAGATCAGACACATTTATGCAGTCATCAACCTTTATATAACTCAGTTACTTCTGTTTACTCTTCATAAGAAGTATGAGGTATTTTAAGATAGATGGCAACAGAAACCAACTTAAAGTAGCAAACAGTAAATATATGTAGACAGAAAATGCACAAACCCTGCAGATATATATTCTAGAAGAGATAAGATAAAACATACATATTTACCAAGTTAAACAAATCTATGACTCACAGCATAGTGGAATGCCTGAAAGCTTGCAGAATCAGTGGAAGCCTGATCTGTTGAAATTGTGAAACCAAAACCACCCAGCTTCCAAGCTCCATTAGAAGTAATGAGAATGGTCTGCCACAGAAAAAAAAAGAGTCAGTCATTTATACAGTGTACCCTCCCAAGACAAGATGGTGTCAATCCCAACTCAACAGGTAATAAATAGATGTAAATTACTTAACCTCTCAATCAGTAGTCTAATATGCTATATACTATTTTATACTTATTATACACAGGGCATGTTTGAATCACACATTATTCAATTAGAACAAGCACTAAAAGATACCATTTGAACATAGACTAAGTATGAACAAGTTAACTTCAAAGTTCCTGGTCAAGTTCGGAAAGTAATGAGAGTTCAATTGAACCTAAAGGGGGAGATAGAATAAAACAGGAGCCAAAACTGATGCAGCACGTTTAAAATTTCTAATAGTATTCTTGATTCTGATAAACTTCAACTTAGGAGGCACGTCATCTACTGAAGCTTGCATTCCCATGAAAAGGAAATCTACAGTACCTTTTTTTTTGTTGGATGAGAAACATGATTTTGTTATTAAGGGAGAGAAGGTAAGGGATGAGAAATCCCTTCCACCGATACGAACATTTAGACTTAATGGATGACTCTACATCAATTACAAGGCAAAACTCCACGCCCTAGTTATACCATGAATACTGATATCTCTAAAAGACTTATGTCCACACAACGAATAAGCGACTCTATACTGATCCTATCCCAGATATTATCTAATGACTAGATGGAATTCTAAAAAAAATCTCAAATGGATCATTCAACCGCCGGAACAACAATCTTCCATAGCACTTCGCCTCTTTTATTGATAGAGCTAACTAAGTTATCTACAAACAGGTCTGAAGCAGAGACTAGACCATTGCAAACTCAACTCATTGATTACTTTTTTTCCCAATGCCATAGGCGAAAGAGCACCGTAAAAATAAGTAATTAACATCTTTGTTGCTGCACCTGAATAAAACACACCAATTTGGAGACAGATAAACATTGCGGAACCGGTTTTATAAGAAAACACAGGTGATAACTTCCCTAAAAGCCATTAAAAAAAACCTTAAACCTTTTTAGGTATAGGGACCTTCCAAATTGTTTATACCAGTGGAAATAGGGAAAAATTGAAGGGAAAAGGGATGCAAAGAATGATTTGCAAGTAAAGATCCTGAGGAGTCTAATAACCAATGTCTCGAATCATTATCCGACTCTCGATATCTGACCCCTTGTAACTATACCAGCAAATGGCACAAATTATTCAGCTCATTGTCTCTAAGGTTGCGAAAAAGTGGAAGTCCCAAGATCAGGAACTCTAGGACCCAAAAGAAAAGTTGAAAGGTTTATTGTGAGACGAAGATAAGCGAAATAATGTAGGGAAGCTAAGAGCAAAAGGAGAACCACCTAACCAAGTATCATCCCAGAACCGGACCATATTACCAGTTAGCATATCTTACATGGACTTTCACTGATTAAATAAATTCATGGAGAACACTGAATATGAACTTCCAAGGGCTTCTAAATAATGTTCTAACAGCAATTCCAGCATCACATTTTTTCCTCTTAGAGTCCATATTTGCGTTCATTGAGCATTCAATATATGAAAATATTGATGCTTCTAAATAACGGATACATGAAATTCCGACATGTAACAAGTTGCGGTCCTTCGAGAGGAAAGAATCGAGCTTGACATAAACATATTGTAATCCTATGGTTGAGACCAATGGGAGCAGGAAAAGTGAAGTTAAACGAAGATTCAAAAGATAGTATGCGCTATTCCAGAAAATATAAATAATATTTTCTCCTCTTTTTATCATAAAAACAAATAATCATCGAGAAGGCAGCCAATAGGTCCAACGAGTACATTGCCTAGTTACTCTAAAAACATTCATTGTGTACATTGTGCAGATACTTATGTAAAAAGATAATGTATATTACTTATTTCTTCTTCGTGACACCCAAATAGTTAATTTACAGGTCGCATTGTCTCAGCATATAAAATGGAAGTTACTGAAAAAAGAAAATCACCTCAGGTGATATAGCTCTGTGTATAAGGCGTGCATTATTGTGGAGGAAATCTAATGTCTCTGCAATCTGAAGCAGACCATGTTTAACCTCCAATAATCCCATTTCCTGCAGCAGAATATAGTCGAAAATCAGAACTTCCGAGGGAAACACATCAGAGAAATTACACAATTTGTCCGGGCAAATGTTAACTTGCATCAAGTTAAGAACACCAATCCAGAATTCATTGTATTTTTATTAGCAACCACTATCTAGCTCCAAATATTTAACATGAGAGTCCAAACTCATAAATGAAACCTAATTTGAAATTGAATGCCCATACCATTCCCTTGAGCTCCTTAGGCACCTTGGCAATATTCTCCACATTCCCCAGAGCATTTGCAGCCGATGCAAACAGTGGCTCGGTGACCATCGCCATGGAACTCTTACTCTCATCCAGTGCCTGGACGACGTGAACCACCCCAGGGTGCCTCAGCCTCACGAGTCGAGCCGCATCTGCCCTAATTACATCCAAAAACGCATCCTCCGCGGCCTTCGACAGGCCTGCCCGCTGCCGCGCCTCCGCCAGTGCCTTTTTATCCAACACCCAAACACAGACGGTATGGTAGACGGCAGGCGCGTGGCCGTCGCGTGACTTGGCGGAGTACAATTTCCAGGCCAATCCCGGGCCGGCGGAGCCGATCTGATCGAGGAGTTCGTAGTCCTGCATAGCTCTAGGAAGGCCGGTTACTTCCTGGACGGTGGTTTGCACGGTCTTCTCGATGACGGCCGTTGCCTTTGCAAAGGCCTGTGTCAAGGTTTTCATGTTGAGCGACATAGTTGGGAATTGAGGGTTTACCGTGCGTCAATTCGGGGATTGAAATTTTCGGTGTCGGTGGGCGGCGCGTGGTGGTGGAGAGAAAGATGATCGGAGTTCAGATCTCAACCTCTTTCTCTTTCTCTCTCTGGCTGTTGAAGATCAACAAAGACCTGTGTATTTGTTGGCGTGGAATACAAAATTTAATGGAATCTAGTGCCACGTCGGATATTTGTAGGGAAAGACATATTTCATAAATAATTGTATGTCCCACATACTTTTGGGTTTACTACATTATAGCCCCTAGCCTATTCTTAATGCGTAAATTTAACCCCGGACATGATTAAATTTGGAGTGACACTTGTGAAATTGAATTCAATTTCAATTTAAATGAATCATCTATACTCTAAACACTAAATAATAAATTCTAAATTATTATATATTCAAGCCGGATGAAACATAAATCATTCGAGCTGAGTGAACCATAAACTACTTGGATCGGGCCGAGCAAAAAAAAAATTGAATTGAAATTCAATTGCACCAAATCAAAATTGGTGCAAATGGTGCACAGGAGAATTTGCCTTACATTGAGGATTTTTTTTTAAAGTAATCAATTACAATAGTTTCATAAGCTAATCAATTTACAATAGCTCTTTCTACCACCAGACATGTAGCAACATCATTTCATCTCGCTGTAAACCAGAACCGAAACCACCACAAGAGGGGGACCACCCAAAACCGCAGCTCGGAACCGCAACCGCACCGCAACCTGAACCGCAACCACCACAAGAGGGGGAACACCATCCCACCACAAGAGGGAATAAATTTTCTCTCTCCGTATCTTGAACCCAAAATCTCGGATCTCAGATGGTGGAGCTCTAATCACTTGAACTATCCAAGTTTGACTTAAATTTGAGGTTAATTGCACGTGCCCCTTATATTTTGGAAATGTTGTCCGAAATTCCATCGTGTTTTGAAAATTATACGAAACGTTTATGTGTTTTATTAGATTAAGCGAATTCTTCTTTTTTTTTAAAAAAAATAGAGTAGTTCACGGCTTTATTAATATTCTCTATTATTTGTACCTCGTTTTTAATATTTGAAGTTTTGAGATTAAGATTAATACTATGCTATTAAGGACATAACAAGAAATAAAGAAAATAGATAAAATTATTAACTCGGGTTAAAAAAATAAATAGAGAATTCACTTGATTCAATAAATCACAGACGAATTTCATGTAATTTGCAAATCATGAGAGAATTTCACGTAATATTTTCAAATCCGAGGAGGTTTCATACAACTAATCATTAAATTTGATAAGAGTGAATCTCATGTGCATTCGGGTGCACAATGCACTCATAGTGCATTTTAGAAGCGTTAAACTATAAAAAACAGAAACGTGCAACTATTCCAAACAAAAGCATGCAATTATATTCTCATATTAATAGTTGTACTTTTCTATGTAAATAAGTCACACTTTTCAGCATAACAAATTGCACGCTTCTAAAATACACTATAAGTGTACGGTGCAGCCGGGTGCATATATAAGACCCACCCATTTGATAATGTACCTTATATGAATGGGGTATGTAATATATTATGTGTCATGACTTAGTTGAGTTGATTGAAGTTTTTAATTAATACTACTTCAATTTCTCTCGTCGTGCGTTTCAGGATAATATATTAATAAATATATTATGTGATCTAAAAGATGTATAATTTAATTCAATAAAAATATATTTATTCATTTTAAAGATTTAAAAATTAATTTTTATATATGCAATATGAATCTATATGGCAAAGTATAGTGTGAACACGTTTTACGGTGAAACTGGTTAAGGAGTGTGACTTTTATTACTAAAGAGTGTGACTTTTTACTGTAAAGGGTGTGACGTTTTACTTATAAAAGTATTCTTCATAAAAGTGAAAGTGTGTGACTTATATTACTAAAAGAAAGATCTATAAAAAAAAAAAATCGTTTTTACTAAACAAAGTTTTCAAAGATACCAACTCAATCTATATATATAAAAACAGAAACCGCCCTAAATTTCTGTTTTTTTATACTTTATGTTGATTTTATATATAAATTTGAAGTTGTTACAAGTGTTTCTTACATGTTGTAATTATAGAGTTTTTCTAAATTTATATTATTATGACATTTAAGTTAATTTTGCAACGATAACCGTGCATCGCACGGGATTAGTTACTACTAACTAGTGTCAAATTTAAAAGCACCAAAAATTTTAATTTGATAATGACATTGAATTCGGATTTAAAACAAAAAAGTAATTGCTAGTGGTGATATACATATATATACTTCTTCTGATAAAAAAAAATCAAATTCGTTTTAGTTTTATAGATATGCATGCATCTTTTTTTCCTCGATTTATTATATATCATATATATTTAAGCACAATTCAGATCTTTTATGATATGTATATATATATATATACTAGTTTAGAACCCGCGTGTTACGCGGAATTTTAAATATATCATATATATATAAATTTATATATTGATCATAACACTTATTATATTTTATATTGAAATTATATATTCGAATATAATAAATTTTAATTTTTGTTCATTATAAAATTGTTATAACATAGGCAATTCATTATATTTTATAAATAGTCATTTCATTAAAGTTTAATAAATTTTTTTTAATGATTATTATGATAATTATAAAATCCAACCACATTTTTATTAAAATAGTTATAAATATAAATTCTCTAAAAAAGAGTATATTGAATAAAGAAAATAAATAACAATAGATTTAGTAAATCTTCCTATTATAAATAATCAAACATAAACTATACTTTTGATTTTTCATCAAATTTAACACATACTTTTTTCTCTCTCCAAATTTAGCACATACTTTCACTTAATATTTAAAAACATCCCCCGAGTCATCATTTTCGACAAAATTTATCTTATGTGATCACTGGAGTTCGTCTGTCTTGTTAACGTGTAAATATTAAAATAAAAATAATAAAAAATATTGTGGCCTAAAATGAAGAAATAGTGAATCGAGATGTTTTTTATATCTCGCGTTTTCTAATTTAAGATGGTGATATTTTTATTTTTTTATATTTTAATATTTACACGTCAGCAAGACAGATGACCTCCAACGAATACATCAGACGAATTTTGCTGAAAATGATGACTTGGGATGTTTTTAAATATTAAATAAAAGTATGCGCTAACTTTGGAGAGAGAAAAAAACATATGCTAAAATTGATGAAAAATCAAAAGTATATGCTAGATTTGATTATTAAGCCTTTAATTTTTTTTAGTCAATCCTCATTATATTATTTACGGGTAAATTGTGTGAAACCCCCCTATGGTTTGAAAAATTGGTGTCAAACCCCCATGTGGTTTAAAAATTGCGTGAAGCCCCTTGTGGTTTTAAAAATGTGGTGTAAAACCCCCATTTTTGTTGGGATGATAGAGAGTGTACTACACTCACCCTTCATGATAATTTTGGTGTGTTTTCTTCATTTTTTTTATTTAAAAATGAAAAAATTACCATCAATTAATTATATTAAGTGGGGTTTGGCTCAAAGTCTTTATATTTTTATAATTTTAAATTTTTATATAGTTATTTAATTATTATCTATAATTTATTGTAAAGTGACGAGATAAATTTTTTTATTCCTCTCTGTATCTAATTATTATTAATATATCATTAAGTATATAATTTATATATTAATAATGAAGTTAGAAATATTAAGAAAAAAAATTACATTGAAATAAAAATATTAAGTCACAAAAACAGGGTTTTTGTGAAGTTGATTTTTGTCTCAATGTGTTAGTCCTAAATGATATATTATAGTTTGATTGGAAATGAAAGTCATATTTTGCTTCGATTTCATTTGCACAAGGAATGATTTTTTTTTTAAATGAACGGATTATTAATATATAAATTATATACTTAATGATATATTAATAATAATTAGATACAGAGTGGAATAAAAAAAATTGTCTCGTCACTTTACCATATTTTATAGATAATAATTAAATAACTATAAAAAAAATCTAAAGACTTGGAGTCAAACCCCACTTATTATAATTTAATGTAGGGTAAAAAAATTCATTTTTAAATAAAAAAGATGAAGAAAACACACCAAATTCTCATGAAGAGCGAGTGTAGTACACTCTCCATCATCCCAACAAAAATGGGGGTTTCACACCACATTTTTAAAACCACGAGGGGGTTTCACACAATTTTCAAACCACAAGGGGGTTTGACACCAATTTTTTAAACCATAGGGGGGTTTCACACAATTTACCCTATTATTTACACATCATTTCATGTATCTTATGTAACCAATATCATAATGCCAAATAATACAATATATAATGACATTTAGATGAGACTTTTTAATAATGTGACACATCATCCAAATGAAGGAGGAGACGACACATCAGCAGAAAAAACTCTCAATTAGTAGTATAGGGGATATATATTCATATATTGATCATAATACTTATTATATTTGATGTTGAAATTAATGTATTTGAATTTGATAAATTTTAAATTTTTGTCATATGAAAATTGTTATAATATAGGCAAATCATGATATTTTATAAATAGTCATTTCATTAAAGTTTAATAAAATTATTTTTTTCAATGGTTATTATGATAATTATAAAATTCAACCACATTTGATTAAAATACTTATATATATATATAAATCCTCTAAAAAACAAAAAGTATATTGAATAAAGAAAATAAATGACAATAAATTTAGTGAATCTTCATATTATAAAAAATTTCTTTTGTTTGATTTTTATTTTTTTTAGTCAATCCTCATTATATTATTTACACATCATTTCATGTATCTTATGTAACCAATATCATCAAGCTACATAATATAATATATAATGACATTTAGATGAGACTTTCTAATAATGCGACACATCATCCAAATGAAGGAGGAGACGACACATCAGCAGAAAAAACTCTCAATTAGTAATATAGGGGATGTATAAATTTAGTATCTTTTCTAGATACCTATATATAAATATATTTATAATCTCTATATGCAAAATTGCAATAAGATATAAATTGTCACATTTCTCATTCATTTTCCTCCATTCATTTTCTTCCATTCTATGTTCTCTTATTTATTTTTTGATATTGTCTTCTATAAAAATTCTTTGTTCGATTTTTTTGTTTTATTTTGCAGGTTCTTATTTTAATATAATGCTTCAAGAATCTTTGTCTTTTTCCATTAATCTATTTCTCAATTTCTCATAATATTTTCTTCCATTCAATTTCCAATGTTCGCTTTTTTTTTTACATTGTCTCCTCTTACAATATTTAGTATTGTATAATTCATGATAAATTTTTATTTTTTGTTTTACTAGCATATCACCCGTGCGTTGCACAGTCTGTGAGTATAAAATAAATATAATATAAAATATATTTAATTTTCATGTTAAATTAATTAGAAATAATTATTTTACGTATAGTTATAATTTTTTTCCCAACAGCACAGTTTCCATTCCTATTAAAAGACCGCGCGCGGCACAAAGGTGAAGTCCATCTTGAAGAAACCGAAACAGGGTGTCGGACCGATTGCTCTATGCGCTAGGATTGAAGACAGTCCAAACAAACGTGCTTCGAAAGGGGGCAATAACATTAACAATGTGAAGGAGGTTTCGAAAGAAGAATCTCCTGCTGCGATGGTCATGAACATTGCAGCTACTCGTGATTATATGAGGTTGGATTCGATGAAACCCCCTTGAGGGGGATTGGTACCAGGCATTTATTTTCATGATGTAAATGCTCTTTAGTCTTCTATTCTTTTGTCATTTTGGGGTTTTGGACCTGCTACCTTGGGTTTTTTTGGAAAATTCCTTGTAAGTTTGGCTTTGTACGGTTTTGAGGAATTTCATTTCAGAGTTTTGTGGATTTGCCCCGCTTTCTGGGCAGACTGTTGGCTTTTCAAGCCGGCTTTAGATTGCAGATTCAGGATGTTGGCTTTATTGTGTTTGTGGCCACGTGTTTGGCCTTTCCTTATTGTTTTTCTTTCCATTGGGCCTTTGTTGTTTGTTTTTACGCCTTTTTGGGCCTTCTGATTTGGGCTTTCTGGCCCCCTTGGTTATGTTTGTATTTCTGTTGGGCTGGTCCTCTTTGGGCTGCAGCCTCGTTGTGATCACCTTGGACCGGGTTATGGTCCCTCTTCTTTCTTTTTATTAAATCTTGACTTTAGTGATTTAGATGTAATGTTGATTTTTGAAAATTTTATTACTTTTGCAAAGAGACGTGGGAAATGAGTGACATTTTAACTGTTGAAAAAATTTACATTATTAAATAATACAAGTTTAAAAGGTATTGTTTCTTTTGAAAATTTCGAATTATTTTCTTATAAACCTCGTTGATCGTCAAATATTGTCGTCATCCCATATAAAAAAATTTAAAATATCTGCTTTAGTTACTTTCGACATGGCAACAACGTCTTCTTACCCAAAATTAATCTTCTTAAAAAGTTTTAAGGTTACGTAGTTGTCTCTAACTCTTATTAATGGTCAATACCATAAGATATCATTAATCGAAATTATATTCTCTAAAACTTTAAAGAGAATCTATCTATTATGTAAATCAAAGTTATTCCCAAAATCAACTTTTTGTCCTATGTTAGTCTCAATTAATATTTTCTCTTATGTGGGTATCGAGTTTTATAACAATCAATTTAATGTTATTTTACAATCTTTTATTCAACTAATAATTTAAGTCTAATGTTAATAGTGCTTGCAATTAATTTATAATAATTGGACTAATCAATTTAAATCTTAGATCATATAATAATCGTACAAATAAGTATATAAATCAAGCTTTATCACAATCACCTAGTCATGTCGTTTTACAATTCAACTAATAATTTAATTTTAAATTGTTTATTTAATAATTTAAGTCTAATGTCAATAGTATGCAATTAATTTATGGTAACTGGACTAATCATGATCTCATATCATACAAATAAGTATATAAATTATACATTTTCATATATATAATACTCCTCCGTCTTTTTTTTTATTGCTCAAAATTCAAAGACAAAAACTTGTGCGACATCGAGTTCACTATGAACTCTATTTTTTTAATATCAAAGTTATGTACAAAAATTATCACTGTTATGCATAAAAATTATAACAGTTATGCATAAAAATTATCACTGTTATGCATAAGAATTATCATTGTTATATACAAAAACTATCATTATTTGAAAATTAAAGCATATCTTGAACAATGATAAGTTTTGTACACAACAATGATAGTTACTGTGCATAATAATGATAAAGTTCATGTATAGACCTGATTCATATAAGTGTTACTCAAATTCAATAATGTTTGTCTTTTGTCATATACACAACATATCGATAAAGTAACTGTAGAGTTTCAATCTATCACCCAACAAATATCACTAAATTATATCTCATAT
Organism: Stenogyne calaminthoides; assembly: GCA_037126765.1. Lineage (NCBI taxonomy): Eukaryota > Viridiplantae > Streptophyta > Magnoliopsida > Lamiales > Lamiaceae > Stenogyne > Stenogyne calaminthoides. Next base: position 31,486,193 of record JBBCBC010000017.1, on the reverse strand, counting down.
CCTAATAATTACATACAAAATTAACTTTTTTTTGTCTCATTATCTGAAACGGACTAAAATACCCTTATAAAAAGTTTATTTTATTTCCTTCAAATGTTAATAAACAACTTTCTCATTAAACCCCGTGTTAAAGTCAATCTAATTAAAAAAGATCAAGGGAGAAATTGATTTTTAAAAAAATATGTATCCATATTAAATACACAATTTTATTATTTATATTATTAATTATTAATAAAAACAATTAATTTTCATGATAAATTTGTAATAATATTTTATTGTATAACATTTTATTATTAGATAGGTATACATAGATCTAGTTTTCGGTCAGCCCATACAGTGCTTTGCTCTGTTTGAAGTGGACCCCCTTCTAGTCGATGGTGGGTTCAGGTTCCTCGTATTATATGGTTTTTGGGTCGATTACCGAGGTATCAGAAAAAATGAATAGATCTAGTCCAAAAATAATATTAATAATTTAGAAATGACTCAAAATAAAATTATTTTAATCATCCATACACAACTCTTAAAATTTCATGAAAATTTTGTAACAATTTTTTTTGTTGCAAATTTTTATTTCTATTTTTTGTATAATATTTTGTTATTAGTTAGGTATAAATTGACCTAGTTTAAAATTTTTAAAAATATTAGAAAATACTCAAAAAAAATTTGTTGCAAATTTTTATTTCTATTTTTTTTATAATATTTTGTTATTAGTTAGGTATAAATTGATCAAGTTTAAAAAAATTTAGAAAATACTCAAAAATAATTAAAATATATGTGTTGTTGAAATGGAGATTTGAACCTTGAACCTCTCACATGCAAAGAAGACAAAACAAATTTAGCTATACCATTTGAGCTACATCCCATTAGATAATATTTTTAAAATTTTATGAGAAAATTTGTAACAATTGTTTTGACCAAATTTTGACCCAACATTTTGTTATTAGATATGTATAGATTTTGCAGGTTAATCTATAAAGAATATTGTGAGTTTTATTTTGCATGTTTTTATAATTTTAGTTGTCTTTTATGTAGATTCGTCTACTTACGATCTTACGATCTCTTTTGTGGATTAAGGTAACAGTGATATGTTCTTCGTGCAAAAATATTAGTTCTTTCAATCTTTTTCTGATGTTTCTTCCAGTCTTTTCCATTCTCTTTAATATTGATTTTTGTATTCAATCAACATATTTGTGGAATATGATCGAGAGTTTCCATTACAAGAGCACTGTTTGGATAGTTGAAGACTTTATCTACAAAGACGATTTTATTTTTTACGTTTTGGAAGAGTATAAATATATTTTATGTTTTTATAAGTTTTGGAGATATTTTTGCTTGATCTATATAATGTTTGATGTGACTAAAATAATAGATATCCATTTATTGGATCCACCCTAGTCACTCAAGTACAAGATTCGTGGAAACAAAAAAAGAAAAAATTAGACCCACAAACACAACAGAATCACTATTTCATAATGGATGACGATGATCAATTGAATGTGTGTTAATGTGATTAGCACTGTTTTCAGAACTGGGAACTGGCCATGGAATCGGTCCAATTACCCTCAAAAACCGTTTTTAATTTTAATGTAATATAGAGAATTTTTTAAAAAATATTGATATGGATCATTTTAACGGTTGGACCGCCGGTCCGACCGGTCCAACCGGTCCAACCGGTTGAATCGCCAACCGGTACCCAATCCGGTTTGATCGTCGGTTCGGTTATAAAAATACTGGTGATTAAGTGCAGGAAATTCATTTGTAGTCTTCGCAAGTTGCCACGTGAATTCTAGGCTCATTAGGAACTGTCAAAGGCCTCCTTGATTTATACATGTGCACCCCACATAATTTTTTAAAAGACATTTGTGTTCATTTTTGTATACTAAGCATAATCATTTTTTCCTTACCCGTTCTACAACAGATTTGCAAACTTTGTCTTAAGTTAGGGATTCGTGAATCAATTGCAGAATATGTAGATTTGACACATTTTTTTATTCCAATAACTCTTTAAGCAAGTATACTAATATACACCCTAATCAATTATGGGAAAAAAACATTCTACTACAAAGTTACACTAAATATTACAATCAAGTACAAAAGTGTAGAAAATTTGAAAAATTTGAACTAAAGTACAATCGTACTTTAGTTCAAATTTCTGTATTTTGTATCTGGTTGTTATTTGTACTCAAATCTTGTATCTAGTTGTAATTTTTTCATCAATTATTAATTCATATTTAGTGCATTTATGCACATAATTATATTTTTTATTATTAAATATATTATATACTATGTATATTATATTTTTTTTAATTAAAAAACCGCGTAACATGGAAACTAAACTAATATGTTGATATATAAGTCTAGAACAAGTTGGGTCACCATCGCTCAGGTTACTTGCACCTCCGATTTTGGTAAATACACCTTCATCTAATTTTTTTTTAAACAGACGCATAAAATATCTAAAATACTTTTTTTTTTAATTTTCGTTCCTCACGATAATTAGTAAATATACCTCTCGAATTGTTGCACAAACTATCGAGTAACATTCTCGTCTCCACTCCAATATTTTCATAAAAAAATTGTGAATCTGCAAAACTCCCCCCAAAACTCAAACTATTTGTCCTACATTGCATGCTGGTAAATACTCCTGGTCCCAGAAATACATATGTTGAGATGCAAGTCTCTATTTAAAAAAAAAAAAAAAAAACTAGTTTTATTTATATGGTGAATAGGATAATGTTTGTTGTTCATTTGATGTTTATTATGAATATTATTAGAAATAATGACTCTAAGGTTCACTTTTTGAGGGTGAGTGACTATAAGGCGTACATGTTTTGAATTGTGACTTTAAGGTACAAAATGTGATTATTTTGCCCTTAGAGTCAATTTTCACCCACAAAAGAAGTGGTCCCCCACTCAACCTCATTTCATTTCACGCACTCCTCAGTCCTCTCACTCTCTCTCTTCCTCTTCTCTCTCATTCTTCTTTCTCAGAACATCCCCCCTCTCTCTTTACAATTCGGCCGCGACCACATGACACCTTCCAACACAACAGCGGTGGTTGGTGGGGCAATGCGCGTCGATGCGTTGGTGGGGTAAACGACGGGGCCGCCGATTTGTGGTGTTTGTGTTGGAATTTACAAGCACGTAATACAAATAAAACATGCGCAGCGGAATAAACGAATTCACCAACATCGAATTACAATTGCATAATTGAAATAACAAAATACGTAAAAAATTCTTATAGTGCTTCGTAAGCAATCTCCTCAACTACGACATCCATGTAATCCCCGTTCACAGATCTACACAGATTTGCAAGCGTTGAATCCCCGTATGAATTTGCTAGGAAAATTCTATACTAGAGATTTTATGGATAGATTTAATTCTTGTGTGTATAATGAATTCCCAAGTATTCATATGTATATGAGAAGCCCAACTTAAATCTTAAACCATTTTTATTAGGAAATAAAATCCCTAATCTTACAAATCAAATCCCATGGATTTGATTTCCCTATATATATTTTCCTACAATAATATTCCATATATTATTTTTGGGATTCTCATTTAATTAAATCCAATTTAATTAAACAGTAATAATAATTAATTACAAATATAATTATTATTAATTCTTCATAAATGTTGGGAGATGAATTTAATAAGAGTTTTGATTAAGATCCCAAAACCCCTGAGTATGACATGTTCAGGATAATCTTGATAGAATAGAATCAGGATCAAGTTTCAATAGATATTAGGATTCAGGATTATCTGCATCATGTATAGTCAGCAGATATAGATCAAATAAATTTAAGAATACTGAAGACTCTGAAGACTCATAAGAAACATGAAGACTCAGAAGACTCAGAAGACTCAGAAGAATCACTCAGAAGACTCTGAAGAATCAGAAGAATCCTGAAGACTTAGAAGAATCCTGAAGACCCAAAGATCCTGAAGACTGTTTTGTACTGATCAAAAAGGACCCTGAACAATTTTTTTGAAAGAATAGTTTTATGTTCATTCCTAGTACAAAAAAACAGAATGTTAGATGTTTGTGGACATTAAGGAACATATCAGATCAGAAAGGTCAACTAAAAAGAGCCGTTTTACTTGTCTCTATTCAAAGAAAGATTCCAACCAATGAGGAGGCAACAACAACGTACTTCACTGACACTAAAAGCGACATCTCACTGAAGATATGTCAGGTCTGATATTCTCCAGTTCACAGAAATTGGTGATTGGCTACATGGATCCATATTTCCTAAAACATGCAAGGGAGTGTTCAAACCCTAAAAATAGTCGTTCATCAATAACCAGAAGAGGAAACTCTTGATGCTATCTCTTCCAACGGATAGTTTTTCAAGTGTGACCTTGGAGAAGTTGACTATAAATACCAGTGACCTTCACCATTGAGAGGTTACGGGAAATTACAGCAACTCAAGAGCTCATTCGTATTCTTGCAAATTGAAGCACTCGAAAACCCTAGAATTTCTCAAGTGTTTCACATTGGAGAGAGCTCATTTCACAAAGCCCAGATTTGATAGATTAATTCAAAGCTTAGAAGATATATCCTAACCTTTGCATTTGTTCTTATTGTAAAGGATATCTCACTCTAGTTGGAAACCAACCCAAAGCCAAACCCTTTGATAAGGTAGTTTGAGTGTGTGTGATTTGTTGGTGAGTTAGAGTTGTAAAGAGTGAGTAAGCTGCAGGTTAGCCAACCAGAAAACTCTAGAGAAGAAGTTAGTAAGCTACTTGTGGTAGTCTGAAAACTTGTGTGTATGATTGAGTTAGTAAGCTGCAGTGAGTCAGCCAGAAAACTTAAGGTAGAAAAGTGAGTAAGCTACAGTGAGTTAGCATGAAAGCTTTAGGAAATGTGTTAAGGAATTTCTCTGAAGATTAGATAGAGTGGACGTAGGAGCTTGAGTCTCTGAACCACTATAATTGCTGTGTTATTTGCTTTTTGTATTGCATCATATCTGTTGCATAATTTTTCACTGAAAGCATATTTACTGATATTCAGTTGGAACCAATCCACTGAACCTGCATCAAGTTGATCACAGCCTTAACCACTATTTTATTAAAGGAAGAAGATTTTTAGCAAAGTTAAAACGAGTATAAACTTAGGGCCAACCATTCCGCACTCTTGATTAACTAGAACAGATAGTTACCAAACTGGATTAACTCTACAGAGTGTTCAGTAAGATAATTATCTGATCCAAGCTTCTCAGGATATCTGATAAACTCAGGACCAGTTGGGCTAATCTGAAGCTTCTGAAAGCAGCTCAGGATCACTGTCTCAGTAGACTTTGACTCAGGGCAATTTGTGCTTCTCAGGGCAAAATTCTCAAGACATCCTGTCCCATCTGATCTCAGTGAAGAAAAGTTTTAAAATTCACTAAACACGTGTATTCCCCCCCATACACGTGTAAGACTCATTTGCACCGGGACCAACAATAAATTAAATATTAAATCCTGTTGGTCCCGTGAAAAACCCATGTAATTTTATGAAAAAATCATGTAATGCATATAAAACAGGGGTAAGGGAATAGTGATTCCAATTTTTTTTATGTCGATGTGGTTTGCTTATAACCAAATGCATATGACAAGTAAGAACACAAAACAATAAAGAACACAACAAAGTATAGTGGTTTGGAGACTCAAGCTCCTACGTCCACTCTCCCTTATCCGCAGGGAAATTCCTTCAACTCACTCGCCAAGTTTATTGTGTTAGTCAACACAGTACAATCAGATATTTATAGACCTCTCACTCATGTTGGGGAATAATTTGCACAGATCTATTCGGGGTGAATATTTAAATACAAATTTAATTCTTATAATTATTACTAGCATGAATTAATCATATATTAATTCAAATAATAATTCAACAACATATCATGCATATAATTAATTCACGTAAATCCTACGCATGCGGAATTCTACGAGTTTACGTGAACGTACCTCTTGGGATGACAGTGATCTGGCTGATTAGACTAACCAAAAGAGCTTCTCAAGTATTCCCTTAATCATTGTTCGACTATCCGGTGGTAGGACACTTGTGAACAATTAACAAAAGGAAAATAAATTATGTTGCACCACCTTTGTGGATTTACTAATTTTTCCAGCACATGGAATTGTACTTGGGAATGAAAGAGCCATCCCCTATTTATAGAGCATAGGTGGTCGAAAATTGTGGCAAAAAATAATGTGGGAAAATCTTTTCTTGATCTCCAAGAAATCTTGAATATATCTCCTATATTCTTTTTTCCATAATTATAATATTCCACAAAATCCCACCTACTCTATTTTTATGGATAATTTCGAAAATAATGGGCAAGATTCCAAGATTTGGATCTTCTTGAATTTATGAGATATTCTTGTATTTCAAGAAATACATATCTTCCATAATATCTTTTCAAGAAAATCAAGAAAATCTTTCTTGCCCTTTATCTTTCAAAATTTTCGAAAATTCTCTTATAGATAACCAAGTGGGAGATTTCTTGAATTTAATGAGATAATCTTGTATTCCAAGAATACATATCTTCATTCCATAACAAAATTCAAAGAAAATCTTTCTCCCCTTTTACCCATAAATTTCGAAATAAATGAGGAAAAATAAGCAACAATATTTATTTTATTTTAAACACCTTTTTCAGTTATTGGACTATATGTTGGGCTACTCAGGGGGCCTTTAGGAGAATTAAGATTGGACCTTCCAATGGATCTCGAATTATCAATATTGAGCCACAATATTATTCAAGCCCATAAATATTAATTAATCCCACTACATAATTAATATTGCACTATCCATCTTAACCCATATTACTGTTAATATGGCTCCCGGTTATTATTTCCCGTGTTTTTAAGGTTATCTAGCCCATTAATTAATTCAAGCCACTGAAATAGCTTTTCATTAATTAATATCTTTTGTCCTTGGTCAAGGAACGGTTCAACATTATTATCTATACCGGAAATAAATTCCACTTGCAAGATTTGGTATAATAAATCTTATGAACCTCCCAAGGGGGCAAATCAAACGAGCGTACTCGCACACGATTCTTCTTATTAAATCTTAGCAATCGCATGTGACCAGTAATATTGCCCAAGATATAAAGTATTGAATCTCATTGATTCTCTACCCGTTATAAGTCAAAGAAATAATTACTAACCACACGCTATCCTACTTAAGGGACGAAGATTAAGAAATAACGAACCACTGAGGTCTAATTCTTCCTGGTTCAGTGCTGAAGAATTTATCCTCCTGTAGGTCCTGTTCAGTGCATCAATCATGCACTAGTGTAATCTTTTGGTCAAGACAAGCCAATCTGAGCCTTACACCTCAACCTTTCACGATGGGTCGTTCATTTCCATCTAGGTAGTGAACCACGTACTTTTAGTTACAAGGGACTGTTAATTTAATCCTTTGTGATCTGGTATCACTAAATTAACTACAATGTAACACGTAATGATTATTGAACAATTATGCAATAAATATATGTAACATTCAATGATATTTAAAGCATCAGTGATAAATAATTTATTTCAGTAAATAAGACATAAAATTCAGTTTGGTTATACAAAGTAAAAGCATACTTTCCAGTATAATCCCAACAATCTCCCACTTATACTCAAAGTCTGCTTTTAAGTATACTACAACATGTCTCGTGTAGTCCGTGACATCTAATGTCACCTACACGAACCTAATAATTTCTCCCACTTATACTCAAAGCAGATTGGCAACGGTCTTGACACCCATTCCTTCCACATGTCTCTCGAATGTATTCAGAGGCAGACCCTTTGTGAATGGATCTGCTAGGTTGTCCTTAGACGCTATCTTTGCCACATCTATATCTCCTCTCTTAACGATATCTCGTATAAGATGGTATTTCCTTTCAATGTGTTTGTTGGCCTTGTGGGCTCTTGGTTCCCTTGAATTTGCAACTGCTCCGGCATTGTCACAATAAACAGTGATTCTGCTGGGCAAATTCGGAACTACGTCCAAGTCCACTAGGAAGTTCTTGAGCCAAACCGCTTCTTTCGCTGCCTCGCAAGCAGTTACATATTCGGTTTCCATGGTAGAATCTGCGAAGCATTTCTGCTTAACGCTTCTCCATGTCACGGCTCCTTCCCCATGCAAAACACATTACCAGAGGTAGTTTTTCTGGAGTCTATGTCTGATTGGAAATCCGAGTCCGTGTAGCCGATGGGGATTGGACTATCTGACTGATAAACCAACATTCTATCCCGAGTTCTTTTCAGATACTTCAGAATGTTTTTAAGCGCCATCGATGATCTTTCCGGGTTACTTTGATATCTTGCCACCATGCCAACGGGTAAAGCGGATATCCGGTCTCGTCTGTGACATTGCATGCGTAAAAGGTCCGACAACCGAAGCATAAGGAATGCCTTTCATGTCATCTATCTCCTTTTGCGTCTTAGGGGACATTTTCTTGGATAGATAGATTCCATGTCTGAAAGGTACGAAGCCTTTCTTGGAATCTTGCATGCTGAATCGTTTCAAGATAGTGTCTATGTATGAAGCTTGCGATAAGCCTATCATCATTTTCTTGCGATCTCGAGTGATCTTGATCCCAAGGATGTGTCCGGCTTCCCTAAGTCCTTCATATCAAAATCGTTTTTGAAAGCCATGCCCTTACGTCGATAACACCTTCACATCGTTCCCGATGATCGAATGTCGCTCACGTATAATACTAAGAATACCAATGCGATTCAACACACTTTTTTGTACACACAACTTTTCGAACTCATTTTGGTCGAACCCATAAGACTTTATAACATGATCAAAACATTGGTTCCAAGCTCGATGCTGTTTGAGTCCGTAAATGGACTTCATGAGCTTACAAACTAGGTGTTCTTGGCCTTTTTCAATGAAGCCTTGAGGTTGTTGCATATAGATCTCTTCATCAAGACTTTTCGTTAAGGAAAAGCCGTCTTGACATCCATTTGCCAGATTTCAAAGTCAAGATCTTGCAAAGAATCGATAAGAGAATCTGAGATGGACTTAAGCATGGCTATGGGCGAAAAAAGTTTCCTCATAATCGATCCCTTCTTTCCGAGTATAACCTTTACGCCACTAGTCTTTGCTTTGAAGGTTTCCACCTTCCCGTCCGGTCCTTTTTTCTTGTACACCCACTTGCAACCAATGGGTTTGACCCCATTAAGTGGTTCGACTAGCTCCCACACTTTTTTATGAAACATAGAACCCATTTCGGCTTTCATTGCTGTTTGCCAAGAATCTGCATCCTTATCTTGGATTGCCTCGTCATATGTCCATGTCTGATTAAATCTTGTCCGGAATCAAGTTCGAGGACTCTCTATATTCCCATGAATCTCTCGAATTTGTTTAACAACCCTTCCACTACGACGAGGTTCCGGTTGTGTAAGTGTGTCGTTTGGTATATCATCTTGTACAGTTGGCATTGAGGTTTGCCTCCTTAGCTCATTTAAGATAATCTCACTTCTGGGTCTTCTTTCGTTCATATATTCTTCTTCCAAAAATCTAAAGTGGGTGCTTATGACCACCTTTTGATCTTCGGGACCATAGAACATACACCCTTTTGTTCCCTCGGGGTATCCTACAAACAACCTTAATTCTGATCGAGGATCCAATTTTCCGGTTTCCTTGTCCAACAAGTAGGCCGGACACCCACAAATTCTGATGTGTCTCATACTAAGCTTGCGCCCAGTCCACAATTCTTTGGGAGTTTTGGGAACCAATTTGGATGGAACCAAGTTCAGAATGTAAGCTGCTGTTTCCAAGGCATGACCCCAGAACGACTTGGGAAAATCCGCATAGCTCATCATAGATCTAACCATTTCCAAAAGAGTTCTGTTTCTTCGCTCTGCAACCCTGTTTTGTTGAGGGGTTCCAGGTGCAGTGAGCTGGGATGCAATCCCTTCATCGGATAAGTAGTTCAAAAACTCATCGCTGAGGTATTCGCATCCACGATCGGATCGTAGAGACTTGATACATTTTTCCCTATGATTCTCTGCTTGAGCCTTAAATTCTTTGAATTTCTAAAAGGTCTCAGATTTATGCTTCATAAGGAAAATATAACCGTACCTTGAGTAATCATAAATAAAAGTGACAAAATACTCATAACCTCCTCTTGCTTTTGTTGACATTGGACCACATACATCTGTGTGAACGATCTCTAACACTTCTTTGGCTCTATTCCCCTTGGCTCCAAATGCCCTCTTGGTCATTTTACCCTCCAAACATGATTCGCAGGCTGGAATTGGTTCAACTTGGAGAAGCTCCAGTGAACCGTCTTTCACCAACATTTGGATCCTCTTTGGATTTATATGACCTAATATTAGATGCCAAAGAAGTGTCTCGTTCACGTCTGATGAACGTTTTCTTTTCTCGGAAACACAGTTGATGTGGTATAGGATGTATTTCGTGAGTGGTGTGCACAGTTAATTGTATAGAGATTATTCGACAATGTTCCATGGCAGATAAATTTATCAAAAAGAGAAATGGTAACAACTTTATTAAAAGTAACCAAATATCCATCATAAAAAAGTTTAGAAACTGAAATCAAATTCTTTCTAAAATTCGGAACGTAAAGAACATCTCTTAAAATTAAAACTCTATCTTCAAAAGACAGGTGCACTTCTCCCACTGCTTCAGCTGCCACTCTCGTAGCATCGCCCAGTGTGATGAGGATCTCACTCCCACTAAGTTGCCGGGTCCGTTTGAACCCCTGTAAAATGAAACAAACATGATCAGTGGATCCCGTATCCACCACCCATAAATGGGAGGCATACGCCGCTAAACAAGTTTCAACAACTAGTGCGTGAGAATTACCTTTCTTTCCATTCCTTTTGGGTCTGGAACAGGCTGACCTCCAATGTCCCTTTTCACCGCAGTTGAAGCACTTCCCCTTAGCTGGCTTGATCACACCTCCACCCTTCTTCACCTTCTCTTTGCCATTGGCAACACTTGAGTTCACTTGCTTGTGGCCTTTGTCCCTTTTCTTGTTCTTACCACCCTTGGCCTAGAAGAAGAAGGGGTCCATTTGCCACCAAGGCTTGGCTCTTTTTCCCAATATCGCCTCCGCCGAGATTAAAGCTTACCAACGGTCGGGCATCGAGAACTTCGATTATTCATCCGGTAGTTCAACTGAACTGTTCAAAACTTTTCGGCAGAGAGTGGAGCACGAAATCGATTTGGGTCTCGATATCGTATTCAGTGGCCAAGAACCTCAAGTTTATTAAGGTGAGCCATCATCGGGAGAACGTGCTCCCTTACGGCGTTCCCTCCACCATTTTCATAGAGAGCAAGTCCTCATGGTGATCGACGAGCCCCACGGTTACGATGTTGAAACATCGCTTTAAAGACTAGTCATGATGTCTGCAATGGTCTCAACGTTCTGGGTGTTGGTGTTGCAACACATCGACATAAAGCCAAGATGGTACACTTTGCCATTTCGTTGGAACGCCTCGGTCGACATACTCTTTTTCTTAACCGTTTTAGTGGACTCATCTTTTGGCTTTTCTGGTTTAGGTGTGGTGAGAACCCAGTTATGGCTTTGTGCAGTGAGGACAATAGTAAGTTTACGATTCCAATCAACAAAATTTTCTCCAGTGAGCAAATTGCCTTTAAGTATATTGAATAGTGGATTAAAAGGTTGCGACATGATGAACTGAAATAAACAATAATATGCATAAGCACATATATATCACAAGGTTCGATCACATGCATCATATTAAAATCTCAAAAAAAATATGAACATGCATCAACCAACATCTCAAAACAGTTTAAATAAGCCACGTGGGGTGGTTCATTATTTAAACACATTCAAGCAGGTTACAAACAAGAACAGTTACAAACCTTTAATATCCAGATTAATAGTTGGCTCCCACTTGACCATTATAAAATTGACAGGGACTTCGGGGAAGTATATGCATATCAATTTTATACCTAAGTAATAAACATGATTAAATACAGGATTATTATTTCGTATTAAATGAGCCTCGTGGGGAGGGTCATCGTCGCCACTAATAATAACCCACAATCATCCATTTGGAATTCATTCATGTGAAAGCTATCTTTTGACCGTCCCGTGGGGGGAATTTCTCCAAAAGAATTCACAAATAAATAAATCATGGAGGTCAAAATTATTTCAATTTTATTATCCGGAATAAAATTGTCAATTAATTATTTAAACATACTTAGTAATTTTTGAAGGTGAGATTTTTCATTGGGCAACTCTCATGCAAACACATTTAAACAAATTAAATAAAGCATAAGAAAGCACAATAATAAATCAAGCAAAACAGAAAAATAAACATATTGGGCACAAATTATCCAATTGTCATGGTTTGATTTTTCTTGGCTTGATCTTGAAGAAACGCCGTCTTGAATTTCTCCCACTCGATCGTCTCGAAAAAAACTCCCATCTCGAACGCCACGCCAAGTAGCGCGCGGCAAGGATGCTGCGCCCACATCCGTGACCCACTTGGCCAAGTTCGGCTCCCACGCACCTCGGCAAGGCCGTCAATTTCGTCGCGCCCGTAGACGCCCTCGGCAGCGGGGGTCTGTAGCTCCTCGGCGAATCACTTAGACGCGCCTGCCCTTGCCACACTTTCGCCGTGGCTTCGGCTGATCCGCGTGTCTCCGATAGCGCCAGCCTTCCATCATCCGATCCGCCGTCCGCTCCGCTTCCGCTGGCCATATTGCATGGTGCCGCCCGTCTTGTATATTTCCTCCTATCATCTCGCCTCGGCCCGGCCCCGCGCCCGGCTGCTGCCTGCGCATGTCCGCGTCGCCGCGTGCCTCCTTGGCGTTTACCGTTTTTATGACGCCGCCTACGCCCGATTCTGGGTTTTATCCTTTAATTCTTCGTCTCCGTCCTCGTTTTTGATCCGGTTACAATTTATTTACAAAAAATAAATAAACCTAGATCTAGACTAGTCTATTACATTGATCGAATCAAACAAATCCTAATCTACTCGTGGATTTTCTCACGAGGCAAAATGAATCCGAACGAATCGAATTAAAAACCACAATTTATATGCATGCATAAATAAACACATTAAATTCCATGACAATTGGATACCTGCAAAAACAGATCTAGCAATTCTACTATCCAATTTCAAATTTAATGTCAACGAATTAAATTACAATTTAAAAAATTCAGAGCCCGAAACCGTGGCTCTGATACCAGTTGTTGGGGAATAATTTGCACAGATCTATTCGGGTGAATATTTAAATACAAATTTAATTCTTATAATTATTACTAGCATGAATTAATCCTATATTAATTCAAATAATAATTCAACAACATATCATGCATATAATTAATTCACGTAAATCCTACGATGCGAATTCTCTGAGTTTACGTGAACGTCTTCTCTTGGGATGGCGTTGATCCGGTGATTAGACTAACCAAAAGAACTTCCCAAGTATTCCCTTAATCCTTGTTCGACTATCCGGTGGTAGGACACTTGTGAACAATTAACAAAAGGAAAATAAATTACGTTGCACCAGCTTTGTGGATTTACTAATTTTTCCAGCACATGGAATTGTACTTGGGAATGAAAGAGTCATCCCATATTTATAGAGCATAGGTGGTCGAAAATTGTGGCCAAAAATAATGTGGGAAAATCTTTTCTTGATCTCCAAGAAATCTTGAATATATCTCCTATATTCTTTTTCCCATAATTATAATATTCCACAAAATCCCACTTACTCTATTTTTATGGATAATTTCGAAAATAATGGGCAAGATTCCAAGATTTGGATCTTCTTGAATTTATGAGATATTCTTGTATTTCAAGAAATACATATCTTTCATAATATCTTTTCAAGAAAATCAAGAAAATATTTCTTGCCCTTTATCTTTCAAATTTTCGAAAATTCTCTTATAGATAACCAAGTGGGAGATTTCTTTAATTTAATGAGATAATCTTGTATTCCAAGAGTACATATCTTCATTCCATAACAAAATTCAAAGAAAATCTTTCTCCCCTTTTATCCATAAATTTCGAAATAAATGAGGAAAAATAAGCAACAATATTTATTTTATTTTAAACACCTTTTTCAGTTATTGGACTATATGTTGGGCTACTCAGGGGGCCTTTAGGAGAATTAAGATTGGACCTTCCAATTGATCTCGAATTATCAATATTGTGTTGGGGATTCATTCCCCAACATATTGAGCCACAATATTATTCAAGCCCATAAATATTAATTAATCCCACTACATAATTAATATTGCACTATTCATCTTAACCCATATTACAGTCAATATGGCTCCCGGTTATTATTTCCCATGTTTAAGATTATCTAGCCCATTAATTAATTCAAGCCACTGAAATAGCTTTCCGTTAATTAATATCTTTTGTCCTTGGTCAAGGAACGGTTCAACATTATTATCCATACCAGAAACTAATTTAATTTGCAAGATTTGGTATGATGAAGCTTATGAACCTCCCAAGGGGGCAAATCGAACAAGCGTACTTGCACACGATTCTCCGTATTAAATCTTAGCAATCACATGTGACCAATAATATTGCCCAAGATAAAAAGTATTGAATCTCGTTGATTCTCTACCCATGATAAGTCAAAGCAATAGTTACCAATCCCACATGATCCTATTTAAGGAACGGAGATTAAGAAATAACGAACCACTGAGGTCTAATTCTTCCTTGTTCAATTCTGAAGAATTCATCCTCCTGTAGGTCCTATTCAGTGCATCAGTCATGCACTAGTGTAATCTCTTGGTCAAGACAAGCCAATCTGAGCCTTACACTTCAACCTTTCACGATGGATTGTTCATTTCCATCTAGGTCGTGAATGGCGTATTTTTAGTTATAAGGGACTGTTAATTTAATCTTCTGTGATCTGGTATCACTAAATTAACTACAATGTAACACGTACGATTTATTGAACAGTTATGCAGTAAATATATGTAACATTCGATGATATTTAAAGCATCAGTGATAAACAATTTATTTCAGTAAATAAGTCCGAAATTCAGTTTTTGATTATACAAAGTAAAAGCATACTTTCCAGTATAATCCCAACAACTCAAACGGGACTTATCTCCCTCCACGGGATTACCTACAGATGTTTAACGAGTTCTCACTCAACTGGACTTATCACCCTTACGGGTTCGCCTCTGGACTTATCACCCTCCACGGGATTGCCTCTCAACTACCTCACTTAACCACTAACTCTCTCTCAAGAAAGGGGTTTGGGTTTGGTGTTGTCTCCAACTAAGTTGAGATTTTCCCTTACAATGGTTTAGCCTTTATGCTAAGTTTGGGAAAATCTCTCTAAGCTTAGGATATATCATGTGTTGCTTAGATTGAGTTTTAGAACACTCATGGATGTATTTGTATATCTACAGATTTGTGTTCTATGGTGGGAATGCTTGAGTATATGGATCTTGGCTCTATAACATTTTTCCACACATAATTTGATGGAAGAGCTTGTATTTATAGTGTGGATTTGATGTTACCGTTGGAGAAAGTCGCATTCAAATCCATACTATTCTGGAGTTTCTGCAGTTTTTTGTCAGGCTTTTTGACCGCCTCTGATTGGTCCACGTCAGCATTCAGGATCCTTCTGAGTTTTCAGGATCCTTCTGAGTTTTCAGGATCCTTTTGAGTTTTCAGGATCCTTCTGAGTCTTCAGGATTCTTCTGAGTCTTCAGGATCCTTCTGAGTCTTCAGGATCCTTCTAAGTCTTCAGGATCCTTCTGAGTTTTCAAGATCCTTCTGAGTTTTCAGGATCCTTCTGAGTTTTCAGGATCCTTTTGAGTCTTCAGGATCCTTCTGAGTCTTCAGGATCCTTCTGAGTTTTCAGGATTCTTCTGAGTTTTCAGGATCCTTCTGAGTTTTCAGGATCCTTCTGAGTTTTCAGGATTCTTTACTCAGCAGACTTCTCTTCAGCGGACCTTGTCTGATCAGGCATACTAACACTCAGGATACTGGGTTAAGCTCTTCTGACTTCAGACTAGAGATGTTAAACGGGCCGCGGGCCAACGGGCCGCGGGCCAACGGGCCGGGCCGGGCTAACCGAGTTTTTTCCAGGGTTAGGGCTTAGGTATCTATAGCCCGTTTAACACTGGGCTTTTTTTTGGCCCGGAACCGGCCCGAGTTTATCGTCTTTGGCGGGCTTAGCTTCGGTGGCCCAGATAATTATTTATTTATTATTATTATTAATTTTTTAAGGTTCATTTTTATAACAAGCACAATTGCCCAAACCCAAAGTATAAGAAGAAAGATAAATGGGCTGCTGGGCTGAAAAATAACAAAAAGATTCAATCCCTACTCCCAAGTCCCACCAGACCACTCGCCCGCTCTCTTGAGTCTCTTCATCCATTTTCCTCTTCAATCGGCCGCTCTCTTCCTCCATTTTCCTTTTCAATTGGTCGCTCTCCACGACACCAGGCCACCCGTCGCCAGCATTTTCCTCTTCAATCGCCCGCTCTCCACGACACCACTCGCCAAAGCCACTGCCGCCACTTTCCCCGCCTGTCTCCCAACCCACATTTGCCCGGCCCATGTCGCCCGACCCTCTTACAAATTTCACCCCGCCCTTTTTCTTCCTCACGCCTCTGGTAAAGTTACTCTCCCCTTCTTTGTTTAACGCAAGAATCAAAATTTGTTATATTGAATTTGTGTACATCCAATATTGGGGAAAACAAGAGCAGATGCATTGCTCTGTTTATTTCATTTCATCTCAGAAATACAATGTTGAAATGTAAATACAATATTGGGGAAAACAAGAGCAGATGCATTGCTCTGTTTATTGCTCTGTTTATTTCATTTTAGGGATGCAAATATGCAATTGATATTATGGATATTATGTACATAGATGCGTGTTTTAAGGCATCTCAGTATGTGTTGTGTGTGTTTTTAATACATATATTTACTGTACAGCAGATAGGGGAGGAAATATGGCTGTTACATTTAATTTTAATGCATCCAACATATGATCCTTTACATTTAATTTTAATGCATCCATTCCAACATATGATCCTAATGTATGTATGTAATTGCAGTTTTTCATTTTGGGGATTCAATGGATTTTGAAAGTCAAGCTCAAGCAACTGATGATGATGTAGAGATCTTGGATTCAACTCCCACCGAGGCTACTGTCACAGATGGTGAAAAAGATTCAAAGAAAGCAAGAGTCACCACTTCTGAAGCTTGGAACTATTTTGTTAAACTCGATAATGGACTTATTTTGTTCTATAATATCTATTGGACTTATTTATGGTTAGAGTTAAATACTTAAGTTGTGAACTTGTGATAGTTGTAATATATTTAATATGCATTTGGATTGTATTTAAAAAAAAACTGTGTGGCCCGCCCGTTTAGCTCGAGCCCCGCTAGGGTTAGGGTTAGGTTACGGCTCTTAATGGCCCGTTTAAAAGTGAACCGCTAAGGCCCTAACCCGTTTAGGCCCGTGGCCCTGTAGGGCTGGCCCTAATGGGTTAGGGCTGGCCCGTTTAACATCTCTACTTCAGACATCCTGACCATCAGGTCACTTGCTCTTACTGATTTGCTCAGCTCATCAGTTATCTCGGAACTCATCCTACTCATCTGATCTCGATCAGCTTCGTCTGCAGCCTCGTCCGATTTCAATCATCTTCTTATGATTTCATGAGTTCCCCCTCAACTTGTTCTCTCGTTCCCCCTCAACTTGTTCTCTCGTTCCCCCTAAACTTGTTATCTGTAGATTAGCTTAAATATTACAAGTTGATAATGTTTTGGCATAATTCATCAAAACTAAAATATCCCAACAAATCTAATTTAATACTTAATCAACCAACTATAATCTGTAAAGGGGAATTACTTGTTGTGTGACCCATAGGCCAATATATATCGAGCAATTAGTCAAACTAACGGTCTTAATTGAACTATAGACAATAAATCAGACATTCTCAATATATAAGGTACGTTGCGAGGTATTTGCAACAACCTATAACATTACGTGGGCTATTGTGATAATATTCTTTCATTCGCGAATGCCCGATTAAATCTTGAACATGATGAAGTGTCTATTCAAATAATTTAATCATATTTTCTCATTACGCTAATTGATCACGTTTGTCACATTTGGACACAAAGTCCAAACGTGAATGACTAATGATCCAATTAGTATGAGAAGAAGAGCACTCTCTCTAAATCCACATTGAGGAATGAATCCTTTTCTGGCTCAACTATCACGTATATGCATTTCATGATGAACTCAATCCATGTCATATCTACCCATTATGGGTGCAAGCGTCGGTCATGGTCAAAGTTCTGTTGGAATATACTAACACGTAATACATGCGTAGTGAAAATAAACAGTTCACCAACAATGAACAGTTAATTGCATAAATCGATTACGTTAAACATAAAGAGAATCCTTACAGTAATTCATAGGTAGATTTCTCAACTGTGGTATCCACGTAATCCCTGTTCACGGACTTGCACAAATTTGCCAGCGTTGAATCCCGAGATGAATTTGCTAGGAAAATTCTAACTCTAGATTTTATGGAAAAATTAGGTTTCTTGTGTTGTATAATGAATCACTAGGATCTCATATATATAGAGAAAGTCCAGCTTAAAGATTAAGCAATCTTTATTAGAGAGATTATTTCCTAATCTTGCAAATCATATCTCCAAGATATGATTTCCCTAAATATATTTCCCTACAATAATATTCCATATATTGTTTGGGATTCCTATTTAATTAAATCTAATTTAATTAAACAGTAATAATAATTAATTCTAAATTAATATATTATTAATTAATTCTCCATAAATTAAATATTAAATCCAATTTAACATTTAATCAACCAGCTACAATCCGTAAAATGAAATTACTTGTTGTGTGACCCATAGGCACTCATATATCGAGTGATTAGTCAAACTAACAGTCTTATTGAACCCAAGACAATAAATTAGACATTCTCAATATATGAGGTACGTTGGGAGAAAAGTGCAACTACCTGTAACTAAAACATGGGCTATTGCGATATCTTCCTTTCATTCATGAATACTCGATTAGTCTTGAACATGATGAAGTGTCTATTCAAATAACTTAATCATATTATCTCTAATCACTAATTGATCATGTATGTCACACTTAGCCACAAAGTCTAAGTTGACGTGCATCGACCGATGACTTAAATCCAATTATGATGAGAAGATGAGTATTCTCTCTAAATCCACATTGAGGAATGAATCACATTCTTGGCTCAACTACCACGCAGATGCATTTTGTGATGAACCCAATCCAAGCCATATCTACCCATGGAAGGGTGCAAGCATCGGTCATGGTCAAAGTTCATCACTCCACACATGTCGTGCGTATTGACCTCAAGTCAAAGGAGCATTGCATTGCTCCCACTAACCGAGACACCCATAGACACATATTGTGGAATTACATCAAACAGTTTCTCGGATGGGTATACCAATACCCTCTAAGGCATCTGTGCATCCATCATGAGATACCTAGTATCTTTTAGTAAGTGAGATCTTACTACATTCTCTAAGAGTATGATGCAGATCGCACACCAATCTTAATTGCATCATCAATATCTCATTCTTGATGATCCTTGATCGGGGCCATTTAAGAATCATGCTTAAGCCATCTGAGTTCTCACAACCTCAATGACATCAATGACTCATGGGAACACAGATATGAACAAATGCAAACAATCAAACATAATATTCTAATAAGTGTAACGCCATACATATAATATTAAACAAACAATAATACTAAATTAATACTGAATATTATCTTAGCATTATGTTCTTACAAAGAATTGTCTCTAGGACACTAATACTAACAAGTTCACCACTCCATACACGTCATGCGTATTAACCTCAAGTAAGAGGAATATCACATCGCTCCCACTAATCGAGACACCCGTAGACACTTAAATGGAGTAACATCAAATGGTTTCTCAGATGGATATACCTTCAAAGGTATCTGTGTTGTTAGGGAATTAATTGCCCGGATCTATTCGGGTTGAATATTTAAATATAAATTTAATTCTAACAATTATTACTAGCATGAATTAATTATATATTAATTCAAATAATAATTTAACAACCAATCATGCATACAAGTAGTTCAAGTAAATCCTACGCATGCGGAATTACTACGGGTTTACGTAAACTAACCTCTCGGAGTGACAACCGTTGAGAAGATGGATCCCGTTCACACGAACACACCAAAAGGTCTTCTCAAGTATTCCCTTGTCCTTGTTCAACAATCCGGTGGAAAGAACACGCGAACAATTTTACAAAAGGAAAAATAAAATTATGTTGCACCACCTTTATGGATTTCTAAATTTTTCCAACACATGGAATTGCCCTTGGGGATGAAAAAATTCATCCCCTATTTATAATACTAGGGGTGGCCGATTTTTTCACTAGGAATAAGATGGGAAATCTTTTTCTTGATCTCCAAAAAATCTTGAATATATCCAATATATTCTTTTCTCCATAATTAAAATATTCCATAAAAATCCCACCTCCTTATATTAAGGGGTTTTCAAAAATATCTCAATAAATAGGGAAGAAATAGGATCTTTGACTTTTCTTGAATTTATGGGATAATCTTGTATTTCAAGAATACATATTCCATAAAATCTTTCCAAGAAAATCAAGAAAACCTTTTCTCTTTCTTCCTTTATTATTTTCGAAAATTTTGGAAAAATAAGCAACAATAATTTATTTTATTTTAAACTCCTTTTTCAGTTATTGGACATTATGTTTGGGCTACTTGAGGGGCCTTTAGGAGAATTGAGATTGGACCTTCCAATGGACTTTGAATTTTCAATATTGAGCCACAATATTATTCAAGCCCATAAATATTAATTAATCCCACTACATAATTAATATTGTGTTGAGAGATGAATTTTAATAAAGATTTATGATTTTGATTAGATCCCAAAACCCCTGAGTATGACATGTTCAGAATGATCTTGATAGTTGAGTCAGGATTCAGTTTTAGAATTGTCAGGATGTTATCTGCAGAATGTATAGTCGGAGATATAGTTCGTGATAATTATTTGAAGACTTCGATGGGATCTTGAGTAACGAAGACTCAACAGAAAAACTTCGAGACATCGGTCAAGATAAACTACAAAGATTCAAAGACCACAAGACTCGGAAGACTCAAGACACAAGATCAAGACCGAGAAACTAAAGATCAAAAAAATATCGAAGGCGATAATTCTTGATGACTCAAGAAAGTCTTGAATGCTCAGTATGAACCTGAATGTTCCAAGGCACTGAATATATCTATCTGAAGGATGCAATACTGAGAAGATCGCGATTCCTTAGAAAGTTAGATATCTGCCAAGACATTCAAATGCGCATAAAAAGGAACTAAGTCGAAGTGTTGTTAAGGTTATATCAAACTCAGAGTTTGTAACCAAAAAGAGCCGTTGAAGGTGTGTACCTTTAACTGGAGACAAAAGTCAAAAAGAGGAAGACGACACTGTACCATACTGACACTGACAGTGATAGGTCGTTGAAAAAGATGTCAGACATACAAAAGTTCTAGACTGCAAAAAGTGAAGACCGGCTACATGAAAGGCTATAGCCTAGAACGTGTTAGGGAGTTTCAAACCCTAAATATAGCCGTTTCACACACCACAAGAGGGAACTCACGAAGCTGTCTCTCCAACGGATAGTTTTCAAAAGTGACCTTGGTGTATGCCTATAAATACTGGTGACCCTCTACATTGTAAGGTGACGGGAAATTTATACGCAACTCAAGAGCTCAAACTTATTCTTGCAAAAGCTAAAGCACTCGAAAAACTTAGAATTTCCCAAGTGCTTCGATATTGAAGAGAGCTCACTATACTAAGCCTAGCTTGATAAGAATTATCCAAAGCTTAGTCGAGATATCCTAACCCTTTGCATTGCGCTTTATTGTAAAGGATATCTCATCCTAGTTGGAAACCAACCAAGAAACCCCAAACCCTTGTGAAGGTAGTTGGAGTGTGTTTGTTGGTGAGAAGAGTTGTAAAGAGTTAGTAAACTACACGGAGTAGTCAGAAAACTCTAGAGGAGAAGTTAGTAAGCTACAGGGGTAGTCTGAAAGCTTGTGTGTGATTGAGTAAGTAAACTACGGAGGTAAATGTAAAAGCTCAAGGTCGGGTTGAGTAAGTAAACCACGGGAGTAGTCGAAAACCCAGTACGAGTTGAGTAAGTAAACTATGAGGTAGTCAGAAAGCTCAGAAGTTGATAGTGAATTTCTCTGAAGAGTCAGGGAGAGTGGACGTAGGAGCTTGAGTCTCTGAACCACTATAATTGTTGTGTTCTTTATTGCTTTCCTTATCTCATTGCTTAATCTGGCATTGACTTGATTTTGAAAGCATACTTTTCAATCGATATTCGAGTTGGAATCAATCCAATGAAGTTGCATAAGTGAATCCGCCTAATCACTATTTCATAAAGGGAAGGTTTTTGAAGAAAGCTTAAAAGCAGTATAAACTAAGAACCAACCATTCCGCTGGTAAGTAGCTAGAAACGGATAGTTACCAAACTGAACGCATTTCTTACGAGGGTTCGATAAGTTGGTTATCTGATCCAAGCAACTTAGGATCTCGACACTTCGGGACTCGGTTGGGATTATCCGAGGTATCTGAAAGCAAACAGATCAACGCGTCTCGATGAGACTTTGACTTCGAGGCGATCTGTGCTTCTCGAACCTAATCTTCGAGGATTATCGACCCAAGTGACCTCGATGAAAAAAAAGTTTTAAAAACCGAACACGTGTATTCCCCCATACACGTGTAAGAATCGTTGCACCCGACCAACAAGTGGTATCGAGGCGGTGGTTCAACTTGACCACTATTTTGCCAGGTCTATCTGAATCGATCTTATTTGTTGGAAATTTTTATTTTTCAAGAGATCGGAAAAAATATCTTCTAAAAACTTCCCATGTTCTCGATGGAGAAGAACTATGACCTATGGAGACTTAGAATCGCAGGGCTCATCTCATTCCAAACATGAGCGTATGTGGAGAGTGGTCTCTCAGGACCATTCCAGGTTCTTTGTAGTGAATCCCGGAGGAATAGAAGATGAGAGAATTGATCCTAGAAAGGAAATTTCCTAAGTCCGATGACCAACCCGACTCTGAGGAGAGAAAGTTAGTCAATCTAGACTACATTGCAAAAGACACACTATATCTGATACAATTGATGATGGTGTGATGGGAATGATCTCTCATTTAATCTTGCTAAAAAGAGATTTGGGATACACTAGTTTTGTTATGTGCCAAGGCACGATCATATAAAAAAAAACAAACTTTTAGTGGCAATTGGAAAGTTTGATAGATTTGAAATGGATGATGGTGAATCAATAGACAAACCGGAAGTCGATTCACTAGCATCATGAATGATCTAAATGCACTTGGAAAGAAATACCCACGAGAGAAGTCGCATTGAGAATTCTTAGAGGTCCGCTAAGAAATGGGATATTCATGCAAAGGGTGATTGAAAACACCAAGAATATTAACTCAATGCCTTACCAACAAGTCTTCTCGAAATTGAAAGCCTATGAATTTGTAATTGATAAGAAATCCAAAAGGCGACAAAGAAAGATGATTCTTCATCGAGTAAAAATGTGGCTTTAAAAGCCAAAATAAAAAAACTCAAAAACTAGAGAGTCTCGAGAACCCCATGCCAAAAAATCGGGATGAGCTTGAGGAAAAGCTAGCAATCGATGGCAAGAAGGTTTGATAGACTCAATAAATAGATTTGGAAAATACAAAAACTATTACAGAAACCATAGGTACCGGAAAAGAAACCCGAGGACGATCAACCGAGAAGAAGAAAAAGACACGAAAGTCAAGGATCTTCATCCAAAAGAAAGGACTCCAAATCCAAAGAAGAAAATGATCGGGATGATGATGCCAACAGATGCTATAACTGCCAGAAGAAAGGTCACTTCCAGTATGATTGTCCAGATTTGAGTGCTAAGGAGAGAAGAGAAAGGCAAGCTATAAGACACCAGAAGTTCTCAAGCAAAAAGGCCATGGTTGCAGAAGAAGAACACTCTGAGGGAGGGATCTAGCTCTTCGATGAGATATTCTCGAGACGAAAGAAAGTGATGACATCTTTCGATGACCATTGAGGAGGTAAATTCTTCTTTCTCTCTTGTTGTTACTCCTACACTAGCACAAGAGTTTTCAAGTTCCAATCGAAAAAAATCATTTTGACTGATGGATTCTTTTCGAGAATCGATGAAGGACTATCTTTGTTTTGCAAGGATCTGCTAAATCAAACTCAAGAGCAGAATAAGGAACTGAAAGCTGAAAATCTAAAATGGAAAGACTCTAGCAATATTGAAGTCACTTCTCAATTAATGGGAGCTACTGATGAACTGGATGTTCTGAAAGTACAACTCTCAGAGAAAGAGAAGTTGATAATGTCCCTAACTGAAAAGCTAGAGAAATCCATTTGAAGATTTGACTAATCGAATCGAAGTTCAATGACCTCTCTGAGAAGCATAAAACTCTCTGAATCTGTGAGGATAGTGCACGAGAAGAAGTTAACTCTATTGAATAATGCATCTAATGTAATAGATGAAATTGAGTTACCAGAGATCTGGACTATAAAATCTGGATTGGGATACATTCCAGGGGGAACCTCACAAGGTCATCTAAATGCTGCGTCAAGTAGCAAGAAGACTATCTTTGTAAAACCAGTGGCACCTACACTTCAAACTGAAGTAATGCCCAAGGTTGTAGACAAGGGAAAAGGACCTATGGTCTCAGTAAAACTGAATGATCAGGTTAGAAAGCCCAAACCTCAGGTGAAGGCAAGAAAACTGGAAAGGTCGATTGGAAAGTTTCGAGCAAGTACTTCAAAGCCTCGGGCTAAGAATGCAAACTGAAAGGCTCTACATTGAACCATCGAGAGGAATCCTCGGATGAGAAACACTAAGTAGAGACATTCTCAATGAAGAGACCAAGTCCTCGGTATCTTTGAAAGACCAGTTTCAAAGATGCACAACCTGAACCCCACTTGCCTAAGGGTAAAGGTTATCTGAACCCGAGTCATCAAAGATTTAGACCGGCTGCACAAAAGCCTAAGCATCTGAACAGAAGGCCCGAACCAAAGAAGAATTCAAAGGCACATGTTCATGCTAAAGCTAGCACACATATATCTGAAAAACGCTAAGGCACCCGAGTAGTGGATGTATATGTTGATGTTTATGGAAGACAAATTAGCCACTCTAAAGTGATTAGAGTTGTCGAGGATTTGGATTCCGAAGGTCTGACTAACCTCGTGGGACCCTACACAAATTGGGTACCTAAGAATTGATATGTTTTTCGGGGAGGAAAACAAGGGCACTAAGTCGATGAAAGATCACATGGCAATCGATGAAGCGAGAGATGAAAAAAAGCTCACGATGTATGGTATCTTGACGGTGGATGCTCAAGACATATGACAGATTCAAGAAGATGCTTTCATTGACTATGTTGAACAAAGAGGCCCACAGATCACTTTTTGGAGATAACTCCAAGGGACGGTGAAGGATATGGAACTTTGGAAGTCGACTCGATTCATATCCATGGTGTTTCATATGTATCCGGATTGAAGCATAACTTCTTTGTCAATTAGCCAATTCGTGATAAAAGGTTTCAATGTTGAGTTCTCCAAGAACTTATGTTTTGTGAAAGATGATACATCACGAAAAGTACTACTTGACCGGTACAAGAAAAGGGAATGTGTATCTTCTTTGATTGGAGTTCAACTCCTAAAGATACATGTTTAGTTGCTAAAAGTTCCACAGATACCCGGTTGGCTATGGCATAAAAAGAATGAATCACCTAAACTTCAAAACCACGAACAAGCTTGCAAGATTAGCTCTTGTAAGAGGGTTGCCTAATGAAGTGTTCATTAGGAACACATTTGTGATGCGTGCGAAAAAGGAAAAACAAGTCAAAGCATCATTTAAAAGCAAAGTAGAAGTTTCTACCGAGAGAATACTTGACTTTTGCATATGGATCTGTTTGGTCCTATAACACCCGTGAGCACTAATGGCGGAAAATACACATTGGTAGTAGTTGATGACTACTCAAGATATACTTGTCATATTATTCTTACTCGAAGAAGAAAGAGACTCGAGATAAAGTTTGCGGAGAGTTCTTGAAAAGGCTCGATTGAGAAAAAATCTGAGTGTGGTCAAAATCGATCCGAAAAAGAACCGAGTTTATAAATCATATCATTTCGATTATTGTGCGAAGAAATGGAATTCTACATGAAACATCACCGTACAAGGACCCTCAACAAAATGGTGTTCTTTGAAAGAAGAAGAAATGAACTCGAAAAAGAAGTTGCAAGGACAATGATAAATGAAGGCGATATTCCTAAAAGATTTTGAAATTTGAAGGCATCAACAACTGCATGCTACTCTCGGAATAGATCCATCTTGACAAAAAGTCAAGGCAAAACGCCTTATGAGCTTTGGAATGAAAGGAAGCCTCTTGTTTCTTTCTTTAGTGTGTTTAGGTTGTAAGTGTTTCATACACAATAATGGTAAAGATCGGGTTGAAAACATTTGATAGTAAAGGCGATGAAGGAATATTCTTAGGATATTCTCAAGTCAAAAAGCTTTCGAGTTTACAAGCTGTAGGACTCTTATTGTGGAGGAAACACCTCATGTTGTTTTTGATGAATACTGCTTTTGTGTTCGGAAGAAACAAGAACATTATGCAAATGAACTGACCAAAGAGGATCACCAGTTAAGCCCGAAAACGAAAAGATAAATCATCCATTTGAACACGAAAAGAAGAAGTCACTACTATCTATGATTGGGTGACTTCGGACTTCGAACAAAGAAGTTCGGGATGGAAATCGGGATGGTGAGACCCGGAAAACCAACACTCCAAGGTGACCAATCTGAGCAGACACACCGGTTGGACTCGTGCACGTGATGCCAATGAAGATGTGGTCACGGTGAGGCAAATTCGAATCTATCAACCAAAGGGAACAAATGTCTCGACAATGTTCTCAATAGAATTTCCCCGAGGAAGATGATTCCCTTTCTCTGTTTTTGTTGTTCCCCTGAGTTTGCCGATTTAATCGAACTAACATTTCAAATGTTGAGGATACCATTGAAGGGGAACATCAAGAAGGAAATGGTTAGATAGTCCATCCTACAAGTCGATTGTGGGTGATCTAACCGGAAGGTGTCAAGACTAGAAGGTTCCATGGAGAGAGTGCACTATTCTGCTGCTTCCTATCGGAGAAAGAACCTCACCGAGATTGGTGAAGCTCTACAAGATTCTCATTTGGATTCTTGCCATGCAAGATGAAATTTGGATCAATTCTCGAGGAATGAAGTATGGGAGCTAGTAGATAGACCCGAGGAAAGGCACAATGTCATTGGAACCAAGTGGGTTTTCAAGAATAAAAGAGATGAAAACAACAACATTGTGAGAAACAAGGCAAGGCTAGTTGCACAAGGTTATTCCCAAAAGAAGAAGGCTTGGATTATGATGAAACCTTTGCACTGTTGCAAGACTAGAAGCCATCATTGTTTCTTGCATATCTTTGCCCACATGAAGTTCACATCTATCGGATGGATGTGAAAAGTGCATTTAACGAGCGATGTGCTTAAAGAAGAGGTTTATGTGGAACAACCTCCCGGTTTCAAAAACAGAATGACCAAGTTTACTGGTAAGAAAAGCTTTGTATGGTCTTAAGCAAGCACCCCAGAGCATGGTATGATACTCTTTCTCGGTTTCTTCTTCGACCATGGTTTTGTCAAAGGAACTGCTGATAGAACTTTGTTCGGGATAGAGAATGGGGAAGATATCTTACTAGTTCAGATATATGTTGATGACATCATTTTTTGATCTCCAAACCATCAGCTGTGTGAAAAGTTTTCAACACTGATGAAAGGCAAGTTTGAGATGTCAATGATGGGAGAGATGAATTTCTTTCTAGGACTTCAAGTGAAACAATCAAAGGAATGAATATTCATCAACCAGGTAAAGTACACCAGAGATCTGATTGCCAAATATGGTGTACAGAATTGCAATACAGTTAGGATTCCCATGAATACTAACTACAAGATGGATCCTCGATTACGAAGGCAAATCGATAAAGTCATCTTGCGATTATAGAGGAATCATTGGATCATTGCTCTATCTCACACCAAGTAGGCCGGATATAACATTTGTTGTTGGGATATGTGCAAGATACCAAGCTAATCCTAAGACTAGTCACATGGAGGCTGCCAAAAAGATACTAAAATATCTTAAAGGAACAGTGAATAGAGGATTATGGTATCCAAATGATGATAACCTAGAGTTAAGTGGTTACTTAGATCTCGATTATGGAGGTTGCGAATTGATGAAGTCCACTTGGGGAACTTGTCAATTTCTAGGAAGCAAGTGATATCTTGGTTTTCGAAGAATGGACCTCGATGAGCAACAAGTACTCTTGAAGGTTTAATATATGGTCTGCAGGAAGGCTGCGTACCATGATTCTTTCGCTCGGACAACAATTGAGGGATTATAAAGTTTTAGCCAATGAAGTACCAATATTTTGTGACAATAATAGTGCCATTGCTATTTCACAAAAATCCAAGATTGCACACCGGATGCAAGCATGTGGATATCGGACATCACTTCATCGAGATCATGTCGAGAAGAAGGACATAAGGATGGAGAAAATTCATCTTGATAAGCGGAGAGTCGATATCTTGACTAAACCTTTGGGTCAATCAAGATTTCGAACTTTCGGTTGAATTAGGGATCTTAGAACCAGTGTATAGAGTAAAATCAAAAATTGAAGGTTTTCGGATGCGTGAAGTTTTCTCGAATCCTTCGGTAAGCTCAGATAAAATGGAAATCTTGAATCGAGTCTCGAGAAAACTCAAGAGCATCTTGAACCAATTCAAGATTCGATTATTATCTTGACATTTTATCAAGGTCGATTACTCTGAAGACCGATAGAGGGAAATTGGTCCGAAGAAGTAATGACTAAATGCGATCCATTTATTGCTTAAGTAAAATTCAAAGAATCATTCGCAATAAATATAAAACACACGAGAATGTTTTTTTTGGGGGATCATTTTAAATATCGAAGAAGGTCAATAAATATTTAATGCTCGCTACATTAATGACCAATGAGGATGTTTTGGCGGCTTACTTTTTCGAGATCGTTTGGTTCAGATACCCGATCAATCGGAGATTAATCTCAACCGTTATGTTACTCACCTAACCAACACGATTCCCCATGATCTCAAGGCTATATAAACCCCAATCACCCATTCAATCTAAAAATTTTATCAAACCCTTCGTTTCCAAATCCTCTCAAATTAAAAAAATCCTTTTTGCCCATAAATTCTCCAAAACCCTAAAGCTTCACTTCTTCAATCAAACTCTAAAATGGCTCCAACCACGTTAGAGAGATTAGCCAAAACCAACAAGCCATGGTACGAGTTCGTTGTCTCACTTGAAAGCACAACCAACTCAAAGCCGTAAGAGGAGGCTCGATATGATTCGATCAAGCTAAACTCATTTGAACTAGTCGCAAAACCGACCGGCACCGTGAGTTTGCGAAAAGAGGTAATCGAATTCATCTCAGAATTTGAAGATAGATGAAGAGGGTCAGATGCATTCTAAGTTAATCAGATCACACTTAGAGCAATCATCCAAATACGTCGATTTTGAGAGGGATCAGATATAGTTCCGAAAAAATCCCAATGATGTTTTTGAGCTCGTGATAGAGGAGAGGATCCTACTGACGTATATGTCGGTGTAGAGAGCAGAGTACTTAGATAGGATTGCTTTGAGAATCTGTTAAGTTTGAGGCGACAACGCATAAAAGGCACTGAAGCCACAATATCGTGTGTTGATGGATATTGTGAGCAAGTGCATCATGAGTCTTCTGAGGAGTTTTGAGTAGATCAATTACCGGCTCGATTGATGGCGACAATAGAGGCCTCACCCACCACAGACTTTCAACCGGTTGAAATTCTTATTCAGACGGTGAGTGAAGCGGACCAAAGTTTTGAGGAAGATTGACGGGCGATCTCAATCAAAGGCAAGATCCACCATGCCACCAAAATTGCTTACATTTTGGAGATGTGCGAAGAGGAGGAGGATATCTTCGCCAATTCGACCCCATTCCCTAAGTCCAAAATTCTCCTTAAACCCATTCTTTGGAAGCGGGTCATCAAGGAAAAGAGAAAAATAAGGTAGAATCACCTTCTCATTCTTTGGCCGAAAAAGAGACCCAACAAACTAGGGGGAAGGTGTTGTTGGAGGCAAAGAGATGGAGCAGGAGCAAAGATGTTGAAATCAAGGATCTTGCTCCAAAACGCAGAAGATTGGTGGTTCTCACAGGATGAAGATGGAAGTGATTAGAAGAGATTCAACCCGAGGGCCAAATCGCCAGAGTTCACCATTACAAGTGTTGGCTCGGGTTATCTCTAGGACACAGGATCGAGGCCGAGGAGCGTGTCTTTTTCGAGGTGCTCGAGACATCGCCAAGATGAGATAAAATTTCTCGGGAAATTTTCAAAGGAGCTCGACCTCGAGATGCCTACCTCGGATGTCGCGAGCTCGTGAGAAGAGCCCGGCTCGAGTCGATCCAAGATGTGCAAGCTCGATCGACAAGCCAACTCGGACTAAACCGAGGATATGCCATTCAGCCTCGAACCCACTCGATGCAAACCGAGGACCTGACCGCACAAACTTCGATCTTCTTTGAGACTCGGGGAGCGTAATATTCTTGATGAGCTCTGAAAGATCTACTTCTTGATCCCTTAGCGTAAGCTTCAAACCAACCTCGAGAGCCCTAGATGGAAGAAGGGCGAGGCTGAAGAAGGCGAGTGGAGGAGCAAGGGGGAACGGTTCATACTTGACCGATACCCTGAGCTCAGCTCATACCCTGATCTGCAAGATATTTTCTTTAGATTAAGGACAACTGTGTTCATCCTAAATCAGACTCTTCCCGAGATGCTTGATATTCTTTGCTTCGAGGGGGAAGACCGGTGGAATGAGGAGATGACCTTCGACCGACTTCTCGGGGTTCGGAAGGACAAAGCTCAGGATGAAAAATGCCGATTTTGATGAGCTGGTTCAAAGGAAGTTGGCTGAGAGGAGAGCAACTGAAGTTGGTGCCCCAAGCAGCGGAGACAAATCTCAAGATGGAGATGGGGACCAACAGGGAGATGTTGAGAAGCAGTCTCAGATTGAAAGGAGACTTTTGTTGCTGATCAACCTGGAATTAGTCAACATCGATCGATCATTAGCACTCTTCGGGATCGAGGCGCAGCTTGAGACCGAGCTTCGGGGCGAAGGGCTAAACGCGATGATCGGACAAAGACAGATCTGAAGATTCCCGAGATTGATCTCACTCTTTGATAGAGAAACTTGAGAAGGTTGAGCCAATGATGATCAAAATTGCTCAGATGGAAGAGACGTTGGCCAATCAAGCTCAAAAGATGGACAGTCTTAGTCACTCTTCAGAACTGGTGCAAATTCAAAATACTCTAACCACCCAGATGACCTCCATGGAAGAAAAAAATTTGAATGAGAAGTTTGGAGGGAGTCAAGGCCGAGCTAAGTGATGAATCAAGGCGAAAACACCGGAGAGAGTTCTGATTTCCTAGAGGTGAAACTGGCAGAAAAGAATGAGGTGCTAATCAAGTTTGCTGTTGAGGAAATGAGCTCAATGCTCATGACCAAGATGACAGAGATGTTCAAGGAAGCACTCTCTGGCCGGTTTGCCCACTTATCTCAAGAATTTTCCGTGGCCAAGAACCATCTAAGAGGCCGGAAGACAAACAAGATCGATAAATAGGAGAAGTTCGGCCAAGTGAGCAAAGAGCAATATCACATGGACCTGGATTCTCGAAACTTCCAAATTACGGTGCCAAGAAGGGGAAAAGAAGTCAAGATCTCGGAAAGTTCATGGCACGTGCTTTGGAGAAGAAGGCTCGAAAGGATCTTTGAAATGTATAATCTAGCAAAAGCCTTTAAAGAAGTCGGGTTAATTGAGAAGTTGAAGTTCGCTTCGGTAGAAAAGCTATCTACACTCGAGTTTAAAGAGCAAGCTATGCTTGATGTTGCAAGAGAGAAACGAAAAGCTAGAGCAAAGGTTGGAACAAGCCAGTTCCTGTTGAATTGCTATGAAGAGGAAAGCCTTGGGCGTTGTTCAACCCGAAAGAAGCATCACAAGGCTTCCAAGCCAATCCAGAGAAAACCGATTCGGATGATGAAGAAAACAGAACAACCAAAGGGTATCGAGTCTCAACCTCAGAAGAAAGTCTTCAACACGAGAAATGCTCTGAAGACACTCCAAGAAGAACAAGCTAAGAAAGTTGCTGCTTCGGTCTCAGGAACGTCTGTGATCAGAAAGAAGATAGACGAAGAGCAGAAGCGAAGGAGTGATTTCAGGAAGTTTGCGAGCAAGAGGAAAGGAACATCAAAAGCACTAAAGTGGCCCCACGTTGATAAATGGATGCCTATCAAACTCAACGATATGTGGGAAGAAGTCAAGGGAACCTTCTGGTTCAATTATGATGTTCTCAGGGAATGGAGAGGGGAAAGCTCAGATCAGAATGAAGCTTTCATTGAATATCTTCTTATCTTCTACCCAAAGTATCTACAGAGCTGGACTAACTTTGTGGATGAAGGAGAGGTACAGATAGTAGCCCCTGGTCCATATTCCTATCCACCTCCAAGACTTGATAATGGCTTGGTGAATGAGAAGGTCATTAGTCAAGAGATTGCTCAGTATGCTGGTCAGTTGGGTTTAACAGGAAACAGTCCGGACATCATCAAGGAAAGAAATGAGCTGAAGAAGAGATTTTTCGGAATGTTCGACCTGGAGGTGCCCGCTGATGAAGTTGAGAATGAAGCAAACTGAAGATCAGAAGACTGAAGAGCCAAATCAGAAGACTGAAGACTCAGAAGATTTTGTAATCTTTAAATTTTTTGTCTTTTTGATTTTGTTGATAAACTCATTGTAATCTGTAATGGTATACTAATCATCAATGAAGATTTATCATTATGCTCAAAAGATAATATCTCATTATCTTATTTACATGTCTTTTATTTTGATATGCCTGAATGAATGTCTCTGAACTGATTGTATGTTGATAAAGGAAAATTGTTTAAGTATTTGGTAATGAACTAGTTAAAGAGATTCATTAGTGAAGAAATTGCTGAATGATTAAACTGTTGAGAAACTCTGAAATTGTTGGGAGTTTTTCTGATTTAGAAAATTGTTGGGAGACAACCAATCTTGTAATAGGATAAACTGAAACCTGAGTATAGGTTATATGTTTGTAACAAGATAGATTTTAGCATCATCAAAAAGGGGGAAATTGTTGGGAGATAAATTTTAATAAAGATTTATGATTTTGATTAGATCCCAAAACCCCTGAGTATGACATGTTCAGAATGATCTTGATAGTTGAGTCAGGATTCAGTTTTAGAATTGTCGGGGATGTTATCTGCGAGAATGTATAGTCATCGATATAGTTCGGGATAATTATCAAGACTCGATGAGATCTTGAAAATCAAGAAGACTTCAGGAAAAACTCGATTACATCGATCGATAAAACTACAAAGATTGAAGACCACAAGACTCAGAAGACTCTGAAGACACAAGACTGAAGACTGAGAAACTAAAGATCAAAAATCTCAAGGCCGCGATAATTACCGATGACTCGGTAAGGTCTTCAATGCTCGATATGAACTCAGAATGTTCCAAGGCACTGAATATATCTATCTGAAGGATGCAATACTGAGAAGATCGCGATTCCTTAGAAAGTTAGATATCTGCCAAGACATTCAAATGCAGACAAAAGGAACTAAGTCAGAAGTGTTGTTAAGGTTATATCAAACTCAGAGTTTGTAACCAAAAAGAGCCGTTGAAGGTGTGTACCTTTAACTGGAGACAAAAGTCAAAAAGAGGAAGACGACATCATGCCATATCGACAATCGACAAATGATGTGTTTGAAAAAAGATGTCAGACATACAAAAGTTCCAGACTGCAAAAAGTGAAGACCGGCTACATGAAAGGCTATTACCTAGAACGTGTTAGGGAGTTTCAAACCCTAAATATAGTCGTTTCACACACCACAAGAGGGAACTCACGGTCGCCTCTCTCCAACGGATAGTTTTCAAAAGTGACCTTGGTGTATGCCTATAAATACTGGTGACCCTCTACATTGTAAGGTGACGGGAAATTTATACGCAACTCAAGAGCTCAAACTTATTCTTGCAAAAGCTAAAGCACTCGAAAAACTTAGAATTTCCCAAGTGCTTCGATATTGAAGAGAGCTCACTATACTAAGCCTAGCTTGATAAGAATTATCCAAAGCTTAGTCGAGATATCCTAACCCTTTGCATTGCGCTTTATTGTAAAGGATATCTCATCCTAGTTGGAAACCAACCAAGAAACCCAAACCCTTGTGAAGGTAGTTGGAGTGTGTTTGTTGGTGAGAAGAGTTGTAAAGAGTTAGTAAACTACGCGGAGTAGTCAGAAAACTCTAGAGGAGAAGTTAGTAAGCTACAGGGGTAGTCTGAAAGCTTGTGTGTGATTGAGTAAGTAAACTACGGAGGTAGTCAGAAAGCTCAAGGTCGGGTTGAGTAAGTAAACTACGTGGAGTAGTCAGAAAACTCAGGGCCGAGTTGAGTAAGTAAACTACGAGGTAGTCAGAAAGCTCAGAAGTTGATAGTGAATTTCTCTGAAGAGTCAGGGAGAGTGGACGTAGGAGCTTGAGTCTCTGAACCACTATAATTGCTGTGTTCTTTATTGCTTTCCTTATCTGTGCTTAACTGTTGCATTGACTTGATTTTGAAAGCATACTTTTCACTGATATTCAGTTGGAATCAATCCACTGAAGTTGCATAAGTGAATCACAGCCTAATCACTATTTCATAAAGGGAAGGTTTTCAACAAAGCTTAAAACGAGTATAAACTAAGGGCCAACCATTCCGCACAACTGAGTAGCTAGAACAGATAGTTACCAAACTGAACGTACTCTTCTGAGGGTTCAATAAGTTAGTTATCTGATCCAAGCAACTCAGGATCTCTGACACTCAGGACTCAGTTGGGATTATCTGAGGTATCTGAAAGCAGCTCAGGATCACTGTCTCAGTAGACTTTGACTCAGAGCGATCTGTGCTTCTCAGAACCTAATCTTCGTGATTATCGACCCAAGTGACCTCGAAGAAAAAAAGTTTTAAAAACACTGAACACGTGTATTCCCCCCCCATACACGTGTAAGACTCGTTTGCACCGGGACCAACATATTGCACTATCCATCTTAACCCATATTACTGTTAATATGGCTCCCGGTTATTATTTCCAGTGTTTAAGATTATCTAGCCCATTAATTCAAGCCACTGAAATAGCTTTCCATTAATTAATATCTTTTGTCCTTGGTCAAGGAACGGTTCAACATTATTATCCATACCGGAAACAAATTCCACTTGCAAGATTTGGTATGATAAATCTTATGAACCTTCCAAGGGGGCAAACAAACGAGCGTACTCGCACACGATTCTTCGTATTAAATCTTAGCAATCGCATGTGACCAGTAATATTGCCCAAGATATAAAGTATAGAATCTCATTGATTCTCTACCATTCATAAGTCAAAGTAATAATTACTAACCACACGCGATCCTATTTAAGGGACGAAGATTAAGAAATAACGAACCACTGAGGTCTAATTCTTCCTGGTTCAGTGCTGAAGAATTTATCCTCCTGTAGGTCATGTTCAATGCATCAATCATGCACTAGTGTAATCTTTTGGTCAAGACAAGTCAATCTGAGCCTTACACCTCAACCTTTCACGATGGATTGTTCATTTCCATCTAGGTCGTGAACCGCGTACTTTTAGTTACAAGGGACTGTTAATTTAATCTTCTGTGATCTGGTATCACTAAATTAACTACAATGTAACACGTACTGATTATTGAACAATTATGCAATAAATATATGTAACATTCAATGATATTTAAAGCATCAGTGATAAATAATTTATTTTAGTAAATAAGACAGAAAATTCAGTTTGGTTATACAAAGTTAAAGCATACTTTCCAGTATAACCCCAACAATCTCCCACTTATACTCAAAGTCTGCTTTTAAGTATACTACAGCACATCTCGTGTAGTTCCTAATACGTGACATCTAATGTCACCTACACGAACCTAATAATATCTCCCACTTATACTCAAAGCAGATTGGCAACGGTCTTGACACCCATTCCTTCCACATGTCTCTTGAATGTATTCTGAGGCAGACCCTTTGTGAATGGATCTGCTAGGTTGTCTTCTGACATGATTTTTGCCACCTCTATATCTCCTCTCTTAACGATTTCTCGTTAAGATGATATTTCCTTTCAATGTGTTTGCTGGCCTTGTGGGCTCTTGGTTCTCTTGAATTTGTAACTGCTCCGGCATTATCACAGTAAATAATGATTGTGCTGAGTAAATTCGGAACTACATCCAAGTCCACTAGGAAGTTCTTGAGCCAAACAACTTCTTTCGCTGCCTCGCAGGCAGCTACGTATTCGACTTCCATGTTAGAATCGGCTATTCATTTATGCTTAACGCTTCTCCATGTCATGGCTCCTCCCCCCATGCAAAACACACTACCGGAGGTAGATTTTTTGGAGTCTAAGTCTGATTGGAAATCCGAGTCCGTGTAACCGATGGGGATTTGACTATCTGAGTGATAAATTAACATTCTATCCATAGTCCTTTTCAGATACTTCAGAATGTTTTTAACTGCCGTCCAATGCTCTTTTCCCGGGTTACTTTGATATCTTGCCACCATGCCAACGACAAAGCAGATATCCGGTCTCGTGCACAGCATTGCATACATAAGACTTCCGACAGCCGAAGCATAAGGAATGCCTTTCATGTCATCTATCTCTTTTTGTGTCTTAGGGCACATATCCTTGGATAGATGAATTCCATGCCTAAAACGTACGAAGCCTTTCTTGGAATCCTGCATGCTGAATCGCTTCAAGACAGTGTCTATATATGAAGCTTGCGATAAGCCTATCATCATTTTTCTTGCGATCTCGAGTGATCTTGATCCCAAGGACGTGCCCGGCTTCCCCTAAGTCCTTCATATCAAACTGTTTTGAAAGCCATGCCCTTACGTCTGACAACACCTTTACATCGTCTCCGATGAGCAGAATGTCGTCTACATATAGTACTAAGAATACCAATGCAGTTCCAACACGCTTTTTGTACACACAACTTTTGTACTCATTTTGATCAAACCCATAGACTTTATTACTTGATCAAAACATTGGTTCCAAGCTCTGGATGCTTGTTTGAGTCCGTAAATGGACTTCTTGAGCTTACAAACTAGGTGTTTTTGGCCTTCTTCAATGAAGTCTTGGGGTTGTTGCATATAGATTTCCTCTTCAAGACTTCCGTTAAGGAAAGCCATCTTGACATCCATTTGCCAGATTTCAAAGTCGAGATGCGCAGCAATCGACAAGAGAATTTGGATGGACTTGAGCATTGCTACAGGTGAAAAGGTTTCCTCATAGTCGATCCCTTCTTTCTGAGTATAACCTTTCGCCACAAGCCTTACCTTGAAGGTTTCCACCTTCCCGTCCGGTCCTCTTTTCCTCTTGTATACCCACTTGCAGCCAATGGGTTTGACCCCATTGAGTGGTTCGACTAGCTCCCACACTCTGTTATGACACATAGAACCCATTTCGGCTTCCATTGCTGTTTGCCAAGAAACCGCATCCTTATCTTGGATTGCCTCATCGTAAGTCCATGGGTCTGATTCATCTTGACCGGGGACTAAGTCCGAGGACTCTCCTATCCCCATGAATCTCTCGGGTTGTCTCACAACCCTCCCACTACGATGAGGTTCCAGTTGTGTAAGTGTGTCGTTTGGTATGTCATCTTGTACAGTTGTCACTGAGGTTAGCCCTCTAAGCTCATTTAAGGTAATCATTCTTCTAGGCTTTTTATCATTCATATAGTCTTCTTCCAAAAATCTAAAGTGCGTACTGATTACGACCTTTTGATCTTCGGGACCATAGAACATGCATCCCTTCGTTTCTTCGGGGTACCCTATAAACAACCTTAATTCCGAACGTGCGTCCAATTTGCCAGCTTCCAAGTTCAGAATATAAGCCGTTGTTTCCAAGGCAAAACCCCAAAATAATTTTGGTAAATCCGCATAACTCATCATTGATCTTACTATTTCTAGAAGCGTTCTGTTTCTTCGTTCTGCAAACCCGTTTTGTTGAGGGGTACCAGGTGTAGTCAACTGGGATGCAATCCCTTCATCCGACAGGTAGTTCAAGAATTCATCGCTGAGGTATTCGCCTCCACGATCAGATCGTAGAAACTTGATACTCTTTTCCTTATGATTCTCTGCTTGAGCCTTAAATTCTTTGAATTTATCAAAGGTCTCAGATTTATGCTTCATTAGGAAAACGTACCCATAGCGTGAGTAATCATCGATAAATGTAACGAAATACTCATAGCCACCTCTTGCTTTGATTTGCATTGGACCACATACATAGGTGTGAACGATCTCCAACACTTCTTTAGCTCTAAGCCCCTTGGCTCCAAATGCCCTCTTGGTCATCATACCCTCCAAACATGATTCGCAAGTTGGAAATGGTTCAATCAGGAGGGACTCCAATGAACCATCTTGAACCAACCCTTGGATCCTTTTTGGATTAATATGACCTAATCTTAGGTGCCAAAGAAGTGTCTGGTTCACGTTGGTCGAACGTTTCCTTTTTTTTCAAAACAATAGATGTGTTATAGGATGCATTCTGTGAGTGATGTGCACCATTAATAATATAGAGATTGTTCCATAAAGTTCCATGATAGATAACCACATCGTTACGAAAACAGTAACGAACATAATATCCATCAGCAAATGAATTGTAAAATAAGGTTTTTGCGAAAAAACAGGAACATAAAGAACATCTCTTAAAATTAAACTTCTGTCTTCAAAAGACAGTTGCACGTCTCTCACTGCTTCAGCTGCCACTCTTGTAGCATCGCCTAGCATGATAGGTGTTGTGTTCGATATAATTATTCAGCATTAATCGAACACGTAAGAGTGACAGGTGTAATATTCAACTATTAAAATAATCATGCTCGATGGACAAGTGTGCTTGCCGCTCATCGACCAAACAAGTTTGTTCGCCAGCTCGCCACTTGTCAACCAAGCGAACATACTCGCCTATGAAGGAAGTTTTGTTCGCCCACCGCTTGTCAAACTTGTCAAACAAGTAAGTTTTGTTTGCCAAACCGAGCAAAATGATCAACCGAAAAGTAAAACATGACAAACTAACCGTCATCCAAAAGTACATGACAAAGTCACCAAACCGAAGAAGAAATCGATAGCTTTGAGTCAAGTGACCTCAGGGCCAATATGTTCGATGCACAGATAACCTGAGGGCTCAGACATCCAGAAGGCTCAGACAAACTTGAGGGGTCAGTATGCTCGATGCTCGATATCCCCGAGGGCTCGGGACATCCCGAAGACTCGCACAAACCCGAGGGTCAAGATGCTCGATGCTCGATATCCCGAGGGCTCGACATCCCGAAGACTCGCACAACCCCGCGGGTCAAGATGCTCGATACTCGTATTATTCAAGACTCGGACATCCCGAGGGTTCGGACATCCCGAGGGGTTAGTATGCTCGGCTCTGGATAACCTGAGAGCTCAGACATGCTCGATGAGGACAATATTCCGACATAAAATTGATATGGTTTAATGGGGCGAACAAAGCATTCAGTCGAGCAAAAGATTGATTTGGATGACCAAAAGAGTGCCTTATAGACATGCAAATGCAAAGATCAACCAGGAAGATAAAGTTGGAAACGTGGCAGCATTACATGAGTTCTTGCATGGCCCGAAGTCTCCAGCTCATGCTTGCCAAACCAGCTCAAGCTTGTCAAAGTACTATAAATGGAAGAAAAAACAACAAGAGACAGGTGACAAAGAAATTTCCCAGAGAGGTGAGGTTCAGAAAAATTCGAGAGTTCATCCGTACACATAAAAAACCCTAGCACTCATATACCAACTGTCCAAATCATCTTTATCCATAACGATTCATGTTCATGAGATGTATCATATATTGTACGTGTAAAACTCGCAATACTACATCCCTGGCTTGGAACGCCCCTAGAGTAGTCATTTCTTGACGAACTGGGTCAACAAATTCTTCTTATTTACAGTTTATTTTACACGTGCATGTTTTGTTTGTGAGTTGTCACCGAATTAGCCACATAATATTCTCCATATAAAACGACTCGCAACAATTGACGCTAGAAGGAGGGTGACCAAAAAACCAACCCATACACAAACCCGTAGTTAGCCGAGGCAGAAAAAAGAAATATAATGCCTCAATCTAGGAATACACAAACAGAGAGGTCGGGACAAAGTCGACCTCACGACCGAAAAGAGGCTCAGCGCCAGCCTCACAAAGATCAGACAGTGGAGACCATCAATCTTGAGGATATTACCAATGATCCGGCGGCCACAACGAAGGCCATCACTTTCTTGCTACGAGCACAGAAAGAGAGGGCCGAAAAAGAGTTGGCCAGGTTAAAAACTCAAGATGATGAAGATAGACGCTCGCATACACCTGATAGCGAGCAAGTTAAGAAAGAAGTAGCACGGAAGCGGGCTAATAAAAAAGCAGATGATATGTCAGATGACGAACAACCTCAAGGGTCCAAACCATCAGCGTTTGGACGTTTGAGGCTCTCCACCAAAGACCGAATCGGCAATTATAGGTGATAGGATCCAGGGAAGGAACAACCGATAAACATGCCCGCTCATTCAGATCCTCATGATCATCCGCATGCCGAACAAAAATCGGCTGGAACAAAATTGTCTATCCATCATCGATTGGGTAGTCAAGCACGAACTTGGAAAGGGGGACTGCCCCATGATGAGCATGACCCACTGGGTCCTCATGATGGGATACAGCCCCGATCCAAGTCTGTCAGTTCCACAAAATTTGAGAAAATGCAGAAAGCCATTGAGGGCTTACAGGCCGACCTGGCCGCGACTAAAGGACACCCTCGGGCGAGCACAATACCCTGCTCTCCACTAATACCGGCGATCATGGTGGCCGAAATACAAGAGAAAGTGGCGAAGATCCGACCACCAATCCCCATGTTCGATGCTGAGTCTAACCCACATGTCCATCTCAGCAAATACTCAGACTTTATGATCGCCATGGGTGCCACAGACGCGACGCAGTGCCGATCATTCCCCATGACTTTGGGTGATCGAGCTCATAGATGGTTCTCTACTTTGCCCGCTAAGGCTCTATCACATCTTTTCGCCGGGCTTTAGACAACAATTCCTCCCCATTTCTCATCCATGTGTGTGTCGCCCGGCCAGACCAAAATAAAGGTTAGGCATTTTTTTCCCAACTAAAGGGTGAGTCAGATCGAGCATACATCGAAAGATTTGATAAATGTTTGTATGATGGGGCCCCAGTTGAAGAGGATGCCAAGATCCTCGTGGTGGTCGGAGGCCTGACCCTGAATACTGACATGTGGAAGGCCATGCATCAAGACTGGCCAAACACATATTCAGAATTCCGAGAGCGAGCAGCCAAGATCATAGCCATGCAGGATCTGCTCGCCCAGTCACGATTGGGTCAGAAAACAACAACTAAGAAAGTTTTTGGGAAGAAAGCGATGAATGAGGGGGGGTATAAACCCCCAGGGTCTTTCAAACCTTTCGAAGAAAGAAGGTACAAACGCCCTCACGAAGTCTTCCGGCGTTTTAAATAGAAAATAATTTTTAACCAAATCAAAGATCGGGACATGTTGGATAGGCCTCGAAGAATCATAATGGACAAGCATCGGCTTAATGCTTCCAAATACTGTAATTATCACGAGTACATCGGGCACAATACAGAAGATTGTCGCGATTTACTTCGTCAACTTTGGAAGCTATATGAAGATAATTGTCTTACTCGCCCTAAAAAAAAATTGGGCGAGACTCGAACGTAAAAAAATAGAAGATCGAAGGGGTAAGCGAAAAGTCAAACAAACATCTGACAGTGATCCCGAAGAATCACATAAGAAGTCTGAATTACCCAAAAGAGGACCCCCTACTGTGGGTAGAGGTCGAGAAAGTCAAGAGATCCACATGATACGTCCTGAATATGGTCCAGTGGGTGGATGTTATCAGGCACCAACATTATCGAACAGACGAAAGAAGATGGAGATGCGTGTCATGCAAAGCATCCATCAGGTGAAGGTGGCGAGCACATCAGCTAGCACGCCACCCTCTCACCAAATCATGTTTTCAGAGGACGATCTCGACGGTATAATCACCCCCCACAATGACTCTCTAACCATCAGTGCTTATCTCCTCGGGTTGAAGGTGCACCGTCTCCTGGTCGATACCGGAGCTTATGCGAACATTTTGTTCGTCAACACTCTGCACCAAATGGAAAAGCAAGTTGGGGACTTGAGTAGCTATATTGAACCATGTGATCACACCATTATGGGTTTCGGGGAATCTATAACCCGACCCTATGGTATGATTAGGTTAGGAGTCGAGTTAGAATCAACTCTAAATCCGGAGATCCGACGAACTAGAATGCTAGATTTTGTAATCGTCGATGCTCCGTCTACTTATAACGGGTTCCTAGGTCGCCCGTTTATTCAGGAATTTAAAGATGCTTGTTCTACTTATTATTACTGTGTCAAATTTCCAACACAAGATGGAACGGGTAGCGTAAAAGGAGATCAGAAAAAAGCTCGAGATTGTTTGCTATCATGTGCACCAGAAAAACAAAATATAGTTAACATGATGGAGCAAACATGGGAGATCGGAGAATCAAGCTAACAGACAAATATGTTGC
The DNA here is from genome assembly GCA_037126765.1 of Stenogyne calaminthoides. Taxonomy (NCBI): domain Eukaryota; kingdom Viridiplantae; phylum Streptophyta; class Magnoliopsida; order Lamiales; family Lamiaceae; genus Stenogyne; species Stenogyne calaminthoides. Next base: position 31,443,326 of record JBBCBC010000017.1, on the reverse strand, counting down.
CAAAATACCCTTTGACGAGCACACCTCCAGGCACGAACATAGAAAGCGTGAACACAGAATCCGGGATGGCAACTCATGTCCTAGATCTCCCAGATCTAATGAATCTTGATCCGCCTAATGAGCTGCCGGACCTAGAACCTCGCGTAGGTTTTGAACCTATGGAGGTAGATGACGAACACCGGGGGTCAATCCAAGATCCTCGGTGGAAACAAAAAAGAAAGCGAGCAACACCTGTAGAACAACTGGAGTCTATCAATATCAACCCGAACAAACCTGAGTTAGAAGTGTTCATTCGTTCGGAATTACCGTAACCATTACGAACAGAAATGATCGCCTATCTTCAAGCAAACTTGGATGTGTTTGCTTGGTCGCATAAGGACATGGTTGGCATTGATTCTAAATATGCATGTCACTCCCTCAACCTTGATCCAACACAAACTCTAGTTATCCAGAAGCGCAGAAAGTTCAGTCCGGAGAAATATGCGACTATGAATAGTGAAATCAAAAAGTTGCTCGACAATAAACTGATTCGAGAAGTAAAATGCCCAAGATGGCTTACGAATCCTGTGCTCGTCCGCAAGTCTAATGGAACTTGGAGACTATGTATTAATTTCACTGATTTAAATAAGGCATGCCCGAAAGATAATTTCTCGATGCCGCATATCGATTATTTGGTCGATAATACCGCAGGCCATGAGCTCATAACTTTCATGGATGCTTTTGCTGGCTATCACCAAATTCCCATGCATCCGGAAGATCAAAAGAATACAGCATTCTGCAGTGAAAAGAATATGTACTGTTGGCAACGCATGCCATTCGGATTAAAGAATGCCGGAGCAACATATCAACGTTTGGTGAACAAAATGTTCGACGAACACATCGGCCGAACAGTTGAGGTGTACATTGACGATATTGTGGTAAAGAGCGAACACAAGGAAGACCACATCTCCCACCTCGCACAAATGTTTGATATACTCAGGGAGTACAACATGAAGTTAAATCCGAAGAAATGCAGCTTTGGGGTTCACTCAGGAAAATTCCTCGGACATATGGTCAGTCAATGGGGGATTGAAGCGAACCCATCAAAGATTCAAGCCATGCTCGACATGCAGGCCCCCAGGAGTGTGAAAGAGGTCCAAAAGTTAACCGGACGTTTAGCTTCCGTAAGCCGGTTTATATCACGAACTGGGGACAAATGCAAACCTTTCTTTGATGCATTAAAGAAAGGGAAATTCCAGTGGACCGAGCATTGCCAAAATGCATTCGAATCATTGAAGCAGTATCTTGCAGATACTCAGACACTGTCTAAGCCTGTCCCAGGTGAACAACTCTATCTGTATCTTGCTGCATCCGAACATGCAATTAGCGCAGTGCTCGTACGAGCAGAAGGGACGACGCACTTGCCCATTTACTATGTAAGCCAAGTGCTCAAAGAAGCCGAGTTCTGGTACCCACCACTGGAAAAATTAGCATATGCTCTCGTTATGAGTGTTCGAAAATTGCGACCATACTTTTTCGATCACTCAATCGAGGTACTAACCACATTCCCATTGCGACAAGTCCTCCACCGACCAAACACTGCGGGCAGATTACTCAAGTGGGCGGTGGAGTTAGGACAATTTGGCATTACGTTCGCCCCGCGAACAGCAATGAAGGGCCAAGCTATGACCGATTTCATGGTCGAGTTAACATATCCACAAATACCCGAAAGAGCTATCGATCAACCATGGCATATGTATGTTGATGGCTCATCAACAAGTTCAAGAGCCGGAGCAGGTGTGGTACTCATCAGCCCAACTCGACAAACTTTCACAACAGCCATCCGTTTTGATTTCCCAGCCACAAATAATGAAGCCGAGTACGAAGCTTTGATTGCTGGACTACAGATGGCTATGACAATGGGAATCCAGAGGCTGATGATTTACAACGATTCTCAGATAATCGTGTACCAAGTAACAGGCAAGTACGAGGTCCGAGGCGAACAGATGGCACAATATCAACAACTAGCAAAGGAGTTACTTGAGCAATTCGAACAAGTTTTCATAGAACAATTACCACGATTGGGCAATCCGTTCGCTGATGCCTTGGCACGCCTGGCAACAGCAGAAGGAGTGACGAACACGACGGACATTGTGGTCGTCACAACTTATTCGCCATCAATTCCCAGAGTTATGGTCGCCCAAGTAACAGGCGAGCAAGAAACCTGGATGACTCCAATCTTGAGTTACTTACAAAAGGGACTTCTCCCTGAGAATAAGGCACAAGCTACTCGCCTCAGATTACAATCTGCTCGTTATACCATCTTGGACGAGCATTTGTACAAAAGAAGTTTCTCACTTCCACTATTGAAGTGTATTACTCCTGAAGAGGGTCATGTAATTCTGGAGCAAATCCATGATGGAGTATGCGGAAACCATACAGGTGGGCTCATCCTGGCACATAAAATAATCAGACAAGGTTATTACTGGCCGACCCTCAAAAAAGATTCGCTCGCGTATGCTCGCGCGTGCCACAAGTGCTAGGTACATGCCCCACTTATTCATAGCCCACCTGAAGAATTAGTGTCAGTTTATAGCCCATGGCCATTTGCTAAATGGGGAATCAATTTGATCGGCCCATTTTCTACTGGCACATCGGGAGTAAAATATGTTGTGGTTGCCGTTGATTACTATACTAAATGGGCGGAAGCCGAAGCCATTGTCAAAATCACCGAACAAAGAATGTGGAACTTTGTTTGGAAAAACATCATTTGTCGTTTTGGGCTTCCCCAATCATTAGTAACGGATATCGGCAAACAGTTCGATGGAAGTGAATTCCGTCAAAATTATGCTCGCTGGGGTATAAAAAAGCATTACTCAACTCCATATTATCCCCAATCAAACGGACAAGTTGAAGCCGTTAATAAAATTATCAAGCATACCCTCAAGGCCAGACTTGATAATTCCAAGGGGGGTGGATGGGCTGAAGAGTTGCCCGAAATATTATGGGCCTACCGAACAACTTTCAGAACATCAACTGCGGAAACCCCGTTTGCCCTGGCTTTTGGTGCGGAAGCTGTTATACCCGCAGAAATAAAAATTATGAGTCATAGGACAATGACTTTCGGAGAGCACGTCAATGACCGTGCACTTCCCACGAAAAGCTGACTGCTGTTAGAAAAAGAAAGAATGGAGGGTGATTTCAAGAATGCCATGTACAAAAAGAGATCGGAAAAGTTCTACAACTCCAAAGTCCCAACACGCAGTTCAATGTGGGCGAAATTTGGTTTTAAGACGAGCAACGGGGGTATCAAGTGGTGTGTTCGGCCAAGCATGGGAAGGTCCATTCAGAGTTACAGAACGTTTGTTAAATGGGGCATATGACTTGGAAGACCTGAATGGAGTCCCATTGTCCTACTCGTGGAATGCGTCAAATTTGAAAAAATATTATCAGTAATGACGAGTATAGCTGGCTGAACAAATTCAGCCACTCAGGCTAAACGAGCATAGTTGGCCGAACATAATCGACCATGTAGCTGAAACGAGCACAAATGGCCGAACATAATCGACCATTCAATTTAAGACGAAAGGGGACAATCTCGAAGGAAGAACACATTGTGTTCGACACAAATCTTCTAGAAAAATGCTGGCCAGCACTATTGAAAGATAGAAGATACGTGTCAAAACAAGTCGAGAAGTGGTGGCAACCAAAAAAGGAACGTGTCAATCCTTGGATAAGAACTGGCAAAAAATCCGAACAGGTGTCAAATGGAGGATTCAAAGCGGACAGATGTCAAAAGGAGGAGTAAAAGTAAGAGGGCCAGCACCAACTAGCTATGCCAGCACCAGCTTGGGATAGTTCTATAAATAGAGGCATATTGATAGCTGAAGAAAGCAGAGAAAAAATAGATTAAAAAGAAAAAAAATACTACAGTTATTGGAAGAAAGTTGGTTCAGTATGCCTCCAGACGCGAAGAAGAATCCAAAGACTCGATTCAAATTGTCATTCTCACGAATCGAGCATCCGCCCTAATCACGAGCTTTATACCCCTATATGACACTCCGAGCACAAAGTTGACGCCGTTGCGGACTCAAGATGCTCGGCGAGTTATGGTTGCCACTCCACGTTACTCATTGCTTATGCAAGTAAATCAAATCACTAGTCCCCAAAATCTCCTCCGAAGCGGGGGATGTCGGGTATCCGCCGAAACAACATGCGGATCGATGCTCGAGCATCCGAAGGGGACGAAATGGTGCGAAGCCGAGGATTTTGCTCGCAAGCTTATATAAGCGGCGGTGTGCTCGCCACATGCTCATGTCCGCAAATGTGCCGCAAGATAACCACAACTTGTCCAGGAGGGACAAACGCTTATGCTGCTGCTTGAGCATGTTATTTAAAGAAGGGTAGACAGGATGATGCGCCACATGCTTGTCAACATCAATTCCGCGGACAAGGTGAGGCCAGTTTATGTCTACTCAAGACAAGGTTTAAATTCAAGACCATAATCTGATGTCTATAATTGTGTAATAGACAGTCTTCTTCAAATGTAAAGGTTGTAATAGAATACAAAGTGTTGCAAAAATATTTTTGTTTGTTAAGATTTTCTAGTTGAAGCCTATTAGAGGTCGCACCTAAGCCGGACGGCCCGAACAAAGACGAACGAGCCCAAGTCTATGTTCACTTGACGAACGAGTTCGTACTCTGATACTCGCAGCAAAAAGCGAGTAATGGGTACGCAGTCGCAAAAGACGACTCGTACTTACAGATACCCATAGCAAAAGCGAGTAAAGAGTGCGGGGTCGCAGCTAAATAAGACGGCCCTAGTACGAAGTGATCGCGCCTAAATAAGACGATCGTGAACCAAGAAAGGGGGAGTTGCATAAAGTTAACCCATCTGGTCATACCTAAATAAGACGATCAACCGATTGCATCACAATAAGACAATCAAAAACGAAAAAAGTCAGGAGCGGGCATAGGCAAACACAATGTTCGAATTCATTCAGAAGAAAAGAGGCATAAACTAGAAAGCAACAAAGCAAACATCAAGCAACACAAGTATCAATCATTCATCAGCAACCACATTCGTCCTCAACGATCAGGTTAGAGGAAACAGTTCAAAATATAAATTCAACCATTCAGTTTTGAAGTTGTTCGAACAAGATATAAGAAAGCAAAAAATTACAAAGTTCAGAAGAAACTGTTCGAGCAAAAAATGAAGAAGACAAAAATTACACAACATTTGTTCAGTAAAGCAAGAATTATACTAAGGAACAAATTCATTGTTGGGGGTGGGCGGAAGCGAAATATCGAACAAATCTTGCCCCATCTGCTCGGTCCCCTCAGCAACGGTCTCTCCAGCATGGTCAGGACCAGTCTGCTCGCCAGGAAGTACACTTTGCTCGGTCACAGGAGGTCCCCTTTGTTCGTCCTGCACCTGATCGGACCCGGGCTCGGCTCGGAGAGTTTGATCAGCAACATCAGCAATGTCCGCATCCGAGCCATCTTCCTCATCCAAGATAGGATCATCAATCTCGATCCCTTCAGGAAGTTTGGAGAAATCACACAGATCATTCAAATCAGACATCGGAAGGTTGCGATCTGGGGGGTTGTCGATCAGGTACTGCTGAAAACTGGATATGAGCGGGGCAATTTGTTCGCCAGTGAGCGTGTGGCGAGCAGACCGGATGGCATCGGCAAAAGCACATATGTAGGAGAAGTTCGACATGGAATCAACATACTCCTCATTGTGCAACCTTGAATTTTCGAGACCCAAACGAGTGTTGGTCTCTTCAGCAATGATGAGTTGTTAGCCGAGCAAATTCTTCTCGTATTCCATGACCTCGACTTCAGTTCGGAGTTTACGAAGTTCTACATTCATCTCATTCTGAACTCCCCGTATGCCGACCACCTCCTCCTGAGCAAGGTTTAGCTCCTCCCTTGCCTGGCGAGTAACTTCCTGAGCCTGGCGAGCATCCTCCTGAGCCTTACGAGCATTTGCTTGAGTCGAGGATATCTATCCTTGAGCCAACCTTAATTCATCCTGAGTTTTGCTCAGCTCGTTCACCTTCTCTTCAAAACTTCTGATCAGAGCCAAGTAGTTGGCATGAAGATTGGCGGACTCAGCATACACTTTTTCAAGGATGACCAAAGATTGGCCCTGGTGTACCAGGCCAAGTCGCATGTTTTCCAAAGGTGTTGGACCCGTGGTGGCCTCTTCCAGCTCAGTAGTCCATGCTCGAATGGGAGTCTCGCACGCCTTCTGAACATGCTCAGGAAGGCCAGGAACCTTGCGAACACTTGGCGAGCAGTAGTAATTTTTCAATTCGGGCATCAAAGGTGCCAATCTGCTCAACCTACACATACACCCGAGCAAACAAACATGATAAAGCGAACAAAATTAATAAAAAAGGAAATGCTCCAATAAAGCTAACAAAACGTACCTGTTCGCCCGAGCCGGATCCCATCCCAAAAATGATTTATCCTCGGGGGACCGGAGCTCAGGGTTCAAAGGGGTCAAAGTTCGGGGTCCAGCAGGAGGTGGAGAAGATGTGCCAACCTCCATTTCAACTATCTGCGCGATCGGACCGACCACGGAGGCGGCCATTCTGATCGCTTCGGCAGTGGGGGTCTGGGTCTCCCTAACAGCATCGATGCTCATCTGAGCCTGTTTACTTGCCCCCTGCTCGTCGGTTTCCACCCTTGGTCTTTTTGGTGACGGAGCCTATTCGCTCACTCCCTGCTCGGTCGAACGAGTTATCCTCTTCGATCGGCTCGACTCCCCAGGGCCAGACGCAGATGCTCGGCTTACCCTGCTCACCAGACTCACTTCTCCTCGATTTGCTCGCTGAGCCTCCCGCTCGGCTTGAATTCGAGCAAGCTCCTGGTCTTTTTCTTCGAGCCATCTCAGTATGCTCGGATGTACTCACGGCAACAGTAACAGCAGGGAAAGCTATAAATAAAACAGTTCATTATACAAGAAATGGAAATAGCGATCAAATGGTACAAAACATGCAAATGCAAAAAGTAATCCTTACCAGCGGGATTAACAACAACAAGATGGTGAGGGGGCACGTACAAGCCTCCTTTCTTCCTTTGTTTGGCAGTATTCAAAGTCTTCACAGATCGTTCTAAGCGAGACTCGAGATCAATTTGCCAGACGCAGCTAAAATAGCCGTCGTTGGTCTCTTTGTCCGTCGCAGCTGGAATTCCTGAAATGAAGAATAAGTTAAAATCAGTTCAAACTGAAGAGCAAAAGACACAAAAATACTTACTTTGGTAAACCCCGAAATCAGTAGGGATGTCTAAACGAGCATTTGGTTCGCTTCCAGAAGCCGGGCTCTTCCAATCGTCCCTAACGAACCAGAATTTCTCCTTCCAATCACTGATTTTGTTCGGCACATCCTCAATGATCTTGCACTTAGCATTTGCCTGCATGAACAACCATCCATCTTCGCCCTTCGGACGGGTCAAATGCACTAGTCGAGCAAGTTCAGCTACTGTGGGATAATATCTGGGCTTCATTTTGCCGAACAAAGTCAGGAAGCTCATAATCATATGCCACCCGTTCGGCTTTAGCTGCGTAATGGTAATGTTCCATTCAACGAGCAAACGAATGATAGCCGGATGGAGTGGAAACCTAAGGCCCGCTTCCATCGTATCCAAATTCACAGCAACACAACCTTCAGGGGGCTGGTCTGCTCGCTCATCGGGAACAAGTGCCCAGAAAAAGACATCTTTGGGGGTTTCGTAATTCCTATACAGCTGAGCGAGCATATCTACATCTATCAAGCTCGCAATCTTGCTCGCCGGGTACTCATTCTCAACCCTAATTCTATGAGGCTGTTCGGGCCAATCAAAATTATAACGAGCATTATACTCGTTATATGTTGGGCTATGAGGGACACCAACAGGGATATCAAGTTCTGTTGTTTGCTTGCTGCCTAACCCCCTGTTCGACTCATCGATATTCACAGCCATCAAGAATTCCTCCCTCACATTATCATCATTCCTATTCACATCAAGACTATCTACAACCCTAGACCTAATTTGGGGTTGGGGCAAAGAATCCTCATCCGAATCATCCAAAAAATCACTATGGGCTAAGTCCCTATCCAATTCGTTTAGGGTGTCATCGGAATCGGAGGAAAGAATGGCAAATGGCTGCCGGACTTGCCAACGAGACCCTGAACCCGAGACATTCATCTCCGGCGCGTTAGCGTCGCTACGGGGGATTGTACAGAGAGAGGGGAGGAAAAACTATGGTGGTCCGATTCTATTGAAGCAGAAGAGTTTGAACGAGAAGCCATAATCGCAATAAGAGAAAGTATGCGATAATTACCTGAGTAAAATCCTTCGCCGAAATGATGAAGCCCTTGCCGGAAGTTTTAGATGCGAAAGAGATTGAAGACAGAGACAAAAAGAAGAGGAAAAGAAAGAAAAGAGATTGAGGCGGCGAAATGAGGTATTTATAGATACCGGGTTCAATTTTGAAAATCCGGCACAGAATACGAAATGACACTTACTATGGCCCAATCAAATTATAACAGTCGGGCCCCATGATGAATACAAAGCGACCCGGATGGGGGGTATTGTTGTGTTCGATATAATTATTCAGCATTAATCGAACACGTAAGAGTGACACGTGTAATATTCAACTATTAAAATAATCATGCTCGATGGACAAGTGTGCTCGCCGCTCGTCGACCAAACAAGTTTGTTCGCCAGCTCGCCACTTGTCAACCAATTTAACATACTCGCCTATGAAGTAAGTTTTGTTCGCCAGCTCGCCACTTGTCAAACATGAGAGTATGTTTGCATATGAAGTAAGTTTTGTTCGCCAGCTTGCCATTTACCAACCAAGGATGTTCAACCAGCCTACCGAGCAAATAGGTATGTTTGCCAAACTAACCGAGCAAAATGATCCTGAAAAGAACATGACAAAATCAGTCAAACTGATCAGATCAGGGAAGAAGAAATCAGATAGCCTGAGTCAAGTGAACTCAGGGCCAGTATGTTCGATGCACAGATAACCTGAGGGCTCAGACATCCTGAAGGCTCAGACAAACATGAGGGGTCAGTATGCTCTATGCTCAGATATCTTGAGGGCTCAGACATCCTAAAGACTCAGACAAACCTGAGGGGTCAGTATGCTCGATGCTCAGATATCCTGAGGGCTCAGACATCCTGAAGACTCAGACAACCTGAAGGGTCAGTATGCTCGATACTCAGACATCCTGAAGGCTCAGACATCCTGAGGGTTCAGACATCCTGAGGGGTCAGTATGCTCGAAGCTCGGATAACCTGAGAGCTCAGACATGCTCGATGAGGACAATATTCTGACATAAAATTGATATGGTTTAATGGGGCGAACAAAGCATTCAGTCGAGCAAAAGATTGATTTGGACGACCAAAAGAGTGCCTTATAGACAAGCAAATGCAAAGATCAACCAGGAAGACAAAGTTGGAAACGTGGCAGCATTACATGAGTTCTTGCATGGCCCGAAGTCTCCAGCTCATGCTTGCCAAACCAGCTCAAGCTTGTCAAAGTACTATAAATGGAAGAAAAAACAACAAGAGACGGGTGACAAAGAAATTTCCCAGAGAGGTGAGGTTCAGAAAAATTCGAGAGTTCATCCGTACACATAAAAAACCCTAGCACTCATATACCAACTGTCCAAATCATCTTTATCCATAGCGATTCATCTTCATGAGATGTATCATATATTGTACGTGTAAAACTCGCAATACTACATCCTTGGCTTGGAACGCCCCTAGAGTAGTCATTTCTTGACGAACTGGGTCAACAAATTCTTCTTATTTATAGTTTATTTTACACGTGCATGTTTTGTTTGTGAGTTGTCACCGAATTAGCCACATAATATTCTCCATATAAAACGACTCGCAACAATAGGGATCTCACTTCCACTAAGTTGTCGGGTCAGCTTGAACCCTTGAAGCAAACATGATTAGTGAACCCCGTATCTATTTCCCATGAATGGGTAACACACGCCGCTAAACAAGTCTCAACAACTAGTGGTGAGAATTGCCTTTCTTTCCATTCCTTTTGGGTTTGGAACAGACTGACCTCCAATGTCCTCTTTTACCGCAGTTGAAGCACTTCCCCTTTGGATTTTTCTTGACACCACCAGCATTCGTCATCTTACCATTGCCCTTGGCAACAGTTGAGTTTGATTGCTAATGGCTTTTGGTCATCTTCTTCTTCTTGCCTTCCCTTGGCCTAGAAGATGAAGATGGACCACTTGCCGTCAAAGCTTGAGTTTGGTGTCCCATCAACTGTTGGGATTATACTGGAAAGTATGCTTTTACTTTGTATAATAAGACTGAATTTTGGACTTATTTACTGAAATAAATTGTTTATCACTGATGCTTTAAATATCATCGAATGTTACATATATTTACTGCATAACTGTTCAATAAATAGTACGTGTTACATTGTAGTTAATTTAGTGATACCAGATCACAGAAGATTAAATTAACAGTTCCTTGTAACTAAAAGTACACCATTCACGACCTAGATGGAAATGAACAACCCATCGTGAAAGGTTGAAGTGTAAGGCTCAGATTGGTTTGTCTTGACCAAGATATTACACTAGTGCATGATTGATGCACTGAAGAGGACCTACAGGAGGACAAATTCTTCAGAACTGAACTAGGAAGAATTAGACCTCAGTGGTTAGTTATTTCTTAATCTTCGTCCCTTAAATAGGATTGCGTGTGGCTAGTAACTATTGCTTTGACTTATTACGGGAAGAGAATCAATGAGATTCAATACTCTATATCTTAGGCAATATTATTGGTCACATGCGATTGCTAAGATTTAATACGGAGAATCGTGTGTAAGTACGCTTGTTCGATTTGCCCCCTTGGGAGGTTCATAAGTTTTATCATACCAAATCTTGCAAGTGGAACTAGTTTCCGGTATGGATACTAATGTTGAACCGTTCCTTTACCAAGGATAAAATATATTAATTAATGGAAAGCTATTTCAGTGGCTTGAATTAATTAATGGGCTAGATAATCTTAAACACCGAAAATAATAACCGGGAGCCATATTAACTGTAATATGGGTTAAGATGGATAGTGCAATATTAATTATGTAGTGGGATTAATTAATATTTATGGGCTTGAATAATATTGTGGCTCAATATTGATAATTCAAGATCCATTGGAAGGTCCAATCTTAATTCTCCTAAAGGCCCCCCAAGTAGCCAAACATAAAGTCCAATAACTGAAAAAGGTGTTTAAAAATAAAATAAATTTTGTTGCTTATTTTTCCATGAATTTCGAAAATAGTAAATAAAAGGGGAGAAAGATTTTCTTTGAATTTTGTTATGGAATGAAGATATGTATTCTCGGAATACAAGATTATCTTATTAAATTCAAGAAATCTCCCACTTGGTTATTTACTATGAGATTTCGAAAATTTTGAATATTTAAGGGAAAGAAAGATTTTCTTGATTTTCTTGAAAAGATATTATGAAATATATGTATTCTTGCAATACAAGTATATCTCATAAATTCAAGAAGATCCAAATCTTGGATTCTTTTCTCTTAAGATTTTCGAAATATGCCATAACAAGAGGAGTTGGGACTTTTGTGGAATATTTTAATTATGGAGAAAAGAATATATGAGATATATTCAAGATTTCTCGGAGATCAAGGAAAAGATTTTCCCATATTATTTTATCACTAAAAATCGGCCACTACACCTCTATAAATAGGGGATGAATGTTTCATTCCCAGGTACAATTCCATGTGCTGGAAAAATTAGTAAATCCACAAAGGTGGTGCAACAAATTTTATTTTCCCTTTTGTTAATTGTTCGCGAGCTTCCTTCCACCGGATTGTCGAGCAAGGACTAGGGAATACTTGGGAAGGTCTTTTGGTGTGTTTTCATCGACGAGACCATTGCCATTCCAAGAGGTAAGTTCACGTAAACTCGTAGTAATTCTGCATGCGTAGGATTTACGTGAACCGTTTATATGCATGATTTGTTGTTGAATTATTATTTGAATTAATATATGATTAATTCATGCTAGTAATAATTGTTAGAATTAAATTTGTATTTAAATATTCATCCCGAATAGATCCGGGCAATTAATTCCCCAACATCAACATCTTGGCCGAGACCAAAGCTTGCACCAAATCAGCTAGCGAGGCCAAAATGCTCAAAAACTTTTGGGCAGAGAGTGAAGTACCAAATTCATCTGAGTCTCCAGATTATAATCTGCACCTAGAACCTCAATTTTGTTCAGATGGACCATCAATTTTGAGGACGTAATCCCTTACGGGTTTGCCCTCCACCATTTTCAGTGACGACATCTCTCGCAAGGTGATCTGACGAGCCCCGCGTTTTCAACTCGTCAGTTGGCTCATCTGAATTTTGGTGTGTCAAGAATCCACTTGTGCTTTTGTGCAGTTAGGACAATCATAATTTTTCGTTTCCAATCAATATAATTTCCATACTATTCTATTGACTTTAAGTATATTAACAGTTGATTAAAAGGTTGCGACATGCTGAACTGAAATAAATAATAATTCGTATAAGCACAAATATATCACAAGATTCGATCACATGTTTCATATTAAAATCTCAAAAAAAATATGAACATGCATCAGCCAACATCTCAAAACAGTTTAAATAAGCCACTTGGGTTTGGTCATTATTTAAACACATTCAAGCAGGTTACAAAAAAGAAACAGTTATAAACCTTTAATATCCAGATTAATAGTTGGCTCCCACTTGACCAATATAAAATTGACAGGGACTTCGGGGAAGTATATGCATATCAATTTTATACCTAAGTAATAACCATGATTAAATACAGAATTATTACTTCGCTTTGAACGAGCCTCGTGGGGAGGGTCATCGTCGCCACTAATAATAACCCACAATCATCCTTACGGAATTTATTCATGTGAAATCTATCTTTTGACCGTCTCGTGGGGGGAATTTCTCCAAAAGAATCCACAAATAAATAAATCATGGAGGTCAAAATTAATTCAATTTTATTATCCGAAATAAAATTGTCAATTAATTGTTTAAACATACTTAGTAATTTTTCGAAGATGAGATTTTTCGTTGGGCAATTCTCATGCAAACACATTTAAACAAATTAAATAAAGCACAAGAAAACACAACAATAAATCAAGCAAAGCAGAAAAATAAACATATTGGGCACAAATTATCCAATTGTCATGGTTTAATTTTTCTTTGCTTGATTTTGAAGAAACGCCATCTTGAATTTCTCCCACTCGATCGTCTCGAAAAATCACGTCTCGTGCACCAATCAGTTAGCGGGTCGGGGTGCATGCCTTGCACCCGACCCGGCCGTGTCGATCGCGCGCCGCAAGACGCCTTCCCCTAACGCATATTTGCTGGCGGTCTTTCGGCGATTCTCGGTAAAATCGATCTATCCATCTGCAGATCGCACCATCGTGCGACCACCCACTGACCTAGGCCGCCTATAAAGCGTATATATCATCGCCAAATCGCTTCAAAGAATGCGCGCGCCCGGCAATCTTGCCTTGTCGTGTTAAATCCATGCAGTACCAGCAGCGCCCTATCGCCATGTCCGGCCGATCCAGCGTCGCTTCGGTCCGGCAATCTCGCCCAGCGCCTGCTTGCCCTCTTGTACTGCAGATCCATGTGCCAGCAGCGTACCTCCTTGGCACATTTAAATGCGGCGCATGCCGCTTACACCCGATTCCGGATCCCGTCTTTTAATTCTCCGTCTCCGCCTCCGTTTCCGATCCGGTTACAATTTATTTACAAAAAAAATAAATAAACCTAGATCTAGACTAGTCTATTACATTGATCAAATCAAACAAACCCCAATCTACTCGTGAATTTTCTCACGAGGCAAAATGAATTCGAACGAATCGAATTAAAAACCACAATTTATATACATGCATAAATAAACACATTAAATTCCATGACAATTGGATACCTGCAAAAAAGATCTAGCAATTCTACTATCCAATTTCAAATTTAATGAAAACGAATTAAATTACAATTTAAAATTCAGAGCCCGAAACCGAGGCTCTGATACCAGTTGTTGGGGAATTAATTGCCCGGATCTATTCGGGTTGAATATTTAAATACAAATTTAATTCTAACAATTATTACTAGCATGAATTAATCCTATATTAATTCAAATAATAATTTAACAACCAATCATGCATACACGTAGTTCACGTAAATCCTACGCATGCGGAATTACTACGGGTTTACGTAAACTAACCTCTCGGAGTGACAACCGTTGAGAAGATGGATCCCGTTCACACGAACACACCAAAAGGTCTTCTCAAGTATTCCCTTGTCCTTGTTCAACAATCCAGTGGAAAGAACTCGCGAACAATTTAACAAAAGGAAAAATAAAATTATGTTGCACCACCTTTTTGGATTTCTAATTTTTCCAACACATGGAATTGCCCTTGGGGATGAAAAATTCATCTCCTATTTATAATACTAGGGGTGGCCGATTTTTTCACTAGGAATAAGATGGGAAAATCTTTTTCTTGATCTCCAAGAAATCTTGAATATATCCAATATATTCTTTTCTCCATAATTAAAATATTCCATAAAAATCTCACCTCCTTATATTAAGGGGTTTTCGAAAATATCTCAATAAATAGGGAAGAAATAGGATCTTTGACTTTTCTTGAATTTATGGGATAATCTTGTATTTCAAGAATACATATTCCATAAAAATTTTCCAAGAAAATCAAGAAAATCTTTTCTCTTTCTTCCTTTATTATTTTCGAAAATTTTGGAAAAATAAGCAACAATAATTTATTTTTATTTTAAACACCTTTTCCAATTATTGGACATTATGTTTGGGCTACTTGAGGGGCCTTTAGGAGAATTAAGATTGGACCTTCCAATGGACTTTGAATTTTCAATATTGAGCCACAATATTATTCAAGCCCATAAATATTATCAGAGCAGTGGTTCTATGGACCAATGGCTTTGAGTATCATCGGTTCTTGAGGAAGAACCATTGTGGTCACTTGGATTGATCTTGAAAAATCATTTTCAACTTCATCTGTTTTCAAAACTCACTAAGCATGGATAATACATCTGGTATGTATCATGATCTACCCAAGTTTTCTATTGATGAGTATGCAGATTGGGTCATACTCATGATCAATCATCTGGGAGCTATAAGCAGCAGAATGATGGAAGTTCTTGAACAAGGACCTATCATCATCTACCACAACAATCCAGTTGAAAGAGGTGATCCAGATTTTCCTGTTGGAGCTCGAATCAGAAAAAGTCCATCTCTGATGGATGCAGAAGATAAGAAAGTTGTCAAATCTGGATACAGTTGCAAGACACATCATCATGAAGACTATGGATAAGGTCACAAGAGAGAAGATCAAATACCTCAAGACTGCGAAGCAGATGTGGGACACTCTAGCTGAGATATGCGAAGGAAACAATCAGATAAAGGACAACAGATTATAGGCCGAATTGGTTAAGTTCGAAAAACTCAAGATGCTGCCCAACGAGACGATCAACCATCTAGATGGAAGGATTACCATGTCTATCAACAAGCTCAGAGAATTGGGACGTGGAATGACCGACAAAGACATCAACTACAAGATTCTGAGATCTTTAACAAAGAAGTGGGATATGAAGGTTACGGTGATCAAGGACTGCCAAGATATAGCGAAGATGAAGCCGAGCAGTTTGTTCTTAAATCTGAAAGCCCATGAATTCGACCTGATTGATAGAGGGCGAGAGGAAGATGATGAGTCATCTGCTGAAACCACACCTGCAAGAACAAAAGCAGTAGCATTCAAAGCAGGCGGCAGTTGCTCAAAATCTTCTAAGCCTATTGGAAATATTGTAAGTCAAGCTGAACAGATTGCTCTACTCACCAGAAAGCTTGAAAGATCAAATATTAAATTAGGAAAATATAGGAGATTCTACAAAGACTATCAGAATAGCAAAGGAAGAGAAAGAAGATCGTCTGATAGATTGCAAGAAAGAAACAGATCTGATAACAGAAGAGATGATCAATGGGAGGACCGCAGAGAAGAAAAGAAAAGAGATGATCGTGCTGAAGATCACAAATCAGACAGGAGAAATTCAGATCAAAGGCAAATCGGGAAGTCACCTGACAGATCATTCAGAAGACATGACTCACCTGCCAGAAGAAGTTCAGTGGAGAGAGGAGTCTACTTCAACTGCCAGAAACCAGGTCACTACAGTGCAGACTGCCCTGACCTGACGCCCAGAGAAAGAGAAGATAAGAGGAACAGGAGAGAGCAACGATATAGAGATAGGAAAGCTATGGTTTCTGATACTACTGGAATAGACGACTCTTATCTGCCATCAGAAGATTCTGGTTACTCATTTGTAGAGGACTTTTGCCTGATGAGCAATGCTGATGACTTCAACAACTTTGATGATCTGATGTTCTCATCTGATGATGACATCTGTCTCATGGCCAAGGAAGAAGATCAATCTGAGTATCTTCTAAACCATCTGTGTTTTCTGTTTCCACACCAGTTGTGCTGAGCACACCTGCTGGAGAGATTGACCTGCAGCTCTATAGTGAGCAATTGCTTGATGATCTCTCCAATGCAGTAGACACTTATACTACAGTGGAAGCTGAGAACGACAAGCTAAGGATAGAGAACATTCAGCTTGTTAAAGAAAATGCTGCAAGAAAAGCTACTGAACTGAAATCAGTTGAGACTGTTAAGAAAATGACTGCAGAACTGGAGGTTCTAAAAGTCAGTTTTTCTGATCAGGATAAACTGATTAAGGAACAGCTAGCCATAAACAAACAGCAAGCTGATGATCTTAAAATCCTCCAAGCTAAGTTTGATGAACTCTTCCGACTGCATGAGAGTCTAAAAACAACTGAGTATAGTTTGCGTAAGAAAATAGAGGTTTTCACGAAATCTTCTAAAACTGTTCAAGATCTGAACAACTATTTTCGTACAACAACTAATAAGAAGGGAATTGGGAATGAAAACCCTTCTGCATCCTCAAAAGCCCCGTCTGGTTCACGTCAGAAAAGTGTAATCAAACGAGTTTCTAATCAAGATACACGAAATGCAAAATCTGTATCAGATAAGGGAAACAGACCTGCTGAACAAGTAAGGCAAGTGTCTGATCAGAAAGGGAACAGAAATGGACCCCAACTGATCAAGCATCAGCTTAGGAATCAACAGAAGAACCCTGTTCTTCTGAAGAAACCTCAATCTGATCAGCAGATTAGGAATCAGAAAAGACTACCTCTCAAGGGAAAATCTGATCTGAAACCTAATCATGTCAAACTGCCTAACAAGCAAGCTAAGGGTAAACTGCTAAGATCATCTATGCCAATAAGATATGAATATTTTAATGGTAGCAGTCGTACCTACCCTTACAATCAGAAACCTAGGACTGCTGGACCTGAGCCCCACTGGATTAAAAGAAGACAAATAACAATAAAAAAATCCTAAGTCTTCTGATTCATCCAAGGCTCACACTAATAATCATACTGACCGGATTGCATATGAAGAGACGTATGATTATGGGAGACAAATCAAGCCCTCTGTTTTTAACAAAGGTGCCAGATATGTTTGGATCCCGAAAGGTACTTCTAACCCCCCAGAACTCGATTCTACTGGGGTACCTAAAGCCTGATCTGATTGCAAGTTCGCGTGGGTTTGGCCAATAAAGGAGGTGTACAAGCAACTATCTGGTACATCGATAGTGGATGCTCAAGGCACATGACTGGAAGCAAACATCTCCTTAGCTCTTACACAGAACAAGAAGGCCCACGTGTACTCTTTTGATGATAACTTTGGTTTTACTAGAGGATTCGGAACCTTAGAGAATGATGATGTACATGTTACTGGAGTCTCGTATGTCGAAGGTTTGAAGCACAACCTGTTATCAGTTTCACAATTCTGCGACAACGGATTCAGTGTTGAGTTCTCGATGATCGAATAAGACTATCAAGAATCGAGCTACTCAACAGATCTTGTTAACTGGTTCGAGGAAAGGAACAATATATACTGCAGATTGGAACAGTTGTCCAAGAAATGCATGCCTGATTGTTAAGAGTTCCAGCATAAGAGAATGAGTCATCTGAACTTTAAAACTCTTAACAAGATAACAAGGATGTCTTTGGTTGAGGGTCTCCTGAATGAGGTATTCTCTAAGGATCAGACATGTGTCGCATGTCAGAAGGGAAAACAAGTTAAAGCCTCATTCAAGGGGATCCCAGGCCCAACATCCAGCAGAGTATTGCAACTGCTCCATATGGACTTATTTGGACCAGTTACACCACTCAGTCTCAGCGGACGCAAATATACTCTGGTAATCGTGGATGATTATTCCAAGGTTACCTGGGTTGTATTCTTGTATAAGAAGAGTGAGACAATAACAAAGATACACGAGCTGCTCAAGAAATTACAAAATGAGAAGGGTGTCACTATTGTAAAGATCATATCCGATAAAGGTACATAATTTCTGAACTCCTTTATTACTGACTTTTACAGTAAGTTTGGAATACAACATGAGACATCAGCTGCAAGAACACCACAACAGAATGGAGTATCAGAACTGATAAACAGAACACTCAAAGAAGTTGCTCGAACTATGTTAGCTGAACATGCCACTCCAAACCATTTCTGGGCAGCAGCCATCAACACTGCATGACATACTCAGAACAGATGTTCTCTGACTAAGACTCACTTTAAAACACCCTATGAACTGTGGAAGGGCAGAAAACCTCGTGTTTCTTACTTCCATGTTTTTGGGTGCAAGTGTTTCATTCACAACAATGGGAAGAGTCAGTTGAAAACTTTTGAGGCCAAGTCAGATGAGGGTATATTCTTAGGATATTCCTCAACCAGCAAGGCTTTCAGGGTTTTCAACATGCGAATCCTAGTTGTGGAAGAAACACCACATGTGGTCTTTGATGAGACATCTTCTGAACAAGAGAAGTCTGCCTCAGAACAAGCAGTACCAGATCAACCGGTACCTGATGCACAGAAAATGGATCAGCTAAGTATTAAGGAAAAAGTATCAGATCAAGTAACAGTGTATGTTCCAAAACTTGATCTTTCTGATTCACCAGGTCAATCAGGCCCTAAGGTACGTACAACTGTCAATGAAGAAGCTGGTACAGCTGAGACAGTAACAACTGAACCATCTGGTTCAGGGGGAACACCTGATGTTCCTATGGACAGACATCAACACATGATGATTCCAACATCAGCTGAGACTTGTCCATGTCAAGTGGATCCTATTTCTGCACCACTCCCAATCTTTAGTGATGAATTACTATCAGAAGAGGATGATGTTCTCCAAACTGATGCAAATCAGAAAAGAAGGACCTGCATAACCAGTCATCCAACTGATCTGATCATCGGAGACCCATCTGATAGAGTTAAAACTAGACATCAGATTGGTGAAAGTGCCATGTATTGTTGCTATCTGTCTTTGAAGGAACCAACCAAAATAGAATAAGCTCTACAGGATGCTAACTGGATTCTAGCTATGCAAGAAGAATTGGAATAGTTTAAAAGGAATCGGGTTTGGAAACTGGTGGACAGACCAACTCATCAAGATGTGATAGGCACAAAGTGGGTATTCAAGAACAAGAGAGATGCGAATAATGTCATAACCAGAAATAAGGCAAGACTTGTTGTTAAGGAGTACTCACAATCAGAAGGAATTGATTATGACGAGACCTTTGCACCAATCGCTCGCCTGGAAGCCATTCGGTTGTTTCTGGCATATGCTGCCCACAGAGGGTTTATTGTGTATCAGATGGATGTAAAGAGTGCATTCTTAAACGGGGTACTAGCTGAGGAAGTTTATGTTGAACAACCTCCTAGCTTTGAAAAAGACAACCAAGTGTACCGTTTAAGAAAAACTCTTTATGGCCTGAAACAAGCTCCTAGAGCTTGGTATGATACACTATCTCAGTTCTTGATAGACAGTAGATTCACTAAAGGAATAGTGGATAGAACCTTATTCAGAATTAAAGATGGAGAAGATATTCTAATGGTTCAGATTTATGTGGATGATATCATTTTCGGATCTCCCAACAAGAGCTTATATGATAAGTTCAGCAAACTGATGAAAGGGAAGTTCGAAATGTCTATGATGGGTCAGATGAATTACTTTCTGGGTCTACAAGTTAAGCAAAGTACAGAAGGGATATTCATCTGCCAGACAAAGTACACTAGGAATATGTTGGCTAAGTTTGGAATTCAAAAATGTAAGGAAGCCAAAATTCCTATGATGATTGGATTCAAGATGGATCCAGATGAGAATGGTCAGAAAACTAATCAGAAAGAATACAGGGCTCTCATTGGATCTCTATTATACCTGACTGGCAGCAGACTAGATATAACGTTTGCAGTAGGTGTATGTGTCAGATTTCAGGTAAATCCAATGCAAAGCCACCTGGAAGCAGCTAAGCGGGTTCTTAAGTATCTGAAGGGGACAGTAAACCTTGGTTTATTTTACCCATCAGATGATAATCTAGAGCTTAGTGGGTATTCTAATTCTGATTATGGAGGTTGCAGAATAGACAGAAAATCAACCTCAGGTACATGTCAGTTCTTAGGAAGTAAACTGATCTCTTGGTTTTCAAAGAAGCAGACATCAGTTGCCACATCTACTACTGAAGCAGAATATATGGCTGCAGGAAGCTGTTGTTCCCAACTGCTCTAGCTTAGTCAGCAGCTGAGGGATTATAACATTATAGCTACGAACGTACCTATATTTTGTGACAGTAATAGTGCTATTGCAATTACTCAGAACACAGTTCTACATACAAGATGCAAGCATGTGGATGTCAGACATCATTTTATAAGAGATCATGTTGAAAAGAAGAATATCAGAATGGAAAAGATCCATACTGATAAGCAAAGAGCTGATATCTTAACCAAGCCACTAGCTGAAGTCAGATTCAGAGAACTATGCAATGAGCTAGGGCTTCTGGACCTTGGAGAAAGTGCACCAGAAATGGTTGGTGGACAGGTCTCCAGAACCAGTTGGTTAAGAGACTAACCAGATAAAGAGAATCAGTTGAGTAAGGTACCTCAACTGATCAGAAACATCAGTTAGGAACTGATCAGAAAAGGGGATATCAGATGAAGGGGGAACTGATCAGATTGGATATTCCGACTTTGTAAGACGATTAAGCAAATGTCCAATACACAAGTTGCATAAATATTAAGACGACGAGGACTAGGCAAAACTCGCATAAGAAACTGTGTCAACACAACAATGGAATTAAAAGAGAATTTCATTGATAAAGACCCGGAGGTCGAAAAGTTACAATAAGACCCGGAGGTCAAAAATGTACAATAAGGCCCGGAGGCAGGCTAGCGACTTGATTCATACTATGGATTTACTAAAGGCATGGTTCCCAGGGAATTCATCTTAGTGCTTCATATGAGGAAGATGCTCCAAAACTATCAGAAAAATGATGTTTTGACAACACCGTGAAGTGTCAGATGATGCGATGAGACTTCCCGCTTTAAATGAACACGAGTGTCATACATGTGGTGCGAACTCAAGGGATTGTGAAGAGCATTTTAGCTTGATCGAGTTCGCATATACAATACTAAATCCATATTACATGTCAGAAGTTTCTCATCGTCGTTAACCCTGTCATCCCGATCGGCACCCAAGGCACAGACGACCACCTCCATGTTGGCGGCAGCAGATCCGCCACCCGATTGGCAGTGAAGCTTGGCAATGGCCGTATGGTCATCCTCCGATGAAGACAAGATCAGAAATGGGGGAAGCACAAGGATGGACTGTGAACCGGATGTCATTTGTGTAGAGTAGGAGAAGCTTATTCCGGGAGGACACTTTGAAATTGAGGACTCACCGGAAATTGAGGACTTGCCGGAATTTCTCATGCGCAAGCTTGAAAATGATAAGTGTGGGGAGAGAGTACAATGGGTTGTTTATCTAAAACCCTGTCCTATTTATAGAAGATAAGCGGGGGTGGAATTGCAAATTTTGAATTCTCGAGCCCCCCCCCTCAAAGAAATTGGCGTCGCAAGGGCAGCGCGTAGGTGATACGCGATTGCTGGTTGGATTATTTCATGGCGGATGACATCACAAAGTGACAGGCCATCATTACGGGTCTATCACACATAACGCCGATTTAGGAAATCGAGGCGACTGTTTGCCTCCCCAAGGATGAGGTTTTGGCGGGAGCACACATCCCAAGACCTGACTTGATCAGATTGTATCAACAAAAATCTGATCAGATAAGTGGGACATTGTTGGGAAATACTAAGGTTTAGGCTACCATCAGTAAGGTCAACAGTAATTAGGCCAACCAGATCAGAACACAGTGGTAACTGACTGATTACAATATCAGTCAGTCAGATACATTTTCTGATGTCAACCGATCAGATAGGATTAGAAGGAAACTGATCAGATAAGTGGGAAATACAAAGGGTTAGACAGAAACTAAGGTTAACAAAAATCAGTCAGAATTCAAGTGGCATTGACTGATTACAACATTAGTCAAACAAATACACATTTTTGTTTCCTTGTTTTACTGGTTACTTATCTGCAATTATCTGATAATATTTACTTTTACTGTACACATATTTTTATGACGTGTACCCTGTAAAGCATTTAATGCGGACGTGGGGATTATGTATTAATTGCTATTAAATGCGTTTTTAAAATCGAAAAAGCAATCGCGCGTGCAAACCCTGACCGCACGATCAAAACCGCTTAATCTGCGTCGTTTATTCTTTTCAAACGTTTGGTTTTCCGGTCTCGGTTTTCCCTCCTTCCTTTTATATAGGCTTCGTCAAAACCCTTCCAAATTACTCTTCTCAAAATCCTTGCGATTTAGACTCTACATATTCACAATTACCTCTTTGCAATTCAAAGCGTTTCTTGCGATTCATCTTATTCCAAAATCGAAAAGCGAATCTGGTAATTTTTGTTTATTTGTCGAATTAAATCATCTGCTCATATAGGTTACACATGTCTGTATTTTTTACCCTGTGTTATGATTTCTTTTAATATCTGGTATCTGTGTGGAATAAAACAAATCAATTATTCGTCTGAGTAATCAAATATGTGATATGTTTTATGATTATGCACAAAACTTAATCAAGTATATTTTGTTGTAGATGGCCACTCACGGTATGGGCAAAATCATGTGCAACTATGTGAATTTGGCAAATCAAATTGTTGAAGACAAATATGTTGTTTTTGGGATCACTCGAGATCCAAAGTCCATAGAAGTGGAGCATTTATTAAGAAGATGCGGACTCGAAAAGTACTGCGCAGCCCACTCCAATCCAGTGATGCAGTATGAAGCATTGGAGTTTTTGAGGAATTTGAAGGTAGTGTCCCCTGGCGATGAACTTGTCTCATCCGTCAATGGTGAAGATGTTAAGGTCACCAATGCGGATATCACACGCCTATTTAATCTGCCCAAAGGGAGGATCTCTCCTGCTCACTACAGGGAGAATGAAGATGAGCTGATTAGGGATGAACTGTTCAGGGAAGCAGATAAGAAACACACTGCCAACTTTGTCAGGCCAATGCTTAAGAGGAAGTTTCGCTTGCTCTTTAACATTCTGTCAAAGACAATCATGGGGATTTCTTTCAGTCTTGATGGACTAACTGCCGTCAAGATGCACTACATGGCAACAATTGTGGATGAAGCCACAAATATTAACTGGGTAGGATTTCTCAAGGCTCTTCTGCTACAAGAACATGCCAAGTTTGGGTGAATGATCAGAGACAAGTTTTTCTAAAGAAAATGATCAGCAATATCAACAAGGTAACATTCATTCTGAGGGACAAGCTACCTACTGCTCAGTGGAGCCAGAATGGGCTAAAGATTTACAAAGCCTTTCTCACCAACACAACTGTCATCTATGGCCCTGCTGATGATGACATGACGATGATGACAATTAGGAAGGGCAAGAGCAAAGGAGCCACATCTGCTGCATCAGCAAATCCTCCCAAGAGAAAGAGGCTTCTGACGAAAGATCTGGCGAAGAAACCCAAAAAGGTGAAGCAGGCCCCCATGACTTTTTTCTTGGACGAAGAGTCAGAAGAAGAAGAAGCTGCAGCTCAACCCGCTGCACAGAAGGAATCTGAGAGGCTTGTCTCTCTAGTGGAAAGCTCTCAGGAGCAATCAGAAGGAGATCAAGAAAAGGAAAGGGCGAGATCACCCTCTCCTCAGTCCCGTGCTCACACACCCATCAGATCTCCAGCTGCTGAGCAAATGACTCCCTCTCCTTCTCCAATAAGCGAGCATGCCAGGTCACCAGTTGTGGAGCCAAATCAAACAAAGCTTATCAGTCAACATCACACTGATTTGCCACCACCAGAAACTTCTTCGACTCAACCACCCATCCAATCTGAGCAATCGATTCCCGAATCCAGATCATTCAAAACTATTACTGGAAAGATGGCTCGATTGCGAATTGAACGACAGATTGATGCTTTATATCCGAAATTGGAAGCCCATCCAGTATCAGGGAAGATATTCTGGAGATCCTGACGTGGAGAGATCTCAGAATGAAGAACTTCTCGGATTTCATGATTATCATTGAGCAGATGGGGGGAGCTGATGAGTTTGTGGATTATGACTTCGACATGAAGAAGTCTGCTGGGGTTGGCTCACCAGCTGAATTGATTTCTGCTGAAGCTGTCAAAACCTTGATCAACAGGAAGCTGGGAAAATCTGATACGGTTGTGTTGGAGACAGAAGAGGAAACTCCACGAGAAGATCCTATAAAAGATGATCCTATGAAGGATGCGGGAGCTGCCGATGAAGGTGGGCCTGGTGTTACAGTTCATGACCAGCCACTGGAGGCACAAACAACTGGAATTGATCAGGTGGTACAAAGCATTCCTGCTACACACATAACCACTGATCAACTTCGGGAGATCAGATCTTGTTTCAAAGATCTTCTGAAAGAAGAAGTTGAGGGTGTGTTGGCTAATGAAGTTAGCAACACTATAGCTGATCAGAGGCAGGTGGGCCTCAGGGAGATAAAGGATCAACATGAATTTTCTATTTCCCAGATTGAAACACTTAAATATCAGTTTTCACAAACTCTGACCAACCTGACTACTGATTTTAAGAAGACATTTGACGAAAAGATGGTCCAGGTTGATCAAAATCAGGTTTCTCTTCTGATGGTCACTGAAAAACTTGAAAAGACGGAAGAAAAACTTGACAAGCTCATTCTTACCCTCTCAACTGCCGCCGAATCTGCCAAGTCCGAGCTGATCTCAAAGATTCAAGATTTAAATACTCAGGCTCAAGGATTAACTGCTTCCGATCTGAACAAGGCCATATCAGTCAGCTTTGGCTCCTTGACTTCCCACCTCACTGCTCTTTTTGATCAAACCAAAAAGGGGGAAGGACAGGTTGAGAAACCAACTGACTTCATCAAAACGACAGAAGAGTTGATTCAGACAGTTGAGACTTATGACCAACGACTAGACCATCTTGATCTGTTTGCAAATGAAGTTTTTGGAAAGATGGAAAAGTCTGCCGGTGCTGGAACATCAAAATCTGAACTAGCCACTCAAGCTAAGAGAGTCACGAGGAGCACAACAAGTCAGATACAAGCTGATAAGGAACTTGCTGTGAAACTCTCAAAGGAGCAGATTGCTGAAGAAGCCCGGTTAAGTGAAGAAGAGAGAAGAACTGAGAAACAGGTTGAGAAACCAATTGACTTCATCAAAACGACAGAAGAGTTAATTCAGACAGTTGAGACTTATGGCCAACGACTAGACCATCTTGATCTGTTTGCAAATGAAGTTTCTGGAAAGATGGAAAAGTCTAAGGCAAGGAAAATGGCCGGTGCCGGTGCTGGAACATCAAAATCTGAACTAGCCACTCAAGCTAAGAGAGTCACGAGGAGCACAACAAGTCAGATACAAGCTGACAAGGAACTTGCTGTGAAACTCTCAAAGGAGCAGATTGTTGAAGAAGCCCGGTTAAGTGAAGAAGAGAGAAGAACTGAGAAAATGGCCGAAGCAGAAGGACTGAAGAAGAGGTATACTTCTCGAGTCAAAAAAGGTCTTGCTGGGAAATCTGGAGCAGAACCTCAGCTGCCAGCAAGAGTTGATGAGATTATTCCAAAAACAGCCAATAAATTCGAAGAATGGAATAAGATCAGAGGAGAATGGCTCCTGGATGCCTTTGTTCTGGACTTAGTGCCAAAAGAAGAATCACCAGATGAGGAATTTCTCAACTGGTTGGAGAACAAACATCCATATTTTCTGAAGTATCTGGAGAATGAGGCCAGGAAAATAAATGTAAGAATCACCCATCAAGATTATGATGTGATGGACTACACGAAGAAGGCAGATGACTCATTCGACAGATTGGCATTTCAAAGATTCTATTTTGACATCTTGAGCAAATCGCACATAACTGATCCTCAGCAGATCAACGATGTCAAATGGAAATTATACCGGATTTTCAACGTTCCACAAGATCAACGAGAAATGCCAGAAGGCTACATTCCAAGAGGATGAAGATCAGAAGACTTTCAGGATCAGTTGCAATTTATTTTCAAACTTTTCAGATGTAACATGTAAACGACAAATAAGTTAAATGAAAAGTTTACTTTTACTGATCCTAAGACAAATTCTCATTGTCTTCTGATTATTTGCTCTTTACTGTTTTATTTTTATCAATTGTTGTTGGTTTCTCAAATGTTTTGGTTTCATCAAAAAGGGGAAAATTGTTGGAAATTTTGGAGTTTTGATGAAAGTTCCAAAACATCTGTAATAGGACCAGTCAGACCTGTTAGCTGACTGATGTTTTAAATACCAGTCTTAGGGTGACCAATTGATAATCACTGTATAGAACAACTGATGTATTAGATAGGTCACATATTGAGGGGGAACTCAATATGTATAGATCGAGTCAGGAAATCAGATCAGAAGATCAGATTAGTCAGATGATCAGGTGAAGACGTGAAGCTCAAATTCAGAAGACCTGAAGATCAGGTGACTACCAGAAGATCAAGATCAGAAGACCTACATCAGCCGAGTCTGCTAGTTGAGCTAAGACAACTTGCATCTGAAGACTCTATCAGGAAGACTGATCAGTTTATCTGATCAGTTCAGCTCACACCTGGTGACAACTGTTTGTGCACCAGCTCATACGATGTTAATCTGACAAGAAGAATGTCAACCTTAGTTGGTAAAGCAAACACTAAATAAGTGTACTTGTTAACCAATGAGAACAACACACGTATGCACGGAGATGATAATGCGGGATTTGGTGTTGTACAGTCAAACGGCTAGAAAGGACAATTATACACTCTTTCGGCCATGCCGTTCCTGAAGCACGTCAAATCAATCCTGCAACCTACCAAAAATAGCCTGAAATTCAAATTGCTCTCCAACGGCTATTTGATTTCGAGGTCTATAAATATGGGATCATTCTTCATAGTGAAGATACGGAAATTATCATCAAGCTCAAGCTATAGCAAGATTTTCGCACGAAGAACACAAATTCAAGATTATTTTCTAAGTGTTCATACCATTAGTTCTTAGCATAGAATTCTTATCCTCTGGCTTAGGCTACCTCAAAACTAGGATAGAATTCCAGTTGGAACAAACAATAAATCTTTACCCAAACCCAAAAGTTAGGTTAAGTTTGTTTTGCAAGATTTCAGAGTAGGCTTTCTAGTTCTGATTTCTGGGATCGGTTGAGTGAGAACTCTCTAAACATCTGTTGGTTGTACTGTGTTGGACTAACACAATAAACTAAGTCCAGTTGGTTAGTTGGTGCCCCTTGTGATAAGGAAGAGTGGACGTAGGACTGGTTGTCCGAACCACTATAAAAATCTTGTGTGTATTTACTTGCTCTTAACTGCTTTACACTACTGCACACAACTTGGTTTAAAACTGCATACATATTCTGAGTTAGGATCAATTTGCATCAAGCAACTGATCTGATCAGTTTGACACTTTAGTCATCTGATTGAAAACAGACTGCAGAATCCGATTTTATAAAACTGCTTTTTCACACGGGTTAGAACTAGCTTCCGCACATTAGTTAAACTGATAGACACCGAACTGATTTGCTATCAGGCGATCAGTAAGTTGGATATCAATCCAAACCGATTCACTCGCACTCTGATCTGGCAACCTGCCATCACACCTGATCTTGCACGAAAAAGTTTTTCAAAAGTCTATTCACCCCTCCCCTCTAGACTTCTGCCTTCACGATACCCGTTCGGGACCTACATAGTTGAATTATGGTGTTGATTTGTGCAGTCATGGAAGCTTTTCGAATGGGGTCGAATGATCCCAAGCTGAACAGTGTAGATGATGTTGATTCATCCCAGATTAGGGTTTTGTTAGATTAGAATTCTTTTAATTAGATTTAGAATTGTTTACAGATTTTTGCAGATTTTTTAATTAGGGTTTTTGTATCTTTTGCAGATTGTGTTGATTTTTGTTTTGTTTTTTTTTTTTTCAGATTGGTGTAATTTGTAATTTAGGTTTTTTTGTAATTTTTATTTTTTATTTTTACAGATTTGTGTAATTTGTAATTTAGGTTTCCTAGGAATATTTTTAATAGTATTTTTCTATTTTCATTTGTAAAATGTGGATTTTTGCAGATTTTGTGATTTCTAGGAAGTACAATTTTGTGATGCAAATTTTAATTTATAGAGCAAGTAAATTTTTTTATCGAGAAAGTACAGTTTTTTATAGGAAAAGTACAAATTCGAAGTACAAAATTTGTGGAATTCTGAATTTTAAATTAAATTATATTAAATTTTGTTATTAATAAAATATTATATAAAAAGACGAAAGTGCATAAATTTATCAGGAAATTTGAATTAACAAATCTGAATTAAATAAATAAGCAAATTAAAAAAGAGTGGATGACTATTAGGTTCCATTTGACCACTTTTATTACTATTAGGTTCCAACTTTTAAAAACATTATTACTAGGTTTCAAAAGTAAATAAATGGACATAAATGTCCTTAAATGAGTCTTCATTTCCTTTTTTTTTAAAGATAAAAATGATATATATTTGAGTATAATGGGTACTCAAAACCCAACAATTACAAATTTTCTATCCAAAGGATTCTATTACAGTTTTTCCGGCAGACACTCTAAAGGTTGGGAAGTCCAGATGTGAAACGGGGTGGAGAAAGTTATCGGGTAATGCGCCCGAATCCACTTCCAAGAGCAAAATTTAATTTCATCTATCAATTCTTCAAGTGAATACCTACTTTCCTTGAAAATGAGCTCGTTCCTAGTCTTCCAAATCTTCCAAACCGTACTTTGCCAAATAAGGCCTAATATCTTCCTTCTCAACACATTTTGTTCCAACCCCACAAATTCCAAGTAATGATTTGAAGCACGAGTTGCGTATAAAACTGATTTACCGATCCAATGCATAATCTCACTCCACACCAAAATGACCGATGAACAAGTAAAAAGGAGGTGATTTGAAGTTTCCATGGTGCTAAGACATAATGAACACGTACCCGAGCCTATGCCATCACGCAAAACACGCCTCAAGAGGTTTTCCTTAGATGGGATCCGCTCACGAATAGCTTTCCAAGAGAATGCACTCACTTTAGAGGGTACCGCCTTCCACCAAAGTTTCTTCCACGGGAACAACTCGAAATCCACCGTCAACGCATCTTCAGCAAGGAGCTCGTACATCTCCTTAGTGGCAAACGTGCCACTCTTGTTGCCCATCCACCGCCACGAGTCCTCCTCCAATTTATTGGTGTTATACCTGCAAATACAATTCCACATTTCGAAGAAGTCAAGAATTTCAAACCATGTGAAAAATCTATCCCACTTAAACAACCAAAACTCCCATCAACTGAGAACAAGTCTCGGACACACTTGTCCTTTTGAGATGACATATAAAATAGCCTAGGAAAACGATCTTTTAGAACAACTCTACCCTCTACCCACGGATCCGACCAAAACTTGACTGACCAGCCATTCCCCAAGACAAAACTCGAGTTATTACGGAACAAACACCCAATCTTACCCCACCACAGCCCATAGAGATCCCTGAACCATAACGATCATTTCGATGACTCATATGCACTGACTGGCTCCCTCATAAACGACCCATGCCTGGAGTTCACAATACTCACCCACAACGACCTTTCCCCGGACACCCATCTCCACAACCATTTACATAAAAGAGCCAAATTAAATAACTTCACATCCCTGACACCCAATCCCCCCACCCTCTTTCACAGACACACTGACTCCCACTTGACCCAAGCAATTTTACGAATAGACCCCTTACCCCCCCAAAGAAAATTACGTTGCATTTTTAAAAAGGGTTTCAATAACACACTCCGGGGCTTTATAGAACGAGAGATAGTATACAGGTAATGCTGAGAGAACTGAATTCAATAGAGTTATTCTTCCTCCGAGAGACAGATTTTTTCTATTCCACCCCGACAATCTTTGCCGAAAACGATCCACTAGTGGTCTCCAAACTTCAGATTTTCGAAAGTTAGCACCAATTGGGAGACCAAGATAAGAGAACGGGAGCTTACCAACGTTACACCCAACTAGTCGTGCAAAAACTACCAAACTTTCCTCTGTCATATTGATGCCATGAAGAGAGCTTTTCTGAAAGTTCACCTTCAACCCAGAGGAGATTTCGAACAATCTGAGGATGCTTTTCAAAGCTTTCGCATTTTTTTACAGAAGCTTTACCCACCAACACTGTATCATCCGCAAACTGGAGGTGACTTACCAAGATTCGATCATTTTCAATTTCAGCCCCCTCAAACATCTCAGAAGCTACCGCTTTCTTCATCAAGCAACTCAACCCTTCAGCCGCGATAAGAAATAGGAATGGAGATAACGGGTCACCTTGTCTGAGGCCTTTCTCGAGATGGAACTCATCTGTAGGACTACCATTCACTAAAATTGCCATGGAGGCAGAAGATAAGCATCCCCGCATCCACTTTCTCCATCTCCAATGGAAGTTCATACTCATCATCATTTCCTCCAAATACTCCCACAGGATGGAATCATGTGCTTTCTCAAAGTCAACTTTGAATAGCAGACCTTTTTGCTTCTTCTTCTTCTTCAAGAAAACGACAGCTTCATTCAGAATTAGAATACTGTCCAAAATTTGTCTGTTTCCCACGAAAGCACTCTGGTTTTCCAAAATCACCGACTCAATCACTTTAGCCAGTCTATTTGCCAATAGCTTAGCCAAGATCTTGTACATACACCCAATCAAGGATATAGGGCGAAAATCTTTGACCTGAGCCGCATCCGATTTTTTGGGGATAAGTGTCACAAAGCTCGGGTTACCTCCCTTCACAATTTTGCCATGCTGATGGAATTCTGACACAAAGCTCATAATATCCGTCTTTAGGACTTCCCACAATTTCCTAATGAATTTAAACAAAAAGCCATCTGGACCTGGGCTCTTGTTTCCTCCACAACTCCAAACCGCCATCTTGACCTCATCCTCTTCAAAGGGACAGATGAGCTCATGATTCACCTCGGCCCCCAGTCTTTTTGTTACCAACCCACCAATTGAGATCCTGCACTGACTGGATTTGCTGAAATGATTCTTGAAGTGATCAAAAATTTCCTTTTTCACTCTCCCCACATCTTCTACCCAGCTGTTGCCAATGAGTAATCCATCAATCCTATTCGATTTCCTTCGGATGTTTAAACTCCTATGAAAGAACGAGGAGTTTGCATCCCCTTCTTTAATCCACTGGAGGCGCGATTTCTGAAATGAGTAGTTGTCCTTACCTTTTTAAGCTGCCATATTCGGGCTTTTGTGTCTTTCAGCTGTACACACTCCGACTCTGACAGGTCTCTCACTTCTTGTGCTTTGTCTAGTGCATCAAAGGATTCATTAAGCTCTTTAAGTGACTGCTCAATCTTCCCAAAATGTTCAGAACTCCAACTCTTTATTTCATTTTTCAGCAGTTTCAATTTTTCTTTGATGATGAAACTACTCCATCCTTCACAGACAAACCCAGTCCATTTCTCTTTAATGAATGCCTTGAGACCCGGATGATTCAGCCATGCATTGAAGAAACGGAACGGTTTTGGACCCCAATTCTGGTTTCGATAATTCAAAAATATCGGGCAGTGATCAGAACTCCCCTTTGGCAAGCCCCTAAGCATGCCCTCTCCCCAACTTGCTATCCATTCATCAAACACGAGTGCACGGTCTATCCTGCTGCAACACCTGCCATCCAATCTTGACCAAGTGAATTTTCTCCCAACAATAGGCACGATAACCAAACCGGCTTCCCTAATGAATTCTTCAAATCTTCTAGAGTTTGCACTAACCTGATAAAATGTCCTTCCCTTTCTCTCATCGACCCCCCTAACTTCATTAAAATCCCCAATAATGCACCAGTTTTTTGTGTTGCAATTCTCCATCCTCTCTAGAATCCCATTCCAAAGCTCAGTCTTTTCCCTCGATTAACTAGGCCCGTAAATGTTTACAATAACCACCACCTTCCCATTATCTACCCATTTCCCCATAACTCCCACTGCTCCCTCTATAACCCATCCCTCAATGTATTCAAACCTCTCACTATCCCAAGAACTCCACACCCCGCCCGATTGACCAACTGCATTTTTTGTAACCCACCCCACCTCAGTACTGCCACTCCACATAGAATTAGGACTAAATAGAGTATGATCGCAATATTTAGATTCTTGTATACAAACAAAATCTGGACGAAACTTGCTAATTAACTCTCTAACCTCTTATTTTTTTATCTTCCCCCCAGCCCTCGAATATTATAAGAGAGTACCTTCATTGATAAACTTGTTCTTTTTGAACTTTCTTCTCTGACTCAGATAGCCCTTCTAAATCTTTGATCCTGCTGAGGACTATGCTTTCATTTTCCTTGGTAATCACTCCCAATTTCTTTCCCATTTCACAAATTTCAGCTGGGCTCATGGCTTTAATCGCCTCGCCATTGTTGAATTCATCTGCAACACAATTCTCCACCGATTCGATTATAACATTCAAACGCATACTTTTTGATTTTTTTTGATCCACTGACTCTCGCAGTCCCATCTGCAAATGCTGCCCATTCTTTCTCTTTCTTTTTTAGAGCTCTCTTCTTCTGAATTTTCCTCATTCTCCTTTTTCTTGGTTTTTTGAACTTATCTTCTTTCTGACCTGGGGTTTCTTCTGTAGACAATGAAATACCGGTGTCTGAAGGGGCCTCTGGATTCGGTTGATTTTGATTGAAAATGGGCTGAAGTTGTATCTCCACCGGATCGAGATCCTTCCTCAAATTTTGGAAAATGATTTTCACACTTGAGGATGTCACCGGCGTTGGAGGATTCGTGAACGGAGCAGCAGGTGATGCCGCAGAAATCGCGGCGTTGTGGTTGCCCCTATTATTTTCCTCCAGCGTGATGCCTCTGATGAGTATTTGAGCTTTGCTAAATTACCGGTGAATTTTTCTGGTGTTACCTCATTTCTCGATCCCACACCAAAATACGCGACCAGCTGTTGGGAAACCTCTGGACGTCTGGGGCGCTCATTAGGGTGGAAGTTCAACTCTGTATTTGGGCTGTGAGATGACTCATACATGAGGCCTGCTGTCTCCCTGGCTAAATTTGTAGGAATTGATTTGATAATTTCTGGGCTAGGGCTTGTTGGGCTCGAGTTAATTCTTGAATGTTGGCCCATAACTCCCTGTTTTAATTTAACTAGGTCCAAAGGCGAACCCGGCTCAGTCCTTGAACTTGCTGATAACTTATGGCCCAATTTGTTTTTGTTTAATCAACCCGGGCAAGAGAAAGCTCTCGGCCCATCATTGAAATCTGCCCAACCGACTCGCCCCAATTTCTCGTTACTCCCTCTGGCGCTATAATCCACACTTCTTTTATGACCAATTAATGCCGCTGATTTCTTGGTTGCCTCCATATTCCTCGGATATCTGTTACTTGCCTTCTGTCCCTCAAAATCTGCACTGCCATTTACCGCGCCATTATTCACGCCGTTTTCCAATTTTTTCTTTTCCTTGGGATCGATTTTTTCCCCTGTTTTTGAAAAATCTGCATTAATAGCATTAACTCTGCTGACTTCTTCTATCTTTTTGGGATCAGGATCGTCGGCAAAGGAATCGGCGATGATGGTCTCACCGGAGGTCGGTCTAGACCATGAATTCTCTGGTCTAATTTTGAAATCACCGAATATGGGACCATTCTTCTGTTTCTGAATGTCCCACACCAACGCTTCACCAAAATCTTCCGTCACGATCATAGAGAATTTTTGCGACCTATACTGACATGAAATCTGCTTTTGGATCATTTTGAAACTGGACGTTCGCATTCTTACTCGCGCACAATCCAGTCGTCATTTATTTTTTGTGTTATCATCAATCTCGACCAAAATTCCGTCTTCGCTATCACCCATTGAATGAATGACTCGTTCCAGAATTTCAGAGGGATTCCGATTATCTTGATCCAGGTATATCGTTATGAGATTCCATCGTTGAAAGCCCACGGGTGTCATTCCTCCAACCACTCTTGAATCCAGATTTCGTCATCCATTATCAACTTTTTTAAGGTCTGCTCATCTTTGCTTGCAATTACCCAGAACTCTCCATTCAGGGGACTTATAAGGATATCCTTATAACCCATGTCTTCTATTTCTATGGTTGCAGCCCTCCAATCATAGGGACTTCTTGCTTTTCCCACAATAGCACCGCAAAGCCAATCACCTTCATTTTTCCCGACACTGTATTTTCGTTGTGAGCCTTCGATACTCACCTGTTGAGATTCTGTCAAATTTGAATTTACTTCCTGTAACGAAAGCGGGTTCGGTTTCGGCTTCACAGTTTCAGTGACCTTTTCCCACTTTTTGTTTCGGATGGCATCAACAAAACTAACATGCTCCTTTACGAGTGCTAGGTTTGTAACTCTGTTTTCCTTGTATAGCTTTCCAGCAATCTTTGTGATCTGCTCTTGAAATTTGGTTATGTTCTCTCTAAGTTTGAAACTTCCAATCCACATGCTGTCCAGATTTTTCTCAAGGTTACTCACTGATTCACACTCGTAAAACCTTGCAATGGCATATTTCCATCCCATTTTATTCCTTTTTTTTGGGATCATAACATCTTTCACTTTGCCATATTTTGAAAAGATCTCCATTAAGTCCTTTGATTTCCATTTTTCTGGAAAGTTTGTTATATAAAAGCTACAGCCACCCTTCACTTCTTTCTTCATTCTTGGATCGGTCTTGACTTGGCTACCGCTGTGGTTTGAGTTATATCTATTTCTTCTCTGTTGATTCCACCGCTGCATCTGTTGATTCCAACGCTGCATCTTACCTTCCTATTATTCCTAAAAAGCTTCACATCATATACTTAATGGACGAGTTTTCATTTCCTTCTAGCTTGTGTCCAAAATACTACTCACAATAAAGTACTTTTTTCACACCTTCTTTACATTACCCATCTTCTATTTTACATCACATTTTATTTATGGTAGTCTTTTCCCTTCATTTTATTTCATTTACAAATTACAAAATTTCATATCTATAAGACAAAAATATCAAAATTTACATATCTAAAATGAGTGTTTACATATTTTCGTCTAAAATTAAAAAAATTACATATTTTCGTCTTCTTCGACATGTATGCACATATGCACAAATATGCATGCATATATGCACGAATACATGCATATTTATGCACGAATACACAAAATTTGATATATCTAAATCACAAAATATCTAAATTTACATATCTAAAAATTCATTTGCCTTAATTAAAAAATTTACATATCTTCGACTTTTTCCACATGCACATATGCACGCATACATGAACATATGCAAAAAAACCCACATCCTCATCGCCATGTCAAACTAATTTTCTTCTAGAATGGGCTTTATTTATACCAACAAAAGTTAACACACAACTCTTAATTTATACCAATTCTCTAAATATTCATTTAACATACCCTGTTTTGCTAAAACAGAGCATGGGTGAAGCGACACAATCCCTTCTCCTAACAATGGAGCTCCAGGAAGCTAGAATCAAACCAGATACCCACCTCAAATCAAGAGACCAACAAATTCTCCATCTCATAAACCTCCTCGCCGCCGCCATTGAAGATGAAGCTCAACAAAACTCCAGAAAAATGCTCCTCCAAAAAGCACTTTTGCATAAACAACTGCAACGCCAATCGGCCCCACATTCCGCCAATTCGTGCATCAAATACATGAACATATGGACGAATACATGAATATATGCATAAAATTTTGAAAAAAAAAATCTCATAAGCCTTGCAGATCCATCTTCATCTTCTTCCCCTAACAATAAACTCAGTAAATCCAGATTTCCAACTACCAACCTCTTCAACCTCCAACTATCGAACTCTCCGTTAACTATAGTTCTTGACCTCTGTTTTTTAGGCATTCGCAGAAAGCCCAGAAAAATCAATGGAAGATGGCAACATAAATCTACAGTAATCCAAAATTCCAGAGATTCAAACCCAAAATGGCAGCAAATAAATCATATACCTTACAAAAACTCACCCACCCGCCGACGGAACCTCTCCGCCTCCGGCCACACCCTCACCCGTCCCCACTCCCTTCTCCAGCGCCTCCACCGTCAGATCTCGCTCCGAAATCACATTCCAATGCCCCCAAATACGCTGTAAAAACATGGAGTCTTCTTCTCCTTCTCTAGCTCCGTACCGTTGTACCGCCGTCGCGCCTTTAATGGTTATCTGCCAAAAATTACTTGCATTTCTTCTTCGTCCGTCGGCGGTGGGTGGCTCTTCTTCATTAATTTCGTCGTCTCCGGAGGTGGATCTTCTTCCTCTAGCCGTGCCGCCTTCGTCTTTTTTTCTCTCGTCCCGTCGCCTTCGCCATACCACCTTTTCCGTCGTCTCCGCCGCCCAAGCCTCTTCACTTTTCCAGCTCGTTCGCCGGAGTAGTGGAACTTCAGTAGGCCTGCAGCGGCTCCTTCTCGTCGGGATGGACTAACGGAGTTTTGAATTTTGGGGTTTGGGTTCTGGATTTTTGGGTTTTGAATTCAGAAGATATTTCTGGGTTTTGAATTGGAGAGAGAGAGAGAGGTGAATTGAAGATTGACGGTGATAATTTTTAAATGCTAGTGTTAGGTAAAGGAGGGCAACAATATCATAGTACTTAATTTTTAACCTACTAATAATTATATAAAAAGTCGTTGAAATTTAGTAGCAATATTTTCTCTATTTTGGAACTTAGCAGTAATTTTTTCATTAAAAAAATCTGAATTTTTAAATTGTAAAAGTACAAAAAATCAAAATGCATCAAAAGTACATAAAATGTGGTCAGAAGTACAAAAAATGGATTGAATTATAACTTAATCTTTTTGACAATTTTTAGCACCTATGAGTAGGAAAAAAGTTAAATGGCACGTTAGAGTACATATTTAGTCAACTCAGCACCTTAGCGTCACTACCCATATTATTATAGGTGGAGTGAATAATATTATAATATATGAGTAGTATAATAATGTTGTAGCATAAATATTTCATTTTTTTTTTCACGATCTTACAATTTTCGAATCTGGTTTTTCAAAAATCGTGCAACATTTCTAAAATAATTTTTGGAAATTTATTACCTTTTCAAAAGTTTTTTCCGAATATTTGACTTGGCCATTTTTTTAACCATTTAGCTTTTGTTCGGATTTTTTATTCGAAAATTACACTAAACTTTAAAAAAATCCGAAAATGCACACAAATTTCGAAAAAAATAATTGAAATTGTGCATGTATTTTGAAAAACCAGTCCCGAACTAAAATATTATTGTTTGTTTGTAAACAAAAAAATCATTCAACACATATTATTAACACCATAACTTGACCTAAATTTCTCAAAATTAAAAAAATTAAAATTTATTCTCAAATCATGAATCCTAAAACACCCATGGCGGTGTTGGGGAATTAATTGTCTGGATCTATTCGGGATGAATATTTAAATACAAATTTAATTATAACAATTATTATTAGCATGAATTAATCTTATATTAATTCAAATAATAATTCAACAACAAATTATGCATACAAATTAAATCACATAAATCCTACATGACGCGCGAATTGTTTAGGAGTTTAGGTGAACTAACCTCTCGGAGTGACAAACGTTGAGAAGATGAATATCCCGTTCACACGAACAAACCCAAAGAGTCTTCTCAAGTATTCCCTCGTCCTTGTGTAATAATTTAGAGTAATAATTTTTTTAAGAAATTACAATTTTTTAATAGAAAATTCTTGCAAAATACACATATATAAAACATAATAATAAATTAAATTTACATAAAATAAACAGCGTTCAAATAGAATTCATAATTTTTTTTCCATTCTTTCTTAATTTGTTTTTTCCCAAACGTATGGTTTTTAATCAAATAATTCCTTTTAAAATATCATCACAAAATTAATTATAAATAAGTTCATAAGGTATTTTGGAATGAGATTTTGAAGAATTAATTTTTTGCTAAAAGCAAATATAATTTTCTAAATAGAAAAAAGGGTTATGTTAGGATGTTATTCTTATATTTATAGATATTTTAAAATCAACCCATAACGTAAATCCAAAGGGTGTAACATGAGATGTAACACTATTGTGTAACAGAAGATTTTGACCGCTTACATAATGCCTATTTTCAAACTCTTTTTTAATAGTGAGAATCACTTTTTTTGAAAGTAGGCAAAACTAATTAAAAAAATAAAAATGATTCTTACTGTTACAAAAGAATTTGAAAACACTCCCTAAGTGAGACCGAGGGTAAAGATATATATTCTCTCATGTCCTAATTTTGATTGTCCACTTTTCGTAAATAGCCGTCCTAATTTTGTTTGACCATTTTCTAAAAAGGAAATAAATTAACTTTCAATACTATTTGATACTATTATTTCTCTTCATCAAACTCACTTTACATCATTTAATACTATTATTTTCTTCCACCAAACCCACTTTTCCCACTTTACACCATTTATGATGTGTTTTGAAACACTTAAAATAGCTTCAAGAAGCACTTATTTTCAAAAGCTGTGAGAGGAAGCTTTAAAAATAAGTACTTCTAGAAACTATTTTAAGTGTTTCAAAATACACCTTTAATACTATTATCTCTTATTTTTTCTTAATTTTCGTGTCTATAATAACTGGATAATTAAAAATAGGATGGAGGGAGTATTAGATTATGTTATTATAGTATTTGTTTTTATTTGTCTATGCACTATATTATTAAATATTTGAGCTTGGCATAATAGAGTTGGGTAGTTGTCATTAGGAAATAGCAAGCAACTTAGGCTTAGTAAACATAGCATTGCACACTCACATTATCCTTTAGGGTATATTTGTTTCGGGACTCACCCGAATGAACTTAGAACTTTGAAAATCACGTCTTATTATAGTTTGAGTTTTAAAATTAGATTTCAAAATCATCTCCTATAAAGTACACCTACACCCCTATTTTTTTCCAAAATTCAATACAATCACATCACTATTTTTTTCACTCTCAACACAATATAATAATATAATATAAATTATTATTAAACATTGATTTGATATAAAGTAAAATCTCACCTTATCAAAATTTCAAAACAAACAAATATTTTTTACTATTCACCAAGATTTTCAAATCCATAAAATTTCAAAGTCACGACTTCCCATTGACACCTAGATCTCAAAACAAACATACCCTTATATCTGTCACTGTAATTTACATTACATACCATTCGCGAATGGAATTTTATTGATTTATTCAATAAGCAAGATGGACTAATATATTATATATTGCATAGTGGAATAAAAGTTGTAATAATC
The DNA here is from genome assembly GCA_037126765.1 of Stenogyne calaminthoides. Classification (NCBI taxonomy): domain Eukaryota; kingdom Viridiplantae; phylum Streptophyta; class Magnoliopsida; order Lamiales; family Lamiaceae; genus Stenogyne; species Stenogyne calaminthoides. The sequence continues at coordinate 31,403,511 of JBBCBC010000017.1, read as the reverse complement.
GCAAACCCATCATCCTAGCTCAAGCTTTACACGGCGGCAATGGCGACCCACACAGACAATCGTTCCCGGCAAACGCACTCGCCGGAAACTTGTTCGCCGGCAACGCACCACACAAGTGATTGTAACTAACATTCACCTCTGAAACCACTGCAATCGCCTTGGGCACTTTCCCAAACACCAAATTCCTCGACAACTCCAAAACCTTCAACGTCTTCACTAATTTCATACTCTCCAAATTGAACTTCAATTTGTTACCAGAGGCATAGAATCCCACCAAAAAATCCGTTCGATTCAGCAATTTCACAGGGCTTCCCGTAATTTCGTTCTCCGATAGATCTATGTAATCGTAGAAGTAAGTCTCCGTAGGCTTCCAACCGTCGATTTTGATCTTGATTCCGCATTTCGCTAACTTCAATGAGTAGATAATCGGAGATGTGGTAACCCATTGAGGAATTGAACCTAAGTGGAAATTGTTGTAGGATAGATCTAGCGATTCGATCCCCTTCACCCGCAATTCCGGAAATGGATCTACTAACAGGTTACGCGATAGATCCAGATTGAAGATCTTGGTGAGATTGGCAAAACTTTTGGGAACAGTCCCCGAAAATCTGTTGGATGAAAGATCTAACGTATCCAGAGCCTGGAAATTCCCCAAAAAATTAGGGATTTTGCCTGTTAATAAATTATGCCCTAGCTCGAGATAAGCTAATCGCGGCGCCATTGATGAAATGGTCGCCGGAATGTTTCCGGTGAACTTATTGTGATTAAGCTCGAGAACTCTGAGATCTGATAAGCCGGAAAATATGTCCGGAATTGCGCCGGAGAGTTGGTTGCGGCTAATTTGCATCAGCGTGAGGTTGCTCAGCCGCTGAAAGGAGGCGGGGATGGTGCCGGAGAGGCGGTTGCCGGTGAGTCTGAGCTGATTCAACTGAGTCAAATCGCCGATCGAAGTCGGTATGGGCCCGGAAAACTGGTTCCCTAACAGGCTTAACGCATATAGTTGTGTGATATTTCCGATAGCCGTGGGGATTGGACCCGAAAGATTATTGTTTTCGATGTATATGTATAAAAGTCTGGGTAAATTGAAGAGAAAATTTGGGAAAGGGCCAGATAAATATTTGAGATCCAGGAAATATATTCCATCCAAATATTGGAGTTTGGAGAGAGAAGATGAGATGGTACCGGATAGAGTGGTGGTGAGATTCCCGGGTAGGGATAGGGATGTGACCCGGGAACCAGTTAGGCAGGTGATTCCGAACCATTTGCAGCAGTCGGTTCCCTTTTTCCATGAGGCTAACATGCCGGACGGGTCGGCTTTTATACCCGACTTGAAACCCAGTAACCCGGCTTCATCGTCCGGGTGACACGTGGCTGCTGAGGCTCTGATTGTGAGGGTGAATATTAGCAACACAAGTGGGTGGGACTTCATAGTGCTAAACACGATTCAATGAGGATAAAGTGTTGGTCTATATATAGACATAGAAATTGGAGCTAGTGGATTACAACTTACATGTGAGGCTGCACAAAATATTTGACAACATAAGTCTCAAAATTGGTTTTCACTTGTAAAATGTTTAATTTACCAAGAGACTGAGTTGATCAAAATTGTCTGTGGATAATTTGTCCAGTGAAGGAAATTAAAAGAAAAAGCTCATTCTCATGGGGCATTGTCTACTTGAACATTCCTTCAAAACCTTTTAAAAAATTGGCAGAAAAAAGTGGTTCAAGTTTCATTTTATAAGCTAAGCTAATAATAGTTTTGTTTCGTGGTGGGACACAATACTCATTTCATGAAAAATCAAAGCTATGACCCAACCATGGTGGCGAACACGGTCGGTCTCCAGATGTTGAATTGCAAATGGACATTGGCGAACACGTGGCCTATATTCTTGACGAGTGTTGGACCAGGTACAAGTAACAAGTACGTTGGGTATTTCTCATCATCTTACTAAGAGGGATGACGCAAAATGTTCATAATATGGACATCCAGAAAATAGTATTTTTGTAATATTAATGTTTTGGGTTATTTAAATTATCTAAAGTAACCCTATATAAAAAAAGGAAGATGCATTTAAAACATAATTTGAATTTTCTACTTATTTCTCTTTCCAATTTATATTTTCAAGATATGACACAAGTTTCAATACTTATTATTTATTCCCACATTTTTTCATATTTTTTTTTCAGATTGATTCATTGAACATTTCTTGTGTATATATAAACGTTAAACACGTTATTAATTTTTTTAATGACGAATCAAATCATTATTTCTTAAACATGTTAATTAATTACACTTTCCATTTCACAAGTTTGAAATTTTTTAAAAATATTTTTTTTACGTAATTATAGTTTTCGTAAATTTTTTCTAATTTTTTTGCCAAATAGTAAATAAAATATAAAAATGGCTGATACAATTAGTTTGCTTAATTTATCCTTTTACTTTGAAAGTTTTTTGAAATCATTTTATTTTCAAAGATTGGAAAATTGTATATTTGTTAAGAATATAAAAAAGATTTTGAATCTTTAATATTATTATAATGATTTTTAATTTGGTGTATTGAGATCTTTTCGGCATATCTAATACCCCATTGATAAAATTCTCTGTTTACTGATCAAAAAAAAATTATAATGATTTTAATTTATTTTTTTGTTAATAAGATAAGATTTTTGAATTTTGTTTGATACTTTCTTAATTTTCAATTAATATAGATATTTATTTGGATTAATAATTTTTTTTATTTAATATAGATTTTATTATTTGGTTTAATAATATATTTTAAAATTTTATTTGAGTGGTACAATATGTTTGTGGCAAACGATTTAGAGTTCAATGGTCCGACTTGTGAACTCGGCTCAAAAGATAGTGACAATATAATTTATTTTATGCTTATCTAATTATAAATATCAATATAATTTATATAAATATTGTGATTTGGAGAATTTCAATTTAGAGTGATATGGTACTACTTCTCATTTTAACAAGTACTACTCTACTTAAAGAAGTACTACTTTTCTATTTAAACAAGTACTACTTTTCATTTAACAAGTAATACTGATCATTTAAATAAGTAACACATTTCATTTAATTAAATAATACCTTTCATTTAAACAAGTACAAATTTTTTATTTAAACAGGCGCTACTACTTTTCATTTAAGCAAATAATATTTTCTATTTAAACAAGTAATACTTTTCTATTTAAACAAGTCATACTTTTCATTTAACAAGTAATACCTTTTATTTAAATAAGTAAAACATTTCATTTAAATAAATAATACCTTTCATTTAAACAAGTACTTCTTTTCTATTTAAACAAGTACTACTTTTCATTTAAGCAAGTAATACTTTCTATTTAAACAAGTACTAATATACCTTTCAATGCAAGAAATACTTTCATTTAAACAAGTAATATCTTTGTTTTAAATAAATAATACATTTCATTTAAACAAGTGCTACTTTTCATTTAAGCAAGTAATACTTTCTATTTAAACAAGTACTACTATACCTTTCCATGCAAGAAATACTTTCATTTAAACAAGTAATATCTTTCTTTTAAATAAATAATACCTTTCATTTAAACAAGTGCTACTTTTCTATTTAAACAAGTAATACCATCTATTATTTAAACAAATACTCCTTTTCATTTAAACAAGTACTACTATACACTTAAATAAGTACTACTTTCTATTTAAACAAGTAATACTTTCTATTTAAACAAGTAATACTTTTAATTTAAATAAGTAATACTTTTCATTTAACCAAGTACTACTTTCCTATTTAAACAAGTACTACTTTCTATTTAAACAAGTAATACTTTCTATTTAAACAAGTAATACTTTCTATTTAAACAAGTAATATCTTTTTTTTAAATAAATAATACTTTCATTTAAACAAGTCGGGACGTGATTGAGATCTAAACCGATATCTTTTCATTTAATTTAAACAATACTTTCTATTTAAAAAGAAGTACTACTATACTTTCCATTTAAAACAAGTAATATCTTTCTTTTTAAATAATATAACCTTTCATTTAAACAAGTGCTTTTTTTTATTTAAACAAGTAACATTCAAATCCATTTAATATTTAAACAAATAAAAATCGTAAACATCCATTCATTTAATATTCAAGAGTGTTCTGTAACCCAATCTAAGCTTTTCCCATTTAAACAAGTACTACTTTTCCATTTAAACAAGTAACTTCATATCTTTTCCCGAAAGGGAGGGGTTAAACAAGTCCCGTGGAGGGTGATAAGTCCCGTTTTGAGAGCTCATTTCTAGAGGCAAGTATAAGTCCAGGTTTAAGGAATTTCCTAGGAACAGGGAGAGTGGATGTAATAAGTTGTTGTGTTGTTTCTTCTTTTATGTTCTTATATTGTCATTTTCATTTAACCAACACATGAGCTTAAAAGAAAAAAAAAAATCTTAATCACTATTTACTATGCATCACAATTCATGTTTTTTTCATTTTTTCAAAATCGGGACCATCACTTTCTATTTAAACAAGTAATACTTTCTATTTAAACAAGTAATACTTTTAATTTAAATAAGTAATACTTTTCATTTAACCAAGTACTACTTTCCTATTTAAACAAGTACTACTTTTCCATTTAAACAAGTAATACTTTTCTATTTAAACAAGTATACTTTTCATTCAAACAAGTACTACTATTCATTTAAACAAGTACTACTTTTCTATTTAAACAAGTACTACTTTTCATTTAAGCAAGTAATACTTTCTATTTAAAAAAGTACTACTTTTCCTTTAAACAAGTACTACTTTTCATTTTAATAAGTAATGCCTTTCATTTAAACAAATAATACATTTCATTTAAACAAGTACTACCTTTCATTTAAATAAATAATACCTTTCATTTAAACAAGTACGACTTTTCTATTTAAACAAGTACTACTATTCATTTAAGCAAGTAATACTTTCTATTTATACAAGTACTACTTTTCATTTAAACAAGTACTACTTTTCATTTAAACAAGTAATACCTTTCATTTAAACAAATAATATCTTTCATTTAAACAAGTACAACTTTTCATTTAAACAAGTACAAATTTTCTATTTAAACAAGTACTAATTTTCTATTTAAACAAGTAATAATTTTCTATTTAAACAAGTAATACTTTTTATTTAAACAAGTACTACTATTCATTTAAACAAGTACTACTTTTCTATTTAAACAAGTACTACTTTTCTATTTAAACAAGTACTACTTTTAATTTTAACAAGGAATAACTTTCATTTAAACAAATAATATCTTTCATTTAAACAAGTACTACTTTTCTATTTAAACAAGTACTATTTTTCTATTTAAATAAGTAATACTTTTCTATTATTTAAACAAGTACTACTTTTCATTTAAACAAGTACGAATTTTCTATTTAAACAAGTAATACTTTTCATTTAACAAACAATACTTTTCATTTAAATAAGTACTATTTTTCTATTTAAACAAGTATTACTTTTAGTCAATATATATATTTAAATATATTATAAATTAAATTTTATACTGTAAACTCCTTGAAGTAGACCTGGCTACGGTCAGGTGGAACTCTTCTCCAAGTGACTATAAATTAAATATACTGTAAGATGCATTAATAACAATTGAAAATTCTAGTATAATCCTGAAATATTAAAAAAAAACATAATTAATATTAAATATTAAAAAAAAATCATCGCTAAAACTTTCGCTAAACAAACTGTCGCTAAAGGGGTTAGTCCAAAACGTCGCTAAAATCGTCGCAAAACTGTCATTATTCTCAAAGGTTTGCATAATCCGTCGCTATTTGCGACGGTTCTCTTTACCGTTACTAAAATTGTTGACTTTGACCATTTGACCGTTACCTTCATAAAAATCGTCGCTATTTGCGACGGTTCTTGTAACCGTTGGTAAAATGCGCGTTTTTTATAGTGATTATTATTTAAGTAAAATAATATATATATATATATACACACAAGAGTACTTATAATATTTTTAATAAATTTTTATAAGTATATATTACAAAATTTTTAAGCTTTGTGCAAAATATTTATAAAATATATTGTCTATATTCACGCTAGATATATTATATATACGAAGAATTTCAATTTTATTGAATATTATATATACGAGCGATTTGTTTCAGATTTGATACAATTTTCTGCTTCTAATTTTTTGCAATTTTGATGGCTCAATTTTGTTCAATTTCGAGCTTGCAAATTTTTCAGCAATGTTGGATGATGATATCATATTTTGATTTTGGGGATTCTAATGTAGGAAGTCTACAAAATTTGAGATTGATTTCATCATTTTATCCATCCATCAATTAATCAATAAATCACAGAACAGCCTCAGCAGCCACATGCCACCCCTTCAAGTCGGGTATAAAAGCCGACCCATCCAACATGTTAACCGCCTCCTGCAACCTCCACCATCTCTCTCAATGACCTCAAATGCTTATCAGGCCCTTTACCAAACTCTTTCTTCAATTTTCCAAACCTTACAACAATGTACATCCAAAACACAGTCACAAAGTCTAATATCATACATCAAAAAACTTTAATTTAATACCCACGCCTGTTAAAAAACTCACACTCTTACATAGGAATGACGTGGGCGCACGTGGTCACGCGGTGCAGGGCGGTCGTGGCAGTTTTTCAAGCAAAGGAGGAAAACGATTGAGTTGGAGGAGGGTAATTTAGGAAGGGCGGTCGGGGTGTACTAATCCTGTGGCAGGGGTGGAGTATTTCCTAAATAAGGGGGTGTTAATAACCTGGGCCATTAAAGAAATATAATTTGTAATACAAAAGGCCATAATATTAAGATCCCTTAAAACATCCGTAGGCAATGAGACCTACTTTCTCAGCCCAGATAAATTCGCAACCCAAACAAGGCCACGGTTATTAACACCGCCGTTATTAGAAAGTACATTTTTTTTTTTTTTTTTTTAAAAAGATGTGTAAAAATACAATATTACCTTTTTTTAATTTAAATCTTAATTAATACACACCACTAACATCAGTCCAGTTAAAATCTGAGTCACCACCAAATCAACAATCGAGTCACCATCGAATCAGCCATGGTAGAATTGTTCGGAAAAAAATTCAAAATAAACCGAAAACATCGGAGTACTTTTTTCGAAAAAAATCAAAATACTTGAAAAAAACATCAAAAATATATTTTCCGATCCGCTAGGATTTTCTATAAAAAAAACAAATATTTCATTTTTTTTCCGATAAAAATCAGGAAAAAAAGCCTAACAGATCTAATTCGGAAAAATATTTTGAAAAAAAATAAATATTTCGGATTTTTGTTCGAAAAAAACTCACATATTTCGAAAAAAGAATCGCAAAATTGATGTGTTCCAGATCTGTAAAAAAGAAGATGAACGTCAGACACATCTGGGACATAGTTCGAAGCTTCACAGTCGAACAAATGTTTTAATTAAAGTGAAAGAAAATGTGAAAATTGAAGGAGGCGTGTTTCCAGACGTCGGGGGCGAAACAATGGCCGTTGGCGGCTTCAGGGTGGGGCGCAGGGGCGGCCGGCTGGCGGGGGCGCTGGGAAGAAGTAAGGGAAGGGGTGCAACGGGAAAGAAGAAAGAAAAGCGAAGAAGAAAATTAGGGCTTTTGAAAAATGATAAATTTAAAATTTTGAGGTAGAATGTACTAATCATATAAGACGTGTTCTAATTTGGCAGATGTACTTATTAAAGTTTTATTTTAAAACACTTAAAATAACTTTTAGAAGTACTTATTTTTAAAGTTTTTTTTCACAATTTTTAAAAATAAATACTTCTGAAAATTATTTTAATTGTTTCAAAACACACCCTAATTAAATCGGTGCAGATAACGGTGGCCCACAAACAAATACAAACGCTGAAAAACAAAAATGGTTCACTCAGAAAATAGCAGGTCGCCCTCAAATTATATGAGTTTGGCACTCAGCTCCCCAGACTCTGAATAATTACACTTAACCCCTAGATTTGGGGAAATGTAGACTAGAAGTACCTTGCGGAAGGGAAGTTGTACCTGACTTGGTAATTGATAGATACCCATATATTTCCTCGTTTCTCAGCATAGAGTCGTATTCATCCCTCTTGACAAGTGAGACCTCAAAACTTGGGGCTTCAGGCTGCAAATTCATAAAGGTACCTTTTTTTCTTTTCTTTTTTTAATCTCACTCCTATTTTTTTTCTTCGCTTGGTTTCTTTCTAATTTATTGTATTCTTAATTTCTTGCATTTATCATTTCATTCTTAACTCGTTTTAAAAAATAAATCAATTGGGTTTCAATTCTTGAAATTAATACTATATTGAGGTTGGACCTTGTAGTCTGTTCCTGAATTTTTTTTGTGTTGTCATCGTCCAGAACACTTGTATTGTAAATTCATGAAATTCTGTGCGTTGGTGTAATTTAATCTCAATTTAGCAGAAACTAGGTATATTCGTTTCGGGCTTACAGTGGACGTGGGAAATCCGGACTTTGAAGTCCTAAGATTTTAAAATCTTGATAAATAGTTAGTTGTATGTTTGTTATGAGATTTTATAGGGTAGGATGGTATAAAAGATGTTTGATGTGATATTATTATATTATTTTGAGTATATTGATAGAATAAAAAGTAGATGATGTGAAAGTATTGAGAGAATAAAAGATAGAGTAGTATGTTATGAGGTAGAGCAGAATTAATAGGATTTCAAAATTCTTACTTTAAGTCTCAAAGCAAATGGGGGTTTGAGATTGTAAAGTTCAAAGTTCGTCGGGATAATCGCGAAACGAACATACCCTGAGAGTTATGTACTCCATAAGCCTCAATTATGTGTAGGCAGGGGCGGATTCAGGATATTCAATTTGAGAATACGATTATAATTTAAATAATATTCACTATGTCCCAAACTTGTTTACCCATTTTCTCTAAAAGATATGTCTCAAATTTTTTTACCCATTTTTTCCAAAAGTTATATCCCAGACTTGTTTACCCCTTTCCATAAAAGAGAATAAAGTAATTACATCTTTTTTTTAACTATCCATCTGAATTACATCTCATTTTATTACATTACTTTTACCCACAAAAGGTAATTTACTTTAATAATAAAGCAAAAAGACTATTATACCTCCAACCAAAAATTATTTATCACTTTAAATACTAATAAATATTTCTCACATTAAAACTCGTGCTAAAAGCAAATGTGTAAATAAATTTAGAACGAAAATAATATTAATTACTTAATATTTAAAATTTCAGAAATCGATACTAAAATATATAGTATTGAGATGATATTATAATTTTTTTTTGACAGAGGAGATGATATTATAAGTGCACTTGATTCATTGAATCTAATTTTTTTAGAAACCTTTGTAAATAACATTTTAAAAATTTTAGTACACTTAAACATTTAAAAAAAAAAAAATACATAGTAATTGTATTTTATAAAAGAAAAATGAAAAGCAAACCCCAAAAAATTGATAAATGGGCTGGGCTGAAAAAAACAAAAAAAAGGGCCCGGTTAAAAAATCCTAATCTTCTCTCTCCCTTCATTCTCCAGTTTCTTCTTCAATCGGCGCCGTCGCCCGCCAAGCCATCCACCATCTGACCACCTCTCACGCCACCCGCTCTCTTTCTTCCCCAGATATCAGATTATCAGGTAACTCTCTTCTCCCCCCTTTTTTTTTACCCAGAATCTAAATTTGTTAATTTCAACTGAATTTTGCCAAAAAAATATATGATGATTATCGATATATTTTTTGACCGGATAAGTAAGTGACGGCGGCAGATGCTGGTGACTGTAGGGATTGAATATATATTTTTAATATAAAATGATGAGGGGATTCGATGAAAATTCGAAGCTCAGAATTTGGTAGATATTAATGTTGCAGTTGATTAAGTCAAATCAATATGATATAGAAAGGCTTAGGCAGAGAGAAAGATTTGTTAGTTATGTTTGTGGTTGAAACGTGTGAATGTGAATGAAGGGTGTATTTAGGTGGGACACAATACTCATTTGATGAAAAAGCAAAGATGAATTTGATAGAGCTATTATTATAAGGTTGCAATTCTTCCACCAAGGATTGATTTTTTACTTATTCAATTAAGAATCTTTGGTATGGTATGGAATTTATTCACAGTGAAATTTGTTAATCTTTTACAGCATAATCCTTTAATTATTATGATTAATACTCTTTTGTAATAATAGTCGCACCCTTCATTTATCACTATTAATATCCCTGTTGTAATATAAGTCACATTCTTCAGTGTTATAGTAATACCATTTATAACAAGAAGTCACACCCTTCAGTGCGTGTATTTGGTGGATTGTCTAAATAACTCGCCATAAATACATCTAATTTGTTACAGATCGTTTATTTTCCAGTAAACATGTCTGCAAATTGTTGTTCTTGAGAACTAATTATACTTAGGCAGGTTATACACTCGTGCAAGAAGTTTACCGATAAAATGGAGAGTGCGGAAGGGGGTTCGGATCATGTTCATACTACACCTATTAAAATAAAGGTTCTGTTCTCCGCCCGAGCAAGAGACCTAACAGGAACGACAGACATGTCTTTAGAAGTGTCGCCGGGTACTACAGCCCAGGATTGCTTGAATATGCTAATTTCACAATTTCCAGGCCTTGAAGAGATCCGTAACTGTATGGTACTCGCTGTAAACGAGGAATACGCCCTTGAGTCTACTGTTGTTAAGGATAGAGATGAACTGGCTGTTATACCTCCTATAAGTGGAGGCTAGATAGATCTATACATCTTTCCATTTTTGGATAATGGGAATGTGATAGCATCCACTATTGCTCGAATGTTATGAATGCCGTCTGCAATAAAACGAACACGTTGCCCAGATTTTATGAAGCTCAGAGCTCAAAAGTTTGTCTATTTAAGCATGATCACTTTGATGATAGCCTTCTGTTTCTTGCAATTCAACTCATATGTTGGCATCTTGGATTATCGAATCACAACCGATGATGTTCATGGTACACGAATGCTTTCTTTTCCACATTATGGAACTACTGTTATACTTCATCTGTTCATACTCTTAAAACGACGATTTTCCTCCATGGTAAACAAATGGCACGAGCTGAGGTTTGAATGTATTCATCAGGTTTTATATGCATGTAGGCGATAACCAACGGGAGGATTGACTAAAAACAATCCAATATTCAAGATAATAACACATCCAATATCATACCCAGGGATTCCAAGAAACATTCCAATACATAGCCAATGCAAGTATGAAACAAAAGCTTTCAACGTTTCAGGGAAAGCAAAAGAAATACACAGATTATACACTATTACATCACCTACATATTTGTCTTGACAAGATCGTGTCGTCTTGTTATAACAATAGCTATCTCATCTCATGCTCAGTACAGGCCAGTTGCCAGTAGAGCCAACAGCTGGCAGTGCAGGGTGAATCACGGGGACCCGTTTCACTACCGAGAAAGCTTCGTTCAGACGAGCAGCACGGCTCATCACCTGAGATACCTTCTGCATAATAAACCTTTCAAATCTTAAGGAACTCATGATACACGAGCAGTAAATAATATCCCTTGTGTCAAAATCAAAATACAAGACTTTATAACAACCACCATATTTATTATATATATGAATATATACCTTAAACTTGAATACTGAAGCTGATATATCAGAAAACAGCAATGAAATCATCAATGCATCAACTACCATATTTATGTTATAATTACTTAGGACCATACTGAGATGAAATATGTTCCAGATAAGAAGTGCATCCAGTTCACAAGCGCCAACCCATATGTGGAACCAACTCAGCAGAAAAGAAAATAAACAAATAGCAAACTGACAAATATTCCAACACCAAGAGAGGTTTAAAAATGTCACATACTAAAGTATAATTGTATAGTTTCTTGAAGCTAATAAAGATTTAGTGACTTAACCTATAGAATTCCCCCAAAAGCTCAGAAACGAATAAAAGAGGCATAGATTATAATTGCAAGGATTAGTCGTAATATCCCGAGCTAGCAGATATGTGGTATATGATGCTCAACTTGGAAGAAACTCGAGCTCAATCACTGTTGGTAATCTATATGATAAAACCACTATGAACACTTTCACAACAGAGAGATTAAATGACGAAATAACTTTACCAGCCCTCTTGCTACATATGATCAATGCCCAACACTCTTTGTAATAACATGTGAGCATCTAAGAAACAAGAAAAATCACGACATATGGCTAGGCGAAGAATGCAGCCATCACCACATATCTGATTCACTCATCGAACTAACACTACAAACTCACCCGACAAAGTCATATAATAACTTTTTCTTTTTTGATAAAAGCCCAAATAACAGAGATGTTAAGAACTTCAGTCACTATCTCTCCAGGACTTAATCAGATAATCATCCTCTCAGATTCCACAAAAGTATAACAGACATTGGATTAATAGCTCAACATATAATTACCATATAAATACACCTTTTACTATCTAGCAGCTCAACAGATGTTCATAATCAAATAAAATAATACTACCAAACAGCAGGATCTTTAAAATAATCCAGAACAGAAGACTGACCTTATCATCAACCGTGACCTTAATCTCCAACCCCCTAGCCTTCTTCTTCATCTTATACAACCTTCGACCCAAAATCAGAAATCCCATAAAAGCAGCTGCAACAGAGACACTCCAAACAGGACTCATCCGAACCACATAATACTTGAGAAACTCTATTGGCATCTTCCACCACACCAGGCTCCTCTTCTCAATCTCACCACTTCCCTTGTCCCCTGCGTTGTCGATAACTCCTCCCCCACTTTCAATCTTCTCATTTTCATTCTTTTCAACAACCGGAGAATTATGCTCCGACTCACTGAGTTCAGCATCAATTCCACTCGATTCCATACAAATCTTCTCCAAACCCTCAGCGATTTCCCCCTTTTCCTCCTGTACTCCCCCAATCCCTTCAAAATTAACTTCTCCTTTCCCTTTCCCGCAGAAATCCATTTCATTAACCCCCTCCAATTCGCTGATTTTCCGATCATCCGAACGCTCGCTGCTAGAATCGGACCAAAAAGCTCCGGATTCCTTATTTAGGTATCGCGCCGGGTCCTCCTCCAACCCGGGATCAATCCAGCTCGGGTTATCGGACCCAGATGATTTATCTTCATCCAAACCCTCCACATGGCGATCCTGAGATTCCAGTGAGAAATAATTGACCTGAATTAAGGCCGCAGAATCAATTTCATCGAAAGGGTTACCGGTATCGGGCGAATTAACCGGAGCCAACTCAGAGTCGGAGTTGGATTGGAGAAGCTCCCAGTCCTGAAAGTCATTAGTGGCGTCCATGGTGATGATTCCGATTGAATGAAATCAAAACTGGAGGACAGAAGAACACGCAACACAGAGTAGTAGAGTGTAGAGAGAGAGAGAGAGAGAGGGGAATTTATTTTGATTTTATAATTTAAAAATTATTGGAAAAGTTTGGAATAAATCCATGTGGATAGAAAGTCCCACGGCCACGCCTCAAACCTACATCAAACCACTCGTCACTCGTGTCACTTTTTACCCACCAAATATAAATTGAGAAGTGTTTTCTGTTTACCCACCAAATATAAATTCAGGCCCTTCTCACATACATTTAGATGCACCATTTTAAAATCGAACAAACTTACTATAGTGAAAACATATATTTAAGTGCATCGTTTTAAAATTGTGCAATTTATTATATTAAAAAATATAATTTATTTATATTAAATCGTACAATTATTAATATGAAAAAATAAATACACGATTCAATGAAAACAAGTTACAATTTTCAACATAATTTATACGATTCTAAAATACATTATAAGTGCACGGTGCACCTGAGCGCATACAAGATTTAGCAATATAAATTAGAGTGGGTCTCATGTGCATCCGGGTGCATCGTGCACTCATAGTGCATTTTAAAAGCGTCTTGACTATACTAAATGAGCGTGCAACTATTCCAAAAGCGAAGCGTCAACTATGTTACCATATTAATAGTTACACTTTTATGTGTAAATAAAATCATGACTTTTCAAAGATAACAAATTACAAACTTCTAAAATGCACTATAAAAAGTCTGTGGTCTTGGCCGGTGCATCTGAGATCTGGTCTATAAATTATAGTATTAATTAGTAGCATGTGAAATTAAATACCATATGGTCTCTTATCTTAACTTTGTTTCTCAGACCTGTCAAAAAAAAAAATTGTTTCTCAGATTTTGGTAAATAAGTCCGGACACAAATATTTAAGATACGTAGAAAACTGTTCATAATGGCACCTACCTACAATATAGATATACTATTAAAATTATTTGAGGAACGCACTTAACAATTTTCTCATCTTAAATGCCAAATTCTGCATTAAATGAATTTCAATTTTTTCAAATATTCGGTAACTAGGCTCTTGCATAATATTGTTTCTGTAATTCTGTGTGCTAATAAATATGAAATTAAATGGAATTAAGGCTACATATCAAATTTGATTCTATGTGCTTAGAATTTGAATTCAGTATGCTTGATGATTACTGCAAACACTCATCCAATTGGGCAAGTTTTGAGTCTTACTCTTTACCAATGTGTACTTGATTCATATTTTTGTAACTCGTGAATATATTTTTTTGCAAATGTTTCTAAAGTTGACTATATAATAATGGGATAATGCAAAAGACTCCTGATCTATCAGTTTTATTTTAAAAGATTCTTAAATTATTTTTTATTTTAAAAAACTTTTGAATTATAAGTTTTTATTTCATGAGGTCTTAATAGCGAAAATTTATGAATTTTGCTAAGCAAGATTAATATTTTTTGTCAAAATATAACACGTCAACTCAATTTTAATGTTATTGTAGGTCCGAACCAGGGATATGTGAAAGCGTAAGTCTAGAGGGAGGGTGAATAGAATAAAAAAACTTTTTCTTTTTCAGATCGGTGTCGGTGTGCGGCAGATAGCTTGATCGAGTCTCGTCGGATTGTCACGATAACCAACTTCTTGAAAAAAGCGGATCGGTTCGTAACTATCAGACCTGTGTCAAAAAAAAAGTTTTACCCGTGTGAAAAACCGGTTGTATAAATCGATTCAAGTTTTATCTTTTTAATCGGATGACGAAAATTCGAGTTCGATCGGATCGGAAGCTTGGTCTTTAATCTTAACTTAGAATGCATGCGCTTTAAGATTGTGCGATGTGAGAAGCGATTAATCAAAGCGATAAAGGCATTTAGATTTATAGTGGTTAGACAAACCAGGTCCCTCGGCCCACTCTTCCCTTTCCAAGGGGCAATAACTTAACCGATATAACCGATTTGGACTTAGTTTAGTGTGTTAGTCCAACACAAGATACAATGTTTTAAGAGTTCTCACTCAACCGATCCCGAAATCGATCTTAGAAACCTGGCCCGAAATCTTCTTAAACAACTTATCCTAACTTGGGGTTTGGGTAAGATTGTTGAGGTTCAACTATGAAATCTTTCCTTGCGTATAATGACTGATAGCTAGATGAAAAGATTTCTTGCTAAAACTTATGGGATGAACACAATATAAAATAAGCTTGTTGTTGTGTTCTTAATGAAAATCGACTATAGTTTGAGCTTCTTGATTATGTTGTTTGTCCAAGCATTTCCGTTTCTCACATCGAAGTGTGATCCCATATTTATAGACCTTGAGATCAAAAGAGCCGTTGGAGAGCAATTTGAATCTCGAATGTATTTTAAATGAAGTTGCGAGGCTTGATGTGGCGTCTTGAGGAGCGGCATGGTTTGAAAAGCGTGAATGTGTATTTTATAGCCGTTTGAGAGCAACATCCGAATCCCTTGATGTCGGCTCTGTTCATCGTGTTTCTTCCTTATTGGATGGAAGCCTTGCTTTGGTGTTGTTCCTCCAACTAAGGTTGGTATTCTTCTTGTTTAGATCGCTATGATTAGATGAAACATCGGTTTTCATCTTATGAAATTTTCGTCGATCTGAAGGCCCGATCGATCTACTCGATAGAGTCTTCTGGCGCTTTGTTGACTTAAGTTGGTGACTCGGTGATGTAGGTCTTACGGTCTTATCTTCCGGAAGTCATCGATCTTCTAGTATTAGAGGTTTGAGCTTCATGACTTCCGTCGACTAGATCGATTCGTCGATCTTCCGTTACGGTTTAACGTTACGCTCAGCCGGGATATCGATTTTTCGATTCTTGAATCGACCTTTACATATTGAGTTCCCCTCAATATGTGACCTATCTATTACATCGGTTTTTCTATACAATCATTATCAAGCGGTCTCTATATAATGTAAACATCGATCGACTAAATGTCCGATGGTCTATCCCATGTGTTTTGGAACTTTCATCAAAACTATAAATTTCCCAACAATTTCCCCTTTTTGATGAAACCAAAACACCGAGAAACCAAGCAGTTGATAAGTATAGAAAAAGAGTTAAAAACAATGTCGGAAAACAAAGATTTTTTGTCTTGGGATCGAAAAAATAAACTTTTCATTAGATATGTTGATTACATGTTACATCGAAAAAGTTTTGAATTTAAAAGCGGTGATCCTGAGGCGTCTTAATAATCTTCACTCCTTGGGCTTGTATCATACGGCATTTCTCTTTGGTCTTGTGGAGCGTTGAAAATCGATAGAGTTTCCATTTGACATCGGTTATGCGCACTTGATCGATTATCTGCGATTTGCTCAAGATGTCAAAGTAGAATCTCTCAAATGCCCGATCTGTCGAATGAGCCATCTGCCTTCTTTGAGTATATTAACGGATCATACTCTTGGCGAGATATCTTTACATTTATAAGCTTGGCTTCATTTTCCGGATACTTGAAAAGTGCGGATATTTATTCTGTAACCCGGTTGAGGAACTCATCATCTGGTGATTCTTCTTTGGAACAAGATCGAGGACAAAGGCATCTAGAAGCCATTCACTTGATCTTATTCCATTCCTCAAACCTCTTAAGCGTGTCGCGGCGGTTTTTGGTATGATCTCGTCACTCTTCTTTGGCAAGGCGAGGTTACGTGCGATTTTTCGGTCAATCCTTTCTTAGCCCTTGATTTGAACTTGGTTTCAACCCTTACCTTGTGCCCGTTTTTTTTTCTTGATCATCGCTCTTTGGACAATTTTACTGACTAGCTCCTTATCGACTGTGTCGATTAGTCTTTGTCTTCGGTGACTTTCACAGATGCGATTTGTCCGGTTTTGATGTTCGGCACCCTTGGCGGCCTTTCTTGCAATTGAGCTTTGTCCATGGGCCTTGTCTTGATGTGTCGGTTGGTTTCTCGAATCCTTCCCCTTTTGGTTTGATCAAAAAGCGCGTTGAGTGGGAAGTCGAGACCCAAAGTTGATGACAATGCCTGATTTAGATCATTAGCGAGATAAACACGAAGTTTGAGTTTGTTAGATTACGAGCAACTTTCTTGGCGATTTCCATTGTAGCGAAGAGTGTCCAAATCATTTTGTCAAATTTCTCTTACGATAGCACCGAGCCTTTTTCTCGATGGCGTCGAAAAAGATTGATTTTGATCCACCCGTTTAATTGTCATCAAATTTTTTGTAAGCTTTCGGCCGTGACATGGTGGTCATGGATTGGGAAAAACCCGATCTTTGATTGCCGATTTGTTTGAGGCCGGTTGTCTCGATTTAGACTCCTTGATCTCTTGCTTTCGGAGATCTTTGAGACAAATCTGATCTCACAAAATTGATCGATGGTGATTTGAGATGTAGGAATATCCATCACTTGATCGAGTTCATTGTTTGTGCCTCCGGTGGTTGGTCGTGAAGCTGCGGCTTTCCACTTTCCATCGGCGACTCGCATTCTCCATTTGATCTTTTTGGAGCTTCTTGGCGATCTCCATTTTCTTCTTCCGCAATTCCAACTTCATGTGGATCGAGCTTTCACAGATTTATCGAGATATGAGCTCATTTGGTGATCCCACTTTGGCGGACTTCCTCATATCGAAGTCAAAATCTGCGAACTCATCCGCGCCACCCATCCGCTCAACAAGTAAAATAAGATCGAGAAAATTTTTTAATCGAGATCTCTCGGTGAGGATCTCCATGACTTCTTCTATGGGCGACGGTTGTGGATACATCTCATCAATCTCTCGTTCAATTCTTAGTCGACCATTTTTCCGGTGATGGTCTTTGTTGATCTGGATCTGATTATCTGTCCCGTTACATTGGATGAGATGTGGAAAACGGTTGTGCTTAGTCGGCGGAAGTTGTATAATTGGTTCGACTGCGATTGGTTCTGGTTTGTAGTGGCGGTTATTATATGTTCAGTTCATGAAATGGATGAACTAGCGGGAGTGACATGCTCGGCGACCTTTAATTAAATCGGCTTGAGGTTGAGGAAAAGGAGATTTATCGGTTTGTGCTTCTACCTCGGATCGTTAAAATTACGTTCTTTGTTGCGCAAATTTAAAGCGCTCTTTCTTCTTCCGACTCATCTTCTAGTCTTGAGTCATGGTAGCTTCTTTGCTTTCTTTGGCCTCTTCTCTGAGCCTTCACCGGTTCGTTTCTTTTTGAGCAACCCCGGGTGTGGATGGTGCTTCTTTGCTCTTTCCTTTCTTGATTTTGTTGGAGTGGGCTCCTTGTCATCGTCTGGTGGCCCATATATAAAAGAAGTTGACGAGAGGAAGGCATTGTAGGACTTCGATCCATTCGATTCCATTCAGTTGGCGGTTTGTCCTTGAATATAATTTTGTTGAATTCTTTTTTTCGAAAAGACCCACTGGATTCATTGACTCCAAATTTTTCGTGTTCTTGGAGCAAGATGGCTTTTCGAGGAAGCCGTGCCAATTGATGTTGAGCCCCATCAATTATTCTTTGCCATCTTTGTACATTTTGGTGATGTGAGAATCTTAAATAAATTCCCATGATCGTTCTTGATGGAATGTCAAACAACGATCTGTACTTTCTTTTGAGAGCATTGGCACGATGAATCCCAGGCTTTTCGATGTTTATCGCCTCTCTTAAGAGCTCCTCTCTCGATTTCTTCATCCTCATTCTCCTCCCAAACTGTCGGGAAATTAAGCCCTTTGGCAAATCTTATTTGTCGATCGATTTTTTCTCCGTTGATATCGGTTCGTCTCACGGTGTTTACGTATCCACACTCAAATTACAAAATTGAAATTATTCATCTTTGCATCACTTGATTGCGGTGAAAGCGAAGCTATGTTTCGATCCGGCCTTCTTGAAAAACCTCCATGGATTCGAAATCTCGGTGGTTCCAAAGAACTTATCCTCAAAGATCTTCGTTGCAATAGTTGCAAATGATCTTTCCCTAGTCCATGAGTGGCCATCTACGGTGAGATAGACTCATTAAATTTGTGCATAATCAATATCAATATCATATCTGCGGAAAACAAAAGGCAATGAAGCATAAATTCCAAAAAACAACTTTTCGAAAACAATGTTTTTATCGGAAAGAAAGATTCATCATTAAGTTTAAAAGAAAATATTACAGATTCAAATTTTTGAGAGAAGATTTTGAACTCTAAGAAATCGTTTTGAAACGTGAAAATTTGAAGTTTTTTTCGATTGAGAGTAATGCAAGTTTGTGAAGCGAGAAAAACTGAGGTAAGGTTTGATGAATCTTATATAGAAGCGGAGGGTACAATAAGACAAGATTTTGAAGATCAATCGTTTTGAAAAGATTATGCGCTCAGTTTAGCGGTTTTTCGTGTTTCGGAAAAATATGTACACAAAACTTTTGGATTTAAAAAGCACGATCAAGTAGCGGTTAATACATGTACCCCACGTCGCATTAAATGATTTGCGAGTACACGTCACAAGGATAGTGGAATACAATAAAGCAAATAATATCGAGATAATGATCCGATAAATAAGTAAAGAACAAGAAAAAGATCGTATCTGGTTGGTGATGTTGTTATCGGTCAATATTACTCAATGTTGATTCCACTTGTTGATCTTAATCATTAAAAGCCTTAAGAAATTTCCCAAGATCCTTTTTCTAACCGATCTTCTCGGATCGATTTGTTGAAACTTGAGCTTAGGCTGATCTTTCCTTGAGTCGTCGATTTCCCTTTTGATCCTCCTTGATCGGGTTGTAGTTCCCCTTCAACCGATATTTGTAGATATTATATCCGATTTATTGGAGTTTCAAGCTCGGTGATCTCTGTCGATCATGCTCAAAATGTCATTTTGGTTGACCTCATCGATTCTTTTGATTAAGCGAATCTTGGGATAAGTGTTACCGATAGTCTAGAGTAGTAGCTTCTATTCCCTAAGTAGGCGTGATTGACATAAATAAATATCGTCAATCTCTCGATATGTCAATCAACCGTAAATTTATCAAATTATCGATCGGCGTGATTTCTACATTTGTCCTTTTGATGCAAATTTCTCGGATAGGCTTCTTGAAATGAAAATTGCATTTGCATCCTTCTTGGCCTCTATAAATTGGACCAATGTTTTTACACAACATCACCCATTCACCATACTTATCTTCTTTGTAAGAATCATGTATCTTGGTGAACCCTTGTTTCCGGAGACTTCCGCAAAACACTTTTACACCCTTTTATATGATTTTACCTTCTCAAATCAACCCTTTGCATCCCTTATTCTTTTTTTCTTCATCATCTTGATTTCACATCGATTCTTTGCAAAAGCTTCTCTACCACCACCGATATAAATCTGGATTTGTTGCAATGAAGACACTTCTCCCAACCGAGTATGCACCTTGTGTGTCTATCTGGATGATGTAACGAGAACCATCGGACTTAGTAAATAAAATATCGAACACATGTGCCCATGAGATCGATGACCAACTCTTTGGCACCGCGTGCTCCATTCAACAATTTGGAGAGCCCTCTTACTCCTCCTTTTTTAGGGCTCAGGGCTTAAGAATCCCATCAAGGCCTCTGTCGCTCCAGTTTTCTTGATCTTCAGCTTTTGCGACCGCCTTGGGATTCTGTTCTTTAAAGCCTCTCTCACCCCTTGTTAAGTGGGGGAAAATGAGAGTTTAAAATCTCTCTCTTTCCTTCACTTACCAATGGGGGTTAGGATGATGGTTTAGGGTTTCTAGGTTTAGGATTTTTGGTTAACATTTATGTCTTGACCTCCTGGTCTTCTTGTACTTGTAACTTCGTAATGTAACCTCACCTTGGGGTTTTATCAATGAAAAGTTACATTATTTCATTGTTGTGTAATTTCTGCTTTCTTATGCGATTGTTAGCTCTAAATCTCTGAATCTTGCTTGTTGAATATCAGCTAAAATGAATCACAAAGAAATACTATAACCAAATTGATTTAATCAGATAATCCTTTAAACTGAGCATTTTCCTTAAATCGATAAACCTTGAATCGATCGTTCCTTTAAAATACACTATAGACTTTAAATCGATAAACTAAAATCGATCGATTCCTTTGGATGCATAGCGTGTATATCGATCGATTTTTGCTTATCGATCTCTTGAGATCGATTAAGATACCAAACTCAATTGATTTCTCTCGTCTGGTTAGTCTCTTAACCCGGTAGTTACGAGAGCATTCCATCAAACATTTTTAGGTGACATTTCTCCAAGATCTAGAAGTCTGGCTCATTGCATAAATCTCTGAATCGATCTCGGTTTGGCTTGGTTAGAATATCGTATATATCGGTATGAATCTTTTCCATTCGATATTCTTCTTTTCAACGTGATCTCTTATGAAGTGGTGTCGACATCCACATGCTTGCATCTTGTATGTAGAACGGGTTAAGATTACTATATTCTTTCGCACGAAATATAAATGCGTTCTTAGCTACAATGTTGTAATCCCTCATTTCTTGAGGTGAGCGGGCGATTAGGAACAACGACTTCTATGACCATATATATATTACGCTTCGTTGTTGATGTATGTCGCGATATGCGCTTCTTTGAAAACCACGAGATCGGTTTACTTCCTAAGAATCACATGTTCTGAGGTTGATTTTACGTTCTTGCAACCTCCATGTCGAACGAGAATACCCACTAAGCTCTAGATTATCATCGATGGGTAGAATAAACCAAGATTTATTGTTCCTTGAGATACTTAAGAATCGAGGCAGGTGGTGATCATTGGATTTGCTTGAAATCTTGCACATACACCTCTTTGCAAAAGTGATATATTGTTTAATAAAGATCGAATGAGAGCCCTATATTCCTTCCGATTTGTTTTTCGTCGGCCTCATCCGGATCCATCTTGAATCCGATCATCATAGGAATTTTGGCTTCCTTACTATTTTGAATTCCAAACTTAGCCAAAAGATTCTAGTGTACTTTGCTTGGCGTAGATGAATATCCCTTAACTTTGTTTAACTTGGAGACCTAAAGTAATTCATCGACCCATCATGGACATCTCGAATTTCCCTTGCATTAGTTTCTTTGAATCTTTCACATAGGCTCTTGTTAGGAGATCCAAGATGATGTAGTCCCACGTAAATCTGAACCATCGAATATCTTCTCCATCTTCTATTAACAAGGTTATGTCCCTTTGTTCCTTTAGTGAACCCACTTTCAATCAAGGAGTGTATCATACCGGGCTCATGAACTGTTTGAACCATAAAGAGCTTTTCTTAAACGATACACTTGGTTGCCCTTTTCAAAGCACGGAGGTTGTTATATAAACTTCCTCCGCTAGTACCCCTGTTTAAGAAAAGCACTCTTCGTCCATCGATACCACAATGAACCCTCAGGAAGCATAAGCCCGAAAATGACCGAATGGCTTCAAAGCGGCGGCCGGGGTGCAAAGGTCTCATCGTAATCAATTCCTTGATTGTGAATACCCCTTAGCAACAAGTCTTGCCTTATTTACGGTGATAACATTTTCTCATCTCTCTTGTTCTTGAAGATCCATTTAGTGCCAATTCGTCTTGATGACACAGTGCATCTACTAGTTCCCATACTTCATTTCTCTCCGAACTGTTCCGACTCCTCCGCGCATATTTAGAATCCGGTTCGTCTTGTAATGCTTCCTCTATTGTAGTTGGTTCCTTCATAGCGACATAACTTGACAATACATGGCACTTTCACCAATCGATGTCTAGTTTTAATTTTATCGAGCGGGTCTCCAATTATCGGATCGGTTGGATGGCCTCCGAGTCCTTCGTTACGATTTGGCGGTTTTGAGAACATCGTCCGTTTACGATAAAATCTTATTACTTAGTGATTGGGAGTGGTGCGAGGTTATGGTCCACTTGATAAGAACAAGTCTCGGTGATGTTGGAATCATCATGTCTTTGATGTATTCGTGAGAACTTCAAGTTCCCAGCAAGCGGATGGTTCGATTCTTCTTTTCTCGGTTGAATCGGCTTTTTCATCGGCGGTTGTTCGTACCTTAGGATCGATTGATCGGTGAATCAACTAGATCTGGAATGTAAATTGATCTGATTTACGATCCTTTTTCCTTGATCGTTAGGTGATCCATTTTAAATATCGAGGTTACGGTAGATCGGTACTTCTTGTTACGAGGCGATTTCTCTTGATCGAAGATGCTTCATCAAAAGGCTACATGGGGTGTTTCTTCCACAACTAGGGTTAGTTTGTTGTAGACCACGAAGGCTTTGCTAGATGAGAATACCACTAGAAATATACCCTCATCGACTTGGCCTCAAAAGTCTTCAAGCGACTTTTCCCATTGTTGTGTATGAAACACTTGCACCCAAAAACATGGAAGTAAAAACACGAGGTTTTACGCCCTTCCACAGTTCATAGGGTGTTTTGTAGTGAGCCTTAGTCGGGAGACATCTACGTTACTGCGTATGGCGTGCGGTGTTGATTATACCGCTTGAACGGTTTGGTATCGCATGTTCATTGTTTAACATTGTTCGGCGAACTTCTTTGAGTTACGTTTTCTCCGTTCGGCTACTCCATTCTGCATGTGGGCGTCCTCGCGGTGATGTTTCATCTTTGTATACCAAACTTAGAGCAAAAATCGGTAATAAAAGTTCGAAATTTCGTACCTTTATCGTCTTTGATTTTTACTCTGGCCGACACCCTTCTCATTTTGTAATCTTCTTAGTAGCTTCGGGTATCTTGGTTGTCGTCTCATTCTTCTTATGTAAGAATATAACCCGATTAAACTTGGAATAGTCATCCACGATTACGAGTGTATTTCGTCCGTTGAGGCCGGTAGTGTAACTGGTCCAAAGCAGATCCATATAGGCGGTGCGATACTCTGCTTTGGATCTTTGGTCCGGAAATTCCTTTGAATGAAGCTTTGACTGACTTTTTTCCCTTCGACATCGATACATATATGATCCTTTGAGAACACTTCATTGGAAGTCCTTCCACTAGAGACATCCTAGCTATCTTATTAAGAGTTTTAAAAGTTCGGATGGCTCATTCTTTTTTTATGCCCGAGCCAATTCTTTACTTTTGGAACTCTTAACAATCGAACCGCACGCATTTCTTGGACAAGCTGTTCCAATCAGTTTGTGTAGATCGTCCCTTTTCTTGAACCGATTAGCAATATCTGTTGGTGACTCGATTCTTGATAGTGCATTGATCGATCGAGAACTCAACTTCTTGAATCCGTTGTCGCAGAATTGTGAAACCGATAATAGGTTGTCTTGGACCTTCGACAAACGAGACTCCGATTACTTGTACATCATCATTCTCTAAGGTTAGAACCCTTTGGTATAACCAAAGTTATCGTCACCGAAAAGAGTACTACCTGTGAACCTTTACGTTCTATGTAGGAGGCGAGGAGATGTTTGCTTCGGTCATGTGCCTTGAGCATCCACTGTCGATGTACCCGGATAGTTGCTTGCACACCTCCTTTGTTGGCGGACCCACGCGAACACGCAATCATATCGGGGTTTTAGGTACCCCTTTTCGGATTGGGTCTGAGGGTTAGGTTTGGATTTGGGGATCCATACAAACAGAGCACTTCTATGGTGATCAGTCAGATCAGAAGGCCTGATTTGTCTCCCATACCTGTCAACATAATCATACTTATCCTCATATGCTTTCTGATTTGTATGATTACTTGTGTGAACCTTGGATGACTTAGAAGACTTATGATTTAACTTTTCAGTTTGTCTTCTTTTTTTATCGATTGGTTCAGTCTTGATAGCCTAAATTTCTCGACTATAGGGGTAGATGCATTTGCTACCATCAAAAGATTCATATCCTTTTCGCATAGATGGTTTTCGATTTACACCGAAGCATGCTTATTAAATGGTGACCTTGGTGGGTCTCAGATTAGACTTCCCTTTTTGTGGGTTGTCTTTTTACGATTCGTCGATCTGATCGGGGTTGAGGTCTCTTCAGAAGAACTGGGTTCTTCCGTTGATTCCTCGGCTGATGCTTTACCAGTTGGGGTCCATTTCTGTTCCCTTTCTGGTTAGGCACTTGCCTTACCTGCTCAACTGGTCTCTTACCCCTATTAGATACAAGTTTAGCTTTTGGTGTATCTTTTTGAAAATTAAATCTGATTACACCTTTCTGAGATGAATCAGTCGGGGCTTTTGAGGATGTGGAGGGTTTCTCATAGCCAAGTCCCTCCTTATCAATCTTTACTCGAAAATAGGCGTTTATGTCTTTAACGGTTTGAGATGATTTTGAAAAAACATCTATTTTCTTCGCAGATTTATCCTCAGAGGATTTCAGACTTTCATGCATTCGGAATAGCTCATCGAATTTTGCTTGCAAGATTTTGAAGTCATCGACTTGCTTTACATTAATTTCCATCGATCTTTGATCTGCTTTTCTGATCGAAGCTTTAACCGAAATTTTAAATTCCTCGGTTACCTTCGGCGGTTTAAATTATCTAAGTTCGAGGAGGCTTCTGAATCATTTTCTTGACAAAGTGATTATTTATGGTCCTCGACTTATCATTCTCAGCTTCCGCAATAGCATAAGTTTCTACTGCATTGGAGAGATCTTCAAGCAATTGCTTTCTGAGTAAAGAGCTGCGATCAATCTCCCGGCCGGTGTGCTAATGATAGCAGTGTGTAAAAAGCGAAAGAAGGGGTTTGGAGGTTACCTCGGTTTGGTCCTCCACGGCCATCGGTGATTCATCATCATCGTCGGCGAGAATATCAGATCTTCTTTGTCATAGAAGTCGGCCTTCTTGTCGAGGCGAAGTCTTCTCTGAAGGATTATCCGGAGTCCTCGGAGGCGAATAGGAATCGTCAATTCTGACGTATCAGCAACCATAGCTCTTACGTCTCTATCTCGTTTATTCTCTTTTGTTCCTCTTTTCTTCCCTCTCTCTCCGGCGTCATAAAGGGCGATCGTTTATAGTGACACAGCTTCTCCAATTGAAAACGCGCTCTCTGGATCCACCGTTCCTTTCCTTCGGTGAATCACTCCTTCAATATGACCTATCGTGATTTCCCTTTTCGATAGTAGTCGAGTTTCTTCTATCGATTGGTTGGTTATCTCTTCCTTCCCATTCGACTATCTCTTTCCCTTTCATCTCTGTGATCCCTCCGATCATCGGATCTGGTTCTTCTTTTGATCTGTTATTCGATCTCCTATCTCGTCCTCGGCTATGTTGATAGTCCTTATAAAATCTTCGATACTTACCAAGTTGTATATCGACTTCTCAAGCTTCGCGGTAAGCAAAAGCGATCTATTCTGCTGACTTAATATATTTCCAATGGGTTCATTGGCCTTTGTTTTACTCTTGGTTGCCTTGAAAGCAAGCGATTTTGGTCGAGGTTTCAAGCGGGGACCTCGTCTTCATCGACTTGACCTCTTTCAATCGGGTCGAACTTCGTGAGCTTTAAGACTCAAGAACAAGCTACTAGGTTTCATTCTTGAAATGTCAAGGCAATCTTTGATTCTGGTGACCTTCATGTCCCACTTCTTGGTGAGAGACCTTAGGATCTTATAGTTGATATCTTTATCGGACATCTCTCTACCAAGTTCTCGAAGCTTGTTTATAGACATTGTAATTCTTTCATCGAGTTCGTTGATGGTTTTAGTTGGGTAGCATCTTGGTTTCTCGAACTTCACCGGTTCGGCTTGAAAGGCGGTGTCTTTTATCTGTTCATTTCCTCGCGGATCTCGGCGGAGTATCCCACATTGCTTTTCGCATGATTTGAGATACTTAATCTTCTCTTTGGTGACCTTATCCATTGTCTTCATGATGATATGTCTTGCAATGGTGTCCAGTATCTGCGATTTTCTTTCTTACATGTCCATCGAGTTTGGGCTTTTTTAAATACAAGACTTCACGTGGGAAAATGCGGATCTCCTCCATTGCGAGGATTATGCGTAGTAAATGATGATGGGTCCTCTCGATGACTTCCATCATTCTCGCCAATGATCGAGCCTAGATGGTTGGACATATATATGGCCCAATCTGCATACTAAATCAATTGAGAACCGGCAGATCATGATACATCTGGGACGTGTTATCCATCTTTGAAAGTGATTTTGGAAAATGAATGAGTTTTTAAAAATGGTTTTCAAGATCGATTCGATTGACCACAATGACCACGAGTCGATTGGTCGGAAGAACCAACCTTTCGATACCACTTGTAGGTCCCGAGCAGGTTATGTGAGGCGTAAGTCTAGGGGAGGGGTGAATAGACTTAAAAACTTTTCGTGCGGTCGGTGTGAGGCGGAATGCTTTGTCGAGTCATGAATCGATTTAGTCGATAACCAAACTTCTTGAGCGCCCGGAAAAGCGGTCGGTTAAACTATCGGTTAAGCGATGTGTCTTGAAGCTTAAGTTTTACCCGTGTGAAAAACCGGTTTGTATAAATCGATTCCAAGTTTTATCTTTTTAATCGGATGATGGAAAATATCGGTTCGTCGGATCGAAGCTTGGTGTTCGATCTTAACTTAGAATGCATCTTGCTTTAAGATTGTGCGATGTGAGAAGCGATTAATCAAAGCGATAAAAGCACACAAGATTTATAGTGGTTCGGACAAACCGGTCCTCGTCCCCTTCTTTCCTTTCCAAGGGCACCAACTTAACCGACTTAACCGGGACGGACTTAGTTTAGTGTGTTAGTCCAACCAAGATACACCAACAGATGTTTTAAGAGTTCTCACTCAACCGATCCCGAAATCAATCTTAGAAACCCTAGATCGAAATCTTCTAAACAACTTATCCTAACTTGGGGTTTGGGTAAGATTGTTGAGGTTCCAACTATGAAATCTTTCCTTTAGCGTATATAAGCGACTGATAGCTAGATGAAAAGATTTCTTGCTAAGAACTTATGGGATGAACACAATATAAAATAAGCTTGTTGTTGTGTTCTTCGATGCGGAAATCGACTATAGTTTGAGCTTCTTGATTATGTTGTTTGTCCAAGCATTTCCGTTTCTCACTCAAGTGTGATCCCATATTTATAGACCTTGAGATCAAGAGCCGTTGGAGAGCAATTTGAATCTCGAGGCTATTTTAAATGAGAGTTGCGAGCTTGATGTGGCGTCTTGAGACGGCATGGTGAAAAGCGTGAATGTGTATTTTATAGCCGTTTGAGAAAGCAACATCCGAATCCGCGATGTCGGCTCTGTTAAATACGTGTTTCTTCCTTATTGGATGGAAGCCTTGCTTTGCGATGTTGTTCCTCCAACTAAGGTTGGTATTCTTCTTGTTTAGATCGCGAGCGTATGATTAGATGAAACATCGGTTTTCATCTTATGAAATTTTCGATCGATCTGGCCCGATCGATCTACGATAGAATCTTCGGCGCTGTTGACTTAGCTTCAACCGGTGACTCGGCGATGTAGGTCTTCCGGTCTTATCTTCGGAAGTCATCGATCTTCTAGTATTAGAGGTTTGAGCTTCATGACTTCCATTTGAGTTATCGACTAGATCGATTCGATCGATCTTCCGATTAAGGTTTAACGTTACGCTCTGTCGGATATCGAACTTTCTTCGATTCTTCGAGATCGACCTTTACATATTGAGTTCCCCCTCAATATGTGACCTATCTATTACATCGGTTTTCTATACAATCATTATCAACGGTCTCCTATAGCGATAATGTAAACATCGGTCGACTAACGTGTCCGTTTGGTCCTATTACATGTGTTTTTGGAACTTTCATCAAAACTATAAATTTCCCAACAGTTATTATATTCACATCAAACTCCATCGAAAAAATAAACATCTCTAACGAATTAGTAAAAAAGAAGGGATTAAATTTTTTGTAGTCATGTAACTTTGCTTCGTTTTGAAATTGGTCCGTACGTTTTGACTTTTTGATTTTGGTTATGTAAGTTTTTAAAAAATTTGAAATTGGTCCTGTAAGTTTCTAAAATTTTTGAAATTGGTCTTTTTCACTTTCAACAGGTTTACCAACGAATGTTAGCTACATTTGTAATTATTTTGTTATCCCCTTTAATTTCGAAGCGTCACTTGAACTTTTTTAATCATAATAATCTTAGCCAGATTTTTGATTGAGTTTAAAAACAATTTGTACATTAAAAGACAAAGTAAATCAGGTCAGTTTATTGGGTCTAAACTGACCAAAAAATAAACCAAAATACACAGAAAATCACTATTCCTACCTAAAAAACACGCAAAAAATCCCTACATAAAATTATTAGGATTAAAAAAGTTTAGGTGGTATTTTGAAATTAAAATAAAAAATAAAATAATTACATAGATGGTTGTTACCTGATTGGTGACCTGCTATAGCAGGTGAAATGACCAATTTAATTTTTTTAAAAAACTTAAAGATCAAAATCAAAAAATCAAAACATACGGGATCAATTTTAAAACGATGCAAAGTTATAGGACTATAACAAACTTAATCCCAAAAAAAAATCTTATGAATCAAGACTTATATAATTTTAAAAAAATTTAAAATAAAAAATTATTTAGGAACCTTATAAAAAAATTAATAGTTAGAGGATCTTACAATGCATTATGTCTATAAAGATGGAACGAACTATTTGATCTACCAATTATTAATTGTTTAATTTCTAAAAAGCCTTGAAAAGTTTGCAAGTTTTGAGGAAATGATAAAAATGAGAATGTATAAAAAGTATATACTTCTGTTCATATATGTTTGTTCGGTGACTATTCACAATCTTTTAGGCTTTAGCAATCAATCATTCATTCACAATAACCGTTGTTTTCATTTCTATCATTTTTAAATTTTACGAGCATAATATCATCAGAATATAATTTATTACTCCTATTAAATACGTAAAGTGAAATGGAGAATCCAAAGTTGCTTGCTTAATGCAAATAGATGGTCCGACTGTCGATATATAAATGTGTGTGTATAAATATTGATCGGTCTTATGTACCTGTGCAATTCATAGTGTATTTCAAAATTATGTTCTTACATTGAAATGTGTAACGTGTTTTTCATATTAATATTTGAACGGTTTAATATAAACAAGTTGTATGTTTTTAAAATACATTATAATGTGCACGGTGCATTTGATGCATATAAAATTTATAAATTTTTTTTGGCTAGGTCTTGTATGCACTTTTGGTGTCTCGTCTTCACTCATAATGTCATTTTAAAAATGTCTTGACTTGTTATCTTTAAAAATGCGATTTATTTACACAAAAGTCTGTTGTTAATATGAAAACGTAGTTAACAGACTTACGATTAAAATAGTTACACATTTTTCTTTTGTATAATTACACGCTTCTAAAATACACTATAAATATACGGTGCACCCAAATTCACATGTTACCCATCACTAAAAATTTAGGTCATGTTTAGCCTTTCTAAAATTAGTAGGACGATCTACATGTATCTTTAGCTTTATTTCAATGTATATATTGGTTTTGTATTATTTTATACTCCCTTCTAAAGTCTATATAGAAAAAAATTATAAAATAGATGGAGTATAGTAATATATGGTGAAGGATCGTTCACGTGTCACCCTAGTTCATGAATTTTTAAAATTATGGAACCCACTTTTTGCCTTTTGTATTGTGTGCGAAGGAGGCAATTGTGTCCTATTCCTTGTTTTCTTTCCTTCGGCGCATCTCCACATTCATAATCTCTAATTACCGTTGTTTACACGGAATATAATTATTAGTAATATTTTATATTCTTCATTAAAATGAAATTAATTGAAGCATGTCGAAAGCTAAATTAACAAGAGATTTGGGATATGTTGTGCTCGGTTCAGGTTTTCCGGCCAACAACCAATAAGTAATTGATAGGATAGCAATTCAGACGATCAAAACAGGTAAAAGAGACAATGTTTGGTGACTCGGTTAAATTTTTGAAGAAATACGTCCGGGCGAACCAAAAGCGGGAGTGTTTTTACTATCTTTTATGTTTTTAACACTAAGGACTTGGATCAAAGTTCCAACCTCCTACAAGTGTGGCCGTGTAGGCTTATTTATACTACAGTTCCTGCCTCTTGGGCGGAAATTTACATAAGGAATAGTGCAACAAAAAGGACTTCAATCCCGCAAGTCATCTTTTTTAAGCCTCGCGAGGGTCGCTATCTTTAATAATTAAATGTCGTGGGCCCGGACTTGGGCGGATCTCTGACTTCATCCGTGTGCCTTCTTTGACTATTGAGACATGCGTCGTATATGATTGTAAATCGCTTTCGCGACTTGTGATGGTTTATAGTGTAAGTCACTTCGCGACTTGTGATGGTTTATAGTGTAAGTCACTTCGCGACTTGTCGTATTAATGACTTAGATGTGGAGTGATTCATCCAAATGGGTAGGTTGATTATGGGTCTATTCGTCGGTGGGCCGTATCAAGTGGTAGTCGGCGGGCGACTTGTTGTTTACGCGATTAAATCAAGGGTTGACAGGACCTGCGACCTCTGGCAGCCTGTGGGCTACCTGCGACCTGTGACCTGTGACCTGTGACCTCTGGCAACCTGTGAGCTACCTACAACCTGACACACAGCTTTGTGACACGTGGCTGTGACTGTGACCTCCAAACAGCTTTTGAACTACCTATGACTGTGACACGTGGCTGCGACACTCCCGAACTGTGACACGTGGTGTTGGTGAGTTCTTTACTAATAGCGACTTGCAATCCTTGCGACCTCTATGCAAACCTCGGGTTTATTCTTCTCCTGATAATTGCCCCCAAGAGTGAACCCGAAAGGCATGGTCTTCTTCTTGATCTCTGCTTCAAATAAGACTTGTTCCTTTCCCGCTTGGAGGTTCTTGGTATCAAGTTTGGATCTTGACGACGATTTGATTAAATCTTAATTCTCCTCGTGCCCCCCCAAGTTCATTGAGATTGTTATTTGCGGGATTGAGCTTCGCTTGGGGCTGGGCC
Source organism: Stenogyne calaminthoides (assembly GCA_037126765.1). Classification (NCBI taxonomy): domain Eukaryota; kingdom Viridiplantae; phylum Streptophyta; class Magnoliopsida; order Lamiales; family Lamiaceae; genus Stenogyne; species Stenogyne calaminthoides. The sequence goes on along the minus strand of JBBCBC010000017.1, from coordinate 31,371,354 downwards.
CATCGAGGTCATGGGTGATTTTCGCTTTTAGGTGAACCCCTTTGATAGACTTATCTGTGCTCGCACTTTGAGTTGAATCTCTCTGTGCGAGACTTGTTTGTGCTCGCACTTTGAGGTGAACCCCTTAGTGCGAGTCTTATTTGTGCTCGCACATTGAGTTGAATGTCTCTGTGTGAGACTTATCTGTGCTCGTACTCCGAGGTGGCGAGCCTCTTTGTACAAGTCTTTTATGTGCTTGTACTCCGAGGTAGCGAGCCACTTTGTACAAGTCTTTTCTGTGCTTGTACTCCGAGGTAGCGAGCCTCTTTATATAAGTCTTTTCTATGCTCATATTTTGAGGTAACGAACCCCTTTATATGAGACTTGTTTGCACTTGTCGACAACCATTTATGGCCGAGCGGTTCGCGACTTGATGTGAGTAGCCTTCGGGCTTTCCGTCAGTAATGAAAATCATTTCTTTTTCCTCCCTTTATTGTGCCGACTTGATTTCCTTATGCGACTTTTAAAATTGCATGTGTTCTTGCCGTCTTATTTGGATGCGACTTATTTATGAACTTTGCTTAGTCATCTTACAAAGTTGGGGGAGGACCGCACTGCTAGGGTGGCGATCTCGCCGCCATTATATCGAAAGTCTTACCTTGGGAAGACGTTGTTTATTCACGCTACCTCCTTCAGTTTAAACACATAGGAATTTTGAAAAGAAAGATGACATTTCTTTTGACTTGGCTAAACTAGTACAAAAAGGCGACCTCCGATCTACTGAAAATATTTCTTCGGGTGAGTCACATTTCATGAGTACTGGGTCTTTGTGCCATATGAATTTTCGAGCTCGTAAGCTTTAATAGGTAGACATCTTGGTGTCTTCAATGGTGGAGAGACCCTTCGGCCAGGTCTCCTCGTTTGGGACGGTTGGGTGATTAGCGATCTCAAGGCTCTGGCTCGTTGTTCCTTTGAGGTCACTTGACGAACTCATTCAATAAACCGTCCTCATACAACCAAAGTTGTTTCAGCAGGTCATTGCATTCACTTGTGTAGTGGCCTGCCTGGTCGTGGTAGTGGCAGAACTTGTATGAGTTATGCTTGTTCTTATTCTTCATTGGGAGAGGTGGGAGAAGTAACTCCCGACCCTCGATCTACGTGTAGACATGTATGGGTGTCATGCCTAGGACATCCATCAACTTCACAGAAATTGACTCTTCGAACGGCTTGTAGTTATTGGGAGCTTTTTGATGGCTCCCAGTTCCCTTGGAACTTCTCTTTGGTGCCCCGACTTCCTCTGTGTTGGAGAGCCGGGACTCCAAAAGCTCTGTAGTAAGTATCAACCAGCCCGCTTCCTGAAGTCGGAGTAGCTGATCGGATAATCGGCGGTCATGTGCCCCCACATCTTGGTTCCCTTCCTGAGGCCGCCGACGGCCCCAAGCAATATTGCTTCATCCCCTAAGGGATCTCCTTCAAGGATGAGCTTCTTGATCCTTTCAATATAGGATCGATCAGACTTATTAATAGATCTGCTGCGTATTCATCGGCGTTGCTTGTCCTTTTTAGGGGGAGCCATTGTCGAGAAATGACCCAAGAATAGTCTGGCGAGCTGGTCGAATGTGTCCACTGAGCATGAAGGCAGTGAGGTGAACCACATATGAGCATGGTCGCTCAAAGTCAATGGAAAGAGCCTACATCTGGTCACGTCGGTTGCACCCATAGATGCCATGTAGGAGATATACCTCGATACATGAATCCTTGGGTCCGAGCTCCCATCGTAGCAATCTATTGTCGCTGCGTCGACTTTCCTCTGAGTGGGTGCTAAAGTAATTAGCGTACCAAATGGTGATTTCGGGATGACGAGGTTGGTGTTTGTCCGCATCATCCTGTTCTAATCTTCAATCCATTCAAGCAAAGCTTGAACAACGCGGGTAAGTGTGGCGACTCGTGTGTCGCGAAGATGTGAGGTTGGGAAGGCATACTTTACTTTATTATCGTGATGGGCGGCGAACCCTTGACGCCGTGGTGGTGTGTAGCCATCTGGTCGAGATTGAGCTGCTCGCCATTCGGGAGATGAGAGTTGGCCTCATCCCCCATATTTGTTGGAGCTTTCAGTGCTCCGAGATTTTTGAGGTGGTTGAACACGCTGTTCGAAACCGCCAGGTCTATCCGTTCGAGGGGCCGGAACTCCCTGGTGTTGGTGATTCTACCAAATGCCCTTTTGAGGTCAGGTGACCCTTGTCTTTAGAAAGGCATGCCTTCTGGGAGGTCTTCTTGTTCGGGAATTGTTCCTCCGGGCCGCCGGAGGTAAGTTGACTCTTTCGAAGGACAGCCAGAATGGCTTTTTCATCTTCGGGGGTTCGGATGAGATTGCCCGAGTCTGGACTGGCTGTAATGGACATTTGATGGGTGTGATGGGAGCTCAGGGAGGCTTCTTCCCCCACCGCAGTCGGCTTATTCGGCGACTTGATGCGGTTGATGGCCATTGTTGATGAATAGAAGGTGGGTTTTCCAAGAATGATGAACAATCAGTAGAAATCTATCCCACAGACGGCGCCAATTATTGTGCTCGGTTCACGTTTTCCGCCAACAAACAATAAGTAATTAATAGGATAACAATTCAGACGATCAAAACAAGTAAAAGAGACAATGTTTGGTGACCTAGTTCGTCTTTGAAGAGGACTACGTCTGGGGGCGAACCAAGCCAGGAGTGTTTTTACTATCTTCTATGTTTTTAACACTAAGGACTTGGATCAAAGTTCTAACCTCCTACAAGTGTGGCCGTGTAGGCTTATTTATACTATAGTTCCTGCCTCTTGGGCGGGAATTTACATAAGGAATAGTGCAATAAAAAGGGCTTCAATCCATGAGTCATCTTTTACGCCTCATTTGGGTCGAGGTCGCTATCTTTTAATGCTTGGCGCCAATCGTGGGTGGACTTGAGGCGGATCTCGATGCCTTCTTTGACTATCGAGACATGCGTCATATATGATTGTAAGTCGCTTCGCGACTTGTGATGGTTTATAGTGTAAGTCCCCTTCGACTTATCGTGTCGATAACTTGGATGGATGGGAGTGATTCATCCCGATGGGTAGGTTGATTATGGGTCTATTCGTCGGTGGGCCGTATCAAGTGGTAGTCGGCGGGCGACTTGGTGTTTACGTGATTAAACCAAGGGTTGACAGGACCTGCGACCTCTGGCAGCATGTGGGCTATCTACGACCTGTGACCTCCGACAAACTGTCCTGAGGCTACCTATACTGCGACAACATGACTTTTCGACATGTGACACCCTATGACACCTGACCTCCGGCAACCTGTGAGCTATCTACGACACATGACATGGCACCTACCTATGACTGCGACACACTGCGACACCATGTCTATGACTTCAAGACCTCCATCCATGAGTCTTGTTCCGAGTTAACTCTTTCGTCGACTTGTGCGACTTGGTAATCCTTGCGACCTCTATGCAAGTCGGGTTTATTCTTCTCACAACAGGATAAAAATTTATATAGACATGGTTCATACTATGAAACCGAAGCAAACCCATACGCTATAAATGGGTCAAATACATATACTTGAGCCCGCCGACACGACCCCTTTCCATCCAGAAACCCGCCACGGCCACCATCTCCCTCACCGCCGCAACCCATCCCTTCCCCTCCCCACATCGCTGTGAAGGTCGTTGCGCATTGGTAAACAGTCGGCATTTTTTACGACACCATCGTCCAAAAATCTGGAGAATGCTGCTCTCCGTGAATTTCATAGAAAAACAATGATAGTTTTATAGCATAACGGTGAGAGTTTTATAGAATAACAATGATAGTTTTATAGCATAACAATGAGAGTTTTAACAGTGATATAACATATAGTTATCACTGTTACTCAGAAAAACTATCATTATTACTCAGAAAAACTATCATTATCACTATATGTTATAAGAAGTTTCACTGTTGCACATAAACTAACACTGCTATATATAAAAACTATCATTATTACTCAGAAAAATTATCATTGTCACTATATGCTATAACAAGTTTCATTGTTACACATAAACTATCACTGCTATATATAAAAACTATCATTGTTACTTAGAAAAACTATCACTATACTAAAAAAACTATCACTGCTATATATATGAGCGTGGAATGACCGCGCTACGGCAACACGAGAGAGACAGACGTGCGTATACTGGTATTAAAATTGGTCATATTGAATTAGAGTTCATAGTGTGAACCTGGTTCACAGGAGTGTTACTCGTGATTTGGGAGTAATGTGGCTTTGAAACTTAGCAAATCAAATAATAAATGTTTAATGATGAACAATAAATATGTTATTGAACAATGAATGCTTGAAATAAATGCAAGAGGTTGGATGACGAGTTTTTCCTTCATAAATTATCGATTTTTTATTCAGGGTCTTAAATGAGCTATTTATAGACATTTTTACCATCGATAAATTAAAGAAAATGATAATTTATTGTATATGAAAGATATGAGACAATTGATGAATTAAAAGTATATGAAGAATGAGAAAATATATTAATTAGAAAATATAAAAGAACTTTTTAGGTGGAGTATTTCACTACAAGAAAACAGTGAAATTCTAATGGTAAAATTCCAATGGAATTTGGTGCTTACCGTTGGAATCAATGATTCCAATGACTATTTCAATGTAAATCGGCCGTTGGAAAAGTGTCTGTTGGAATTGCAAAATTTCAACAATAATTAGCCAAAATTTCAATGGAATAATATTCCAACGCTGCATTCCAACAGATCATCACCATTGGAGTTCTCAACATGTGTGATATCTTCCAACACAAGTTCCATCGCAAATTCCAACAATAAATAGTCGTTTGATTTTTTTCCAATGATTTTTGTCCTTTGGAATTCCAACGGTTGGAAATTTATCCATCGGCAATTCCAACGGTAGAAATTTCGTTGGATAAAAATTCCAATGAACATGATAGGTGGAATATTCTGTTGTTGGATTTTTTACTAATGCAAATTCCATCGACAATTTCAATGGTATATTTCCGTTGGATTTATTCCAACGTAATTTGCCCGTTGGAATTTTAATAATTGAAAAATTATTTATCACGAGTTCCGATGTCAATTCCTATGGAAATTTTTTCGCTGAAATAAAAATTCCAACGAATATGTGACGTTGGATTTTCTAGGTTGTTGGAATTTTTCCACAGCAAATTCCAACATCAAAACCAATGTATTTTTCCATTGGAATTATTCCATCAGATTTTTCCATTGGAAATTCAATTGTTGGAAATTTATCTCGGTTTGGAGGTTCGTACACTTCAAACGGTATTTTCATTAGCCAGGCCAAGTATGCCCATGACATCCTGGAGAGAGCCGACTTGTTGGAGTCCAAGCCAATCAGTACACCATTAGCTGCCGGTGAAACTCTTGTCACTTATGGTTCTCCGTTTTGTGATCCCACACTTTATCGTTCTCTCGTGGGAGCTTTCCGGTATTGACCATCACTCGCCCTGTCCTCTCGTTTGCGGTCAACCACGTCATGGTTTCTTCACTCTCCCACTGACGAAAACTTTTTGGCCGTCAAACGAATCCTTCGTTACGTTAAGGGCACTCTTGATTGCTTTGGATTATCCTTTGATCGTCGACCGAATTTATCTATTGTTGGTTATTCTGATGCCGATTGGACACGCTGCATTGAGACCCGTCTCTCTACTTATGATTATTATATTTTCCTTGGAGGAAATTTGGTTTATTGGAGTGCCAAGAAACAACCAATTGTTGCCCGTTCTAGTTGTGAGTGAATATCGGCCATGACAAATGCAACAACAGAGTTGCTTTGGCTCACCAACTTACTTTGAGAGCTTAAGGCACTTTCCCCTGATCGACCTCACATGATGTGTGATAATAAAAGTACCATCTTTCTGAGTCAGAATCTAGCTGCCCATAAGCGGGGTAAGCACATCAATCTGGATTACCATTTTTTTCGTGAACTAGTTTCATTTGGGAAGATCTCGACTCGTTTCGTCCCGTCTCATCTTCAGCTGACATACATCTTCACCAAAGGAGTTTTTACGGTCCAAACTTTGCGTTGACCTTCACCCCTCACGTCGTTTGAAGGGGGTAATAAAGTAATTAAAGGATAATTACGTTTGAATTTTAAATCTTGTAGATATTTTTGGTACATATCTTCTTATTGTAATCTTTTCCTTGTATTTGACAAAGAAAAGGCACGCCCCGTATCGCCCAATTCTAGCTAATCCTATTTGTATTAAACTATTAATAATATGTATATATAGCAAAATTGTATACCATGAACAAATTAATTAATGCATAGCACGAACCGCCCCATGAGATGACGAGATTATCATAATTTTAGGTTGAATGCTTCAATGCCTTCTGATACTTTATATAAGTGGGTTAGGTCCTTTCAATCTTTTGTTGATTAGTAGAAATTAGTAGCAATTTATAATTTTACTTTTTCTTGGGAATTATAGATATTAAGATTCGAGTGTTAATACACATATTGAATAAATTTAGGGAGAAATGCATGTTTTTCTTTGTCTCCGTAATTTTAACAATTTTCTGTTTTGGTCTTTTTGTTAATCTGATTTTATTTTATATATTGTAAGTAATATTGAGGTAAGTAATTTAAGTTCTCAATTGTTTATAAATGTTTATGACAATTGTGTATATGATCAGCAATATCACTTTGTTTTGTATATTGCAGAGAATATTTTTATGTTCATATATTTTTTCTTTTATATTCAAGCAATTTCTCTAATTTGACGAATTTGTTAATATGATTTTATTTTATATATTGCAGGGAGTATTGAGGTAAGTAATTTGAGTTCTCAATTTGAGTTCCCAGGGGCGGAGGGACGTTGAGGCCATGGCCTCGCCCACCCCCAACATATTTTTTTCATTTTATTATTATCATATACTCCATATATTATAGGAAATGAAGTTTGAGAGATAGTAGTGGATATTAGAAGTTGAAAGTAGGAAGTGGAAATTGGTGTGTTTTACCAAGTCAGCGCAAAAACATATTACTAAGCCCAAAAAAATTTCAGCCCATATTAATGTTTTAAGATAATGTAGTTGGTCAATTTTTATTTTTATTTTTTGCTTTTTTTCTTTTATATCCAAATAAATTATAAATAGTTTTATAGATGAATAAGGATAAATAATTAATATTTTTTTATTAAAAAAATGTCAAAAGTTCAATATTGAAATCAAATCCGTTAATTAAAAACGACATTACAAATAAAAAATGAATTTTTTTACGGACCGTCAATTAATGTGTTATATTGAGAAGTAAATTTTAAAGAATTATGTAAATACTTAATTGTTGATTTTCATGATATGAGAGAGAAACCTTATAAATTTTAATAAAATAACATATTTACGTGTGAGATATTTAATCACGAACATTGATATATATTGATACAAATATAAAATAAATTTTTATTATTGAAAATATGTTAACGCCGAACTATATTAATTCTTCCACCCATCGGGCCCAGATCCTGGTTTCTCCTCCTCTCTCTTTCGTGCAAATAATAAAAGTCTTTGACGTTTGATTGCAAACCATTGGCTCGCTAAGCTAATTTTGTGACTGTACAAATTTACTTTTAGTCTCTTTTTAATTTAATTCCTGACATGGAGTGTTGTTTTCAAGCCTTTTATGAAATATCCATGTTTCTAACATGTTTTGGTATTACTTTTCACAGGTTGACTTATATCAATCTCCAAAAAATCTCGCCACAGTTTCTGCAGACGGCAGGCATCTGGTCTGCAGAATTTAATAGTCCCTCCTCCGTTCTACTTTTTATTATTCGATTATTGTAGATACAAAAATTAAAAAAAATAGGAGATAATAATATTAAATGATGTAAAGTGGATAAAGTGAGTTTAGTAGAGGAAAATAATAGTATTAAATTGTGTAAAGTGGGTTTGGTGGAGATAAATAATAATATTAAATAGTATTGAAAGTTATTTTATTTCATTTTTAAAAAATGATCAAACAAAATTAGGACGACTATTTTCGGAAAGTGGACAATCAAAATTAGGACAAGGGGAGTAACAATTAGGTATGTTCATAAACTAATAACGTCTTCTATTTATTTTCCGTAAATGATCTTAATCTTAATTTTTAATCTTAATATTGTATATTGGTAAATATGTTTAAGTCTACATGTGTAGAAAAATCATGCGTAAAACTCAATTCAACTAGATTATTCTATTTTAAGGGTAAGTAAATTGAGTTTTTTGTGTTCATAGGAATTTTTCTAATTTTATGATTTGTTAACCTGGTTTTATTTTGTATATTGAAGGGAATATGATCTTGAAAATTTTATTGTATTATGTGATTTTATTGTTAAGTGGTTTTCGTAGGATTTCTAGGCAAAGTATAATGTGAACAAGTTTTACGGTAAAACTGGTTAAAGAGTGTGACTTTTATTACTAAAGAGTGTGACTTTTTACTGTAAAGGGTGTGACGTTTTACTATAAAAAGTATTACTCATAAAAGTGAAGGGTGTGACTTATATTATATCAAAGAGTGTCGTGATAACTGAAGGGTGTGACTTATATTACTAAAGAGTATGTCTATAAAAAAAATCAGTTTCACGGTAAACAAGTTTCACAGCATACCAACTCGGATTTCTATTTTCTACCATAAACGGATATATGAATCTTATATTTCGATAAATTAATGGTTCAATAATTTTTTAAAATCTTAATATCATTATTTTTTTTTAAAGTGACAATTAGTAATTATGTTGGAAATTTTTCTTTTTTCTAAATAGTACGTGCAATTTGTCTATTGAGAATAATTATCTTGAATTTTCCTTTATTGTTAATTGCTATGATGATTTTGATTTAAACTTCGTGAAACTATTTGTTTGGTATATATAGTTTATCCAAGATTTTATTTTATTCTATAATTTATTAATATATTTTTCATTTCGAGTTATAACTGTCGGTCCCGGTGCAAACGAGTCTTTACACGTGTATGGGGGGAATACACGTGTTTAGTGATTTTTTAAAACTTTTTCTTCACTGAAGTCAGATGAGTCAGGTTATCCTGATGATTTGGCCTCGAAAACCTGATTGCTTTCGAGTCAAAGTCTACGAGATAGTGATCTGAAGCCGCTTTCGATGGCATCGATAATCCCAACCGAAGTCTCGAGTATTTTTCAGAGATCCTGAGCTGCTTGGATCAGATAACTAACTTACTGAACCCTCAGTTGAGTGAGTTCAGTTTGGTAACTATCATTCTAGCTACTTTCGGATGTGCGAATGGTTGGCCCTAAGTTTATACTCGTTTTAAGCTTTCTTTGAAAACCTTCCTTTTAATGAAACAAATGATTAAAGTCGTGTGATTGATTTAGATGCAAGTTCAATGGATTGATTCCAATGAATATCGGTGAAAAATATGCTTTTCGTTAAAGATATGCAAATGATAATCAATGCGATCTGAAAAGCAAATAACACAACAAGTTATAGTGGTTTAGAGACTCAAGCTCCTACGTCCACTCTCTCTGACCTTCAGAGAAATTCCTTAACCATTTCCTAAGGTTTTCTGACTACCTCAATGTAGTTTACTAACCTTTCTACTTTGAGCTTTCTGACTACCTCCTTGTAGTTTACTTACTCAAAACACACACAAGCTTTTTGACTATCCAAGGTAGTTTACTCACTTATTCTCTAGAGTTTTCTGACTACCTCAATGTAGTTTACTAACTCTTTACAACTCCAACTCACCAACAATCACACTCAAACTACCTTACAAAGGGTTTGGGGTTTCTTGGTTGGTTTCCAACTAGGATGAGATATCCTTTACAATTAAGTACAATGCAAAGGCTAGGATAGCTCTACTAAGCTTTGGATATATGTTGGGAAATTTATAGTTTTGATGAAAGTTCCAAAAACACATGTAATAGGACCCGGTCGGACAATTAGGTATGTTTGTTTTTCTTGCTATAGGAGACCGTTGATAATGATTGTATAGAAAAACCGATGTAATAGATAGGTCACATATTGAGGGGAACTCAATATGTAAAGGTCGAAAGAATCGAAGAATCGGAATCCGGCGATATCCGAAAGTAAGTTAACCCGAGCGGAAGATCGAAATATGATCTAGTCATAACTTCAATGGAAGTCATGAAGCTCAAACCTCTATACTAGAAGATCGGATGACTTCGAGAAGATAAGACCAGAAGACTACATCGGTAGAATTCACCCGGTTGAAAGTTAAGTCATCAGCGCGAAGACTCCATCGGGATGGATTTCAAGGATCACATAAGATGAAATGATGTTTCATCTTATCATCGTCTGCGATCTGAACAAGATGAATACCAACCTTAGTTGGAGGAACAACATCGCAAAGCAAGGCTTTCATCCAATAAGGAAGAAAACACGTATGAGCAGAGGCGATATCATTTTCGATGTTGCTCTCTCAAACGGCTATAAAATACACATTCACGCTTTTCGGCCATGCGTTCTGAAGCACGTCATCAAGTTTTACTACCTAAAATAACTGAGATTCAAATTGCTCTCCAACTATCTTTGATCTCAAGGTCTATAAATATGGGATCACACTTCGAAGTGAAAAGACTTGAAATGCTTGGACAAACAACATAATCAAGAAGCTCAAACTATAGTCGATTTCTTCGAAGAACACAACCAAAGCTTATTTTATATTGTGTTCATCCCATAAGTTCTTAGCAAAAATCTTTTTCATCTAGCTTTATCGGTCTTATACGCAAGGAAAGATTTCATAGTTGGAACCTCAACAATCTTACCCAAACCCCCAAGTTAGGATAAGTTGTTTAGCAAATTTGATCTAGGGTTTCTAATCTTGATTTAAGGATCGGTTGAGTGAGAACTCTTAAAACATCTGTTGGTGTCTTGTGTTGGACTAACACACTAATCTAAGTCCAATCGGTTAAGTCGGTTAAGTTGGTGCCCCCTTGAAAGGGAAGAGTGGGCGTAGGGCTGGTTTGTCGAACCCTATAAATCTTGTGTGCCTTTCTTTGCTTTGATTAATTTCTCACATCGCACAATCTTAAAAGCGCATACATTCTAAGTTAAGATCGAGAAGACACCAAGCTTACGATCCGATCGGACTGAAATTTACGTCATCGATTAAAAAGATAAAACTTGGAATCGATTTATACAAACCGGGTTTTCACGAAAACTTAAGCTTCTACATCTTAATCGATAGTTATATGATCTTATCAAGCGTTCGATAAGATCGACCAAAAGCGATTCACTTTATACTGATCGCTATTGCTCTCACACTGATAAAAAATTTTTTGAAGTTATTCACCTCCTCTAGACTTACGCCCTTTAACCTTTCGGGACCTACAAGTGGTATCGAGATAGTTTTTGGTTCTTCAGACCCTTGACTACGTGTCATTGTGGTCATCTGAACCCGATCTTGAAAAAACGTTTTTAAAAAACTCATTCATTTTCCAAAATCACTTTCGGCATGGATAACACGTCCGGGTATGTATCATGATCTGCGAAGTTCTCTATTGATGAGTATCTTGAGATTCGCCATATATATGTCCAACCATCTTCGATCGATTGGCGGAATGATGGAAGTCATCGAGAGGACCCATCATCATTTACTTTTGACAATCCTGCGATAGGAGGAGATCCGGACTTTCCCATGTGAAGTCTTTATGCGAAAAAAGCCCATACGATGGACCTGTTTGAAAGAAAAATAGATACTCGGACACCATTGCAAGACATATCATCATGAAGACAATGGATAAGGTCACCAAAGAGAAGATTAAGTATCTCAAATCTGCGAAAAGCAATGTGGGATACTCCTTTTTGATCTGCGAGGAAATGAGCAGATAAAAGACAATCGTCTTCAAGCGAACTGGTGAAGTTCGAAACTCGAAGATCTTTTATCAACAAACCATCAACGAACTCGATGGAAGAATTACAATGTCTATAAACAAGCTTCGAGAACTTGGTAGAGATGATGATAAAGAAGATATCAACTATAAGATCCTAAGGTCTCTCACCAAGAAGTGGGACATGAAGGTCAAAAATCAAAGATTGCGGGACATTTCAAGAATGAAACCTAGTAGCTTGTTCTTGAGTCTTAAAAGCTCACGAGTTCGACTCTTGAAAGAGGTCAATGATGAAGACGAGGCCCTGTTTGAAACCTCGACTTAAAATCGGTTGCTTTTCAAGGCAACCATTTTTTTTTGAACCCATTGGAAATATATTAAGTCGAGTGAACATCGCGTTGCTTACCGGTTTGAATATCTTGGTAAGTATCGAAGATTTTATAAGGACTATCAACATAGCTGAAATTTTGAGATAGGAGATCGGACAATAGATCTCGAGAAGAACGAACCGATGATTGAAAGGGAAAGAGATAGTCGACGGAAGGAAGAGATAACCAATCGATAGAAGAAACTCGTACTATCGAAGGGAAATCACCTTCATCTGAAGTTTGATTCACCGGAAGGAAAGGAACGGTGGATCGAGAAATGTTTCAATCTCGAGAAGCAGTCACTATAGCCTGTCATTTCTCGAGAGGGAAGAAAAAGAGAACAAAAGAGAGCAACCGGTATAGAGACGGAAGAGCTATGGTTGCCGATCGAGAATTGACGATTCCTATCGGACACTCTTATCCTTCTCAGAGAAGACTTCTTGATCGGTCTTGATGGACTTGAAAGTGAAGATCGATTTCTCGTCAACGATAATGAACTCTTGGCGGGGGAGGACCATCGAGGTAACCTCCAAACCCCCCCGAAGACACCTTATCATTAGCAGATCAGATTGACCTGCGTTTTAGCAATTGTAAGAGATCTCTCAATCTGAGAAACTTATGCTATTGTGGAAGCCGAGAATGATAAGCCGAGGATCGAATTCTCTTTGCAGAAAATGATCTTTTAAAAACCTTTAGATCACCGAAATCGCCTTGGAGCAACGAGGAATTTAAAATTCTCGAAGTTAAAGCTTCGATCGTCTCAAAGAACAGATGGAAATTAACAGACAAAGAAGTTCTTCAAAATCTTGCAAGCAAAATTCGATGAGCTATTCAATGCATGAAAGTCATCCTCCCTGCGTAAGAAAATAGATGTTTTTTTCAAAATCATCTCAAACCAAGATTAAAGACATGAACGCCTATTTTTGAGTAAAGATTGATAAGGAGGACTTGGCTATGAGAAACCCTCCACATCCTCAAAAAGCCCCCGATGATTCATCTCGAGAAAGGTGTAATCGGGCAATTTACGATACACCAAAAGCTAAACTTGTATCTAATAGGGGTAAGAGACCGATTCCCCCCCAACCGGTAAAGCATCAGAGGAATCAACGGAAGAACCCGTTCTTACGAAGAAACCTCAACCCGATCAACGGATCGAGAATCGAAAAAGACAACCTACAAAAGGAAGTCTAATCCCAATAAGCATGCTTTCGTAACCTGCGAAAACCATCTATGCGAAAAGGATATGAATCTTTTGATGGTAGCGATCGTACCTACCCCTATAGTCGAAATTTAGGGCTCACTTATTGAACCATTTGGATAAAAAGAAGACAAACCGAAAAGGTAAATCATAAGTCTTCTAAGTCATCCAAGGTTCACACAAAATCATACAAATCGAGAAAGCATATGAGGATAAGTATGATTATGTTGAAGTATGGGAGACAATCGGGCCTTCCCGAAATCACCATAGAAGTGCTCTGTTTTGTATGGATCCCCAAATCGAAAAACCCCCGGGACCCAATCTACCTAAAACTTCGTCGATTACAAAAACCGCCAACAAAGGAGGTGTCTGACAACTATCTCGTACATCGATAGTGGATGCTCAAGGCACATGATTGGAAGCAAACATCTCCTTTCCATAACATGATGATAACTTTGGTTATACCAAAGGGTTGAACCAGAGAATGATGATGTACAAATGGGTATGTCGAAGGTCATAACCTATTATCGGTTTCTTACTGCGAAAGCGGATTCAAGTTCTCGAAGTCAATGCACTATCAATCGAAACTCACTCAACGGATATTGCTAAAAGAAAAGGGACGATCTACCTGGTGATTGGATTGTCAAAAATGCATGCTTTTGTTAAGAGTTCCAAAAGTAGCGATTGGCTCGGCACAAAAAGAATGAGCCATCTCGAACTTTAAAACTCTTAATAAGATAACTAGGATGTCTCTAGTGGAAGGACTTCCGAATGAAGTGTTCTCAAAGGATCGGACATGTCTTGCATGTCGGAAGGAAAAACAAAGTCAAAGCTTCATTCAAAGGAATTTCGGACCAAAGATCCAAATCAATCTTCAATTCTTCATATGGATCTGTTTGGACCCGGTTAAAACCCGTCGATTCGGACGAAATACACTCGGTAATCGTGGATGACTATTCCAAGTTTACTGGGTTATATTCTTACATAAGAAGAATGAGGCGACAACCAAGATAAGCTACTAAGAAGATTATAAAATGAGAAGGGTGTTTGAACATAAAAAATCGAGATCGATAAAAAATTGGAATTTACAAACTCTTTTATAACCGATTTTTGCTCTAAGTTTGGTATACAACATGAAACATCAAGACCCAAGGGCCACAACAGAATGGAGAAATGAATTGAGAAATGAAACTCTCAAAAGAAAATGCATTTTTCGAACAATGTTAGTCTCATTGATTCAATCAACATTTGCATGCCATTGCAAATGATGTCTCTGACTAAGGCTCACTACAAAACACCCTATTTGGGAAGGCATCGTGTTTCTTACTTCCATGTTTTTGGTGCAAATGTTTCATACACAACAATGGGAAAAGTCTTTGAGGCCCAGTCTGAGGGTATATTTCAAAAATTCCTCATCTAGCAAAGCCTTCGGGGGTCTACAACAAAACGAATCCTTGTTGTGGAAGAAACACCTCATGTAACCTTTGATGAAGCATCTTACGATCAAGAGAAATCATCGAACAAAAAGTACCTACGGATGATATTGAAAATGGATCGGTTAACGATCAAGGATAAAGGATCGAAACTTTTACATTCCGATCTAGCCGATTCACCGGATCAATCGGATCCTAAGGTACGAACAAGCTCCGATGAAAAAAGTTTCAAAAAAAGATAAGAAGAATCGAATCCAACCATCCGGTTCGGGGAACTTTCTGAGTTCTCACGAAGACATCAACACATGATGATTCCAACATCGGTGAGACTTGTTCTTATCAAGTGGACCATAACCTGCACCACTCCCAATCACTAGTAATAAGATTTTATCGAAACGACGATGTTCTCAAAAGCCAAGCGCCGTCGAGCGAAGGACTGGATAACCGGTCATCCAACCGATCGATAATTGGAGACCCGTCGATAAAATTAAAACTAGACATCAGTTGGTGAAAGTGCCATGTATTCTTTGTTATCATCTGTGAAGGAACCAACTACAATCAAGGAGGATCAAAAGGGAAATCGGGCGTACTCAAAAGAAAGATCGGCTAAACTGAAGTTTCAACAAATCGATCTGTTGGAGAAGATCGGTTAAAAGGATCGGTTAAAATTTCTTAAGGCTTAAGAATGATTAAGATCAACAAGTGGAATCAACATTGACAAAGTAATATTGGTATTCATCACAACCGGATCTGTAATCTCTCTTCTCTTGTTCTTTACTTATTTATCGGATCGTATCGATATTATTTGCCTTCTTGTACCCACTATCCTTGTGGCGTGTACTCTCTGCAAATCATTTAATGCGGGGCGTGGGGTACATGTATTAATCTTCTTTACTTGATCGTGCTTTTAAATCCAAAAGTTTTGTGTGCGTCGTCGTTTTCCCAACCCTACGATCAAAACCGCTTCAATCTGGGCGTCTGAATCTTTTCAAAACGATTGATCTTCAAAATCTTGTCTTATTGTACCCTCATTTCTATATAAGATTCATCAAACCTTACGAGTTTTTACTTCTTAACTTGCATTACTCTCATTGAAAAACTTCAAATTTTACTCTACGTTTCAAAATCTTCTCAAAAAATTTGAATGCGGTAATATTTTCTTTTAAGCAATGATGAATCTTTCTTTCCGTTAAAAACATTGTTTTCAAAAGTTGTTTTTGAACTTATGCTTCATTGCCTTTTGTTTTCCGCGGAATGATATTGATATTGATTATGCAAATTTAATGAGTCTATCTCAATTGTAGATGGCCACTCATGGACTTGGAAAGATCATGTGCAATTATCTTTCTTTGAGGATAAGTTCGTTCTTTGGAACCTCGAGGATTATCCATGGAGGTGGAACAAAAGTCTGAAAAATTTTATTATTCTAAAATCCTTGATGCGGTTGAAACACTTCAATTCTTCGGTGTGTGGATACGAAAAAAACCAGAAGGGCTGTCGATTCGGTCGACAAATCGCACATCACTTGTAGACTTTTTAATCTTCACACTTGTTGAGGATGAAGAAATCTCTTAAGAGAGGCGGACAAACATCGTGACAAAAAGGTGTCTGCTCAAAAGAAAGTTGATCGCTGCTTTGACATTACATCCCAAAACGATCATAGGAATCTCATTTAGCCCGGATGCTCTCACATCGGTCAAAATGTACTGGCGACAATAATTGATGGGGCTCGAGAACATCAATTGCACGGCTTCTTCAAAGCCATCTGCTCCAAGAACACGAAAAATTTGGAGTCAATGAATCCGCAGCAGTCTTTTCTCGAAAAGAGAGGTGACAATCTCAACAAGGTTGCGGTTATATTGAAAGACAAACCGCGGCCCGAATGGAATCGAAATGGATTGAAGTCCTACAATGCCTTCCTCTCATCAACTTCGCTTATATATGGGCCACCAGACGATGACAAGGAGCCCACTCCAACAAAATCAAGAAAGGAAAGAGAGCAAAAGCGCCTCATCCACACCGGTTGCTCCACGAAAAAAAAAAAACGGGTGAAGGCCGGAAGAGGCCAAAAGCAAAAAAACCTACCACGACTCTAGCACTAGAAGATGAGTCGAAGAAGAAAAAAGCGCCCGAAACGATGCACGATTGCCACAAAAAACGAAATCGAACAGTTCTCAACTCGAGGCTCGCCCGAACGATCCCAAGGTAGAAGCACAAATCGATAAATCTACTTCTCCTCAACCTCAAGATTCACCGCTTTCGGAAGGTAAAAGAAGCATGTCTCTACGAAATGTCTCTCTTCTGCTAGTTCACCCGATTTCATGAACTGAACCAGATTTAGAACGGCCGCTCGTTCAGACAACTTCCGTTCAAGCACAACCCGAAGCTTCCACATCTCATCAACGAGAATGAGAGATAATTCACGTATTCGGTGCCAACCGGAAAAATGGTTTCTAAGAGAAGATGAGATGTATCCATTTGTCCCATCATACTATAAGAGAATAAGTTGGATCCTCATTGGAGAGATCTCCATTTAAAAACTCTTATCTTACTTGTTGAGCAGAGATGGGTGGAACAGACTTTGACTTTGATAGGAGGAATCGCCAAAGTGGGATCACCGGTCTCATATCGTCCATACTAAAGTTGGAATTGAAATCGAACAGATTTCAAATGGTGAATCTTTTGGAATCTAAAGCTAAACTGGATCGATTCCTACATCTCAAATCACCATCGATCAACTTGGAGATCGTCTTGTCTCAAAGATCTCCGAAAAAAGATTGAGGAGTGCTAATCGATCGAGAGACAAATCGGTCTCAAACAAATCGAAGCAATCGGAGATCGGTTCTCCCCAATCTATGACCACCATATCTGGCTGAGCTTACAAAATCGCTTGATGACAAAAGTAAACTTGGATCAAAATCAATCTTCTTTTTTCTTTCCATCCGAAAAAAGGGCTCGAGTTATCGGAAGAAAATTTGACAAAATGATTTGGACACTTCTTCAATAGAAACCAAAGAAAGAACTGATTAAAACTGTTCAAATCGATGACTCAATCTTGAGTTTTATCTCGCTAATGATCAAATCGGGCATTGTCGATCAACTTTGGGTCTCGACTTCCCAAATCTTTTTTGATCAAACCAAAAAGGGGAAGGATCGAAAACCAATGACACATCGAAGACAAGGCCCATGGACAAAGCTCAATTGCAAGAAAGGTGCATCAAAATCTGGACCCGATTCTCGGACAGAAAATCACGGAAGCATAAACTAATCGGATCTTGATAAGCCAAAGAATGGTGAAGAAGAAAGAAAGAATGAAAAACCCACAAGCGAAGGGTTGAAAAACAAGTTCAAATCAAGGGCTAGAAAGGATTAAGCGGAAAATTCGCACGGAAACCTCGGTTGCAAAGTAAAGTCGACGAGATCATACCAAAAAAAATCTTTCCTCACGCTAAGAGGTTTGAGGAATGGAATAAGATCGTAAGTGAATGGCTTCTAGATGCCTTTGTCCTTGATCTTGTTCCAAAGAAGAATCACCGGATGATGAGTTCCTCAACCGGTTCTGAAATAAATATCCGGACTTTACGGGTATCACGGAAAATGAGGCCAAAATAAATGTAAAGATATCTGCGCCCAGAGTATGATCTCGTTAATATACTCAAAGAAGGCGGATGGCTCATTTGTGGTGGCATTTGAGAGATTCTACTTTGACATCTTGAGCAAATCGCAGATAATCCGATCAAGTCTTTTCACCAAACATGTCAAATGGAAACTCTATCGGATTTTCAACATTCCACAAGACCAAAGAGAAATGCGGGAAGGATACAAGCCCAAGATGTGAGAAATGTCTAGGGATCGTGACTTTTTAAATTCAAAACTTTTCTCGATGTAACATGTAATCATCATATCTAATGGAAAGTTTATTTTTTTCGATCCCAAGACAAAATTTTTTGAGATTTGCTTCTTTAAGCGTTTCTATACTTATCAACTGTTTGGTTTCTCAAGTGTTTTGGTTTCATCAAAAAGGGGAAATTGTTGGGAAATTTATAGTTTTGATGAAAGTTCCAAAAACACATGTAATAGGACCATCGGACACATTAGGTATTGTTTACATATGCTATAGGAGACCGATTGATAATGATTGTATAGAAAAAATAGGTCACATATTGAGGGGGAACTCAATATGTAAAGGTCGATCTGAAGAATCGGAAGAAAAGTCGATATCCCGGATACATTAAACCAGAGCGGAAGATCGATCGAATCCTAAAATCATGAAGCTAATACTAAAGATCGGATGACAAGATAAGACCGGAAGACCTACATCATCGGCCAATAAGTCAAAAAGACTCCATCAAAACCTCGGCTCATAAGATGAAAATCGATGTTTCATCTTATCATACGAACGCGATCGAACAAGATGAATACCAACCTTAGTTGGATGGCGAGGCTTTCATCCAATAAGGAAGAAACTATGAAGCGGAAATTTTATCATGGGATTCATGGACTAAACATAAAATACACATTCCCAAGTTTTCCCATTTCTGAAGCCGCCACATCAAGCTCAACTCTATAAAATAGCACGAGATTCAAATTGCTCTCCAACGAGATCTCAAGGTCTATAAATATGGGATCACAATTAACAAGCTTGGACAAACAACATAATCAAGAAGCTCAAACTATAGTCGATTTTGCATGAAGAACACAACTACAAGCTTATTTTATATTGTGTTCATCCCATGCTTAGCAATAAATCTTTTCATCTAGCTATCGAAACTTATAATCGAAAAGATTTCATAGTTGGAACCTCAACAATCTTACCCCCCCAAGTTAGGATAAGTTGTTTATTCGATCTAGGGTTTCTAAAATCTTGATTTAGGTTGAGGAGAACTCTTAAAACATCTCATTGGTGTCTTGTGTTGGACTAACACACTAATCTAAGTCGATCGGTTAAGTCGGTTAAGTTGGTGCCCTTGAAAAAGGAAGAGTGGGCGTGGGGGTTTTGTTTGTCCGAACCACTATAAATCTTGTTTGCCTTCTTGCTTTGATTAATTTGCTCTCACATCGCCTTATCTTAAAGAATACATTCTAAGTTAAGATCGATGACCAAACTTTATCGTCCGACGGACCAAATTTCATCATCCGATTAAAAAGATAAAACTTGGAATTTTAAAATATTTTTTTTCACGGGTAAAAACTTAAGCTTCATATTTATCCTTAATCGATATTCTTTTTAATTAAAATATTCACTATCCAAGAAGATTACTTCCTACAATATATCTTATCAAAACTAGGCTTAGTGAATGAGCTCTCTTCAATGTAAAACACTTGGGAAATTCTTTGGTTTTTTTCAACTTGCAATAATAAGTTTGAGCTCTTGAGTTGCTTACAAATTTCCATAACCTTCAATGTAGAGGGTCACTAGTAAATCACCAAGGTCACTCTTGAAAAACTATCCGTTGGAAGAGATAACTTCATGAGTTTCCTCTTATGGTGTGTGATGAACGCCTATTTTTTGGGTTTGAAACTCCTTGCGGGTTTTAGGCAATATGCTTTTCATGCGACCACTCACCACTTTTTGCGATGCGGAACATAGTTCTTGACATACTTGATGACACATTTATTAACAAAGATAAAGTCTGATCTTTGTCTTCTTGATTGGCTCTTGTCTTGATAAATGTAATCATATTTCTTTTGGTTAATATCTACGGTGATATAACCTTAACAACATAGTTTTAGTTTGCAAAAGAATGTCTTGGGCAATATCTATTTTTACGAAATATTTTCTCGATATTGTATCCTTGAATAGATATTATTGATTTTGGTTATCTTGAATTGATGATCACTTTGTGTCTCTTGATATCTTCTTTGTCTTGATATCTTGACCTTGGTCTTGATCTTGAGTCTTGATCTTGGTGATATCTTGAGTCTTCATCTAAGTCTTGATTTCTCGATCTCATTTCATTTTCTCGATTTCATCTTTGAGTCTTGATTTCTCGGTTTCATCTTTTGATTCTCGATTTCATCTTTTGAGACTTGATTTCTCGATTTCATCTTGAGACTTGATTTCGGTTTCATCTTGAGACTTGGGATCTTGAAACTTGACATGAAAATGAGTCTTGAATCTATCCTAATATATATCTGCTGACTATACATGGTGCAGATAACATCCTCGAACACTCTAAAAAAGCGAATCGACTCAACTATCAAGATTATCTAACATGTCATATTCAGGGGTTTTGGGATCTAATCAAAATATTCTTTATTAAATTAATCTCCCAACAATTTCCCCCTTTTTGATGATGCTAAAACCATCTTGTTACAAAAAACACTTAACCTATACTCAGGTTTCAGTTTTTCTTATTACAATCCAAGAATGGTAAATCTCCCAACAATTCTTTCAACAATTCTCCCAACAATTTCACAACACAACATAAGGCATATCAAATATAAAGACATGTAAAAAAGATAATGAGATATTATCTTTGAGCATAAAGATAAAGTTTCATTGATTGTAGGAATTGAAGTTGCAGATTACAATGAACTTATCAGAAACAAAGACAAAAACAAAAGAATTACAAAGAGTCTTCAGTCTTTGGTCTTCAGTCTTCTTCAATCTTCAGCTTTAGCTCTTCAGTTCTCTTCAACCTCATCCTCAGGAACCTCCAGGTTGAACATCCCATAATACCTCTTCTTCAATGCATCTATCTCTTTGATGATAACTGGGTTGTTACCTGTCAGTCCTAACTGGATCGCATACTGAGCAATTTCCTGAGATATGGCTGTCTCATTCACCAAGCCATTCTCTAGTCTAGGAGCAGGGTATGTGTATGGACCAGGGGCAGTAATCTGAACATTACCTTCATCTGCAAGTACTTTGGATAGAAGGTTAACATATAATCATTGAAGGCTTCATTTGGATCTGAGCTTGTCCCCCTCCATTCTCTCAGAACTTTATAATAAAACCAGAAGGTTCTCTTTATCTCTTCTCAGGCATCATTGAATTGGATAGACATCCATTTATCAATGTCTTGGCCAACGAGTTTTAGTTGTACCCCTCCTTTTTGCTTTCGAAATTTCTTGAAACCACTTCTGGCAACCACTCTTCTTCTTTCTTCTTCCTTATCAAAGGGCCTCCTGATACTGAAGCAGCAGTTTTCTTCGCTTGTTCCACCTGAAGTGATCTCAGAGCTCTCCTAGTGTTGATGACTTCCTTTTCCTTTCCAGCTTCCTCTTCTGACTCTTCAAAATCCATGATCAGTTTCCTTTGTGTAGCTTTAGAAGCTTTAGCTCTTTTCCTCTCAGGTTCAACAAACGCCACAACCTTTCTCTTGATTGGTTGTTCAGCACCGGCTTGGCTTGTTTCTACCCTTCTTCTACCACTTTCGGTTTTTTCAAAGAATAACTTCTTGCATTGTTTCCTCAGAAACATGAGTGTAGACTGTCTCTTCCACTTGCTTGGACTTGAGCTTTTCAGTGGCTTCAACTTCCTTTAAAGCTTCTACAAGATTTTTCTTTTCTGCCTCCTTGTCTGCCTTCCTCTTCACGGTGTGTGCCAATAATACCTTCTTTCCCCCTTCTTGGCACCATACCTTGGAAGAAGTTGAGACAGTGCGGTGTCCATGTGATATTGTTCTTTGCTAACACTCCGCTCTTCTCCAACCAACTGGTCTTGCTCTTCCTCCAGCCTCATCAAGTGGTTTTTAGCCACAGAGAACTCTTCAGACATGGGTGCAAACTGGTTAGAGAAGACATCTTTCAGCCTGTCTGTCATCTTGGTCATGAGCAGTGAGCCTATTTCCTCAACAGCGTTCTTGATCAGTTGATCATTCTTCTCCACCAGCTTGGCTTCAAGAAATGAAGTCCTCTCCTGATACATCAGCTTCAGCTCTGCACTTAGCTCAGTCTTGACTCCATCTATCTTTCCTTCCATGGCAGTCATCTTGTCATTCAGAGATGTCCTTGGCGCATCAGTCTGAAAGTAGAACTGGATTCTCTATCTTTAAACTTTGGTTGGCCAATGCTTCTTCAATCTGAGCAACTTTGTCCACAATTGGCACAACCTTATCCAGGTTGTCCACAATGAGACTGAAATCAATCTCTTGAGCATAAAGAATTTGTTGCTTTTCCTGAGCTGGTAGCTCCGTCTGAGCCTCAATCTCCACCTGGGCTTCAGTCTCCACCTGAGCCTCAGTCTGAACATCAGACATAACATAATTAAAGATAGAAACTTCAGTAGCCTTGGCATAATGTTTAGTAGTGCCAAAAGTTACCTGAAGAGTACTAACTTCAGTGTGAGGATGTGAGATGTCAGGCTGTCCAGCATCAGTACTTTCCTTCTCCATTTGAGATTGCTTCTCAGCATTCCCTTGTGTTGGGGAATGATTTGCACAGATCTATTCGGGGTGAATATTTAAATACAAATTTAATTCATTAATTATTACTAGCATGAATTAATCCTATATTAATTCAAATAATAATAGCAACAACATATCATGCATATAAAAAGCCATGTAAAACCTACGATCACGGAATCTACGGGTTTACGTGAACGCATTCTCTCGGGATGGCAAAGACTTGATCCGACGGACTAACCAAAAGGACTTCCCAAGTATTCCCTTAGCCCTTGCTCAACTATCCGGTGGAAGGACACTCGTCGAACAATTAACAAAAGGAAAAATAAACTTTGTTGCACCACCTTTGTGGATTTGCTAATATTTCCAGCACATGGAATTGCACTTGGGAATGAACTAATCATCCCCTATTTATAGGAGAGGGAGGGGGGGTTGAAAATTTTAGTGAAATATCAATGTGGGAAAAGACTTTTCTTGGTCACCAAGAAATCTTGAATATATCTCCTATATTCTTTTTCCCATAATTAAAATATTCCACAAAAATCCCACCTCCTCTATAATATGGATTTTTCGAAAATAATATGTGCAAGATTCCAAGATTTGGATCTTCTTGAATTTATGAGATATTCTTGTATTTTAAGAAATACATATCTTCCATAATATATTTTCAAGAAAATCAAGAAAATCTTTCTTGCTCATCATATTTTCTAATTTTTCGAAAATTACTATATAGATAAGCTAGTGGGAGATTTCTTGAATTTAATGAGATAATCTTGTATCCCAAGAATACATATCTTCATTCCATAACAAAATTCAAAGAAAATCTTTCTCCCAACATATCTATAAATTTCGAAATTTTGGTTGGAAAATTAAGCAACAATATTTATTTTATTTTAATCACCTTTTCAGTTATTGGACTATTTGTTGGGCTACTCAGGGGGCCTTTAGGAGAATTAAGATTGGACCTTCTAATGGATCTTGAATATCTAATATTGAGCCACAATATAATTCAAGCTCATAAATATTAATTAATCCCACTACATAATTAATATTGCACTATCCATCTTAACCCATATTACAGTCAATATGGCTCCCGGTCATTATTTCCCGTGTTTAAGATTATCTAGCCCATTAATTAATTCAAGCCACTGAAATAGCTTTTCGTTAATTAATATCTTTTGTCCTTGGTCGAGGAACGGTTCAACATTATTATCCATACTCTAAACTAATTCCACTTGCAAAATTTGGTATGATAAAGCTTATGAACCTCCCAAGGGCAAATCAAGCAAGCGTACTTACACGATTCTTCAGATTAAATCTTAGCAATCACATGTGACCAATAATATTGCCCAAGATAAAAAAATATTGAATCTCTCTGATTAAGCTACCCATGATAAGTCAAAGAAATAGTTACCAATCCGGCGTGATCCTATTTAAGGGACGAAGATTAAAAACAACGAACCACCGAGGTCTAATTCTTCCTTGTTCGATTAAAGAATTTTTCCTCCTCAGAGGTCATATTCAACATCACATGCACTAGTGTAATCTCTTGGTCAAGACAAACCAATCGAGCCTTACACCTCAACCTTTCACGATGGTTGTTCATTTCCATCTAGGTCGTGAATGGCGTACTTTTTTAGTTACAAGGACCATTAATTTAATCTTAAATGATCTGTTATCACTAAATTAACTTCTGATGTAACACGCATACAATTATTGAACAGTTATCTTGCAAATATATGTAACATTCAATCATATTTAAAGCATTAGTGATAAACAATTTATTTCAGTAAATAAGTTTGAAAATTCAGTTTCGATTATACAAAGTAAAAAGCATACTTTTCAGTATAATCCCAACACCTTGTTGATCCCCTTCATGATCTTTATCTTTTGAGCTCGGGGCACCAACATCAGCTTCTTTCCTTTCAGCCAGCTTCTTCCTAACCAACTCATCAAAATCGACACTTTCATCCCGGGCTTAAGCTTTTCTGAACCCGGAGAACTCAGTTAACACTGTTGTCTCCTCATTCCACCAGTCCTCTCCTCCGAATGAGGCAATATTGAGCATTTATAAAACAGAAGTCGGTTTAGAATGTAGGCTGTTGTCCTCGGTCTGAAGAAGAGATCCTGAAAGGTCGGGGATATGAGCTCACCTTCGGTTGTCCAATATGAACCATTCCCCTTGCCGCCACTCGGTCTCTTACGAATATCTTTCTTGAATTTATCTCGGAGTTCGATGGAATGGCTTCAAAATCTTTTTTGATCAAAGAATGGATCAACTCGGGGAGCTCATCAAGATTCAACAGCTCCCGGCTTTGGTCAGTCGAGGTTTGAGAGCATTTTCTCGGTAGGGAACTCCGAGCTTGTTTACGAGGTCCGAGGTCCCTTGAATATCTCTGAGAAAAATTTATCGAGCTCGATGATGTTTCAAGAACCTCGGAGAAAACTTGTTCCACGTTTGCTCTTCATAGATACAACTGAGCCAAGATTTGCAATGGCGATTTTTTGAGCTTGTTGGCCCTCGGTTTCGATTCCTCGAGTTCACTCACCTCCTCCTCGCCGTTGGAAATATGAACTCTTCTCGCTTGGGAGCAAGGGCTTTCTTCTTCAGGGCTTCTCCCTTCTCCCTCTTCACCTCCATCAAAGCCTTCCCCCTGGCTTGATGGGCTTCTTCAGCAGCTCCCTCTGTAGCACTTTCCACTTTCTTCTTTTTCTTTCCCTTCAAAGTCTTCCTGGTAGTAATAGGCTTGAACATGATCTTAGACTTTGGGAAGGGTGAGGAGTTGGCAAAAATATCCTCTTCCTCTCGGCACATCTCCAAGATGAAGGCTATCTTGGTTGCATGAAGAATTTTGCCTTTGATCACAACAGAACCATCCTCCTTCTTGATTTGCGTAGCCTGGTCACTCACCACTCTGATCAAATACCTCAACCAATTGAAATCAGTAGTGGGTGAGTCTTCTATGGCAGCCATCAATCTAAGCTTCGGCGTACTTATTTGTTCAAAACTGCTGGATCGACTTATAATGCACTTACTTACAATATCCAGCAAAACTCTATATTTAGGCTTCAAATGCCGTTTATTTAAAGTAGCCTCAAACT
Organism: Stenogyne calaminthoides; assembly: GCA_037126765.1. Lineage (NCBI taxonomy): Eukaryota > Viridiplantae > Streptophyta > Magnoliopsida > Lamiales > Lamiaceae > Stenogyne > Stenogyne calaminthoides. The sequence continues at coordinate 31,345,060 of JBBCBC010000017.1, read as the reverse complement.
TAATAGGATGCTCTCTTATCCTATCAAGATATTCATGTTCCCTACCCAACATATACATCGTAGGGTCTTCTCCTCTATTACATAACTCATATTCATCATTTAAATTCTTATTGATTATGTACAACTCCCTCACAAAATCTATGTATTTAGAGCTATGTTCCAAGTGGGAGACTGTAATTTGGGACTCAATACAATCCTCCTCGTCTATTTTCAGATTTGAGATAAATTCAATTACCTCATTCGAATATTCCGCCTCTGGTTGATTTACAACCAGGTTTGTAAGCTTTGTGACCCGTATCATATGCAGTGCCTTTTCTTCATGGGTTGCGTTTGATGAACTCTCAAGCGAAACAACATATTCGTACCATGGCTTGTTCGAAATAGCGAGTTTATCATAAATGGAGAAAGTCATTTCGAAGGATTTTTGGATGTAGGGTTTTGAGACGATGAGGGTTTTCTGGGTGAATGGAAGGTTTTTAGTTGTAGAGAATTTCGTAGACGAAGGTTTATGAAATGGGGCTTTTGAATGTATTCTCAATGAATATATAGAATTGATTCGAAGGAAATCGTATAGATTGAATAAATCAACGGTTGAGATTAAACACCGACTAATTTTGTATGTGAAGGGACGATTTCACGAATAATACGCCGCCAATTTAACCTTATTGGTGATTAATTGAACAGTGCAATTAATTACTATTCCTGCAGACCATTGACCTCCTTCGGGTATTTCAAAGGTCCCGCCCAAATATTTCCTTCGGTGTTTTGATATTAATTGTCAATGATTACTGAGATTCAGTTAGGCAATAAATGAGTTGCATGAGTCATTACCTCTTCAGACTAATTTCCCTCTATCAGTCTTACTGAGTATTGACCTTGATAAAATATCAGTATAATACTGAGTACTGAACGGGTCAGTATGATACTGAGTACTGAGCCAGATCAGTATAATACTGAGTACTGATCTTCGGGATATCTGAGCTTCCCAAGACTCAGATTTCAGTACTTCCAATTTTATCCTGAGTTTCTCAGTAGAATCCTGAGAGAACTTCATGCATCTGAAAACCTTCAATTTTTCAGATTTGCTCTATACACCTGGATCCAACATCCCTAATTCAACTGATAGTTCCTGAAATCTTGATTCAGCCAAAGGTTTAGTCAAGATATCAACTCTCTGTTTATCAGTATGAATCTTCTCCATCCTGATGTCTTCCTTCTCAACATGATCTCTGATGAAGATTCCTTCCTTAGCTTGTTTCACTTGAAGTCCAAGAAGGAAATTCACCTCCCCCAACAATGACATCTCAGATTTTCTTTTCATCAGGGCTAGGTTATCTTCATTCAGCTCAGTGCCCTTTTTTTTTTACCTGAAAAAAGATCAGTTTGAAGGTACCCATTTGGTGTAGGGTCCTACCAGGTTAGCTGTATCTTTTGGAATCCAAATCTGCCTAACAACTCTAATTACTTTAGAGTGGCCGATCTGTCTTCCATAAACATCTACATACACATTCACCACCCTAGGTGCCTTGAAAGTATCCTGTGTATGAGTGCCAGCCTTAGCATGAACATGAGCCTTAGAGTTTTTCTTGGGTACAGGTCTTTTGTTCTAGTTCTTTGGCTTTTGTGCAACTAGTCTTTGTCTCTGTTGACTTGGGTTCAGGAAACCTTTACCCTTAGGCAAGTGGGGTTTGGGTTGCCTGTACTGAAATTGGGGTCTTTCAGTAATCTGAGGACTTGGTCTTTTCAGTTGAGAATGTCTCTGCTGAGTGTTTCTCTTCTAAAAATTCCTCTGCTGGTTCAGTGCAGATCTCTTCAGGTTTGTATTCTTAGCTTGAGGCTTTGAAGTACTGGCCTGGAGATTTTCTACTGAGTGGTCAGGTTTTCTAGCCTTTTCCTGAGGTCTGGGCTTTCTTCCCTGAACATTCAGTTTTTTCTGGAACCATAGGTCCTTTACCCTTGTCTAAAACTTTGGGCAATTCTTTAGTCAGAAGATTGGGTGCCACTTGTTTAACAAAGACAGTCTTTGTGCTACTAGAAGCAGCATTCAGAAGACCTTGTGAGGTTCCCCCTGGAATGTATCCCAATCCAGCTTTTATAGTGGCAGGTCTTTGATAACTCTGAATTTCATCTATCACTTCAGATTCAGAATTCAATAGAGCTAACTTTCTCTGCGCACTATTCTCACACTTCTTTAGAGTTTCATGCTTCTCAAAGAGGTAATTGAACTCAGTTCTGATAAGCTGAATCTCCTCAGTGGATTTCACTAATTTTCCATTTAGGGTCTCTATCAACTTCTATTTCTCTGAGAGTTGTACTTTCAGAACATCTAGTTCATCAGTAGTTCTCATCAATTGAGAAGTGATCTCAGCATTTTTAGAGTCTTTTCACTTTAGATTCTCAGCAGTCAATTCTTTGTTCTGCTCTTGAGTTTCATTTAACAGTTCTTGTAACACAGTATAGTCCTTCATAAGACTCTCAAAAGAATCCATCAGGTCAAATTGACTGTTTACAGTAGAACTTGATAACTCATGTGCTTGTGTAGGAGCAACAACAAAGATAGAAGAACTTACCTCTCCTACAGCCATGAGACAGATGTTATCACTGCCACTTTCTGAGAACATCTCATCTGAGGAACTGGAACTTTCTTCAGATTCTTTTTCTTCCTTAGCAATCTCAGCAAGTGTATCCCATATTTTCTTTGTAGTTTCACAATGAGAGATCATCCCCATAAAACCATCATCAATAGTGTTATATAAAGTATCTTTGGCAATATAGTCAAGATTTACTAACTTCCTCTCATCAGGAGTAAGTTGATCATCAGACTTCGGAAATTCAGTCCTGGGATCATTTCTCTTAGTTTCAGTAACTCTGGGATTCACAACAGTGAATTTGAATGGTCCTTCATAAACCACTCTCCATATTCTTTCGTGCTTAGAATACAGATGAGCCTGCATTCTTAATCTCCACAAATCATAGCTCTCAACTGAGAACATTGGAAGTTTCTTAAAAGGTATGATGTCTGAGCCTTATAAGATTTCAGCAAATAGATCTGTTCAGTAGACCACAAGAATCTTTAAGCAAATAAGACTATGGTCAACAAAGCAGGTGGTCAAGTTGAACCACAACTCTGATACCACTTGTTGGTATCAGATCAGAGACGGGTTTTTAAAAATGGATCAGTTCAGGTGATCACTCAATGATCTTTTGAACTCCCGCTCTGATACCACTTGTTGATCCCGGTGCAAACGAGTCTTTACACGTGTATGGGGGGGGAATACACGTGTTCAGTGATTTTTTAAAACTTTTTCTTCACTGAGGTCAGATGGGTCAGGTTGTCCTGATGATTTGGCCCTGAGAAGCACAAATCGCTTTGAGTCAAAGTCTAACTGAGACAGTGATCCTGGGCTGCTTTCAGCCTCAGATAATCCCAACTGAATCTGAGTATTTTTCAGAGATCCTGAGCTGCTTGGATCTGATAACTAACTTACTGAACCCTCAGTTGAGTGAGTTCCATTTGGTAACTATCTGTTCTAGCTACTCAGATGTGTGGAATGGTTGGCCCTAAGTTTATACTCGTTTTAAGCTTTGCTGAAAACCTTCCTTTTAATGAAATAGTGATTAAGGCTGTGATTCAGTTAGATGAAAGTTCAGTGGATTGATTCCAACTGAATATCAGTGAAAATATGCTTTCAGTTAAAGATATGCAACAGATAATCAATGCAGTACAGAAAGCAAATAACACAGCAGTTATAGTGGTTCAGAGACTCAAGCTCCTACGTCCACTCTCTCTGACCTTTAGAGAAATTCCTTAACCACTTCCTAAGGTTTTCTGACTACCTCAATGTAGTTTACTAACCTTTCTACTTTGAGCTTTCTGACTACCTCCTTGTAGTTTACTTACTCAAAACACACACAAGCTTTCTGACTATCCAAGATAGTTTACTCACTTATTCTCTAGAGTTTTCTGACTACCTCAATGTAGTTTACTAACTCTTTACAACTCCAACTCACCAACAATCACACTCAAACTACCTTACAAAGGGTTTGGGGTTTCTTGGTTGGTTTCCAACTAGGATGAGATATCCTTTACAATTAAGTACAATGCAAAGGCTAGGATATCTCTACTAAGCTTTGGATATGTCTTATCAAAACTAGGCTTAGTGAATGAGCCCTCTTCAATGTAAAGCACTTGGGAAATTCTTTGGTTTTCGAGTGCTTCAACTTGCAATAATAAGTTTGAGCTCTTGAGTTGCTTACAAATTTCCCGTAACCTTCAATGTAGAGGGTCACTAGTATTTATAGGCAATCACCAAGGTCACTCTTGAAAAACTATCCGTTGGAAGAGATAGCTTCATGAGTTTCCTCTTATGGTGTGTGATGAACGACTATTTTTAGGGTTTGAAACCCCCTTGCATGTTTTAGGCAATATGCTTTTCATCCAGCCACTCACCACTTTTTTTGATGCGGAACATAGTACTCTTGACATGCTTGATGACTGTCGCTTTTCGGTGTCGATAAAAAAAGCTGATCTTTGTCTTCTTGATTGACTCTTGTCTTGATGAAATGTAGACAAACATAACGACTCTTTTTTTGGTTAATATCTAAGAGTGATATAACCTTAACAACACTTAGTTTTTTAGTTCCTTTTTATGCATGTGAATGTCTTGGGCAATATCTATTTTTACGAAAAATCGCGTTTTTCACGATGTTGTATCCTTCGAATAGATATTATCCGGTGCCTCGGAACATTGAGTTATCTTGATCATTGATGAATTCTTGAGTCTTGATAACTCTTTGTGTCTTTAGTATCTTCTTTGTCTTGATATCTTGATCTTGATCTTGATCTTACGAGTCTTGAGTCTTACGAGATATCTTGGCCGATATCTTTGAGTCTTCATTTCTTGATTTCTCGATCTCATCTTGAATCTTCATTTTCTCGATTTCATCGACTCTTGATTTCTTGATTTTCTCTTTCATCTCTTGATTTCTCGATTTCATCTTGAAACTTGATTTCTCGATTTCATCTTTGAAACTTGAAACTCGAAACTTACTAAGTCTTGAATCTTGAAATCATCTCTGATCTATATCTGGCGACTATACATAGTGCGAGATAACATCTGAACACTCTAAAAAGCGAATCGACTCAACTATCAAGCTTATCCTGAACATGTCATACTCAGGGGTTTTGGGATCTAATCAAAATCTTCTTTATTAAATTCATCTCCCAACAATAACTAATCATATTAAAAATTTATGATTAATCATATATACACACAATTTGGTATATATATTTTATCAAGATTTTATCTAATTCCAAATTTTATAATATCTATGGAAAATCTAATTATTTGAAAGATTTATGATAATCATAACTACGTACGTTTTGGTATTTATATGTTTTATTCAAGATCTTATCTTATTCTATAATTGTATTAATATATATTTTTTATATTAAACAATACAAAAAATATATAAATATATTTATTTTATTTCTATTTAATATCTTTGTTTAAAAAATATCTAATTTTAGTCAAATATATATTTTACAATATCTCTGAAAAATTTTATTGTTTAAAAGATTTTCAAGAGTTAGCTATAGTAATATAATCTTGATCCCTGCATTCTATAGCAATATATATATCATTCATTAAATTTTAATTTTGAGTTGGTCTCCCATGAACTAGATCTATGCTATGAACGTGGATTATTTGATCAATTTCACTCATTTTCAACACATTTTTTTTAAATCACTAGACTTAACACGTATTATATCCTTGGTAGGGTCAAATGTCATGCATTAAAAACTAGGTTCAAAGCATGAATCAGGTCTATACAAGTTTTTGTCTTTAATTTTTTTGTCTCTCCTAAACACTGTCGTAATGCGCTAAGTATTCAATCAAAAATTAATATTATTATTTATTTTAAGCCCGCGAATTTCGCGGGGATACATACTAGTATACATTGTAAAGATTATTACTCTTAAAAATGAAACATTTTTCAAACAATGACACTAAAAAATAAAAATCTACTCAAGAACTTTAACCTTTTGCGGAGGTTTGAGTGTATATGCTACTTTAATTCGCATTGGATATCATTGACATTCATTATAATCTGATGTATTAATCCTAATGAATTTTTAAATGTTATTTTTAATTTTGGAGGATTTTTTTGTGAAACATTTCACCGTGAAATATTAATTATTATGGAAAGGAGCTGAAAATTTGTGGGTCCTGTCCGGATTGAACTGGGTCAAGCAGATATATCCTTAAAACTCGCATAAAGGCAAAACATAAAAAAATATTCCCAGTATGTGTTACTATAAAGACAAGTATGTGTTATTGTAAATGCAATTATGTATTACTACGTTGTGATAAAAAAATAAATATTCTTTTACTAATTCAAATGGTGTAATCTAATGGTTTCAGCCTTTACTTAAGGTAGTTGGTCACAAGTTAGAAGGAGAGTCAGATAAAAAACAGAGGGGGAAACGATTGAAAATAAAGGGAATGTCGTTTTGTCCTTACATTAACACATACATACGATTACAGTAACACACGTTTGTCCTTATAATATAACACACGTTTATAGAAAAATCTATTTGACCCAGTTCGACCACGCTCAGGATCTGCGAACTTTGTTCTATTTGTTTCGATTCTCTTTCTGACCCATGAGTCATGTTTCACAGATCTTTCCTTATAGTAACACATATATGTACTCAGAGTAACACATATATGTACTCACAGTAACACATGTTTACTCTTATGGTAACACATATTTTAGAGTGAGTTTTGTTGTTCTAGCTTTGCGCAAATTTTTAGAAAATACCTGCTTGACTCAGTTTGACCCGCACAGAATCGCAAATCTTTCGCTCTCTATTGTGTGCTTCTCATTCTGGCCTGCGGATCATATTTCATGGATCCGTGAAGTATTTCATATTAAAATTTGTCTTTAATTTCTCCGTAGCTTCATTTGATCCGATGTGTGAATCAATTATATTAAGATACTTTTTTATTACTCACAATCTATACCAAATATAATTATGCAATTTAAATTAATCTAGTTTTCCCTCCATTTCACAATGTTTATCATTTTTATTGTTTTGTATAAAATTAAGAAATATTTTTTTTTATAAATTTACCCTTTGTTAATTAGGTAAATGAAAAGGAAAGAAGAAAAGAACTTGCCTACATTAGAATGAAAGATAAAGAGAAAAATATATTTTTCAATTAGAAGGAGAAATTTTAGGAATGTACAAGAGTAAATTAGAGAAAAATGTGAATAAATAGTTAAAATGATAAACTTTTTAAAATAAAATTTAAGCTCAAAAGCAACAAACATTGTGAAACGGAGGGGTAATTTAGTAAAATTATATTCCCTCTGTATCATTGTAATTGTCTCATTTCTTTTGGTTGAATGATTTAAGAAATAATATTAAAATATTAATTGGTGAATCTTTTTATTTTTTTGTGGATGAAAAGTGAGGAGTGATATATTAAAGACAGTGTCTCATATACACTAGGTGCACATAATTTAAATCCGTGCACCTACCCCCTACCCAATTAATCAAATTCGGGTCATTATTCGTGTCAAGTTCACTCTTCTTCTTATCACATACGTACACAAATACATACACACCTTCTCTCTCTCATTGCAATCTATCTTACTGGTTTGTTAATTACGAAACTCTCAATTTTGCATTTCACTGAGAGAGAGAGAGCGCATCCCCTTTTATGACATTCCCCCTTGTCTCTCTTTCTCTCTACATTAGTAGCACACCAACAACATTCAGGCTGAAGAAGGAAATCTCCATGGCCATTCCGTCAATCTAATAAAAGGTTTCGCCATGTGTACTGGATCTTACTGTTTCTATCGCTTGTGTTTGTAAATAAATTTGTAAATAATTGTCAATTTTATCGATTTTTTAATCCTACGACCTGCTACCACAGGTCACTAAGCAGGTAAATCTTACGTGGATTTTTTTTTTTTACCAGCTTGTCAATTTCCAGTATGGCCCAAACACCATATCACCCCTAAATAATCGCTTCTTTATAAAGTAAAATAACTGGAACTTTGAAATGAGCAAACACACAAAAATTATATATCTTGACGCTTAATAATCGTTTTGGAACACAGAGAATGGAAAAAATGGGGGAATTAGAGACATAATAAGCTTCAATTGTTTTTCAAAGTGTCGATGGATTTTCTCTTTCGACATTTTTTAAGGGATATAATTGTTTTGTTTTCTGGAAAAGGTTTGAGCGATTTTTTGTTTTGCTCTAGGGTTTCAGGCCTCTGTTTCCCGCCTGCAAGCCCAACTTGTATTTACAATTTTAATTTTTTAAAAAAAATCTGAAAAAGGATGAGCCACGCTGGAGATTGATAAGCTGGTAAAAAAAAAAAAAAAAAAATCCACATCAAATTTACCTGCTAAGTGACCTGTGGTAGCAGGTTGTAGGACTAAAAAAACGAAAAAGTGTAAATTAGAGGATGAAAATCAAATTAGAAAGTCAAGAGGACAAAAATCAAAATCTGGCAAAATTAAAAGACTAAAAAACCATTTTCCCTATAGAAGAGATATATATAAGCCAGGTAAGGAGAGGTGGTCCTGGGAAGGAAAAAAAAAAAAAAGAGAGAGAAAAGTGATAGAAAGGGGACGACATGGAAGGAGCAATCCAAGAACTTGCTTAGTATACTTCATTTATGAATGGCAGCAGAGGTTTTATGGCATGGAAGTAAAGATTTTTAGGTAAACTCTTATTTAATTCTTTTATTGCAACAGGAGAAATTTAGACTTCTAAAATTATATATAGCTCAACTTTCCAACATCATGAACAGAATAAAATTTGAGGTGGTGAAAAAATATTATAAGTAATAATTAAACAGGGTGAACTATGAAAATATATATATACGCTCATTCTTATTTTTAGCCTAAATATCGTAATTGAATGGGAGTTGAAGTAAAGTCGGAACTGAAGTTTTGAGGTCTAATATGAGATTTATAATTCTTTGTTTGGTAATTCTCATTCAATATCTACATGACATATATGATAAGAAATCTAGGTTAATAATTGTGACTTATAGTGTAATTAATTAATACTATAGCAATACTTCTTCTATCAATTATATTCGATTTTAGTAGCAAAAGTAAAAGGTGATAATTAAGAGAAATGGTATTTAAGTTTTTGTAATGAACTCTTTATAAAACAGCAAAGCATGACCACATATACGAATGTTTAATTTGATGGTTGTCAATTAATGAGAAAATAAGATTGTTGAAATAGTCTTAATATATGCTTTTATTGATTTATTTCCAATCACTACTACACATTTAAGCTTGCACAGCTGCACTTGGACAACCATTTTTTCAAACAGCTCTCCAAAATATAACTTGGAGAGCGGTTTTAATTAAAAAAAAAAAATAAACAAACAACGGTTCAAAACCGTTGTCCTAAAACAATACTTGGAAAGCGGTTTCAAACCGTTGTGCAAAACCACTTAGACAGCGATTTCAAACCGCTGTCCAAGAAAACACCTTGGACAGCGGTTTCGAACCGCTGTCCAATAGCTCGGGTATTATTAACACCCCCAAATCGCGATATCCAGAAGCTATTTCTCTCTTTCTCCCCCAAATCGCCCTCCTCCTCCAGCCCAAATCGGCCAAATCGTCCTCCCCTACCGCCACCGTCGCCGTCCAATATATCGGGTATTATTAACACCCCCAAATCGCAATCCAGAGGCTATTTCTCCCTTTCTCCCCCAAATCGCCCTCCTCCTCCCTCTCCCCCAAATCGCCGCCGTCGCCCTCCTCCTCCAACCCAAATCTTCCAAATTGTCCTCCCCTACCGCTGCAGCCATCGCCTTGCAGCCGTCCTCCCCTACCACCGCCGCCGTCGCCGCCTTCCTCCGTCTCCATAGGTAATTTTTCTTTTATATATATATGTATATATATGTTAGTTTAGAGATGAACAATATATTGATGCTTGATTTATATATTGTTAATTGTTTATATATATATATATATTGTGGCTTGGTTTAATTGTTGTTAGTGGGTTGGATTAATTGTTGTTAGTGTTAGAGATGAATATATATTGTGTGGCTTGGCTTGATTTTTTATGCTAATTTAGAGATGAACAATTGATGCACTCAAGGTTTTTGATAATATGCTTGTGTGAGGATTTAAGCATAAATTAATGTTAATTTGTTAGGATTAATTGTTGTTAGTGTTAGAGATGAACAATATATTAATGCTTTCTTTATATATTGTTAATTGTTTATATATATATATATATATTGTGTGGATTGGTTTAATTGTTGTTAATTAGTGACTTGGATTAATTGTTGTTAGTGTTATAGATGAACAATTTGTTAGAGATGAATATATATTGTGTGGCTTGGCTTAATTATTTATGCTAATTTAGAGATGAACAATTGATGCACTCAAGGTGTTTGATAATATGCTTGTGTGAGGATTTAAGCATAAATTAGGATTCATACATTAGGATATATTTTGGTTATTAATTTGATGATTTGGTGAATGGATAGTGTGTTTCTTTAGATGATTGATGGTACATTAGGATACATTGTCTTGAGAAGCAACAAATCCTTAGGTACATGCAATATACAAACCATAGGTACTCCCACATTCTATATGCAAGTTTTTGTAAAACTCATTTTGTGAATGAGTCAAAAATTGAAAGGATTTCAAAATTAAAAAATTAAAATGAATGTAGATTAAGTATGGTTAGTGTTGGTCCCGAAAAACCCGATTTAAAACTCGTAAAATCTCAATGGGAGGTGACTTTAAAAATTTTCGAATGTGTGTTATGCAGATTTGCTAAAGTATGTATGACAGTTAATATGAAAGCAAATAAGAACACACATGTTTTTATAGTGGTTCGGACAACTCGTCCTACATCTACTCTTCCCTTTATGGGGCACCAACTTAACCAACAGATGTTTACCGAGTTCTCACTCAAACGGGACTTATCACCCTCTAAGGGATCGCCTACCCTCCCTTTCGGGATTGCTTAGATGTTTACCGAGTTCTCACTCAAACGGGACTTATCTCCCTCACGGGATCGCCTATTAACTACCTTACTTAACCACTAATTCTTTCTCAACAAAGGGTATGGGTTTGGAGTTATTTCCAACTAGGTGAGATTTTCCCTTACATTGTTTTAGCCTTTAAGCTAAGGTTGGGAAAATCTCTTTAAGCTTATGATATGACATTTTTGCTTAGATACAATGAAGAACACTCTTGGGTAAATTTGGATATGTAATGCTCTGTGTTCTTGAATGGAGATGTTTGAATATTTGACTTTAATCTTCACTTTGCAGATCCTCGATTATCTTCTTTTGAAGATAGTGCAATGTATTTATAGTGTGGATTTGAATATTACCGTTGGAGAGTAAATTCAAATCCATACTAATAGTCTTCCAGCTTTTCTTTGTCCTATTGCACTGTTGTTTGTAGCTTTATGTCACATCTATATATGTGTTGTTATCTTCTCATTGACCAACTGGTTTTGTGTGTCTATGGATCGATCATTTCCAGATTCATTTTCATCGCTTCGATTACGTCGCTTTGATCCGGTATCGCGATTTACAGTCTGCTTTGAAATCGCTCTGAGAAATCGGTCCGCAAATTTACGGTGTCCTGATTTCACTTTTCATCGATTCATTCATCGATTCATCGATTTCATTTCCGCATTCATCGATTACGATTTCACTTGTTCATCGATTACGATTTCCTTTGCTCATCGATTAACTTTCCTTTACTCATCCTTAACTTCATCCGAACTCATCCTACTCATCTGATCTCGACCAGCCTCGTCTGATCTCGATCATCTTCGTCTGATTTCATGAGTTCCCCCTTAACTTGTTCTCTCGTTCCCCCTCAACTTGTTATCTGTAGATTAACTTAAATAACACAAGTTGATAATGTTTTGACATAATTCATCAAAACTAAAATATCCCAACAGTTAGGTATGCATTTGTTTTGTTACGAAATAACCTTCAATAAAAAAATAATTGTTTTATACATTAGGATTTGAATACTTTTAGGTTTAATACATTAGGATACATTGTCTTGAGAAACACTTCATATTGTCTTTCCTATAGGCATCTCAAGTTCTACATGGATCGAAAGTGGGTTTGAGCAGATAGATTATCAGAGGAGTATAAGAATGTGGTGGAAGAATTTTGTAATCATGCAATTAGGCACTGCACCGACCATCGGTACATTTCATGTCCGTGTTGGAAATGTATGAATGGAAAAACCGTTAGTGTTCGAGAAAGTTTGTTCGACCACTTGATGATTCACGGTATTGATAAAACATATACCGTTTGGACATCTCATGGTGTGAGAAGAGATGGATGTAGCTCAAGCAACCTAGGAACTGACTTTAGGTTTGAAGATACAGTGGATGCGGATAGTTTCGGAGATGTACCGACTGTTGATACATCGAGTGGGGATGACGAAGATCTGCGAGATCACCCTTATATGTCAGAGAAGTTAAGGGATTCTATTGGATTACCCTTTGGCCCGGGTGTAAGAAGGCCAACAAAATTGTCAGCTGTGTTGATATTGTTCAACCTAAAAGTAGCTCACCAGTTGTCTGATGCTGCTTCACAAGTATGCTGGAAGCAGTTAGTGGTCTATCGACTGATGAAAATGTACTGCCTACGAGAGCATATTATGCTAAACAAATGCTCAAGTCCATCGGGTTAACACATCAGAAAATTCATGCTTGTCCGGGTGATTGTATCTTATTTCGAAAGGAGTATGCAAACCTCGATGAAAGTCCCAAGTGTGGGAAGAAGCGATATAAGAAAAATAAATCTCCCGCGAAGGTGATGTCGTACTTTCCAATAATACCAAGATTCAGGAGAATGTATAGTAGTACTGTGCATGCTAGAAATTTAACTTGACATCATGATGATAGGATCAAAGATGGAATGCTAAGACACCCTGCTGATTTACCCCAGTGGAAGACATTCGATGTCAGGCATCCAGAATTTAGCAACGAGCCACGACACTTGCGTCTTGCACTCTCAACTGATGGAATGAATCCGTTCGGTATCCAAAGTACCAACCACAGTACATGGCCAGTGATTCTGTTAGTTTATAACATTTCACCCGAGTTGTGCATGAAGCGCACTTACATGATGTTGTCTATGTTGATATCAGGACCAAAAAAACCTGGTAACGATATAGATTTATATTTGTCTCCTTTGATAGAGGACTTGAAGCTCCTGTGGGATGAGGGTGTCGATGTGTATGATGCTTGTAGAAAGGAGAATTTCAAGTTGAAGGTCATGCTGTTTGGAACTATCAATGACTTTCCCGCTTACGGGAATCTATCTGGATATAGTGTGAAGGGGGCTGATGCACGTCCTTGTTGTACCAAGAAGACACATCACATTCGCTTGAGTCATTGTAGGAAGACCGTTTATATGGGACATAGGAGGTGGTTGGACCCAACGCATAAGTATAGAACAATGGCCGATGCATTCGATGACACAATCAAAACAGATGAAGCACCACGTTTATTGTCAAGTTCGGATGTATTGAATGAGATGATGAATATCAACACACAATACGGAAAGAGCTTCGCAAAGAGTGTCCCCACTAGCGGTTGGAAGAATGAATCTTTTTTTTTTCAATTGCCCTATTGGAAAGAGCTGTATGTTAGACACTTCATTGATCTAATGCACATTGAGAAGAACGTTTGTGCCAGCTTGCTCAATACTCTGCTAGCTGATAAGAAGTCCAAGGATGGTTACAATGCAAGAATGGATATGATTGATATGGGAATAAGAGCAGAACTAAAACATGTGCCTAGAGAAATGGGTAAACCGTTCTTACCTCCTGCTGCACACACCTTGTCCAACAATGAGAGAAAAGAGTACCAGAGGGTTATTCGTCCAACATACAGAGACTTGTATCAGATGATGGCATGAGACTGATGAATCTGAAATCGCATGACTATCATGTCATCATGGAGACTTTCTTGCCCATTGCAATACGTTCTATCTTGCCTGAAAATGTGCGCATAACCATAACAAAGTTATGTTGGTTCTTCAAGGCAATGAGTAGCAAGGTCATAGATCCTAGAAAATTGCTTGGTTTTCAGAGACAGATTGTGGGGACGCTCTGTGAGCTTGAGATGTATTTCCCTCCATTATTTTTTGATATAATGGTTCACCTAACCGTTCATTTGGTACACGAGACAAGGATGTGTGGTCCTGCTTGTATGTGATGGATGTATGGTGTAGAGAGATATATGAAAGTGCTCAAATTATATGTGATGAATATGTCCAGGCCGGAGGAATGCATTGCCGAACGCTATTTAGTAGAAGAAGCAGTCGAGTACTGGTCTGAATTTATTCCGAATGTCGATGCAATTGGGCTTCCAATTACCCGTACACCAATAAGATGGATGGTGAAGGCATTACCGGTGGTTAACCTGTAAGTGTTAGTATGGAGGAACTAACACTGATGCACTTGTGCGTACTTCACAACACGGTCGACGTGCTTCCTTTTATTGACCTGCACATGCAAGAACTTGCTGAGACATTTCCCACCAGAGATAGATCATGGATTGAAGTTGAACACAATCGCATGTTTGTTGACTTGTACAATGGTTATTTAGCAAATATGTTATCACAAGATAAAAAATCAGTGAAATAAAGAGTTAAGTGGTTATCCAGAATGCCTGATAGACATGTGTATTCATACAAGTGTTATCTTATTAACGGATACACATTTTATACTAGAGATCATGATGCCACAAGTACAATGCAGAATAGTGGGGTGTTCATTACTGCAACTGCAGGGGATCAATCGATTACTACTTACTTTGGACAGATTTTCAACATTTGGGAACTCGACTATGTTGTTCACCGCCAACCAATCTTTGAGTGTAGTTGGGTGAGGATCCCTAACGGGGTCCAAGTTGAAAGTTCTGGGTTCGTACGCGTTGATTTGAAGAATGTGGGATACAGAGATGACCCTTACATAATGACCAGTCAAGGTCAACAAATTTTCTATGTCCCCGACCCAGTTAATAAGAAATGGTCCATTGTGGTTCTGTTAAACAAATTTAACAATAGTTACCAGATTAGCGACCACATCGATGAAGATGTTGACACAATCGATGATCCTTTTCAGAACTTCACTCATTTTGAACCCATTGTCGATGATCCTGCAAATCCATGTCCGTACTAGAGAATAATTAGAGATGAGGATGAATATGGCAATCCGGATCTTGTTAACATTTATGGTCATGAACGAGAAAAGTCAACCAAAAAATGAAAAAGAAAAACAAGTGCTAAAAAGAAATGTACACTTTATTTAATGTTGTTTTTTCTTGTTTATTAAATGTTGTTTCTTCTGCTTTATTAAATGTCGTTTTTTTTGTTTATTAAACGTTGTTTCTTCTGGTTTACAAAATCATGTCTTATTTGCCCTATCCCGGAGCCCTATCCCGGAGATGATGGAGATGATGGAGATTATCATGATGGAGATTATCATGGAGATTATGCTGGAGATGATGATGCATATGATCGATATCATACAGAGGACTTGAGACAGAGTGACACTGATGCTCCCACCACTAGCAGCTCTGGGGAGAAGCGCACGAGGGGTATAGTCACGATGACTTCTTTGAAGGGAGCTCGTAGCAAGGGGAAAACAATTCAGGTAATTTTATTACAATTGAACAGTTGAAATTGGAATTATATTGATTGATCCTTGAACCTAAATAATTACTATGTTATTGCAGTTATCATTCAATGAATATGGGCAGCCGATAGGGAAAGATAGTGAGAAATTGTCCTTCTACCTTGAGGCTGCAGTCAGGAGAGTTATCCCTATCGTGCTGCCAACCAAGGACTGGCGTAGCCCCAAACTGGCTCATTTTAAGGAAGCGTTATGGGACGAACTTTCGGTATGTTAATTATATGCTTATGAAAGTTGTTGTATGATTACTAAATTAACTAAATTGTTATGTTATATGTGTATAGACTACATTCATCGGCTTTGACCATTCAAATAAGAAGCAAATACTTATGCAAGCTGGGGTGATGGCCAAGAATTTTTGGTCTTGGCTGAGAAAAAGAGCATATGACCCTACTACTGGTCATTACTCGGCTAGTCCGCCTTCGCTCTATGAGAATAACCCTATGGTGGCCCCGTACTGGGAGGAGTTTGTGTGCAGAACTATGGCTGATGATTTTCAGGTAAAATTGATCAATGTCATTTCCTCTATTCCTAATGCATGATGTTTTTCAGTGTTTATTGTATAACTATTACACTGTAGGATCAAAGTAAGAAAAATCGCCAACAAGCTAAGGCGATGGAGGCGCGATATCGTGGATCTTTCAAAGGTTATGCACGCATAAGGGAAGATTTGGTGAGATCAAAATCCTAACTTTTAATTTTTTTTATATATTCACTTTTAATATATCTAATAAATGGACACGTTCATCACTATCGTAGATTGAAGAAAAAAAGAAAACTGGAGAATGTGCCCCTGTTGTTACATGTTTCTAGTTATTTCAGGCTACTCGAAAGACTCGACAAGGGAATATTCCCGATCCCAGTACACAGTGTATTATTGAAGACGCGGTTATCTATCCATTAATTTATCTTTGAATTACAAACTAATATTTCTAAACAAGTAATTAAATAATAATCTTTCGTGATTCAGGAGCGCATATCTCAAACCATGACGCCCGACGAGTGCTCCGCATTATCGGTACTGATGATCTGCTTGGATGGGCTCTAGGTCATCAGGAGCATCCCGGCCGCTTACGGAGTACTGGATATGGCGTGACGAAGACATTGACTTGGTCGTGAAATGCTAAGTTCTCAACTAGCAGTTACCCCACAAGAGTATGGGATCACTGTAGCAAGGGTAAGTATTTGGACCAAGTAGTATCGAACCCGAAGGAGGTTTTGTATGTGTGTAAATCCCTGGAAATTTATGCTTCGTAACTAATATGGATGCGATTTGAGATTTCTATTTTAATACTATTGAATCAACGAAAGCAAGAACTTCAGATGAAGTGCAAATATTGGAGAATGTTGCTTTGGACAGGAATCCCTACGTATACTATCGGAATTTGTTTGGCAACGAGGACTATCGTGGTGTACAAAGAGAGTAATCCTAAGTGTACTGAAAACTAGGCAATCTACTTCCCTAATCCCGCATTAAGTAAGGTACAACAAAAGCTCGGTTTTTATCCCCGATTACCCAACTAATACCTTCTTTCCCTCACTAACCAAATAACCAAGTTATTTAGGTCGTGCTTAATTACTATAGCCCTAATTCAAGTTGGGTGATTCGGTCGTCCTCCCTAACTGAACCGGTATATTACCAACCCTGTCACAGACCCTCTCCTCCTCAAGCCTATTCGTTGGAAAAGAGTGATTCGGCCGTCCTCTCTCTAATAAATTTCGTACTCAGTTCAATGGTTTTTATTGGATTGGTTATTCATATTAGCAAATTAAGAAGATTATTCAAATTACACCTCGAATTATCCTAATCGCCTAACCAATTCCCAATTTCTACGCGATCATCCTATCCAAAGCAATCAAGGGTTTAACCTACCATCTTGATAGTCAAAATCACAAACAATCAATTTAACAATAGAAATCATTATGCAATAGTGTGTAAAACAAATCAACAATGATCAATCAATTGAATTCAAAGAGCAATACTAGTATTGAATGAAAGAAACAACAAAACCCTAAAATTGTTGATTAGTTGTAAGAAATTCTTCAAGAAATAAGAAAACCCAGAAATTCTGGAAGTTAAATTCAGGAAAACTGTAATATAAACCATCAATTGGATAACCGAATCCTGTTTCTCGTGGTGGAATTCCTGTCAACTCTTCTCAGAACCCTCGAGTGTTTTCTCCTCATTTTCTCTCTAATTTCTTCTGTTTTCCTCTTTATTTTCTCTCCCCCTTTCTTCAGAATCCCGTCTTCCCTTATATATGCTTCGTGAAAAAAAAACATTTGCTTCCCAGAGCGCTCGAACACGACTCATGGTCGAGCAGTTCTGCTCGACCTAACTTGGTCGAGCGCTTCTTGACCGCTGAACTTGGTTTCGCTCGACCACACACATTGGTCGAGTGGTTTAGCTCGACTTCACTTGATCGAGCGCCCCTTGATGCCTGTATTTCCGCACGCTCGAGCCGCATTGGTCGAGCGCCAGGCGCTCGATCTCTCTCTGCTAGCACCTCTCTTCACTCCAACTATTACTTTTCAGTATTTCCTTCATATCTTTTCAACCGGGAGTCCGATTCGTGCACCGCAAAGTCTCACGAGCTCCATTTTTAGCCCTCTTTCCTGTCATGCACATCAAAGAAGCAAATTAGTGACTTTATACAGATTATGCTCAATCAACGCAATAATATCACTAAAAGCACTCGAAACATGGCTAAAACTCGCTCGTAATTCACTCAATTTCACCCCTAATCAACTCCCCCAAACTTACAACGTTGCTTGTCCCCAAGCAATGAAATTATAAGTTGAGTGAAATTGTCAAAACAAATCAATATACCAAATCATGCATGCAATGGCTTTCAACTTTCAATGATCGGTCACCCAAACACAAACTCATCTTCTTTTCTCCTACTCATGGACCATCAACATAACTCACCAAATCAAACATGGATGTGCTCTCGACGGTGCGTTTCACTCCCTCACAAGTGTTTTCGCAATAAGTAGGGACACTCAAACAATCAATCACACAAATCAGTGACCATTGCTTGTAAATACTCTCAACCCCGATCACGTTCAAGTATTCATACCAGATCAACAAGGACTTGTACTTGGGTGTAACGGAAGGCTCTTTGGACAGGTGAGATAAGTATATGGAAAACTGACTCAAGTGAGCAGAGAATAAGAAAATCATAGTCAAATTATTTCAATCTAAGGGGTGAAATTACTGTTATCACTCGCAATGTTATTTGCACTTTTTTTCTTCAATTCTCCCTCCTCCAAACTAAAACACTTCAACCTTTCCTTTTTTTTTCGAGCCAGAATGTTTCTTTTCTTTTGCTCAATCTCACTCTTTCTTCTTTCCCATCCTTTCACAAGCTTCCCATTCCCCTGTTCATGAATACACTCAACCTATCAATTATTTACGTCAACCAATTTCACCCCCTTATTTAAGACTTTTCCTATTCTCCACTCAATTTTGGACAAAAGAGTTTTAAAATGGATAGGGCTTAAATATGCTAACAAACGATTAGGCCTCAGGCTTAAACGGGCTAGCAAGGGAAAAATGTCATCGGTAAGGAAATTTAGGCTAAAGTGACTTAACAAATCGAAACATGGCCTATGATCACTTCCTGCATGCAATACAAGACACAATTAAGAAGAGAGAATATCCACAAGTTCTAGCACCTCAAAGGTGATGATTCACACACAATGGATGAGATGAATGTAATATATTTCAATCTCGTTTAAGGCTCAAATCTCGCGGTTATTCACATCCATGCCTAGACCTAGCAACTTATGCCTCATGCCACACAAATATTCAGAAAGAAAAATAGCAAGTGCACGACTTTCCTTTCAAATCCACCTTACTTACAACTACAAACATTCTCAAGCACTCAACCATTCCACAATTACTCAACTCTGCATTCACACTCAACGTAAAGCAACATATAAGCAAGTAGGAAATCAATCATCAATGAAATTAAGCAAAATCACACCCACTTTCATAAGTACCACGAGATAGCCAATTAAGTACATGCCCAAATAGAAGAAATGAGAAAGAAAAGAAAAAGGCAAGAGTTAGAAATTGGGGAGTTCCCCATCTACTGTTATTGCTCTGGAGGTGGTGGAGGGCGATACATCGGGTGATCCTCTCCTCTTTGAGATATAAAAAGCTCCTAGAACCACCGTCTCATATCCTCGTTCCCCTCACGGATAGTTTGGATGTCATTCTGCATTGCGGTCATGTCATTCCGCATTCCTTACAAATTTCCATCCATGACGCCCATTTGATGGACCATTCCCGTCCACTCCTGCTGTAAGGGCATCCATCCTCCATGATAAACAGGGCTCTCCACCGGTGCCTCTGGCGCATCTTCCTCCATCTCCTCTTCCTCTTCATCCTCCTCTTCATCTTCCTCTGGTTCTTCACCCCTCTGCCTCTTGCTCGTCTGACCTCTCCAAACACCCTGTTTTTGCGAATTCAGCAGCGAGCGCTCGACCCCTGTGTTTGGTCGAGCAATTTCGCTCGATCAATTGCTGTGATCGAGCGCCTGTGTTGCCCTGGACTCCGGTGTTGCTCGAGCCGCATTGGTCGAGCGATTTCGCTCGATCAGCCTTGGTCGAGCACTGGGTGTGTTCTAAACCTCTTTTTTTTTTGAATCACACGCCCCATGTTTTTTTTTTCGAATTACACGCCCCATGCTTCTGCCTCTTACCACCTTGGGTTTCAAAATAGACCTGAACTCAAAACCCTTAAACACAAGAGAACAAAACACCACGAAATAACACAAAACAAAATTAAATCACACTAAAAGCAAATGGGTTGCCTCCCATTCAATGTTATTTTTAAGGTCCTACTGCCGGACCGAACTTACATAAGTTCACAAAGTGAAAACCATGTTACCTCCTTTGTCCTCATAGGAATGGTTATAAAATTTCTTCACCCTATGGCCATTCACCGTGAATACGCTCCCATCTTTTTTCTCTAACTCTAAGAATCCACTCTTGAACACTTTACGAACCAAATACAGACCATTCCACTTAGATTTCAACTTTTCCCCAAATAGCTTCATCCTAGAGTTAAAAACGAAATTGATCCCCAGCTCTAAACTCTTTCTTTTTCACCCGTGCATCATGCCACTTTTTCATCTTCTCTTTGAATATTCGGGCACTCTCATATGCACGATCACGAAATTCTTCCAACTCATGGAGTTGAAGAAGTCTCTTCTCCCCAGCCATTGTGCTATCAAAATTGAGCTTTTTAATTGCCGAATAAGCCTTATGTTCGACTTCCACCGGAAGGTGGCAGCCCTTCCCAAACACCAGCTGGTATGGTGACATTTCCAACAGAGTTTTGTAGGCTGTTCGGTAAGCCCACAATGCATCGTCCAACTTCATGGCCCAATCTTTTCGACTTACATTCACCGTCTTCTCAAGGATGCTTTTAATCTATCTGTTCGAAACTTCAGCAAGACCATTGGATTGGGGATGATACGCTGTAGAAACACGATGGTTCACTTCGTATTTGGTAAGAAGCTTCTGCATCAGTTTGTTCACGAAATGGCCTCCACCATCACTAATCAATGTCCTTGGTACTCCATATCATGAGAATATATTCTTTCTAAAGAATTCAATCACCACATGCGCATCATTCACCTTGGTAGGGATGGCTTAAATCCATTTTGAGACGTAATCAACACCCACTAAGATATAAAGGAACCCTTTTGCTCGGAGGAAATGGACCCATGAAGTCCAACCCCCAAACATCGAAAACCTCTACTTCCATGAAGATATGTAGAGGCATTTCATCCCTCTTCGTAATCGTGTTGAATCTCTGGCATTGATCACATCTTTTAACCAACTCTTTGCAATCTAAGAAGATCGTAGGCCAAAAGAATCCTGCTTGAAGAACTTTCCTTCAAATCTTCTCTCCACCCAAGTGGCCTCCACAAGATAACATGTGACAGTGCCTCATTATATCTTCCCATTCATCCTCTGGAACACACCTTCGTAGAATACCATCAATCCCTCTCTTAAACAAAAAAGGATCATCCCATATGTACTCTCGAACTTTCTTCAAAAACACCTTTCTCTGTAGATAGTCCATGTCCACTGGAAGCTCTTCACTGGCTAAGTAATTATCATAATCAGCGAACCACGGTGCTCTTCCCTCGATTTTGCTCACCAACATATTCTTTACTCCAAAAAGCTTCTCATCAGGGAACTCCTCGTTCAGCTCCCTCTCTTCAACCATGTTCTCCTCAGTGAGCTTCAACCTAGATAAATGATCAACGATGACATTCTCACTACCCTTTTTATCTCGGATTTCCAAATCAAACTCTTGGAGTAAGAGAATCCACCGAATAAGCTGTGGCTTAGCATTCTTTTTGCTCATGAGATACCGAATAACTGCATGGTCCGTATACACTATCGTTTTCGTACCTACTAGGTAGGGCCGAAATTTGTCAAAGGCATATACGACCGCCAACAACTCTTTTTCGGTCGTAGTGTTGTTGATTTGAGCAGAATTCATCATTTTTGAAGCATAGTAAATAGCGTGAAATCACTTATCTCTGATTTGCCCCAAAGCTACACCCATCGCGTAGTCACTTGCATCACACATCCAATCCAGAGTCACGAGAATCGGAGCATTTACCAACGCTTCCTTTAACCTGTTGAAAGCAACTAAACACTCATCAGTAAACACAAAGTCGACTTCCTTTTCAAGAAGTGAAGAAAGGGGTTTAGCTATTTTTTGAAAAATCTTTAATGAAGCGTCGATAAAACCCTGCATGGCCAAAAAATGAGCGGATACCCTTCTCAGTAGAGGGTGGTGAAAGCTTTTCGATAGCTATCACTTTTGGCTTATCAACTTGTATTCCTTTCGAGGACACATGATGCCCAAGAACAATGCCTTCCTTAACCATAAAATGGCACTTCTCCCAATTGAGCACCAAATTAATTTCTTCACACCTGCTCAAAACCACTTCAAGATTGATTAGGCATAAATCGAACGACTCTCCAAAGACGGAGAAGTCGTCCATAAACACTTCCATTATTTTCTCAATCAACCCATGGAAAATAACCATCATGCACCTTTGAAAGGTGGCGGTGCGTTACACAACCCAAATGGCATTCTCCTGTACGCATATGTACCATAAGAGCATGTAAAAGTGGTTTTTTCCTGATCCTCCGGGGCAATCATAATTTGATTGTACCCAGAATACCCATCTAGGAAACAATAATACTCAAAACCCCCTAATCTATCAATCATTTGGTCAAGAAACGGCAAAGGAAAGTGATCCTTGCACGTAACTTTGTTTAGTTCCCTATAATCAACACACACACGCCAACCGATCACCAATCTAGTAGCCACTAATTCATTAGTTTCAGATTTTATCACAGTGGTACCTCCTTTTTTAGCAACAACATGCAATGGACTCATCCAAGGGCTATCAGATATAGCAAAGATCATATTAGAATCTAGCAATTTCAAGAATTCCTTATAAATGACACCCTGGATTACCGGATTCACTTGCCTCTGATTTTGCACTACAGATTTCATCCCTTCCTCTAGTCTAATCCTATGCATGCATATGGATGGACTTATCCCCTTAATGTCCTCAATCGACCAACCGATGCCCGATTTGTGCTTACGTAGCACTTTGAGGAGTCTATCTAATTGGCCATGAGATAAAGAAGAAGAAACAATAACTGGGTACCTTTCATTATCTTCCAAGTAGGAGTACATAAGGTGGTCAGGTAATGGCTTCAATTCCTTTTTCGCTTCCCATGGTGGGGTTTTGTCGAACATCGCCTCGAAAGTCTTCTCCTCCAAGTGCAATTCTTCTTCTTCCCCCACTTGCGTCACTTCCATAAGCTTCAACTCTTCACTATGGAGTGTGTCATCAACACAAGTATCGATGATATCAACGAAATGACAACTCTCATCCCCCATCGGATATTTCATTGCCTCATAAATAGTAATTTTTATCTCTTGATCATCCACCTTCACCGTGATTTTTCCATTTGCCACATCTAAGACCATCCCAGTCGTAGCCAAGAAAGGTCTTCCCAAGATTAAGGGCACATGCTCATCTTCCTCCATTTCAAGGACTATAAAGTCAGCTACAAAGACATGACCATCCACTGTCACGAGAACGTCTTCCACTACGCCTTGAGGTCGAGTGATAGACTTATCGGCTAGTTGAAGAGTCATCATAGTCGGTTCAAGTTCTCCACAGTTCAGCTTCTTGAATAATGATAAGGGCATAAGGTTGATGCTAGCCCCCAGATCACACAAAGTTCCCTTCTTGATTCCATTCCCAATGTCACAAAGAAAATCGTGAAGCTGCCCGGATCCTTCAACTTTGGAGGAAGGGATTTGTGCACCATTGCACTCACTTCGTGGTTCAACTGAACTAGCTCAGGTTCATCAACTCTCCTCCTTTTAGCAATATCTTTTCAAGAACTTTGCATAATTCGGCATCTGCTCTAATGCATCATAAAAAGGTATATTATGTGCATATTCTTGAAAACCTCCAAAAACTTAGCAAACTTCTCGTCTAACTTCTTCTTCATAAACTTTTGAGGATAAGGAACAGGAACCACAGATTTAGGCACCCCCCATTCATCTCGTTCAATTTCTTTCACCTTGAGCCTTTTTTCTCTCGACGTCTTCCACTTTGGTACACGTTCTACATCCACAAGCCCTTCTTCCACCTTTTCTTTCTCTTTTTCTAACTTTTAACTTTCTACCTCTTCTACTAGATCATCATCTTCCACCTCTTTACCCTCACTATCTTCCTCAACTTGCCTATGATTTTCCTCCACCTCAGCAGGTAATGGAGGTCCATCATACTTCTTCCCACTTCTAAGCTCAATAGCTTTGCAATTTTCTTTCGGATTCACCTCGACCATAGATGGGAATTTGCCCGTCTCTCTACCTTGTGACTTCGCTACCTGTCCCATTTGATATTCAAGCGAGTTAAATCGCCTGTTGTTTTCTTGCTGCATCCTCTGGAAATCTTGCTCTCTCCTCTCGTTCTTCTTAGTCGACTCTTTCTGATCAAATTCAAGAGAAGATAATCTCTTCTTCACCTCCTCACCTTGTTGCACCAGAGTTTGCAACATCTCAACGACTGATGTTCCACCTTCTCCACCAGGAGGCTTTGAGCCCGGATCAACACCTGGTGGAATAGTGATTCCAGCCTTTGGATTTCCATAGGAGAAGTTCTCGTTCTTTCTCCACTGATTCAGGTAAGATGTAGAACCCCCTTGATAATTTGAATTGTTTCGCCATAGGTTCTGTGAAGATGATGGACCCTGAGGCACAAAAGGTTGACCAGAGGTAGGTTGCCCTTGCTGATAATTTCCCTGTTGATACCCCTGCTGGGTGTAATTCGGCCTCCCCATATAGTTGGCCTCTTCCTGTTGAAATACCGACTGGTCCATAAATCATTCGCCTCATTGCTTCCTCCACCAAATTGTTGGCTAACCTGAATATTACTGATTTTCTCCATCATAGCCATCAACAGCTTCTGAGTTCCAGTGTTGTCTTACATCTGATTCACACTCTGACATGATTGATCAGCATTCCATTCCCCAGCATTTTTAACTCCTTCCACAATGTCTCTGCACTCCCGGGCACTCTTATTCAGGAAACCACCACCTGCACAAGCATCGAGGTGCTTTTGCTCATTGTAATGGATTCCACAGTAAAAGTAGGCCACTGTATCTTGCTCACTGAACCCATGTTGCGGACACTCAATCAACAAATTAGAGTATCGCTCCCATGCTTGACTGAGACCCTCATTCGGTTTTTGACAAAATGTAGATATCTCGGTTCTTACCTTCATTGTTCTGGATGGAGGATAAAAATGCTAAAAAAATGATAGCTCCATTTGAGCCCAAGTAGTGATGCTACCTCGGGGAATTGTATTATCAAACCAATCTTTAACTATCCTGGTCAGTGAGAATGGAAACAATCGGAGCTTCTTTGCATCCTCTGACATCCCATTGTAGTCAAATGTCGAAGCAATCATCAAAAAAAATTCCGGAGATACGTGTTTGGATTGTCTCTCCTGACCTCTCCTTGGAACTGAGAATCAAGGAGCATCTTAAGGATCCCCGGAGTAATTGAGAAGTTATTAGTTTCCACCCTTGGCAAAGACACTCCATCGTAGTGTCTTTGAGGTTGAGCCTCAAACATCCCTCGGATAGCCATCTCAGGATTCCCTACCCTTTGTGGGTTTGGTTGAATGTGGTTTTGTTAGAGAGGGTTGTATTGTGGATTATAGTGTGGGTTTGGGTTGTGGTATTGGTTCTGTTGATTTTGGTAAGGTGGGTTGTTGTATGGATGATTTGGGTTTTGGAAGTTTGGATTTTGGTTTGGGAATTGGTTTTGCTGGTTTTGTTGGTTGGGATACTGTGGTTGGTTTTTGGGGGTATGGTTGGTTTGGATGTTGTTGTTGGTTTTGGTTTGGGTTTTGTGGGTTCGGGTTATTAATCCTGTCTAGTGGCAACTGATTCTCCCCGTTCCCTCCATTTCCATCAACATTCAACCCGTCATTACCTACCGCAACCATTCTTCTCTGGAAAGATCGATTCCTTCTTGCTATAGTTTCAGGGTCTAGTCCAGTTCGATCAAAGCTCCTTTTGAGCGTGTTCTCCTAAACCTGAAAACTCATACAAAGAAATCAAATGCAACTAGCACAAGACTATAGTAAAAATAGAAAAGAAAACACCCACTACTAGCTACTAATCTATTTTCAAGTTTTACACAATGCGCATGCGTCACTTCCCCGGCAACGGTGCCATTGACTTGGTCGTGAAATGCTAAGTTCTCAACTAGCAATTACCCCACAAGAGTATGAGATCACTGTAGCAAGGGTAAGTATTTGGACCAAGTAGTGTCGAACCCGAAGGAGGTTTTGTATGCGTGTAAATCCCTGGAAATGTATGCTTCGTAACTAATATGGATGCTATTTGAGATTTCTATTTTAATACTATTGAATCAACGAAAGCAAGCAGATAACAACTATTAAACTAACTTCAGATGAAGTGCAAATATTGGAGAATGTTACTTTGGACAGGAATCCCTACGTATACTATCGGAATTGGTTTGGCAACGAGGACTATCGTGGTGTACAAAGAGAGTAATCCTAAGTGTACTGAAAACTAGGCAATCTACTTCCCTAATCCCGCACTAAGTAAGGTACAACAAAAGCTCGGGTTTTATCCCCGATTACCCAACTAATACCTTCATTTCCTCACTGACCAAATAACCAAGTTATTTAGGTCATGCTTAATTACTATAGCCCTAAGTCAAGTTGGGTGATTCGGTCGTCCTCCCTAACTGAACCGGTATATTACCAACCCCGTCGCATACCCTCTCCTCAAGCCTATTCGTTGGAAAAGAGTGATTCGATCGTCCTCTCTCTAACAACTTTCGTACTCAGTTCAATGGTTTTTATTAGATTGTTTATTCATATTATCAAATTAAGAAGATTATTCAAATTACACCTCGAATTATCCTAACCGCCTAACAAATTCCCTATTTCTACGCGATCATCCTATCCAAAGTAATCAAGGGTTTAACCTACCATCTTGATAGTCAAATCACAAACAATCAATTTAACAATAGAAATCATTATGCAATAGTATGTAAAACAAATCAACAATGACCAATCAATTGAATTCAATGAGCAATACTAGTATTGAATGAAAGAAACAAACCAAACCCTAAAATTGTGGATTACTTGTAAGAAATTCTTCAAGAAATAAGAAAACCCAGAAATTATGGAAGTTAAATTCAGGAGAACTGTAATATAAACCGTCAATTGGATAACCGAATCGTGTTTCTCGTGGTGGAATTCCTCTCAACTCTTCTCAGAACCCTCGAGTGTTTTCTCCTCATTTTCTCTCTAATTTCGTCTGCTTTCCACTTTCTTTTCTCTCCCTCTTTCTTCAGAATCCCATCTTCCCTTATATATTTTTTGTGAAAAAAAAACATTTTCTTCCCAAAGCACTCGAACACGACTCATAGTCGAGCAGTTCTGCTCGACCTAACTTTGTCGAGCGCTTCTTGACCGCTGAACTTGGTTTCACTCGACCACACACATTGGTCGAGCGGTTTAACTCGACTTCATTTGATCGAGCGCCCCTTGATGCATGTATTTCCGCGCGCTCTATCTCTCTGCTAGCACCTCTCTTCACTCCAACTAATAGTTTTCAGTATTTCCTTCATATCTTTTCAACCGGGAGTCCGATTCGTGCACCGCAAAGTTTCACGAGCTCCATTTTTAGCCCTCTTTCCTGTCATGCACATCAAAGAAGCAAATTAGTGACTTTATACAGATTATGCTCAATCAACACAATAATATGACTAAAAGCACTCGAAACATGGCTAAAACTCGCTCGTAACTCACTCAATTTCACCTCTAATCAGACATCATTGGCGATGATACCTGGTCTTGCGGCCATGAATATGGTGGATATACTTTCGAAACAAGTTGCCATGTTGGCAAAATAGGTGGAACTTTTGAGGTCCGAGAGAAGATCGAGTCACGGGGTGTCGTCGAGTGGAGCATGCTGTGAAAATAGTGTCGTTGATGCTATGTTTTCCGCTGGTGCTAGGAACGACTTCATTGATGCACTTCAAAATGACATCTCGCAGGTATCCGATGTGTCTCACATTTGTTTTAATTAAAGACTAGTATATTAAAATATTCTAACTAAATATCTTATTCGAACAGTCACCGACCTTATGCTACATTTATTTGGAGGATCTTATTCGGTTGGTGGCCACAGGAACGTTGCACAATAACTCCTGTGGAATGATTCATGGTCGTTCCCTCACTCCTGGTTTTGTGAGGGTCACACTCGATGTACCCGTACTCGGCGAAGAAGATTCACCGGTGCCAAAACCGATAGATGATGATGTCACAGTCGGAACAGCGGTTGGGCACTTCATCGAATGGCCGAGCAACTTGGTCTCTCGCACCATGAAGGTAAAATATATGTTATTAAAGTTCATTATCTTATTCGCCGTTCTAAATAATGTTGCAAATTGATTGTAGAAACTGCCGACACCACAAAAGGCTAAACAAAAATCACCACAAAAGGCTAAAGAGAAATCAAGGGGTGTCATAGACAGTCAGAGGGAGAGAACGAGGGACTCCACTATTGGTGCGCGCAGACTTGGTTATCCATTGTCTGGAGACTTAGGTCACGACTACATCGTACAGACTATGGTGAGCATGATGGTGGAGTCCAATGCTTTCGATACCCTCACAACTCCGATGAGTGCTCACTTTCATCGTAATGCTTTTGAAGAATACATCGTTCGGGAGCATGTGCTTGAAGTCTTGAACGACGAGTGGTTGAGTGCAACCACCATAAACTTTTACCTCAGGTATGTGTTTATTAATTATTAGTATTTACTTTCTATATAGTTTAATTTTCTTTTTAAAT
This sequence comes from Stenogyne calaminthoides, assembly GCA_037126765.1. Taxonomy (NCBI): domain Eukaryota; kingdom Viridiplantae; phylum Streptophyta; class Magnoliopsida; order Lamiales; family Lamiaceae; genus Stenogyne; species Stenogyne calaminthoides. Next base: position 31,315,851 of record JBBCBC010000017.1, on the reverse strand, counting down.
ATTAATTAGCGTATATATGTTGGTTAAAGATATTTGGGTGAGGTATATCTCTCCAGAGATGCACGAGCATGTGGAATGTATTCCTTCGTCTCCCCCCAAGTGTCTTGCTTAATGGGTGATAGAGCACAGGGCTTGGAGGGGATAGTTGAACATATGCTGAGTCATACTGGGAGAGAACATCTCATTTTTTGGCCAACAAATGTGGGGTGAGTACAATAAACATTTCGTTAAAATTTGTATTCATAATATGATATTTGCACATATGCTAAATTTGCAGTTAATTTTAATATTCTTAATATAATATAGGGAACATTGGGTGTTGGTCGCCATAAATATTGTTGTGCATGGTCAAGAATATTTTGCCACGTGTACATAGACGAACATGTGGACCAGTAAAACAAAAGTGCCCGCTAGCCCATCAGACAAGTGCTCACCAGCTGGATACATATTCCACTCATCCATCCATGCTCGCCAGGTGCCCACCAGCTAGGGTGACCAGAGTGTGCTGAGCGCCAGAGGCCATCACATTGCAAAAATTATGCTATCCCGGCAACCCTGTGATTACTCACCAAGACGTTCAAACACGGGTAGTGGTCGAGCAGAAAACCAGATGAACAGAGAAGGAAAGACAAAAACCAGACGAACAAAGAATGAGAGACAAAGCCCGAACGATAGAGAAGGAGAGGCGAAACCCAGACGAATAGGGGAGGGAGGACATGCTCGCCTCCGAAGGCGAGCAAACAGCAAGAACCAAAACACTTGGTTTACAACAACGTTTTCCAGACAAGCAAAGCGACCTATCGGGGAGAGCACGCGTACATGGTTAACAAAGGTCTGGAAGAGTGGAGAGCAGAAGAGTGTGCTCGCCCCCTAGGGTGAGCACAGAATCAAGATTGTGACATTTGGTTTGTGGCCACGCCAAATGAACGACCATAAGGGCCGAGCCTCATGAGTGCGAATAACCATCAGGCGAGCACAAGAATCGGGTCACCCACGACGCCATCATCACCACCTAGATGAAAAGTCAGATACTTCTTAAGCCAATAAAGACAAATGTCAACCAAAGAAGCACGAACAGGAAACGTGGCAACACCACATAGATTCGTGCATGTTAAGAAATCGCCAGCTCGTGCTAGCCATGACACCACCAGCTCACCCAAGCACTATAAATATACCCAAAAAGAACAAAAGAAAGGTTCAGAAATTTTCCATCGATAACTCTTGTATCAATTCTCCCTCTCATATAACCATTGTGCTCGTCACTAACATATTGTGATCGACACACTCCCTAAACTATAATAATATAATTCTGGCTTGGTACGCCCCCAGACGTAGTCAACTTAGACGAACTAGGTCATCAAATCCTCTTGTTGTCATCCTACATATAGTTGTGCTCGTCACACACACACACAGAGTGTTTGACATATGTTGGGAAATCTGTATTATTAGTTTTGATGGAAGTTCCAAAACAGGTTGTAATAGGACCAGTCAGACCTGTTAGCTGACTGATGACTTAGAATCAGATTAAGATGACCAGCTGAAATGTATAGATAGCTGATGTAAAAGATAGGTCACATATTGAGGGGGAACTCAATATGTATAGGTCAGTTCGAAGTATCAGATGACCCAGATAAGGTCAGATGGTCAGAAGACTAAGAACAAATCAGAATATAAGAAGTCAGAAGATCAGGTGAAGACAGAAGACACTGAAGACTCAGATGAACCTGAAGACTCAGATAAACCTGAAGACTCAGTTGAACCTGAAAACTCAGATAAACCTGAAGACTCAGATGAACCTGAAGACTCAGTAACAAACCTGAAGACTCAGTATGACTGAAGACACTGAGGCTCAGAGTCACCTGAAGATCAGAAGACTACCAAAAGACCTGAAGACCTATATCAGCGGAGTCTGCATTTTGTGCTAAGACAATCTGCATCAGAAGACTCAACAAGGTAGACTGATCATTTATTTGATCAAGTCAGCTCACACCTGGCGTCAATCAAAAAGATACACCAGACAAGACGAATCTTCTACAAAAGGAGTATCAATCGTCTAACGGACAAATTACTGAAGTGCCACCTCGCGAAGCCAAGGAGAAAGCGACACGTGCACAAAAAGAGCTGACATTACGGGATTCGATGCTGCGGACATAAACGGCGCTAATGATGCCTACGGCCACGCCGATATTCGGAGCACGTCACAATCATATCCTACAACCTACCTAACATAGCCCAAAATTCAAATTGCTCACCAATGGCTCTTTGATTTCGTGGTCTATAAAATGGGATTGCTCGTCAAGAAGAGAAAAAGGACCAATACATGAACTATTGATCAAGCGGAACAACAATATTCACGCAAATTATCAAGAAGCAAATTCAAGAAGAATTTCCGCTCGAAGAACACCATATTTGAAGATTATTCTTAGAAGTGTTCATCCCATAGTTCTTAGCAAGAAATCCTACCATTAGCTTTTGGCTACCTAAAACACCAGGATAGATTTCCAGTTGGAACCCTTAAACATTCTTTACCCAAAAACAAAGTTAGGTTAAGTTTGTCACCGCAAGATTTCAGACTAGGGTTTCTAGTTTCTGATTTCTAATCGGTTGAGTGTGAACTCAATAAATATCTGTTGGGTGTTGGACTAACACAATAAACTAAGTCCAGTAGGTTAAGTTGGTTAAGTTGGTGCCCCTGTGTTAAGGGAAGAGTGGACGTAAGACGGGTTTCGTCTGAACCACTATAAAAGTCTTGTGTGCATTTACTTGCTTTCTTATTGCTTTACACTATTCACACAACTGAGTTTAAAAGCGCATACATATTCTAAGTTAAGCTCAGTCTGCACCAAGCAACTGATCTGATCAGGTTGACACCTTAGTCAGCTGGTTGAAAACTAACTTGAGAATCTGAATTTATAAAACTGGTTTTTCACACGGGTAAAAACAAGCTTCCGCACTCTCAGTTAAACTGACAAATATCAAACTGATCTGTCCTCAGGCACTCAGTAAGATTGAACATCAGTCCAAACTGACTCACTAGCACTCTGATCAGGCAATCTGCAATCACACCTGATCTTCATGAAAAGTTTTAGAAGTCTATTCACCCCTCCCCTCTAGACTTCTACCCTCACATAACCCGTTCAGGACCTACAAGTGGTATCAGAGCAGTGGTTCAATAGACCACTGGCTTTGAGTATCATCGATTCTTGAGGAAGAATCTTTGTGGTCATTTGAACAGATCTTGAAAAACCATTTTCAAAACTCATTCGTTTTCAAAATCACTCAGCATGGATAATACCTCTGGTATGTATCATGATCTGCCTAAGTTTTCAATTGATGAGTATGCAGATTGGACTATATACATGTGCAATCATCTGGGATCGATAAGCGGCAGAATGATGGAAGTCATTGAACGAGGACCCATCATCATATATCACGACAACCCAGCAGTTGGAGGAGATCCATATCATGCACCGAGAAGTCTTGTACAAAAAAGCCCAGCCCTGATGGATGCAGAAGAAAGAAAGTTGTATACTCTAGATACAATCGTCAGACATATAATCATGAAGACGATGGATAAGATTACCAAAGAGAAAATAAAGTATCTCAAAACAGCGAAACAAATGTGGGATACTCTTTTTGTTTTTGCTTAACCATTTGAGATGTGCAAAGGAAATGATCGATCAAAGACAAATAGGCTACAAAATTTGAATCGGGTGAAGTTCGAAAAACTCAAAATGCTGCCCAACGAGACCATCAACGAGCTCGATGGGAGGATCACCATGTCAGTAAATAAGCTACGAGAACTTGGAAGAGAGATGTCAGACAAAGACATCAACTACAAAATCCTAAGATCTCTCACCAAGAAATAGGACATGAAGGTCACGGTAATCAAGGATTGCCAAGACATTTTGAAGATGAAGCCAAGTAGCTTGTTTCTAAGCCTTAAAGCCCATGAGTTCGATTTAATCGAAAGAGGGCAAGTAGATGAAGAGAGACGCCTGCTGAAGCCTTAACCTCCACATCTAAATCAGTTGCATTCAAAGCAATCGCCGTTTGATCAAAGGCCATTTGAACTCATTGGAAACATCATAAGCCAAGCAGAACAGATCGCTCCGCTTACCAAGAAACTTGAAAGATCAAATATTTAACTTGGTAAGTATCGCAGATTCTACAAGGATTATCAAGACAGAAGGAACATGAGGCCAACTGACAGATCACTAGAAAGATCCAGATCAGACGACCGAAGGGATCACAGAGATGATAAAAGAGATGATCGGTCAGATGAGAGAAGAGATAGCAGATCGGATGAAGGAGTTCGATTACTTATCGGAAAGGAAAGTCACCCGACAGATCCTATGACGGTTGAATCCTTGGATGAGTGACTCACTGGCGCAGAGGAAGTTCCGTGGATCGTGGATCATGCTTCAATTAGGCTTGAAACAGTCACTACAACTTCCGTGCAACGTCCGGACGACTCCCGAGAGAAAGAGAAGAAAAGCGAGCAAAAGAGAGCTACGCTTCAAAGAACTAAGAAAGCCTTGGTAGATTGATGTTGACAAGGATGCCGACACATCTCGAGGAATTAATGATTCCTATCTTTTTTTTGAGGACTCGCTAATTTTTCTTCACGAGAAGATTTACGTAAATTTTGGCGCGGTCTTTGTTGATTTTTGACGATGCATAGGGGACTCGAGCAGGAAGATCCATGTCTCTCGATATTCTCTTGGATGACGATGAAATCAAATTCGATGGCCAGGAGGAAGACCAATCGAGGTAACCTCCAAACCTTTTACCTTTTTCAATTTCCACACTCGCTTTATTATTAGCACACTAAGTAATGCTAGCTCTCTTATTTTGCTCTTTATTTTTTTTGGAGATTGACTTTCCCTTATGTTCGCCACCAACTTGCTCTACTCGAGCAATTGCTTGATGACCTCTCGATCAAAATGAGACACTTATACAATAGTGGAAGTTTAAAATGACAAACTAAGGATCGAAAATAATCAAATTTTGTTAAAGAAAAATCTTTGTCGAAAAGCTTACTTTGAATCGAAATCAATTTAAAAAATTCGAGAAGGTAACGAGGAACTTAATGTTCGAAAGTTAAAACTTCGATCGGGAGAAAAATTTGTTCAGATCAAAGATCACTAGCAATCAACAAACAACAAGCTGATGATTTCAAAATCCTTCAAGCTAAATTTGATGAGCTATTCCGACTACATGAGAGTCTAAAATCTACTGAGGATAGTTTGCGCAAGAAAATAGAAGTTTTCACGAAGTCATCAAAAACCGTTCAAGAAATGAACACATATTTTCGAACGCCGACTAACAAGAAGGGAATTGGGTATGAGAACCCTTCTACATCCTCAAATGCCCCATTTGGTTCACTTCAGAAGGGTGTAATCAAACGAGTCTCTGACAAAGATACACAAAAAGCTAAACATGTATCTAATAAGGGAAAGAGACCTGCTGAGCAAGTAAGGCAAGTGCCTAATCAGAAAGGGTACAAAAATGGACCTCAACTGACTAAGCATCAGCCGAGGAATCAACAGAAGAACCCAGTTCTTCTGAAGAGACCTCAACCTGATTAGCAGATTAGGTATCAGAAGAGACAACCTGTAAAAGGGAAATCTAATCTGAGACCCAATCAAGGTCAGCTGCCTAATAGGCAAGCTATAGGTAAACTGCAAAGACCATCTATGCCAAGAAGATATGAATCTTTCAATGGTAGCAGTCGTACCTACCCTTATAACAAGAGACCTAGGGTTCTTCTTTTTTTTAGCCCCATTTGGGTTAAAAGAAGACAAAATGTAAAGAAAAATCCCAAGTTTTCTAATTCACTCAAGGCTCACACGAATAATCATACTAATCAGAAAGCATATAAAGAGACGTATGATTATGTTGATATGTATGGGAGACAAATCAGACCTTCTAATCTATCTGCTTTTCATAGAAGTGCTCTGTTTGTGTGGATCCCTAAATCCACCACTAACCCCCCGGACCCAATTCAAAGGGGTACCTAAAGCCCTGATTCGATTGCAGGTTCGCGTGGGACTGGCCAACAAAGGAGGTGCACAAGCAACTATCTGGTACATCGATAGTGGATGCTCAAGGCACATGACTGGAAGCAAACATCTCCTTAGCTCTTACAACGAACAAGAAAGCCCACGTGTACTCCTCGGTGATGATAACTTTGGTTTTACCAAAGGATTCGAACAACAGAATGATGATGTACAAATAATCTGAGTCTCGTATGTCGAAGGATTAAAACACAATCTTCTATCAAGATCACAATTCTGCGACAATGGATTCAAAATCCTAACGATTCGTTGAGTTCTCGGCGACAAGTTACGTTATAAGGAATCGAGCTACTCAACAAATTTTGCTAACTGGTTCAAGGAAAGGAATGATCTACCCATCAGATTGGAATAGTTGCCCAAGAAATGCATGCTTAATTGTTAAGAGTTCCAAAAGTAGCAGTTGGCTTTGGCACAAAAGAATGAGTCATCTGAACTTTAAGACTCTTAACAAGATAGCTAGGATGTCTTTGGTTGAGGGACTTCCGAATGAGGTATTCTCAAGGGAATACCTTGACCATCATCCAGTAGAGTACTGCAACTGCTCCATATGGATCTATTCAGACCAGTTACACCAGTCAGTCTCAGTGGACGCAAATATACTCTAGTAATCGTGGATGATTATTCCGAGTTTACTTGGGTTGTATTCTTATACAAGAAGAACGAGACAACGACAAAAGATACCCGAAATCTCAAAGAAGCTACAAAAAACGAAGGGTGTCGAAGATAGTAAAAATCGGATCGAGATAAAGGTACAGAGTTCCTGAATTCCTTTATTATCGATTTTTCACCGAGTTTGGTATACAACATGAAACGTCAGCTGCAAGAATGCCACAACAAAATGGAGTAGCAGAACGGAGAAAAAGAACTCTCAAGGAAAGCTTTGGTTTCTCACTATGTTAAATGAACATGCGACACCAAGCCGTTTCTGGGCAGAAGCAATCAACACTGCATGCCATACTCAGAACATATGTTCTCTGACTAAGACTCACTTCAAAACACCTTATGAACGTGGAAGGGCGTAAAACCTCGTGTTTCATACTTCCATGGTTTTTGGGTGCAAGTGTTTCATTCACAACAATGGGAAAAGTCGGTTGAAGACTTTTGAGGCCAAGTCAGATGAGGGCATATTCTTAGGATATTCCTCATCCAAAGAAGGCTTTCGGGGTTTACAACAAAGCGAACTCTAGTTGTGGAAGAGACACCCCATGTGGTCTTTGATGAGACATCTTCAACAAGAGAAAGTCGCCTCGAGAACAAGCCGTACCGGATCAACCGATTACGACACTGCGAAAATGGATCGACTAAGCATCAAGGAGAAAGAACTTTGGGTTTTTTAATCGAACACGAATCGTGTACATCCCGAACTTGATCTTTGCGATTCAACAGTCAATCGGACCACTCTTTTTATACGCAACTTTCAATGAAAGAAGGCTTTGATTCACATAAATGAGATAAAAAATATCAATCGAACCATCTGTTCGGGGGAACTCCTGAAGTTCCTATGAACAGACATCAACACATGATGAGTCCAACATCATCTGAGACATGTTGTTATCAAGTGGATCATAATTCCGCACCACTCCCAATCACTAGTAATGAACTACTATCAGAAGTGGATGATGTTCTCCAAACAGACGCAAATCAAAATAGAAGGACCTGGATTACCAGTCATCCAACTGATCGATTATCGAGACCCATCGATAGAGTCAAAATAGACATCGAGTTGGTGAAAGTGCCATGTACTATTGTTATCTGTCTTTGAAGGAACCAACTACAGTAGAGGAAGCTCTACAAGACGCAAGCTGGATTCTAGCCATGGAAGAGGAACTGGAACAGTTTGAGAGAAATCAAGTTTGGAAATTGGTGGACAGACCAACTCATCAAGACGTGATTGGCACGAAGTGGGTATTCAAGAACAAGAGATGAGAATAATGTCATAACCGAGAATAAGGCAAAACTTGTTGCTAAGGGGTATTCACAATCGAAGGAATTGATTATGATGAGACCTTTGCACAATCGCCGCCTAGAAGCCATTTGGTCAAGCTTTTGGCATATCTTTGCCCACGAGAGGTTCAACGTGTATCGGATGGATGTAAAGATTGCATTCTTAAATGGGGTACTAGCAGAGGAAGTTTATGTCGAACAACCTCCAGGCTTTGAAAAAGGCAACCAAGTGTACCGTTTAAGGAAAGCTCTTTACGGCCTGAAACAAGCTCCTCGAACTTGGTATGATATACTCTCTCAGTTCTTGATAGACAGCGGGTTCACTAAAGCAATAGTGGGCCAGAACCTTATTCGAGAATAGAAGATGGAGAAGATATTACGATGGTTCAAAATTCGTGACGACATCATCTTTGGATCTCCCAACAAAAAGCTGTGTGAGAAGTTCAGCAAATTGATGCAAGGGAAGTTCGAGATGTCCATGATGGGTCAGATGAATTACTTTATGGGATTACAAGTCAAGCAGAGTACAAAAGGGATATTCATCTGCCATGCGAAGTACACAAGGAATCTACTGGCAATGTTTGGAGTTCAACATTGCAAGGAAGCCAGAATTCCCATGATGACCGGGTTCAAGATGGATCCAAATGAAGATGGTCAGAAAGTTAATCAGAAAGAATATAGGGCTCTGATTGGATCACTACTATACTTGTTGATCGCCAAACCAACCCGGATATTACTTTTGCAGTAGGTGTATGTGCCAGATTTCAAGCAAATCCAATGCAAAGCCACCTAGAAGCAGCTAAGCGGATTCTCAAGTATCTGAAGGGGATTGTAAACCTTGGTTTATTTTACCCATCAGATGATAATCTAGAGCTTAGTGGGTATTCTGATTCTGATTACGGAGGTTGCAGAATCGATAGGAAGTCAACCTCAGGTTCATGTCGGTTTAAAAGGAAATAAACCGATCTCTTGGTTTTCGAAGAAGCGGACATCGATTCTACACATCTACTACCGGTTTAATATATGGTCTGTTGTTGTTCCCAAACCGCTCGCTAAGTCGAGGTGAGGAATACAACATCGTAGCTAAGAACGTACCTATATTCGTGATAGTAATAGTGCTTTATGCAATCACTTTCGAGAATTTCTACATACAAGATGCAAGCATGTGGATGTCGACACCATTTTATCATAGATCACATTGAAAAGAAGAATATCGGGATGGAAAAGATCCATACTTGATGCGTAAAGTCGATATTCTAACCAAAGCCGCTTAGTGAGATCGATTCGAGAGAGTTATGCAACGAGCTAGGGCTTCGGATCTCGGAGAAATTGCACTAGAAATGATTGGTGGATGATCTCTAGAACCATTGGTTAAAAGACTAACCAAAAATGGTTAAGAGAAATCGATTGAGTTAGAATTTCAAGCCGATCGACGACGACCAAGTCAAGGAGCCGATCCGAAGTTCGGATAAGGAGGCGGTCGAACCCCAATCACTTGTATGTCGGATAAGTAGCCGATCATCCAAGTTCGACAAAGGAGCAGATCGGTGGGTTCAAGACATATCAGTTAAGGGATAACTCGATCGATTGGAAAGTTACACTTTATAAGTCGATTAAGCTTATAAACAACAAGCAAGTCAAGTAAAGTAAAGCTACGGATCGCATAAGTCGGAAGAAGCAACACAAAGAATGGAATAATGAATTTTTCATTGATAAGGACCCGGAGGTCGATTACAAGTTACAAGTGATATCACAAGCTACAAGTGCTACAAGCTATCTTCAAGTGGTATTACAAGTACAAGAAGACCCGAGGTCAAAACATAAACCATAAGCCTAAGCCAACCCAAGGTAGGGGAAGGAGAGAGAGATTTTAAGAGTCGACGCTCTCATTTTCCTCCAACCCAAGGGGCGCAGAGAAGCTTCTATAATCCTCGAAGCCACTCTTAGAGCTTGGAGTGAGGAGAGAGCGGGCCTTGAAGGATCTTTTTAAGCTAGGAGCCCTTAGACCTAAAAATCAATGGGCTTTCCAAATTGTTAAATGGGACAATTGCCCCCAGTTTGGTCACAAAGACCATATGGCCATGAGTGTCTCATGCAAATATTGAGTTTGATACACAAGATTGTATATCAAACCCATGTTTTGTTTCAGACTGAGTCTGTTGATGCTAATTCCGTCATCTCGATAGGGGCACAAGGTGCATACGGTTAGGAGAAGTGCCTTCTCATTTGCCTTAGCAGATCCGCCTCCACGGTGGTAAAGAAGCTTAGATTGATCGTATGTGAAATCTTAGATGACGACGAAAGCAGTGTGAAGGAACACACAGGGTTGATTTGAGAAGCTGAACTCATTGGAAAAGGGTTAAAGGTTCCCACCGGAAGTTTCACCTGAAATAAGGAACTCATCGGAAAAGCATGAAGTATATGCTAAAGAAGATAAATGATTTATGTTGTGTTGTTTGCCTAAACACCCCAGGCTAATTTATAGAAGGAAATTAGGGGTATAAATCCAAATTTATCTTCTCAGAAGATCTTAAGAGAAATTTGCATCGACAACGCGTAAGGAACACGCGGCTAATGGTTGGATGAGTTGACGGTGTGAGTAATCACAGCGTATCTATGCCATTATTACGGAATGTCAAATCACGCCAATTTGGGAATCGAGGTGACTTTTTAACTCCCCGAAGTAAATGTTTTGGCGGGAGTTGACTTCAGTAAATGCGGGCTAATTAGAAGAAGACTGAAGGATGAAGTGTATCAGATAAGAGGATCAGATAAGTAACGAAGTGCTTCACACAAGAATCTGATCAGATGAGTGAGATATTGTTGGGAAATGCTTAAGGCTACCATCAGTAAAGTCAACAAGTACCAGATCAGATCACAAGTGGTAACTGATTGATTACAATATCAATCAGTCAGATACGTTCTCTTATTTATCCCTTTCTGAATACCTTATATGCATTATTTAAATAAATAATTTTTACTCTATTTTCACTTTATGACGCATGCTCTGCAAAACTTTTAATGCGGACTTGGGAATGTGTTTTTAATGCATTTTATTGCGAATTTTCGAGTCCGAAATACTAGAAGACTACTTTTCTCAACCGTGCGATCAAAATACTTTTTGGCCGACTAATCTCAGCCACTGATTTCAAAACACGGATACTTGAGTACTTTGGAAAGTTGTGCAAAAAGGTTTTCCCTTGCATACTATAAAATCCAAATCTTTCTCAGAAAACTTCTTTCCACTACTTCGTCTTCTCAAAGTTCTTAAAAGATCAAAATTTTCAAAATCTTTAGAAAATCACTTTCGAAATCAATTGATTCTACTCTTCCGATTTCTAAATCATTCGAATCAATTTATGGTAATTTCTTGTTTAAAAATTGCATGATTTCAATTTCTCTCTGGAACCTAGGTTTACAAGTTGTGATGCTATGTTTCTGTTTTTTATAGATCTAAATGCTTACTTGCTAAATTGATGCTAAGATTACTGGTTTGACTGAATTTATTGAAATATCTTACTCAAACTAAACATCAATTTGCATATCGTACAAAAATGGCATATCTAGTTCCACGACCGGGCCAAGGGAAAAAGTTCTGCAACTTTGCATCGATGAAGAAAGACATCATTGATGAAAAGTACGTAGTCTTCACCATCACCTCCGATCCTGAATCGCTGGAAATTCTGGAGTGCTTGCGAGCGTGTGGGCTGGAACGATATTGCTCTACACACCAGAACATCGTCCACACCCATGAAGCCCTGGAGTTTCTATATAATCTACAGAGGGATGAAGACAATGATGCTGACCTGATTTCTTCCATTGGCGGACTGGAAGTTCGAGTGTCGAATGACGATCTCCAGAGGATATTCGGCCTAACTTGAGGAATCATCAATCCAGAGACCTACACGACTGATGTAGGAGAAAAGGAATTTCTTGAAGCCGAGCTGTTGAGACCTGCAAACAAGGAGAACACGACGAACGTCAAAGCCTCCTATCTGAAGAGAAAATATCGCCTTCTTCTTGAGATCGTTCAGAAGGTGATCATGTGCTCAACTTACAGCCTTGATGCGGTCACTTCATATAAGATAAGTGTCATGGCTACAATAATCAAGAAGGCTTCAAATATCGATTGGTTGGGTATGGTCAAAGCACGTCTACGAAAAGACTCGGGGAAGTTTGAACTGACCCAGAGCAATGAAGTGTGCTTATCTTCCAAGTGCTCCTTCATACACAAAATCTCTATCATTCTGTCAGACAAACTGCCGCAGAATTATGAATGGAACGAGAATGGAGCGAAGATATACCAAGCAAAGCACAAGGCCATATTGGGCAAGGATGAGTCCCTACCTGGACAATCTGATGAAGATCCAACTCCTTATGTGCCCAAACCCAAGGGAGAAAAGAAGGGAAAAGATAAGGCAACTGCATCGTCTGAAGTGCAGGAAAAGGTCGTTCCAGAAAAGAGGATGAAGAGGAAGGATCTGGCCAAGAAACCAGATGCTCAGCGGAAACGTCAGAAGAGAGTCACATCTCCTCTGAAAACTGCTCCAAGTTCTGCCCAGCAAGTCAGCAGAACGAAGTATCTGATGCAAGTAGGATCAGAAGAAGAGATAGCAGTCCGCTCTGAGCCCACTATCAGAGAAGTAAGGGAAGAGCAAATGATCGCAGAAGAAGGAGAGAAATCTGTCAGAGGGACAGAAGTGGAGCAACCTGAGGAAGAATCACCATCTGATTCTCTGCCTCTCACCAAGATCTTCCAGAGAGCAAGATCGCCAACGCCCACTTCCAAATCAACATCACCCTCTCCTCAAAAATCATCACCATCACCCTCACCCCACAAAACCTTCTCACCCTCACCCTCACCTATCAAAACAACATCTCCCACACCACTAATCAATGAACCTGTTCAGGAAACTGAACACCCTCAACATGCTGAAAATGAACCTGAACCATAAACATCCCAATCCCCAATCAAGTCTCAAGAACCTGAGAGATCCGACAAGCGAGTGTCCATCTCTCATAATCCCTTCAACACCAGAACAATGATTGCTTCACCTGCTCCAGAAAGCCCCATCATAAGGATAATGAAGCAACAAATCAAGGAGTATCTGCTGGATCTATGCCCTGAATTGGATCAACATCCTGGCATCCAGCAACAGATAGAAGAAATAGTGTTCTGGAGGGATATCCGACTGAAAAACATTGAAGAATTTCTGATTCTCATGACAACTCTGGGATCAGATTTCTTCGTCGACTTGGAGTTGAAATGCTTAAACAATGTTGGGATCTAAAGTGTTGTTGAATTGGCATCTGACGATGATATCAGATGGTTGATTCATGAAAGGTTCGGGATTGCTGATAACAGGGAGGAAACCGTTCAACCTCCTACAGATCATGAGGGAGCTGCCGATGAACCAAGAATGGGTGCTGCGGATGAGACCCGACTTGGCAAGGCTTCAACATCTGACCAGACTGCTACGATGAGCTCTGATACCCTAGATCTTTATACTGAGAAGATTCAGGATGGGATCAAGGCTGCTATTGAACACAAATTCGCAGCGCTCACAGCAAATCTGATGAAGCGATTTGAAGAAGAGCAAGCAAAACTAGTTGACAGAGAAAGAAGTCACACAAATTGGGATGCATAATGCCATCCTTTTACGAAGTAATGTAACTAGTCAATCCTCTTGCCGAAAGCTCAATCTCGGTCGACAAACTCAAAATTGAGCATGATATGCTCAATCGAACCGCGGTACTTTTTGGAGAATGTCCGGGCATCTTTGAAGAAAACCGAAACCACATGGATATGGGTTGGAAACACTTTGTAACCTTCGAGCAAACAAGCAAGACATCAAAAAGCTGCTCCCGAGGCGCTTCTTGAAACTCCGCACCTTCGCCACCGCTCGGATCACCCCTCTTGTTGTCGAGGAACTCGGAGAGAGATCACACGACAATTCAATGCTCGAATCAAGAAGATGTCCAACCTCTTTGATGAAACCAAAAAGGGGGAAGGACATGAGAATAAAGAGAAGAAAAAAATGAACCTTTGTTGGTAACAATTGCATCTCTACCAAAAACCATCAGATGTCGACTTGCGGCCACTCTATCTACCGATCTTGTTCTTTGAAGTAAAAAAAAACGTGAAGCAACATAGTAAAGAGATCGCTTGAACGAAAACCGCCCTTTTTCAGAGGTCAACTTTGCCGGGTCGACAAGATTGAAGACTTTTCTTCGTTCGTCTGACGAAAGAATGGAAATCGATGATCGTGCCAAAAAGCCTTGAACTCGCTAAGAAATTAGTCCAAAGAAGACGAACAAGATGAACTCGAAAGCGGACTTTGAGGAGAAAGAAAGAAAAAGGCAAGATAATGAAAGCAATCATGGAAGATCGAGACAAGGCCAGCTATTCTCCACCAAAAAAGCGATGACTCTGAACAAATTCAAGAGCGGACATAAGACAGAGAATAAGAGAGGCCGCCATCAAGAAGCGAGAGTTAGCAGAGGCTAAGGACTAAACATCCCTTACATCCGGCGGAAGAGGAAGAACGGCCGCAGCAGAGGAGATTGCTTGGGAGAAGAATGCCCTTCCCAGTACTGTTAAAGACATCCTCTTGTGACGGCCAGATCTGCTTCGAAATGGGATCGGATCGAGAGAGAATGGTTATGTGACGTCTACATCCTAGAGAAGATTCCAATTCATCAAGATCAGACTGAAAATGATGATGAATTCCGGAACTGGTTAGAAACAAAGTATCTAGACTTCTACCAGACAGTGATGAAAGAAGGAAAGATCATGTCACTGATACCAGAAGCTCCACCCTTTGAACTACTCCTTCCACCTTTGTGTCCAGACAAAAAGCTAGACACTGTAAAGTTCAAGAATGCCTACTATGGATTTGCTGAAAAAGGAGGGATCCATAGAAGAGAGGATCTGGACAAACTGATGCAAAGGATGTACAAGATGTTTGGCATCCCCAAAGAGCCGCAAATGTTCAAGTACACCTGAAGAAGACTACTTGGAATCAGACGATAGTTACGCTTTTCATGTATTCTATAATTCACACACCTATCTGAATGAAATATTCCATCTCTCTGATTCTAAGACAACATCTCATTGTCTTCTAAGGTATGTACTAATTTCATTATCTGCATTTCTATTCGTGGTATCTGTTTTTCTGATTAAGTGTTTTGGTTCCATCAAAAAGGGGGAAATTGTTGGGAAATCTGTATTATTAGTTTTGATGGAAGTTCCAAAATAGGTTGTAATAGGACCAAATGACACTGTTAATCGATGATGACTTAGAATCGATTAAGATGACCAAATTAAATGTATAGATAGCTGATGTAAAAGATAGGTCACATATTGAGGGGGAACTCAATATGTATAGGTCAGGTCGAAGTATCAGATGACCCAGATAAGGTCAGATGATCAGAAGACTAAGAACAAATCAGAAGACAAGAAGTCAAGATCAAGAAGATTTAAGACATCAAGACTCGGATGAACCTCAAGACTCGAGATAAACTCAAGACTCGATAAAACCTCAAGACTCGGATAAACTCAAGACTCGAAGACTAAAACTCAAGACTCAGATAAACCTCAAGACTCGGATGAACTCAAGACTCGGATAAACTCAAGACTCAAGAAACAAACCTGAAGACTCAGTATGACTGAAGACACTGAGGCTCAGAGTCACCTGAAGATCAGAAGACTACTAAAAAACCTGAAGACCTATATCAGTGGAGTCTGCATTTTGTGCTAAGACAATCTGCATCAGAAGACTCAACAAGGTAGGCTGATCATTTATTTGATCAAGTCAGCTCACACCTGGCGTCAATCAAAAAGATACACCAGACAAGACGAATCTTCTACAAAAGGAGTATTAATCGTCTAACGGACAAATTACTGAAGTGCCGCCTCGCGAAGCCAAGGAGAAAGTGACATGTGCACAAAAAGAGCTGACATTCGACGTTGCGGACATAAACGGCCCTAATGATGCCTACGGCCATGCCGATATTCGGAGCACGTCACAATCATATCCTACAACCTACCTAACATAACCCGAAATTCAAATTGCTCTCCAAAGGCTCTTTGATTTCGTGGTCCATAAAATGGGATTGCTCGTCAAGAAGAGAAAAAGGACCAATACATGAACTATTGAGCAAGCGGAACAACAATATTCACGCAAATTATCAAGAAGCAAATTCAAGAAGAATTTCCGCTCGAAGAACACCATATTTGAAGATTATTCTTAGAAGTGTTCATCCCATAGTTCTTAGCAAGAAATCCTATCCACTAGCTTTTGGCTACCTAAAACACCAGGATAGATTTCCAGTTGGAACCCTCAAACATTCTTTACCCAAACACAAAGTTAGGTTAAGTTTGTCACCTCAAGATTTCAGACTAGGGTTTCTAGTTTCCGATTTCTAATCGGTTGAGTGTGAACTCAATAAATATCTGTTGGGTGTTGGACTAACACAATAAACTAAGTCCAGTAGGTTAAGTTGGTTAAGTTGGTGCCTCTGTGTTAAGGGAAGAGTGGACGTAAGACGGGTTTCGTCTGAACCACTATAAAAGTCTTGTGTGCATTTACTTGCTTTCTTATTGCTTTACACTATTCACACAACTGAGTTTAAAAGCGCATACATATTCTAAGTTAAGCTCAGTCTGCACCAAGCAACTGATCTGATCAGGTTGACACCCTAGTCAGCTGGTTGAAAACTGACTTGAGAATCTGAATTGATAAAACTGGTTTTTCACACTGGTAAAAACAAGCTTCCGCACTCTCAGTTAAACTGACATATATCAAACTGATCTGTCCTCAGGCACTCAGTAAGATTGAACATCAGTCCAAACTGACTCACTAGCACTCTGATCAGCCAATCTGCAATCACACCTGATCTGCACGAAAAGTTTATCTGCACGAAAAGTTTTAGAAGTCTATTCACCCTCCCCTCTAAACTTCTACCCTCACATAACCCGTTCGGGACCTACAACATATCATTATTTTTGTTTGTTAAGTCATAACATACATCGCCACATCATATTTTCCTTGAAATACGACTTACAACAATTGGCGCTAGAAGGAGGGTAGAAAAAACCAGCCTAAACACAATCCTAAAAAACCGACTACTATTGTCTTAAATTTTCTACTCTTGATGGAACGGGCAACATAAAGGGCGATCAGAAAAAAGCTCGAGATTGTTTACTATCGTGCATACCAGAAAGACAAAATACTGTCAGCATGGAAGAACCAATATGGGAAGTCGGAGATTCAAGCCAACGGGCGAACACATCATTCCGGGCAAACATAACTCCCCGAAAAGCACAGAGCTTAGGCGAACAGTCCCGATCCCCTGGGTATAGATCTGCCCAATAGACAATCTGATCGCGAGTTACCGAACTTAGAACCTCGCGTAGGTTTCGACCCTATGGAAGTCGAGGATGAGCACCGGGGGTTGAACATAGATCCCCGGTGGAAACAAAAGAAAAGATGAGCAACACATGTAGAGCAGCTAGAGTCTGTCATGGCCGACTCGGCCAGGCCAAACTTGGAAATTTTCATCAGCTCAGAACTCCAAGAACCGCTCCGGACCGAAATGATCTCGTATCTCCAAACAAATTTGGATGTGTTCGTGTGGTCGCACGAGGACATGGTTGGCATCGATCCTAAGCATGCATGCCACCACCTCAATATCAACCCAACACAAATCCCGGTAATTTAGAAACGAAGAAAGTTCGGTCTGGAGAAGTACGCAGCTCTAGATGCCGAGGTTAAAAAGATGCTCAAAAAATAAGCTCATCCGGGAAGTCAAATGCCCAGAATGGCTAGCAAACCCTGTGCTCGTCCGAAAACCAAACGGAACCTGGAGGTTGTGCATAGACTTTATCGATTTAAACAAGGCATGCCCCAAAGATAATTTTCCCGTACCGCACATCAATTATCTAGTCGATAGCACTGCGGGGCATGAGCTTATGATGTTCATGGATTCCTTTGCCGGGTACCATCAAATCCCTATGCATCCCGACGATCAGGAAAACACCTCATTTTGCAATGGAAAAAAAATGTATTGTTGGAAGCGAATGTCGTTCGGGTTAAAAAATGCTGGAGCAACCTACCAAAGGCTGGTGAATAAGATGTTCGACGAGCACATAGGGCGGACGGTCAAGGTGTACATCGATGACATTGTAGTCAAAAGCGAACACAAAGAAGACCACCTCACCCACTTAACACATACGTTTGATATCCTCCGGGCATATAATATGAAGCTAAACCCGAAGAAATGCAGTTTTGGGGTTCATTCGGGAAAATTCCTCGGACATATGGTCAGTCAACGGGGAATCGAGGTGAACCCATCAAAGATTCAAGCTATGCTCGACATGCAAGCTCCTAGAAATGTGAAGCAAGTTCAAAAATTGACGGGATGTCTGGCTTCTCTGAACCGATTCATATCACGGACAGGGGATAAGTGTAAGCCTTTCTTTGATGCTTTAAAGAAAGGACAATTTCAATGGACGGATCATTGCCAAAGTGCCTTCGAGTCTTTAAAATTGTACCTGGCAGACACTCAGATTTTGTCGAAACCCATACCGGGCGAGCAGCTATATTTGACTTGGCTGCCTCCGAGCACGCGATCAGTGATGTGCTCGTCCGGGCAGAAGGAGCGACCCACTTGTCTGTGTATTATGTCAGCCAAGTATTAAAAGATGCTAAACTCCGCTACCCTCCTCTCGAAAAGCTAGCATACGCTCTCATTATGAGTGTTCGCAAACTACGGCCTTATTTCTTCAACCACTCAGTCGAAGTTCTTACCACTTTCCCGAGCAGTATGCTCGACACTTTGAACTTTGTCTCCAACCTGCTCGCCCATGTTGTGGTCGCCATCCACCGGATCCTTGAACGTCTCATCCTCAGGAGGATCAACTACCGGAACCCCTTCTGGTAAAAATGAGAAGTTCATAAAAAATGAGCAAAGAAGGTTAAAAGAATAAAACGAGACCAACAACAAGATATAAATAGCAGTAAAAATGTAAAACTTACTTGCCTACCCGGGCGGGATTCCAACCGAAGAAAGAGATATCCCCTTCCTCGCGAACGGACCCACAACTCGGCTCGGCCGATTTTGCCCGCTTCTCGGGGTAGGGGCAGTGGTTGCCTCCACCGTCATTCAGGGAGCGTCACTCGGCTCGCTCGATTTCCCCCATGGGATTTGTGTTTCTTAGTCGAGGGGGGAGGACTCTGTGCCCGCAGTACACCCACCCGGTCTAGCAGTGGAGTTCGACCCCCCGCGAGCAGCTTGTTGTGCTCGTCGCACAGCTTGAATCCTCTCCAGTTCTCAAGGATTCTTCCGTTTCGCCATTCTCGTTTGTTCGGCGGAGCTTACGGCAATAGTGACCGCGGGAGGGGTTGAAAATGATTTATAAATGTTATAATTTGAGCAAAATAAATCTAAGGAAAGACAAGCACAATGCGCCATACCAGCGGGACTAAGGGCGACCAGATGATGAGGAGGAACGTACAAACCAGCCTTTTTCCTCTCGTCCGGGTTATTCAGTTTTTTCACCGTCCGAGCAAAATAAGACTCAAGGTCGATTTGCCAGATGCTACTGTAAAATCCGTCACTCGCCTCCGTGTCCGAAGCCGCCTTGAGCCCTGAAACCAAATAAACAAGTTAAAATCAGTACATATTTCGAAGGTACAAATTGATATGCTTACTGGAACAAAGTCTGAAATCAGTAGGAATGTCGAGCCGAGCAAGATGATCACAACCCGGAGCGGGATTTTCCAATCTCCACCGACAAACCAGAACTTATCCTTCCAGTCCTTGATTTTGTTTGGAACCCACTCCACAATATTACAGCCCGTGTTCGCTTGCATATACAACCACCCGTGCTCGCCTCGAGGGCGGGTCAAATGAATTAAACGAGTAAGCTCGGCAGCAGTCGGGTAGTACCGAGGTTTCGTCTTACCAAATAGAGTTAACAAACTCATCAACATGTGCCACCCATTCGGCATCAACTGTGTGATAGTGATTCCCCACTTGACAAGTAGAAGGGAAATCATCGGGTGCAGCGGGAATCGGAGGCCCGCCTCCATGGTATCTACATTAACAGCAACACAGCCCGCCGGAGGTTGATCGACTCGCTCATGTCTCCCCGGAACCTAAAAGAAAACATCTTTAGGAGTCTCATATTTCTGGTACAACTGATTTAACCAATCTCTATGCATTATATTCTTAATCGAACTAGCGGGAAATTGGGTTTTCTTGCGCCTACGATAAGGTTGTTGGGGCCTTTCTATCATATACCGGCGTCATGTGTAATCGGCGTAAATCGGGCTATGGGGTACACCGAGCGGTGGTTCATCACCCCGCTCGCCTTGTCGCCCCTACCTTTATCGTGTGCTCGCCCGGATCGACCCGGATGTGTGTTACAAATTATGAAAAATTTATGCTCACCAACCCGACCATCCATGTGTTCGCCTAACCCATCACTCTCCAGCCCGCCGACCACATCGTCATCTACCCCATCTCCCAAATCTCGTTGTTGATTAGACGGGCCTTCACCCTCCGACTCCACAAAATCAGATCGGGCCGTTTCCCACTCGACCTTGTTTGTCTTCTCGTCGGAAGACGAGGACAACACCACGTACGATTGTCAAACCCTTCGACATCACCGACTCAAGGAAATGATCTATGCTAATTGACGGCCATCCCGGCCATTGAGTCCAAATCCAGGCGGCCGGATGTGACGCGAGGAAGTCATGACCGGGGGCGACTCCGAGCCCACCGAATCGAGCAAAGCCTCCGAAGAATTGGACAACGAGACATTGAAATTGAAGAAGAGAAAAATAGATGATTACCTGAAAAAGCTCTTCGCCGTAGAAATGGAGGTCTTTGGAATTTTTTGATAGTGGGAAGAGAGGGGCGGCCATTTGGAGGAAAATGGAAGGAAGGGAAAAAAGGAATGAAGGCAAGTATTTATACTTAAGAAGCAATAGGATTTCTTGAATAAAAATATTCAAAGAAAACCCATTAAGGTTAAGCCTCGGACTCCACGCGCCCCAATAAGGAGGCTTGGCACCATGGCGAACGCAAAACGAACAAAATTGAGATATTGCCTCTGTTCGTAAAAAGAAAGAAAAACAGTCTGGTCCCCGTGACTAGCATAGACAACCGGACTGGGGGGTATTGTTGTGCATGGTCAGGAATACTTTGCCACGTGTACATGGACGAACACGTGGACCAGTAAAACAAAAGTGTCCGCTAGCCCATCAAACAGGTGCTCACCAGCTGGATACATATTCCACTCATCCATCTATGCTCGCCAGGTGCCCACCAGCTCGGGCGACCAGAGGGTGCTGAGCGCCAGAGGCCATCACATAGCAAAAATTATGCTATCCCGGCAACCCTGTGATTACTCACCAAGACGTTCGAACACGGGTAGTGGTCGAGTAGAAAACCAGATGAACAGAGAAGGAAAGACGAAAACCAGACGAACAGAGAAGAAGAGACGAAGCCCGGACGAACAGAGGAGAGACGAAACCCAGACAAACAGGGGAGGGAGGACATGCTCGCCTCCGAAGGCGAGAAAATAGCAAGAACCAAAACACTTGGTTTACAACAACGTTTTCCAGACAAGCAAAGCGACTCTATCGAAAAGCGCTGCTCATGGTTAACAGAGGTCCGGAAGAGTGGAGAAAGAGTAAACCGCCTCTAGGGCGAGCACGGAATCAAGATTGTGACGTTTGGTTTGCGGCCACGCCAAATGAACGACCACAAGGGCCGAGCCTCATGAGTGTGAATAACCACGGCGAGCACAAGAATCGGGTCACCCACGACGCCATCATCACCACCTGGATGACAAGTCGGATACTTCTTAAGCTAGTAAAGACAAATGTCAACCAAAGAAGCACGAATAGGAAACGTGGCAACACCACATAGATTCGTGCATGTTAAGAAATCGCCAGCTCGTGCTAGCCATGACACCACCAGCTCATCCAAGCACTATAAATAGACCCAAAAAGAACAAAAGAAAGGTTCAGAAATTTTCCATAGATAACTCTTGTATCAATTCTCCCTCTCATATAACCATTGTGCTCGTCACTAACATATTGTGATCGACACACTTCCTAAACCATAATAATATAATCCTGGCTTGGTACGCCCCAAACGTAGTCAACTTTGACGAAATTGTACATACAAATTTGTTTCGTCACACACACACACACAGTGTTTGACATATCATTATTTTTATTTGTTAAGTCGTAACATACATCGCCACATCATATTTTCCATGAAATACGACTCAAAACAAATACAAATACATTAAGTGTGTTTTTTATGGACCCAGCTGTGAATGGGGTGGCTGCAAATCGCCCTGATCTCACGTCATACATGGAAGCTTAAGTTCATTTTTAGTATTCTAATATAATGATTTGTTTTACTTTTAAAATTATGCATATTTAATCTATTTTTATTTTTTAATTATAATAATAATAATAATAGTGTGATGACGATGTATCGGAGTCGCCTTCCGAATCAAGGCTCAAGATCTAATTTCAATAAAATGAGTTGGACAAATATTAAGGTAAATTTAATTTAGTAAGTTATCAAATTAATAGAAAATAATCATAATTGTAATACGTGATTATAATTGCTAATCAACAGGTTCCGAGGCAACGAGATGGTGACCATTGTGGACATTTTGTGTGTTGCTATATTGAAGATATAATATGCGCTTCTCAAACGATGATTCCTAACAATTGTTGGGGAATAAGTTGCACAGATCTATTCGGGGTGAATATTTAAATACAAATTTAATTCATCAATTATTACTAGCATGAATTAATCCTATATTAATTCAAATAATAATTACAACAACATATCATGGATATAAAAAGCCACGTAAAACCTACGCATGCAGAATCTACGGGTTTACGTGAACGTACCTCTCGGGATGGCAGTGACTTCGGTCGGACGGACTAACCAAAAGGACTTCCCAAGTATTCCCTTAGCCCTTGCTCAACTATCCGGTGGAAGGATACTTGTCGAACAATTAACAAAAGAAAAAAATAAACTATGTTGCACCACCTTTGTGGATTTGCTAATTTTTCCAGCACATGGAATTGCACTTGGGAATGAACTAATTGTTTGTCCCGGTTTTTGAAAACCCATTTTACGCGTGCGGAAGCAAGACTTTTTCTTTCGGTGCATATAAAACAGGGGTGAGGGCAGAGTGCTCCAATTTTTCAAACTTTGGGCTCATGTGTTGTGTTTTGCTTATAACTAGATGCATATGACAAGTATAAACATAAAGCAGTAAACAACACAGCAATATATAGTGGTTCGGACAACCAGTCCTACATCCACTCTCCCTCTCTAGGGAAATTCCTTATCAACTTCTGAGCTTTCTGACTACCTCTGTAGTTTACTAACTCAACTCGGCCCTGAGCTTTCTGACTACTCCACGTAGTTTACTTACTCAACCCGACCCTGAGCTTTCTGACTACCTCTGTAGTTTACTAACTCAAACTTTTAGATGTTTAACGAGTTCACACTCCTTCGGGACTTATCACCCTCACTCGGGATCGCCTACAGATGTTTAACGAGTTCACACTCCAACGGGACTTATCACCCTCACTCGGGTTTGCCTAACAACTACCTCACTTCACCACTGGGTTTGGATTTGGTGTTGTCTCCAACTATGGTGAGATTTTCCCTTACAATGGTTTAGCCTCAATGCTAAGGTTGGGAAAATCTCTCTAAGCTTATGATACATCGTGGGTTGCTTAGGTTGGGTTCTAGAACACTCTTTGAATATATTTGTATATCTACAGACTTGTGTTCTAGGGTGGGAAAGCTTAACTCTCTTTGGCTCTGTAGCATCGTTGCTATCTTTTTCGCACTTCCACACTACCGATAATGAAGGAAGAACTTGTATTTATAGTGTGGATTTGAATGTTACCGTTGGAGAGAATCACATTCAAATCCATACTATTCTTTGTAAGTTCTGCAGCTTTCTCAGGCTGGTTGTCTTCCTTTCGTTGGTCCACGTCAGCTGGATTCCAACGGCTATATTCCTCAGCTTCAGTGCCTCGGAACATTCAGGATATACTGAGCATTCAAAGATATTACGGAAGTCTTCGAATTCTTGTGCCTTCAGTATTTCTCTGAGTCTTCGAGGTCTCTCGAGTCTTGAGTTTTCTCGAGTCTTCGTGTTTCTCTGAGTCTTCCTTCGGTTCAAGATATCCTCTTGAAGTCTTGATATCTCGCTTTCTTCTTGAGTCTTGAAAACTAACCTTTATTCTATATCTGCCGACTATACACTGCGAGATAATATCTCAACACTCTTAAAACCTAATCGACTCATCTATCAAGATTATCCCGAACATGTCATACTCGGGGTTTTGGGATCTAATCAAAATCCTCTTTATTAAATTCATTTCCCAACAATTTCCCTTTTTGATGATGCCAAAACCTATCTTGTTACAAACATATAACCTATACTCGGGTTTCGGTTTTTCCTATTACAAGAATGGTAAGTCTCCAATCAATTTAAATCATTCAATGATTTCTTGAAGAATGAATCTTTTCTAAATAGATCAATACTAAATACTTAAGCAATTTCTCATAAAGATCATATAGTTTCCCTTATATATGAGCATATAATCGATTAGAGACATTCAATCGGGCATATCAAAATAAAAGACATGTAAAAAAAGATAATGAGGTATTATCTTTGAGCATAAAGATAAAGGTTTCATTGATTGTATGTTATCAGTTACAGATTACAATGAACTTATTAAAGAAATAAAGACAAAAACATAAGGAATTACAAGTCTTCGAAATTGGTCTTCAGTCTTACGTCTTACCGCTTTCGACTCCTCATTCCTCTTCTTCTCTTGGACCTTGTCGATCCCTCTCGACACTCATCTTTGAAGTTCACTTCGTACATCCCGACCCTTAGGTCTCTTTTCTTCTCGACCCTCGGTCACTTGACCTATCTTGAGTCTCGGTTCACTTTAATAGCCTTGATATAATTATCGATTTCTTCTTTGCTTGATCCGATCGGTTCTCGATTAGATCAACACATCTTTAGATCAATATATCAAGAATAGCATCGGTCATCATATCAGGTTAGCATATCAGGTTTATCATATCTGGATCTTGATCACGCCGATCTTGATCATCTCTTTTCGCTTATCTTCTGATTTGCAACCTTCTCTTCTGATTTGCTGGCTTTAGCTTTTCTTCACTTCGCTTACGCCATTTTCATCACCACTCTGAACCCTTCTAACTCATCGATCTTGATCGGTCTTGTCTCGCGACCTCGTCGATCTCAATCATCTACTTTTGATTCCGTGAGTTCCCCCCAAATCAAGTTGAAGTCCCCTTTCAACCGATATAGACCGATATATCCGATTTGGTGATGTTTTTCATGCTCGGTGATTTTCTTCATTTGATCGACTTTGTATGTAATCGATTTTTGTTGACCTAATCTGATTTTCCTCGGATTAAGCCAATTCTTGGAAGGTGTTACTGCCAAGACTTAGTCTAGAATAGTAGCTTCTATTCCCTAAGTTGGTGCGATTTGACATGCGTAGATATCGTTTCTCGATATGTCAATCCGCCGTAACTTTATCAAAGTATCGTCGCGTGATTTCTACAGACGTCCTTGTGATGCAAATTTTCTAAAAAAGGCTTTGAGAACTCAAATTTGCATCTGCACTTTGCTTAAGCCTCTATAAATTGGACCAATGTTTTACACGACATAACTCATTTCACCATACATATCTTCTTTGTAGAATCATGTATCCCGGTGAACCCTTGTTTTCCGGTGAGATTTCCGTGCGCTTTTTTTGATTTCATCTTCTCAAATCAATCTTTTTCATCCCTTATTATTTGCGTCATCGTCATATTTCACATACGATCGTTGCCAAAAGCTTCTTCCGCCATGGCGGGCGTTCTCTTTTTTCGAGAAGACACTTCTCCTAACCGTATGCACCTTGTGTGTCTATCGTTATGACGTGACTACCATTAACAGATTTAGTGCGAAAATGAACGTGAGTTTGATATTCTTGATCGATAATAATCTTCGTATATCACCTCACCATTTAACAATGGAGAGCCCACTTTACTCCTTCTTGGGGCTCCCCGGCTTAAAAAATCCTATTAATGCCGCTCTCACTCCATTGGAGAGTCCATCGGGTTCATGGCATAGGATTACCTTTCAAGCCTCCCTCATCCTTGGGGAAAATGAGAAATGAGATCTTAAAACTCTCTTTTCTCCTCTTAATCACCCCCTCGGATATTTGGGTTTGGATGAAGGTTTAGGGTTATGGCTTAAGGGTTTAGGGTTTAGAGTTATGTATTGACCTCCGTGTTCTCTTGTATTTGTAACTTGTAATGTAACGACCTTGGGTCTTTATCAATGAAAAGTTCTATTATTCCATTGTTGTGTAAAACTTTTACTGCAGAGACGAGTTTTAAAATAGATTATATCACTTTGAAGAAGTAATCTTTTGAGCACCGCTCATACCACTTGTTTGTCCCGGTTTTTGAAAACCCATTTTACGCGTCTTGGAAGCAAGACTTTTTCTTTCTGCATATAAAAAAAGGGGGTGAGGGCGAGTGCTCCAATTTTTTCAAACTTTGGGCTCATGTGTTGTGTTTTGCTTATAACTAGATGCATATGACAAGTATAAACATAAAGCGAAGAAACAACACAAACAATATATAGTGGTTTCGGACAACCGGATCCTACATCCACTCTCCTCTCTAGGGAAATTCCTTATCAACTTGAGTTTTTCGACTACCTCGGTAGTTTAATAACTCAACTTCGGCCTTCGAATATTCCACGTAAACTCAACCCCGAACGAGCTTTAATACCTCATGTAGTTTACTAACTCAAACTTTTAGATGTTTAACGAGTTCACACTCCTTGAACTTATCACCCTCCTATATTAAACGAGTTCACACTCCAATGGGACTTATCACCCTCACTCGGGTTTGCCTAACAACTACCTCATTCACCACTTGGGTTTGGATTTGGTGTTGTCTCCAACTATGGTGAGATTTTCCCTTACAATGGTTTAGCCTCAATGCTAAGGTTGGGAAAATCTCTCTAAACTATGATACATCTTGGGTTGCTTAGGTTGGGTTCTAGAACACTCTTTGAATATATTTGTATATCTACAGGACTTGTGTTCTAGGGTGGGAAAAGAACTCTCTTTTTGGCTCAGGGCGTTGCTATCTTTTTTCGCACTTCCACACCACGATAATAATGAAGGAAGAACTTGTATTTATAGTGTGGATTTGAATGTTACCCAAGAATCATTCAAATCCATACTATTCTTTGGTAAAGTAATTGCTTTCTCAACTTCCTTTCGTTGGTCCACGTCGGTTTGGATTCCAATTTATATTCCTCAAATATTGATTCCTCGAACATTCAATATCTTGAAAAGATATTCTTGAAGTCTTCGAATAAACTCGAGTCTTCGTGTTCTCTATTGAGTCTTGAGTTCTCTGAGTCTTCGTTGGTTTCTCTGAGTCTTGAGTTTCTCATCAAGTCTTCCTTCGGTTCTCGATTATCCTCATCGAGTCTTCATGATAGAGGTTTCTTCTTGAGTCTTGACTAACCCGTTCTATATCTGCCGACTATACACGGTGAAGATAATATCCTGAACACTCTTAAAACTGAATCCTGACTCATCTATCAAGATTATCCTGAACATGTCATACTCAGGGGTTTTGGGATCTAATCAAAATCCTCTTTATTAAATTCATTTCCCAACACTAATCATCCCCTATTTATAGGAGAGGAGGGGAAAATTTTTAGTAGAAAATCAATGTGGGAAAAGACTTTTCTTGGTCACCAAGAAATCTTGAATATATCTTATATATTCTTTTTCCCATAATTAAAATATTCCACAAAAAATCACACCTCCTCAATTATTATGGAATTTCAAAAATAATGCCTTGCAAGATTCTAAGATTTGGATCTTCTTGAATTTATGAGATATTCTTGTATTTCAAGAAATACATATCTTCCATAATATCTTTTCAAGAAAATCAAAAAAATCTTTCTTGCCCACTATATTTTCAAAATTTCGAAATTTTCTATAAAGATAACCAAGTGGGAGATTTCTTGAATTTAATGAGATAATCTTGTATTCCAAGAATACATATCTTCATTCCATAACAAAATTCAAAGAAAATCTTTCTCCCTCTTTTATCCATAAATTTCGAAAAATAGAGGAAAAATTAAGCAACAATATTTATTTTATTTTAATCACCTTTTTCAGTTATTGGACTATTTGTTGGGCTACTCAGGGGGCCTTTAGGAGAATTAAGATTGGACCTTCTAATGGATCTTGAATATCTAATATTGAGCCACAATATAATTCAAGCCCATAAATATTAATTAGTCTCACTACATAATTAAGGAACGAAGATTAAGAAACAACGAACCATTGAGGTCTAATTCTTCCTTGTTCAGTTCTGAAGAATTTATCCTCCTGTAGGTCCTATTCAGCGCATCAGTCATGCACTAGTGTAATCTCTTGGTCAAGACAAACCAATCTGAGCCTTACACCTCAACCTTTCGCGATGGGTTGTTCATTTCCATCTAGGTCGTGAACGGCGTACTTTTAGTTACAAGGGACTGTTAATTTAATCTTCTGTGATCTGGTATCACTAAATTAACTACAATGTAACACGTACGAATTATTGAACAGTTATGTAGTAAATATATGTAACATTCAATCATATTTAAAGCATCAGTGATAAACAATTTATTTCAGTAAATAAGTCAGAAAATTCAGTTTCGATTATACAAAGTAGAAAGCATACTTTTCAGTATAATCCCAACAATCTCCCACTTATACTCAAAGTATTCTTTTAAGTATACTACAACATGTCTCGCGTAGTCCGTGACATCTAATGTCACCTACACGAACCTAATAATTTCTCCCACTTATACTCAAAGCAGATTGGCAACGATCTTGACACCCATTCCATTCACATGTCTCTTGAATGTATTCAGAGGCAGACGCTTTGTGAATGGATCTGCTAGGCTGTCCTCAGACGCTATCTTTGCCACATCTATATCTCCTCTCTTAACGATTTCTCGTATAAGATGTCTTTCCTTTAATGTGTTTGTTTGACTCGTGGACTCTTGGTTCTCTTGAATTTGCAACTGCCCCTAACAGATATTGCTAGACAAATTCAGAACACCATCCAAGTCCACTAAGAAGATCTAGAGCCCAATCGGTTCTTTCACTGCTTCACAAGCAGCTACTTACCTGACTTCCATGGTTGAGTCAGTGATGTATTTCTGCTTCACACTCATCCATTTGATGGCTACAATTCCCAAATGGAAACACACTAACTGAGGCAGATAATTTATGGAATCTAAATCTGATTGGAAATCCGAGTCCGTGTAGCCGATGGGGATTGGAGTATCTGACTGATAAATCAACATTCTATCCCGAGTTCTTTTCAGACATTTCAGAATGTTTTTAACTGTCGTCCAATGCGCTTTCCCTGGGTTACTTTGATATCTTGCCACCATGCCTATGGCAAAGCAGATATCTGGTCTCGTACACAGCATTGCATACATAAGGTTTCCGACAGCCGAAGCACAAGGAATGCCTTTCATGTCATCTATCTCCTTTTGCGTCTTAGGAGACATTTTCTTGGATAGATGGATTCCAAGTCTGAAAGGTACGAATCCTTTCTTGGAATCTTGCATGCTGAAGCATTTCAAGACAGTGTCTATGTATGAAACTTGCGATAACCCGATCATCCTTTTCTTGCGATCTCGAGTGATCTTGATCCCAAGGATGTGTCCGGCTTTCCCTAAGTCTTTCATATCAAACTATTTTGAAAGCCATGCCCTTACGTCTGATAACACCTTCACATCGTTCACGATGATCATAATGTCATCTACGTATAGTACTAAGAATACCAATGCAGTTCCGACACGCTTTTTATATACACAACTTTCAAACTCGTTTTGATCAAACCCATAAGATTTTATTACATGATCAAAACATTGGTTCCCAGCTCTGGATGCCTGTTTGAGTCCGTAAATGGACCTCTTGAGCTTACAAACTTGGTGTTCTTGGCCTGTTTCAATGAAGTCTTGGGGTTGTTGCATATGGATCTCTTCATCAAGACTTCCGTTAAGGAAAGCTGTCTTGACATCCATTTTCCAGATTTCAAGGTCGAAATGCGCAGCAATCGATAAGAGAATACGGATGGACTTAAGTATGGCTACGGGCGAAAAAGTTTCCTCATAATCGATCCCTTCTTTCTGAGTATAACCTTTCGCCACTAGTCTTGCTTTAAAGGTTTCAACCTTCCCGTCCGATCCTCTTTTCCTCTTATATACCCACTTGTATCTAATGGGTTTGACCCCATTAAGTGGTTCGACTAGCTCCCACACTCTATTATGAAACATAGAACCCATTTCGGTTTTCATTGCTGTTTGCCAAGAATCTGCATCCTTATCTTGGAGTGCCTCGTCATATGTCCATGGGTCTGATTCCATTTGTCCAGGAATCAAGTCCGAGGACTCTCCTATTCCCATGAATCTCTCGGGTTATCTAACTACCCTCCCACTACGACGAGACTCCGGTTGTGAAAACGTATCATTTGGTATATCATCTAGTACAGTTGGCACTGAGGTTTGCCCTCTAAGCTCATTTAAGGTAATCTCACTTCTGGGTTTTCTTTAGTTCATATAGTCTTCTTCCAAAAAAACTAAAGTGGGTGCTGAAGACCACCTTTTGATCTTCGGGACTATAGAACATACACCCTTTTTGTTCCCTCGGGGTATCCTACAAACAAATTTTAATTACGATCGAGGATCCAATTTATGGGCTTCCTTGTCCAACAACGTGGGCGGACACCCCCAAATTCTCATGTGTCTCATACTAGGCTTGCGCCCGGTCCACAATTCTTTGAAAGTTTTGGGAACCGATTTGGATAGCACCAAGTTCAGAATGTAAGCCGTTGTTTCCAAGGCATGACCCCAGAACGACTCGGGAAGATCCACATAACTCATCATTGACCTACCATTTCCAAAAGAATTCTGTTTCTTCGCTCTGTAACCCCGTTTTGTTGAGGGGTTCCGGGTGCAGTGAGCTAGGATACAATCCCTTCATCAGATAAGTAGTTCAAAAACTCAATGCTGAGGTATTCGCCTCCACGATCAAATCGTAGAGACTTGATACGTTTTTCCCTATGATTCTCTGTTTGAGCCTTAAATTCTTAGAATTTCTCAAAGGTCTCAGATTCATGCTTCATGAGGAAAATGTAACCGTACCTTGAGTAATCATCAATAAAATTACTCATAACCTCCTCTTGCTTTGGTTGACATTGGACCACATACATCTGTGTGAACGATCTCTAACACTTCTTTGGCCCTATTCCCCTTGGCTCCAAATGCCCTCTTGGTCATATTACCCTCCAGACATGATTCGCAGGTTGGAATCGATTCAACTTAGAGACACTCCAGTGAACCATCTTCCACCAACCTTTGGATCCTCTTTGGATTTATATGACCCAATCTTAGAGGCCAAAGAAGTGTCTCTTTCACGTCTGATGAACGTTTTCTTTTCTCGGAAACAGTTGATGTGTTATAGGATACATTTCGTGAGTGGTGTGCACAGTTAATTGTATAGAGATCATTCAACAACGTTCCATGACAGATAAATTTATCAAAAGAAAAATGGTAACAACTTTCACAAAATGGGAGGCATACGTCGCTAAACAAGTTTCAAACAACTAGTGCGTGAGAATTACCTTTCTTTCCATCCCTTTTGGGTCTGGAACAAGCTGACCTCCAATGTCATTTCTCACCGCAGTTGAAGCACTTCCCCTTAGCTGGCTTGTTCACTCCACCACCCTTCTTCACCTTATCTTTTCCATTGGCAACACTTGAGTTCACTTGCTTGTGGCCTTTGTTCCTTTTCTTGTTCTTACCACCCCTTGGTCTAGAAGAAGAAGAAGAAGGTCCGTTTTGCCACCAAGGCTTGGCTTTTTTCGCCTGAATATCGCCTCTCTTGCCGAGACTAAAGCTTGCAACGGATCGGGCATCGAGAACTTCGATTATTCATCCGGTAGTTCAACCCGAATTGTTCAAAGCTTTTCGACAGAGAATGAATGGAGCAAAATCGATTTGGGTCTCGATATCGTATTCGCGCCAAGTACCTCAAGTTTATTAAGGTGAGCCATCATCCGGAGAACGTGCTCCCTTACGGGCTCTCCTCCACCATTTTCATAGAGAGCAAGTCCTCATGGTGATCCGACGAGCCACATGGTTTCGATGTTGAAACATCGCTTTAAGACTATTCATGATTTCCGCAGGGTCCGAACGTTTTGGTGTTGGTGTTGCAACACATCCGACATAAAGCCAAGATGGTACACTTTGCCATTTCGTTAGACCGCTCCCGGTCGGATACTCTTTCTTAACCGTTTTAGTGGACTCATCGATGGTTTATCCGGTTTAGGTGTGGTCGAAACCCGATTATGGCTTTGTGCGATGAGGACAATAGTGAGTTTTCGATTCCAATCAACAAAATTTTCTCCAAAGGAGCAAATTGTCTTTTCGAAGATATTAAATAGTGGATTAAAAGGTTGCGACATGATGAACTCAAATAAATAATAACATGCATAAGCACAAATATATCACAAGGTTCGATCACATGCATCATATTAAAATCTCAAAAAAAATATGAACATGCATCGCCCAACATCTCAAAAACAATTTAAATAAGCCACGTGGGGTAGGTCATTATTTAAACACATTCAAAGCGAGTTACAAACAAGAACGATTTACAAACCTTTAATATCCAGATTAATAGTTGGCTCTACTTGACCAATATAAAATTGACAGGACTTCGGGGAGTATATGCATATCAATTTTATACCTAAGTAATAACCATGATTAAATACAAGATTACTATTTCGCTTTGATCGAGCCTCGTGGGGAGGGTCATCGTCGCCACTAGTAATAACCCACAATCATCCGTTTGGAATTCATTCATGTGAAAGCTATCTTTTGACCGTCCCGTGGGGGGAATTTCTCCAAAAGAATTCACAAATAAATAAATCATGGAGGTCAAAATTAAATCAATTTTATTATCCGGAATAAAATTATCAATTAATTATTTAAACATACTTAGTAATTTTGAAGGTGAGATTTTTCCATTTGGCAACCCTCATGCAAACACATTTAAACATTTAAGATAACACAAAAAAAATCAAGCAAAACAGAAAAATAAACATATTGGGCACAAACTATCCAATTGTCATGGTTTGATTTTTCTTGGATTGATCTTGAAGAAACACGTCTCGAATTTCTCCCACTCGTTCGTCTTGAAAAAATACTTCATCTCGAAACGCCATGCCAAGCAGCTCGCAGCCGGGATGCACGCCGCATCCGCATCCCACTTGGCCTAGGGGCCCACCTCTCGGCACGCCCCAGCGTCACCAGCCCCAAGCGCCTCGGCATGCCACTCGGCGGTGTCGGCGAGCGTCTCGCTGCGCTTCGCCCGCCTACTGCCTCCGCCCACGACCTCGGCGGTGTCAGTTCCACAGATATCGCCGCCAAGACGCAAGATCGTCCGCATCCGCCCGTCGGCTCGACCTAGAGCGCCAAGATCTCCCAGCGTCTGTGTGACCTGCTCCCCAGCCTCGGCGCCCGGCCTCGCCTTTGCGCCCATGCATGCCGATGCCAGCATACCCCGCCCGCACGCTAGTTCTGGATTTTGTCCTTTAATTCTTCGTCTCTTCGTTCCCGATCCGGTTACAATTTATTTACAAAAAAATAAATAAACCTAAATCTAGACTAGTCTATTACATTGATCAAATCAAACAAATCCTAGTCTACTCATGGATTTTCTCACGAGGCAAAACAAATCCGAACGAATCGAATTAAAAAACACAGTTTATATGCATGCATAAATAAACACATTAAAATCCATGACAATTGGATACCTGCAAAACAGATCTAACAGTTCTACTATCCAATTTCAAATTTAATGTCAACTAATTAAATTAAAATTTAAAAAATTCAGAGCCCGAAACCGTGGCTCTGATACCAGTTGTTGGGGAATAAGTTGCATAGATCTATTCGGGGTGAATATTTAAATATAAATTTAATTCATCAATTATTACTAGCATGAATTAATCCTATATTAATTCAAATAATAATTACAACAACATATCATGCATATAAAAAGCCACGTAAAACCTATGCATGCGGAATCTACGGGTTTACGTGAACGTACCTCTCGGGATGGCAGTGACTTCGGTCGGACGGACTAACCAAAAGGACTTCCCAAGTATTCCCTTAGCCCTTGCTCAACTATCCGGTGGAAGGACACTTGTCGAACAATTAACAAAAGA
The DNA here is from genome assembly GCA_037126765.1 of Stenogyne calaminthoides. Taxonomy (NCBI): domain Eukaryota; kingdom Viridiplantae; phylum Streptophyta; class Magnoliopsida; order Lamiales; family Lamiaceae; genus Stenogyne; species Stenogyne calaminthoides. Next base: position 31,281,412 of record JBBCBC010000017.1, on the reverse strand, counting down.
AAAAAATAAACTTTGTTGCACCACCTTTGTGGATTTGCTAATTTTTCCAGCACATAGAATTGTACTTGGGAATGAACTAATCATCCCCTATTTATAGGAGAGGAGGGGTCGAAAATTTTAGTAGAAAATCAATGTGGGAAAAGAATTTTCTTGGTCACCAAGAAATCTTGAATATATCTTATATATTCTTTTTCCCATAATTAAAATATTCCACAAAAATTCCCACCTCCTCAATTATTATGGAATTTCGAAAATAATGCCTTGCAAGATTCTAAGATTTGGATCTTCTTGAATTTATGAGATATTCTTGTATTTCAAGAAATACATATCTTCCATAATATCTTTTCAAGAAAATCAAAAAAAAAATTCTTGCCCACTATATTTTCAAAATTTCGAAATTTTCTATATAGATAACCAAGTGGGAGATTTCTTGAATTTAATGAGATAATCTTGTATTCCAAGAATACATATCTTCATTCCATAACAAAATTCAAAGAAAATCTTTCTCCCTCTTTTATCCATAAATTTCGAAAAATAGAGGAAAAATTAAGCAACAATATTTATTTTATTTTAATCACTTTTTTAAGTTATTAGACTATTTGTTGGGCTACTCAGGGGGCCTTTAGGAGAATTAAGATTGGACCTTCTAATGGATCTTGAATATCTAATATTGAGCCACAATATAATTCAAGCCCATAAATATTAATTAATCCCACTACATAATTAATATTGCACTATCCATCTTAACCCATATTACAGTCAATATGGCTCCCGGTCATTTTTTCCCGTGTTTAAGGTTATCTAGCCCATTAATTAATTCAAGCCACTGAAATAGCTTTCCATTAATTAACATTTTTTATCCTTGGTCGAGGAACGGTTCAACATTATTATCCATACCGGAAACAAATTCCACTTGCAAGATTTGGTATGATAAAGCTTATGAACCTCCCAAGGGGGCAAATCGAACAAGCGTACTTGCACACGATTCTTCGTATTAAATCTTAGCAATCACATGTGACCAATAATATTGCCCAAGATAAAAAGTATTGAATCTCCTTGATTCGCTACCCATGATAAGTCAAAGCAATAGTTACCAATCCCACGTGATCCTATTTAAGGAACGAAGATTAAGAAACAACGAACCATTGAGGTCTAATTCTTCCTTGTTCAGTTCTGAAGAATTTATCCTCATGTAGGTCCTATTCAGCGCATCAGTCATGCACTAGTGTAATCTCTTGGTCAAGACAAACCAATCTGAGCCTTACACCTCAACCTTTCGCGATGGGTTGTTCATTTCCATCTAGGTCGTGAACGGCGTACTTTTAGTTACAAGGGACTGTTAATTTAATCTTCTGTGATCTGGTATCACTAAATTAACTACAATGTAACACGTACGAATTATTGAACAGTTATGCAGTAAATATATGTAACATTCAATCATATTTAAAGCATCAGTGATAAACAATTTATTTCAGTAAATACGTCAGAAAATTCAGTTTCGATTATACAAAGTAAAAAGCATACTTTTCAGTATAATCCCAACAACAATGTAAGTCAATTTATCGATTTATTTAAATTATTATTGATTGAATAAAAATTCATATACTATATATCTAACTATATTGATTGATCGTTGTTTGCAGTTTGTCTATGAACGTCCGCTCAAGACTTACTCCAACAAAAGAATGGAGAAATGGAAAAGTGATTGGATGGGGTACCTTTACAATCGATTCTTGTAAAATTATAATTAAAGTGGTATAACTTTTGGTAGCATGTAATTAACTTATTTATTTGTGATGATATTTCATGTTTTTGGTGTATATTAGACGTATGTTTATGATGTGTATGTTTATTTATTTCATGATGTATATGTTTATTTATTTGATGTTTTGGTATTTGACGTATATATATTATAGTGGTATAATTTTTGATTTTTGGTTTTGGTTTTGTATAAACAGGATTTTTAAAATATATATTAATTATAAAAAAAAAAAATTGTATTGGACAACAGTTATAAACCGCTGTCTATCTAATATAATAAAATTTTATTAAAAAATTGAGAAGCTTGGACAACGGCAACCGCTGTCCAAAGTGGAACCTTGCAATGTGGTTTAGAACCGCTGTCTAAGGCCTCTTTTTAGACATCGGTTTTTTAACAGTTGTCTATGCTTAGACAGCTGTTACTTGGACAATCCTTATAACCGCTGTCTAAGGTCATTTTTAACAGCTGTCTAAGCCCAAATCTGTATTTGTCAATATTGATATGTTAGCCTTGGATTATATTTTGACAAATTCGTAGAGCAAGTGTAGTAGATAATAGAGAAAACGATTGAGGCTAATATATACTTTAGTTTTAATTTTGAAAGATAATTAAGAAATTATTAGTGCAGGTAAACTCAGTGACTTGATCCTCACCTCAGTTAGATTTGAGTAACCTATTCAAACTCTTAAAATCGTGTATTTTAGATGGAGTACTATAAATTAAAATTACAAGTTATATAGTGAGTAAAGCATAAATTATATAGAATTATTGTAGTGTAAATGGAATATAAATGATTGATTATACAAATTTTAAATTATTGTTAATTTTCTAGCACATATTCAAAGTTGTGTCCATAATTTATTTTGGCATGTGTTGAATCAAAAGTGGTCTTGAGGTCTTGAATCGATCTGATTAAAATCTTGAGGATTCGTAGATTTTTTAAATTTTAGGATACGATACGTCGAGGATATATCAATTTATTTTTATTTAATTATATATATCATCTGTATTAATATAAAAAAAATTACAACAATTATATATAATACCTGTAATAATACCAAGAGTATTTAAAACACATGTATTAATATCAAGAAATTCATCCCATAAGCAACAAAATAACAATTAAATCAAATTCACCAACCTACACAAGTCATAAGTTTTAAAATTTTACAAAAAACCCAAATTTTAATAAATTTTACAAAAACCCCGATACGTATCCGATACGCGTATCCGAATTTTTAAAAAAAATAAAAATTGGGATACCACGTGGATGTCGGTCGCGAGCGATCTCAAAGCGAATCTCACCCGAATCCCACACCAAAGCTAATCCGAATCATCGATAACGCCTAATTTTGAAGAATTCGCATTAGAGATTTTGGCTAGATCAATTATGGAAATGGAGCAAATGATGATATAAAAGTTGGACTATTGTGACTTTCAGGTAAGTAGAAATTCATTTGCAACTACAATTCATAAACATAGTATTTTGTGAATTCTATGTGTTTAATTAATTATATGTGAATGTTACGTGGACTATGATATCTATACATATCTAATAACAAAATGTTGGACCAAAATAATTGTTACAAATTTTCTCATGAAATTTTAAAAATATTTTCTAATGGGATGTAGTTCAAATGGTATAGCTAACTTTGTTTTTGTCTTTTTTGCATGTGAGAGGTTCAAGGTTCAATTCCCCATATCTACAACACATATATTTTAATTAATTTTTTTGAGTATTTTCTAAAAATTCTATATTATTTTTTAACTATGTCTATTTATATATAACTAATAACAAAATACTATACAAAAAGAGATACACTTGCATGAGACAGAGTGTAAGTTGGGAATTGACGCTTTAACACTTTGGGAGGGAGGGATATAATATGTGCTAAATTATACACCGTCACATGCATGAAACCGTCTCATATGAATTTTTTTCATACAAAAAATAGAAATAAAAATTTATAACAAAAAAAAAATATTACAAATTAATTTGTCATGAAATTTTAAAAGTTTTGTATTATTGATTAAACTAATTATATTTTGAGTAATTTTTAGATTATTAATATTATTTTTGAACTAAATCTATTTATTTTTTCTGATAACTCAGTAACCGACCTAAGGACCATCTAATACGAAACCAGAACCCACTGTCGACTAGCAGGAGGACCACTTCAAGTAGAGCAAAGCACTGTATGGACCGACCCAAAACTAAATCTATTTATATCTATGTATAGATTTTGTGTATATGATAAAAGACACACCTTTTTTAATTTGAGTAACACTTTTGTGAATCAGATTCATACATGAACTCTATCACTATTATATACAAAAACTATCACTGTTTAATTTTTTTTTTTAATTTTTCAAACATTGATAGTTTTTGTACATAACAATGACTATGTTTATGCATAACAGTGATAATTTTTATACATAATCGTGATATTAAAAAAATAGAGTTCACCGTGAACTCGAGTTCGCACAAGTTTTTGTCTTTGAAATTTGAGCAATCTAAAAAAAGGCGGAGAGAGTATTATATATATGAAAATGTATAATTTATATGCTTATTTGTATGATTATTTTATATGATACGAGATTATTATTAATCCAATTACCATAAATTAATTGCATATTATTGACACTAGACTTAAACTATTAATTGAACAATTCAAAATTAAATTATTAGTTTGACTGTCAGGACAAATAATATTGAATTCGAGCAATAAATTTTCCACGAAAAATATATAATCAGTATTGAGCCTAGCTCTTTTTCAATTATACAATTAAATCAAGAGTCTAAGCTAAGCTATGATACCACTATTGGAATTTAGAGGCACGTAAACACGTAATACACGTGCAGCGGAAGTAAACAGTTCACCAACAACGAACACGTAATTGCATAATTGAATACGTATAAACATAAAGAGAAACCTTACAGTAAATTGTACGTATATTTCTCTACTATGGTATCCACGTAATCTCCAATCACGAATTTGCACATATTTGCCAGCGTTGAGATGAATTTACTAGGAAAATTCTAACTCTAGATCTTATGGAGAGAATAATGAATTAATGTTGTTTGTGAATTCTCAAGAGCTCATATATATAGGGAGAGACCCAGCTTAAATCTTAAGCTAACCTGATTAGGAAATAAAATCCCTAATCTTATAAAATAAATCTCTTAGATTTATTTCCCATTTATAAAATCTCTATTTTAATTCCCATGTATATCAAATCTCTACGGATTTGATTCCATATATATTAAATCCTATAATAATATTCCATATATTATTATTGAGAATCCTATTTAATTAAATCCAATTTAATTAAACATTAATAATAATTAATTTCAAATTAATCTATTATTAATTAATTCTCCATAAATTAAATATTAAATCCAATTTAATATTTAATCAACCAACTATAATCCGTAAAAGGAAATTACTTGTTGTGTGACTCATAGGCCCTCATATATCGAGTGATTAGTCAAACTAACGGTCTTAATTGAACCCTAGACAATAAATCAGACATTCTCAATATATGAGGTACGTTGCGAGAAACGTGCAATTACCTGTAACTGATACATGGGTTATTACGATTTCCTCCTTTCATTCGCGAATACTCAATTAAGTCTTGAACATGATGAAATAACTTAATCATATTATCTCCAATCACTAATTGATCATATATGTCACACTTAGCCACAAAGTCTAAGTTGACATGCATCGGCCGATGACTTTGATCCAATTATGATGAGAAGATGAGTATTCTCTCTAAATCCACTTTGAGGAATGAATCATTTTCTTGGCTCAACTACCACGCACATGCACTTCGTGATGAACCCAATCCAAGTCGTATTTGTTAGCGTTAGTGTCCTAGAGACAATCTATTGTAAGGACATAATACTCGATGATATTCAGTCTGATTTAATATTATAGTTCAATTAATATTAATGTATGGCAATACACTTGTTTGAATATTATGTTTGATTATTTGCATTTATTCATACAAGTGTTCCCATGAGTCATTGTTGCATTGAGGTTGTGAGAACTCGGATGACTTAAGCATGATTCTAGAATAGCCCCGATCAAGGATCATCAAGAATGGGATATTGATGATGCAATGGAGATTGGTGTGCGATCTGCATCATACTCTTAGAGAGTGTAGTAAGTTCTCACTTACTACGAGATACTAGGTATCTCATGATGGATGCACAAATACCTTAGAGGGTATTGGTATACCATCCGAGAAACCGTTTGATGTATTTCCACTATATGTGTCTACAGGTGTCTCAGTTAGTGGGAGCGATGCGATTCTCCTTTGACTTGAGGTCAATACGCACGACATGTGTGGGATGATGAACTTTGACCATGACCAACGCTTGCACCCTTCCATGGGTAGATACGGCTAGGATTGGGTTCATCACGAAGTGCATGTGCGTGGTAGTTGAGTCAAGAATAAGATTCTTTCCTCAAAGTGGATTTAGAGAGAATACTCATCTTCTCATCATAATTGGATCAAAGTCATCGGCCGATGCATGTCAACTTAGACTTTGTGGCTAAGTGTGACATATATCATCAATTAGTGATTGGAGATAATATGATTAAGTTATTTCATCATGTTCAAGACTTAATTGAGTATTCGCGAATGAAAGGAGGAAATCGTAATAACCCATGTATCAGTTACAGGTAATTGCACGTTTCTCGCAACGTACCTCATATATTGAGAATGTCTGATTTATTGTCTAGGGTTCAATTAAGACCGTTAGTTTGACTAATCACTCGATATATGAGGGCCTATGAGTCACACAACAAGTAATTTCCTTTTACGGATTATAGTTGGTTGATTAAATATTAAATTGGATTTAATATTTAATTTATGGAGAATTAATTAATAATAGATTAATTTGAAATTCATTATTATTAATGTTTAATTAAATTGGATTTAATTAAATAGGATTCTCAATAATAATATATGGAATATTATTATAGGATTTAATATATATGGAATAAAATTGTAGAGATTTGACATATATGGGAATTAAATCCGTAGAGATTTTATATGTGGGAAATAAATCTTAGAGATTTATTTAAATAAAGATTAGGGATTTTATTTCCCAATCAGGTTAGCTTAAGATTTAAGCTGGACCTTTTCCTATATATACAAGCTCTTGGGAATTCACAAATGACGTTAATTCATATTTCTCCATAAAATCTAGAATAGGAATTTTCCTAGCAAATCCCGTCTTAGATTCAACGCTGGCAAATCTGTGCAAGTCCGTGAACGGGATTACGTGGATACCATAGTAGAGAAATATGCATACGGTTTACTGTAAGATTTCTCTTTATGTTTACACGTATTTAATTATGCAATTATATGTTCGTTGTTGGTGAACAGTTTAATTCCGCTGAGCATGTATTACGTGTTTACGTGCCTCTAAATTCCAACAGTGGTATCAGAGCTCAGGCTCTTGTTTATTTGCATTAAAACTGATTTTTAAAAATTTGTTGGGGAACGGTATTAGATATCGCACCCCCTTTTGGTTTCTTTGTTGCGCTCGGTTATTTGTTTGCTTCATCCCCACCGATTCCTAGGGTTTTCCTTCGATGGGGATTCACCGCCCACCTACATTGCGATTCAGGTCGTTCTCGACCGGCGGCACTACGTCTCGTCGCTGAAGGCCGGTGCTAGGCATCGTGCCTCGCGTCGCGCGCGGTAGGCCGCGGTTGACTCGCGCCTCCACCATCGTCTCCGACGCGACCCATCTTCGAGACGAACGCCTCCACCTCAATTCTTGGTGGTTCACCGCCGATTCTCTCCGATTTCGACTCTCGCGTCTCGACGCGATTCAAGGCGGCGCGTCGCTGAATTCGGGAAGAGATAGTGGCAACGCGCCGCCGTCTCGATTTCCTTGTCCCGTCATTTAGCGATCTGGTTTTGAACCAAATTTTGCTCAAGGGGGTGTTGTTGGGATTATACTGGAAAGTATGCTTTTACTTTGTATAATCAGACTGAATTTCGGACTTATTTACTGAAATAAATTGTTTATCACTGATGCTTTAAATATCATCGAATGTTACATATATTTACTGCATAACTGTTCAATAAATAGTACGTGTTACATTGTAGTTAATTTAGTGATACAAGATCACAGAAGATTAAATTAACAATCCCTTGTAACTAAAAGTACACCATTCACGACCTAGATGGAAATGAACAATCCATCGTGAAAGGTTGAAGTGTAAGTCTCAGATTGGTTTGACTTGACCAAGAGATTACACTAGTGCATGTCTAATGCACTGAAGAGGACCTACAGGAGGATAAATTCTTCAGAACTGAACTAGGAAGAATTAGACCTCAGTGGTTCGTTATTTCTTAATCTTCGTCCCTTAAATAGGATTGCGTGTGGTAAGTAATTATTGCTTTGACTTATTACGGGTAGATAATCAACTAGATTCAATACTTTATATCTTGGGCAATATTATTGGTTACATGCGATTGCTAAGATTTAATACGGAGAATCGTGTGCAAGTACGCTTGTTAGATTTACCCCCTTGGGAGGTTCATAAGTTTTATCATACCAAATCTTGCAAGTGGAACTAGTTTCCGGTATGGATAATAATGTTGAACCGTTCCTTTACCAAGGATAAAAGATATTAATTAATGGAAAGCTATTTCAGTGGCTTGAATTAATTAATGGGCTAGATAATTTTAAACATGGGAAATAATATCCGGGAGCCATATTAACTGTAATATGGGTTAAGATGGATAGTGCAATATTAATTATGTAGTGGGATTAATTAATATTTATGGGCTTGAATAATATTGTGGCTCAATATTGATAATTCAAGATCCATTGGAAGGTCCAATCTTAATTCTCCTAAAGGTCCCTCAAGTAGCCCAAGATAAAGTCCAATAACTGAAAAAGGTGTTTAAAAATAAAATAAATTTTGTTGCTTATTTTCCTTGAATTTCGAAATTATTAAAGAAAAAGAGGGAGAATAATTTTCTTGAAAAGATTTTATGGAAAGGAGATAAGTATTCTTGGAATACAAGATTATCCCATAAATTCAAGAAATCTCCCACTTGGTTTCTTTAATTGTAATTTTCGAAATATATAGAGTACTAATAGGAAGAATGATTTTCTTGATTTTCTTGAAAAGATTTTATGGAAAAAGATATGTATTCTTGGAATACAAGAATATCTCATAAATTCAAAAAAGATCCAATCTTGAAAAGTCTCCTATTAATTTCGAAAAAATTGGTTAAATAAGGGTGTGAGATTTTTGTGAAAAAATACACATGGAAAGAAGAATATATGAGATATATTCAAGATTTCATGGAGATCAGGAAAAGATCTTTCCTAACCTTATTTTGAGTCCTAATTTTCGTCCCCCTCTCTATTATAAATAGGGGATGAATGTTTCATCCCCAGAAAACACGAAAATTGGTTTTTCGGAAACATATCAACGTCGATAAAATATCAAATATTTTGAAACGTCGACAGATTGTGTATTTTAGAAAAATGTCAATTGTGAGTGTGCAATTCCATGTGCTGGAAAAATTAGTAAATCCACAAAGGTGGTGCAACAAATTTTATTTTCCCTTTTGTTAATTGTTCGCGAGCTTCCTTCCACCGTATTGTCGAGCAAGGACTAGGGAATACTTGGGAAGGTCTTTTGGTGTGTTTTCATCGACGAGACCATTGCCATTCCAAGAGATAAGTTCACGTAAACTCGTAGTAATTCCGCATGCGTAGGATTTACGTGAACTGTTTATATGCATGATTTGTTGTTTAATTATTGTTTGAATTAATATAGAATTAATTCATGCTAGTAATAATTGTTATAATTAAATTTGTATTTAAATATTCATCCCAAATAGATCCGGGCAATTAATTCCCCAACAACTGGTATCAGAGCCTCGGTTTCGGGCTCTGAATTTTAAATAGTAATTTAATTCGTTTTCATTAAATTTGAAATTGGATAGTAGAATTGCTAGGTCTTTTTTGCAGATATCCAATTGTCATGGAATTTAATGTGTTTATTTATGCATGCATATAAATTGTGGTTTTTTAATTTGATTCGTTCGAATTCATTTTGACTCGTGACAAAATCCATGAGTAGATTAGAATTTGTTTGATTTGATCAATGTAATAGACTATTCTAGATCTAGGTTTATTTATTTTTGTAAATAAATTGTAACCCGGATCGGAAACGGAGGCGAGACGGCGAATTAAAAAGCGGATCCTAATCCCAGGCGTAAGCGGTGTCGCGTCCGCGAAACGCGTGCCAAAGGAGGCCTCGCCGCGACGCCGACGTGGGGCAAGATAAGACACGGCGCTGGTTGAGGCCGGACGGGCCGAAAGCGCTGAGATTTACCTCGGGCGAGCAGCGCTACGGATGCCATCGAGGCGTCTTGTGCGGCGTAGGCGGCGAAGCCGCCGGCGACGCGGCGACGCTGCCGAGGCCGAGGGAGGCGACGTCGGGCGCTCACGCGAAGACGCAGACGGACGCCACTCGACACGGCCGGAGTGCTAAGCGGGGCACTCCGACCATGAAATGGTCGATGACGTGGCTTGACAAGGCATTTTTTTTAAAAACGGTCAAGGGGAGCTTTTTTTCGAGACGAAACGATGAAAGGCTATGAAGACGATTTCTCAAGATCAAGACATGACAAAAATTAACCATGACAATTGGATAAATGTGCCCAATATGTTTAATTTTCTGTCTTGATGTTTATGAATTATTTTATGCTTATTTAAATTGTTTTTAAATTTATGATGCATGAGAAAATGTTTTGAAAAAATCTCACTTTTCGAAAATTACTAAGTATGCTTAAACAATTAATTGACAATTTTATTCCTGATAATAAAATTGAATTAATTTTGACCTCCATGATTTATTTATTTGTGAATTCTTTTGGAGAAATTCCCCTCACCGGATTTGTCAAAAGATAGCTTTCACATGAATAAATTCCAAATGGATGATTGTGGATTATTACTAGTGGCGGCGATGACCTCCCCACGAGGCTCGCTCAAAGCAAAATAATAATTCTCATTTAATCATGGTTATTACTTAGGTATAAAATTGATATGCATATACATCCTCAAGTCCTGTCAATTTTATATTGGTCAAGTGGAGCCAACTATTAATTTGGATATTAAAGGTTTGTAAATCGTTCTTGTTTGTAACCTGCTTGAATGTGTTTAAATAATGACCCACCCCACGTGGCTTATTTAAACTGTTTTGAGATGTTGGCTGATGCATGTTCATATTTTTTTTTTGAGATTTTAATATGAAACATGTGATCGAACCTTGTGATATATTTGTGCTTATGCACATTATTTTTTATTTTAGTTCAACATGTCGCAACCTTTTAATCCACTTTTAATATACTTAAAGTCAATACAATAAGTATTGAAACTATATTGATTGGAAACGAAAAATTATAAATGTCCTAACTGCACAAAAGCACAAGTGGATTCTTGACACACCAAAATCAAATGAGCCAACTGACGGGTCAAAAATGCGGGACCCGTTAGATCACCTTGCGAGAGATGTTGTCGCTGAAAATGGTGGAGGACAAACCCGTAAGGGATTACGTCCTCAGAATTGATGGCCCATCTGAACAAACTTGAGGTTCTGAGTGCAGATTATAATCTGGAGACTCAGATGAACCAAAAGTTTCTGAGCATTTTGTCCTCACTAGCTGATTTGTTGCAAGCTTTGGTCTCGGCAGAGATGTTGATGGGGCACCAAACTCAAGCTTTGACGGCAAGTGGTTTGTCTTCATCTCCTAGGCCAAGGGAAGGCAAGAAAAAGAAGAGGACCAAGAGGCATAAGCAATCAAACTCAACTGTTGCCAAAGGCAATGGTAAGATGAGGAATGTCGGTGGTGTCAAGAAAAATCCAAAGAGGAAGTGCTTAAACTGCGGTGAAAGAGGACAATGGAGGTTTGCCTGTTCCAACCCCAAAAGGGACGGAAAGAAAGGTAATTCTCACGCACTAATTGTTGAAACTTGTTTAGCGGCGTATACTTCTCATTCGTGGGTAGTTGATATGAGATCCACTAATCATGTTTGCTTCACGGGTTCAAACTGATTCGGCAACTTAGTGGGAGTGAGATCCTAATCACACTGGGCGATGTTACGAAAGTAGTAGTTATTGCAATGCTACGTAAGTGGCAGATATTGCAATGCTACGTAAGTAACGGTTATTGCAATGCTACGTAAGTAGCAGATATTGCAATGCTACATGAGTAGTGGTTAAAGCAGTGGGAGAAGTGTACCTGTCTTTTGAAGATAAAGTTTTTTTTAAGAGATTATCTCTATGTTCCCAGTTTTAGAAAGAATTCACTTTCAGTTTCTAAAATTCTATTAATGGATACTTAGTTTCTTCTAATAAGAATGACATCATTTCTTGAAATGATGAGTGTATCTGTTATGGGACAGTGGTCGAATAATCTCCATACAATTAACTGCGCACACCACTCACGAAATGCATCCTATAACACATCAACTGTTTCCTGTAAAAGAAAACGTTCATCAGACGTGAACGAAACACTTCTATGGCATCTAAGATTGGGACATATTAATCTAAATAGGATCCAAAGGTTGGTGAAAGAAGGTTCACTGGAGTTACTCCAAGTTGAACCAATTCCAACCTGCGAATCATGTTTGGAGGGTAAAATGACTAAGAGGGCATTCAGAGCCAAGGGGAATAGAGCCAAAGAAGTGTTAGAAATCATTCACACAGACGTATGTGGTCCAATGTCAACCAAAGCAAGAGGAGGTTACGAGTATTTCATCACTTTTATTGATGACTACTCGAGGTACGGTTATATTTTCCTTATGAAGCATAAATATGAGACCTTTGAGAAATTCAAAGAATTTAAGGCTCAAGCAGAGAATCATAGAGAAAAACGTATCAAGTCTCTACGATCCGATCGTGGAGGCGAGTACCTCAGCGATGAGTTTTTGAACTACTTGTCATATGAAGGGATTGTATCCCAGCTAACTGCACCTGGAACCCCTCAACAAAATGGGGTTGCAGAGCGAAGAAACAGAACTCTTTTGGAAATGGTTAGATCAATGATGAGTTATGCGGATCTTCCCAAGTCGTTTTGGGGTCATGCCTTGGAAACATCGGCTTACATTCTGAACTTGGTGCCATCCAAATCGGTTCCCAAAACTCCCAAAGAATTGTGGACCGGGCTCAAGCCCAGTTTGAGACACATGAGAATTTGGGGGTGTCCGGCCTACGTGTTGGACAAGGAAGCCGGGAAATTGGATCCTCGATCAGAATTAAGGTTGTTTATAGGATACCCCGAGGGAAAAAAAGGGTGTATGTTCTATGGTCCCGAAGATCAAAAGGTGGTAATAAGCACCCACTTTAGATTTTTGGAAGAAGACTATATGAACGAAAGAAGACCCAGAAGTGAGATTACCTTAAGTGAGCTAAGGGGGCTAACCTCATTGTCAACTGTACAAGATGACATACCAAACGACACACTTTCACAACCGGAACCTCATCGTAGTGGGAGGGTTGTGAGACAGCCCGAGAGATTCATGGGGATAGGAGAGTCTTCGGACTTGATTTCCGGACAAGACAAATCAGACCCATGGACATATGATGAGGCAATCCAAGACAAGGATGCGGTTTCTTGGCAAAAGGCAATGAAAGCCGAGATGGGGTCTATGGATCATAACAGAGTGTGGGAGCTAGTCGAACCACTTAATGGGGTCAAACCCATTGGTTGCAAATGGGTATATAAGAGAAAAAGGGGACCGGACGGGAAGGTGGAAACCTTCAAGGCAAGGCTTGTGGCGAAAGGTTATACTCAGAAAGAAGGGATCGACTATGATGAAACCTATTCACCTATAGCAATGCTCAAGTCCATCCGGATTCTCTTGTCGATTGCTGCGCATCTCGATTTTGAAATCTGGCAAATGGATGTCAAGACATCTTTCCTTAACGGAAGTCTTGATGAAGAAATTTATATGCAACAACCCCAAGGCTTCATTGAAAAGGGCCAAGAACACCTAGTTTGTAAGCTCATGAAGTCCATTTACGGACTCAAACAGGCATCCAGAGCTTGGAACCAATGTTTTGATCATGTTATAAAGTCTTATGGGTTTGATCAAAACGAGTTCGAAAGTTGTGTGTACAAAAAGCGTGTCGGAACTGCATTGATATTCTTAGTACTATACGTAGATGACATTCTGCTCATCGGGAACGATGTAAAGGTGTTATCAGACATAAGGGCTTGACTTTCAAAACAGTTTGATATGAAGGACTTAGGGGAAGCCGGGCACATCCTTGGGATCAAGATCACTCGAGATCGCAAGAAAATGATGATAGGCTTATCGCAAGCTTCATACATAGACACTGTCTTCAAACGATTCAGCATGCAGGATTCCAAGAAAGGCTTCGTATCTTTCAGGCATGGAATCCATCTATCCAAGGAAATGTGCCCTAAGACACAAAAGGAGATAGATGACATGAAATAAATTCCTTATGCTTCGGCTGTCGGAAGCCTTATGAATGCAATGTTTATATGCGAGACCCGGATATCCGCTTTCGTGGGCATGGTGGCAAGATATCAAAGTAACTTGGGGAAGAACATTGATTGCGATTAAAAACATTCAAAGTGTCCGGAAAGAACTTGAGATAGAATGTTGGTTTATCGATCGATAGTCTAATCTCCATCTTCCACACGGACTCGGATTTCCAATCAGACTTAGATTCCAGAAAATCTACCTCTGGTAGTGTGTTTTGCATTGGAGGAGGAGCCATGACATGGAGAAGCGTTAAGCAGAAATGCATCGCAGATTCTACCATGGAAGCCTAATATGTAGCTGCTTGCGAGACAACGAAAGAAGCGGTTTGGCTCAAGAACTTCCTAGTGGACTTGGACGTAGTTTGAATTTGCCCAAAGACAATCATCATTTTATTGTGACAATGCTTAACGATTGCAAATTCAAGGGAACTAAGAGCCCACAAGGCCAACAAACACATTGAAAGGAAATACCATCTTATACGAGAAATCGTTAAGAGAGGAGATATAGAGGTGGCAAAGATCGCGTCAGAAGACAACCTAGCTGATCCATTCACAAAGGGTCCGCCTCGAAATACATTCGAGAGACATGTGGATGGAATGGGTGTCAAGACCGCCGCTAACTGCTTTGAGTATAAGTGGGAGACATTATTAGGTTCGTGTAGGTGACATTAGTTGTCACGATTAGAACTACATGAGACATGTTGTAGTATACTTAAAAAGCGGACTTTTGAGTATAAGTGGGAGATTAGTGGGATTATCTTTGGAAAGTATGCTTTTACTTTGTATAATCGGTCAATTTCGGACTTATTTAATGAAATAAATTGTTTATCAATTTGATGCTTTAAATATCATCGAATGTTACATATATTTTCTTGCATAACTGCTCAATAAATAAGACGTGTTACATTGTAGTTAATTTAGTGATACCGATCACGAAGATTAAATTAACAGTCCCTTGTAACTAAAAGTACACCATTCACGACCTAGATGGAAATGAACAATCTATCGTGAAAGGTTTAAGTGTAAGGCTCAGATTGGTTTGTCTTGACCAAGAGATTACACTAGTGCATGTCTAGTGCACTGAAGAGGACTTACAGGAGGATAAATTCTTCAGAACTGAACTAGGAAGAATTAGACCTCAGTGGTTCGTTATTTCTTAATCTTCGTCCCTTAAATAGGATCGCGTGTGGTTAGTAATTATTGCTTTTACTTATTACGGGTAGAGAATCAACGAGATTCAATACTTTATATCTTGGGCAATATTATTGGTTACATGCGATTGCTAAGATTTAATACTTTTAGAATCGTGTAAGCACGCTTTGTTCGATTTGCCCCCCTTGGGAGGTTCATAAGTTTTATCATACCAAATCTTGCAAGTGGAACTAGTTTCCGGTATGGATAATAATGTTGAACCGTTCCTTTACCAAGGATAAAAGATATTAATTAATTGAAAGCTATTTCAGTGGCTTGAATTAATTAATGGGCTAGATAATCTTAAACACGGGAAATAATAACCGGGAGCCATATTAACTGTAATATGGGTTAAGATGGATAGTGCAATATTAATTATGTAGTGGGATTAATTAATATTTATGGGCTTGAATAATATTGTGCAATGTTTTCAAAACGGGTTGAGCCAAATTTGCTTCAACCGGTTGAACCGAACCGCCGGAACCCGGTTAAAAACACATATATAACCGATTTTGGTTGAACCAAGGTTGAACCCGTCAAAAACCCTTCAAACTTCAACCGAAAAAACCGGTTTTTTTATTTTTTTTAAAATTAAATTATTAATTTATATTAAATATTTAAAATTTTAAATCTATATTCCTCTCACATTTTTCTCTAACACTTTCGATGTGGGATAAATGTATGAGGTGGGACAAAATTTATAAAATATGATATGAAAACTTATAAAATATATATTTAAATTTTTGTATGTGTATATTTATTTTGTTTTTTAACTAAACATAGAAAAACGGTTGAATGAATCCAACCAACGAACGAACTCGTCCCGGACCGAACCGCTTGATCGGTGGATCGATGGTTTCGATCACCTGGTTCGTTATGAAAACATTGATATTGTGGCTCAATATTGAAATTCAAGATCCATTGGAAGGTCTCTTAATTCTCCTAAAGGCCCTCAAGTAGCCCAAGATAAAGTCCAATAACCTAAAAAAAGGTGTTTAAAAATAAAATAAATTTTGTTGCTTATTTTCCTTGAATTTCGAAATTATTAAAGAAAAAGAGGGAGAAGAATTTTCTTGAAAAGATTTTATGGAAAGGAGATAAGTATTCTTGGAATACAAGATTATCCCATAAATTCAAGAAATCTCCCACTTGGTTTCTTTAATTGTAATTTTCGAAATATATAGAGTAATAATAGGAAGAAGGATTTTCTTGATTTTCTTGAAAAGATTTTATGAAAAAAGATATGTATTCTTGGAATACAAGAATATCTCATAAATTTAAGAAAGATCCAATCTTGAAAAGTCTCCTATTAATTTCAAAAAAAGGGTTAAATAAGGGTGTGAGATTTTTGTGGAAAAATACACATGGAAAGAAGAATATATGAGATATATTCAAGATTTCTTGGAGATCAAGAAAAGATCTTTCATAACCTTATTTTGAGTCCTAATTTTCGTCCCCCTCTCTATTATAAATAGGGGATGAATGTTTCATCCCCAGAAAACACGAAAATTGATTTTTCGGAAAAATATCAGCGTCGATAAAATATCAAATATTTTGAAACGTCGACAGATTGTGTATTTTCAAAAAATGTCAATTGTGAGTGTGCAATTCCATGAGCTGGAAAAATTAGTAAATCCACAAAGGTGGTGCAACAAATTTTATTTTCCCTTTTGTTAATTGTTCGCGAGCTTCCTTCCACCGGATTGTCGAGCAAGGACTAGGGAATACTTGAGAAGGTCTTTTAGTGTGTTTTCATCGACGAGACCATTGTCATTCCAAGAGGTAAGTTCACGTAAACTCGTAGTAATTCCGCATGCGTAGGATTTACGTGAACTGTTTATATGCATGATTTGTTGTTGAATTATTATTTGAATTAATATAGGATTAATTCATGCTAGTAATAATTGTTAGACTTAAATTTATATTTTAATATTCATCCCGAATAGATCCGGGCAATTAATTCCCCAACAGGTGCGGCTCCGCGCGACCCCCTTCTGCCACCTTGTTGTTGACGACGAGCCGCTCGCACGCTGGGCGTGATGTTGGCGGCTCGCATAGGCTCGATGGTGCGCACCACTGCATCGCTGATGGCTGATTTCGTCGAACCTGTTGCCCTGTTTTCTTTGAATGACGAATCTGATTTTGGGTTCCTGTTTCGAGAATATTGGGTTGATTAATTTGATTAATTATGATGAAACTGGATTCTGTAATTTTTGGTCGAATTGGGTGTTTGGAAATTTCGGATTGGATTTGATTTGGGAGGGTGATGATGTAGGAGGGCTATCTTGCAAATTTTATTTGAGACAGGCCCTCCCTTGCAAATTTAGAAATTGCACCTGAGCCCCTAACAATAAAACAATTAAAATCTTATTTTGTAAATTAATTTGAATTAATTTAAAAATTAGATATTGGTTGGACCAGAATAATTAATTGGATTAATTATTTAAAGTCGAATTAAAATTGGATTTTGAAATTAGGTTTAAAAGAAATTATTAAATCCCATTGTTTAACTAATTTTAATTAATTCGTTAACGCCTTTATAGTCCGCATTATAAATGTTTGGGTAGGAGGCACCCAATAATTGTCAGACCGTATTAATTGTTTGGGTAGACGGTGCCCATATAAGTGTTAGTCTGTATAAAATCATGTTTCGGTAGGCGGCGCCCAATAATTGCTCAAATGTGATGTAGATTAACATGTTGGATCTCGATTAAGCAATTAATACCCCGCCTTTAAAATGTTCCTCACTAAAATATGGTTTTCTCATTGATTTGATAAGATGTCTTCCATCAAAATTAAAAGAAAACCAAAGATTTTGTTCCAATGAGTATTTAAGGCCCTCGTCTTTTGCTCGGATCTACATCTAACGGAACTTTTATAGGGACATGTAATGTCGTCGCTTGATGGTTGTAAACCAACTTAACTTTGTTTAAATCGCCCTCGCGGGGACAAAGAGTAAGGGACATCAGTCGAACTAGGTTCGACAAACTAGGAGTTGCATTTTGCAATTAGTTTGGAGACCTACCAATTCTGCTATTGTGATAATCAGCCCTCGTTGGGATTATGATAGTAGGAATGTGGATCCTAGTCCATTATGATTTATATTAGATATAAATTTGTATTCTTCCGATGAGGTCGTTGAATATGTGAAAATAATGGAGACAAAATAAACACTAAAGAAAGGCCATGTTTATTTTGATTGCTGAATATTGATCATAGGAATTATGTGTTTTAATTCCCGTTTTATTTTATTTCTCTTGGTTAGTTGAAATGTATAACTATTATTGAGATGTGTTTTGGAAACAAACAAAATTGGCTAGGCCAAATTTTCTGGACTGGCACCGAAACATGTGTTTGGTGCTAAGGCAAGAAAAGATTGAGTACGTGTTGGACTCGTCTATCCCGGTTACCCTTAAAGCTGGTACTCTGAGGCAGCCACGTTTGACGTAGCAACTCAGAAGAAGCATCAAAAGGATGCTTCCCAGGCTCAGTGTGTGATGTTGCTCGGCATGACTCCCGATATGCTTAAGGCAACATGAGGAAATGGGTCTCTTCTAAATGCTCAAGCATCTGAAGGATCTCTTTGATTCTGAATCTCATTATGAGATTTATGAAGTGATGAGAGATCTGTTCAAATGTCGGTTAGCTGAAGGAGAGAATATTTCACCTCATGTGCTTAAGATGATAGGCCTAATTGATAAACTTGGTAATTTAGGCTTTGAGCTAAAGGACCAACGTTTTCATTTATGATATCCTCCAGTCGCTCCCAATTCATATTTCAGCTTCATTGTGAACAACAATATGAATAAGACGGATGCGGCCATGCCTGAACTTCACAACGTGCTCAAGACTTTTGAGTTCACTATCACTAAGATGGTGTTCAAAAGAAAGAGCGGGTAAACAAGGTTGTGTGCCTCTACTATAAGTAGAAGAGGGCACTGGAAGAAGGACAATAAGGTTCTGGTTGCTAAAAGGAAGGCACTGGGTGCTTATGACACTAGAACATGTATGTTTGTTATTAAGATAGACATATCCACAAATAACGCTAACTATTGGGTATTAGATACCGGATATGGCTCACACATTTGTACGAATGTGAAGGGGCTCACATGTCTTAGGACAGTTAGGCCGGGTGAAGTCGTCTTACACGTAGAAACGGAGCAAAAGTTGCTACTAAACGTGTGTGACTTATGTGTTAGACTTACCCTTTTTGGTTTTAGATTAGAACTTAATGATTGTCATTTCGTTCTTCCTATTACTCGCAACATTATTTTCATTCCTATGTTAGATATTGAGGGTTATTCCTTCCATTTTAGTGATAATAATTGTTATTTCACGATGAATGGTATGGTTTATGGGAATGCCCCTATGGTGAATGGTTTATACTTGTTGCATTGTGGATATAATGTTCTTAATATACAAAATAAAAGACTCAAACTTAGTAATCATGAAAACCTGACTTACTTGTGGCATTATAGACTTGATCATGTAAACGAGAAAGGAATTGCAATGTTAAGAAAGTTAAACTACTTAACCCCATTCGACTGTGAGTCTTGTGGAGATTGTGAATCTTATATCATGGACAAGATGATAAATAGACCCTTTTCTGGGAAAGGGGTGCATGCCAAAGAAGTTCTAAGTTGATCTACAATGATTTTTGTGGACCATTGCCCACTCTAGCTAGGGGTCACTTCGGATACCTCATCACTTTTACTGATGATTTCTCAAGATACGGATACGTGTATCTTATGAAATACAAATTCGAATCTTTTGAGAAATTTAAAGAGTTTAAGGCTGAAGTAGAGAAGCAACTTGGTAAGAGTATCAGGACTCTTCGATCAGATCGAGGAGGTGAATACCTTAGCCATGAATTCACTAATTACTTGAAGTTACATGGAACCCAGTCACAGTGGACTCCTCCCGGAACACCTCAGATGAACGGTGTGTCCGAGAGGAGAAACCGAACCTTGTTAGACATGGTGAGGTCCATGATGAGCTTTTCCTGTCTTCCAACATTCTTATGGGATACGCGTTACAAACCTCAATTTACATTCTGAATAGGATTCCATCTAAATCGGTTGAGCATACACCATATGAACTATGGTGTGGCAAGAAGCCAACTTTTACACATATCAAACATGGGGTTGCACCGTGATTGTGAAAAGAATGCTTACCGACAAGTTGGAATCCAAAGGTGAAAAGGGTTACTTTGTGGGATATCCTAAGGAAACTAAAGGATATTGCTTCTATCTACCTGAGAAATAATCAGTGATTGTTTCTAGGCAGACCAAGTTCCTCGAAAAAGACTATGTCTTTAAGGAACAATGTCGTAAGCTGATAGAACTTGAAGAAATTCAAGAACCACAAATTAACAAAGAGACTGACATCTTGTCAAAGTAACATGACAAGGAATCAGTGGGAGCATTCAACAACTTTCACGGTGGGAGTCTTTCAGCAAGTGGGAGCGTAATTGGAGTATGCTTGCCAGTGCAAGAACCTCCAATTGGGTTGAATGAGAACAACATAGTTCAAACTCCCGCCCAAGAGGCATATGAAAGTGTAGCTCTTGAGGACTCTTCGGACATTGATGAAATCAATGCACCACAAAATTTTCACGATCAGAATGTACAACCTGCACAACCACAGCTCCGTAAGTCAATTATGAATCGTAATCCACCCATTATATGCGGTTACCTCTTGGAGGAACTCGATAATGTGGACATACTGGATAAGGACGATCCTAATACTTATTCTGAAGCAATATTAGATATTAATTCAAGGAAGTGGCATGAAGCCATGAAATCTGATATGGACTCGATGTACACCAATCAAGTCTGGGACTTGATTGAGTTGCCTATAGGGGTTAGACCTATATGTTGTGATTGGGTCTTCAAGAGCAAGACCAATGCAAATGACAAAGTACAAACCTACAAAGCTAGGTTGGTAGTGAAGGGTTATAGTAAATGCGAAGGCATTGACTATGATGAGACCTTCTCACCAGTTACAAAGATCAAGTCCATTCGAATTTTACTTGCGATAGCAGCACACTATGATTATGAGATTTGACAGATGGATGTCAAAACAGCTTTCCTCAATGGAAACATTGATAAGGAAGTGTTTGTGACTCAACCAGAAGGTTTTACATCTAAGCCAAATTCATATCTAGTATGCAAGCTAAAGATATCCATTTATGGATTGAAGTAAGCTTCTAGGAGTTGGAATATCCGATTTGATGAAGCTATCAAGTCTTTTGACTTCATCAGAAATTCGGAAGATCCTTGCGTTTATTGTAAATGAAACGGGAAGAATATTGTTTTCTTGATCGTGTATGTCGATGACATATTGATTTTGGGAAACAATATCTCGTTAATGCAGTCCATTAAAGATTTGTTGTTAAAGACCTTCATGATGAAGGGTCTTGGTGAAGTCTGCTACATCCTAGGGATCATGATCCACAGGGATAGATCCAAGAGGATATTGGGGCTATCACAGTCCACCTATGTAGACAAGGTGTTGAAGCGTTTTGCGATGGAGAACTCTAATAGAGGATCTCTATCGGCAGATCGTGGGATAAAGCTATCAAAAAAGGATTGTCCTTATGTTGAAGCTGATATCAAGCACGTGAAAGATGTCCCATATGCATATGCAATTGGGTCAATCATGTACACCATGACTTGCACTAGGCCAAGCGTGGCCTACGCTATCAACATCACTGGTAGATACCAACAGAATCCGAGTGAGTCTCACTGGATTAATGTGAAGACCATTCTGAAGTATCTTATACGAACTAAAGAATGTTTCCTTGTCTATAGTGGACACTCAGAGCTAGTAGTTACTAGTTATGCTAACGCAAGTTTCCAATCCGATTGTGACGATTACAAATCACAGTCAGGTTAAGTTTCACTCTCAATGATGGGGCGGTCAGTTGGAATAGTTCCAAGCAAGAGACGACCGTAGATTCAACAACCGAAGTTGAGTACATTGCTATATCAGAAGCCTCAAGGAGGCTGTCTGGATTTTATAGTTCTTAAGAGAACTAGGGGTAGTTCCGAGTGCCAGTTGTCTAATAAACTTGTATTGAGACAACGTTGGTGCAATTGCGAAAGCAAAGAAACCGAGATCGACAAGCAATACCAGGCTTATCATTTGATCCGATAGATCATAACGATAGGATAAATATAATTAAAATGTATTCCCACATATTTAATTTAGCAGATCCTTTCACCATAACACTGAGTGTTCATGTACACACTAGACATTTGATGATCTAGGAGTTAGACATATAGGTGATTTACTCTAGTCCAATTGGGAGATTGTTAGTGTTAGTGTCCTAGAGACAATCTATTGTAAGGACATAATACTCGATGATATTCAGTCTGATTTAATATTATAGTTCAATTAATATTAATGTATGGCAATACACTTGTTTGAATATTATGTTTGATTGTTTGCATTTATTCATACAAGTGTTCCTATAAGTCATTGAGGTTGTGAGAACTCAGATGACTTAAGCATGATTCTCAAATAGCCCCGATCAAGGATCATCAAGAATGGGATATTGATGATGCAATGGAGATTGGTGTGCGATCTGCATCATACTCTTAGATAGTGTAGTAAGATCTCACTTACTACGAGATACTAGGTATCTCATGATGGATGCACAAATACCTTAGAGGGTATTGGTATACCCATCCGAGAAACCGTTTGATGTATTTTCACTATATGTGTCTACGGGTGTCTCGGTTAGTGAGAGAGATGCGATACTCCTTTGACTTGAGGTCAATACGCACGACATGTGTGGGATGATGAACTTTGACCAAGACCAACGCTTGCACCCTTCCATGGGTAGATACGGCTTGGATTGGGTTCATCACGAAGTGCATGTGCGTGGTAGTTGAGCCAAGAATATGATTCATTCCTCAAAGTGAATTTAGAGAGAATACTCATCTTCTCATCATAATTGAATCAAATGTTGGGATTATACTGGAAAGTATGCTTTTACTTTGTATAATCAAAACTGAATTTCGGACTTATTCACTGAAATAAATTGTTTATCACTGATGCTTTAAATATCATCGAATGTTACATATATTTACTGCATAACCTTTCAATAAATAGTACGTGTTACATTGTAGTTAATTTAGTGATACCAGATCACAGAAGATTAAATTAACAGTCCCTTGTAACCAAAAGTACACCATTCACGACCTAGATGGAAATGAACAATCCATCGTGAAAGGTTGAAGTGTAAGGCTCAGATTGGCTTGTCTTGACCAAGAGATTACACTAGTGCATGACTGATGCACTGAATAGGACCTACAGGAGGACAAATTCTTCAGAACTGAACAAGGAAGAATTAGACCTCAGTGGTTCGTTATTTCTTAATCTTCGTCCCTTAAATAGGATCACGTGTGGTTGGTAACTACTGTTTTGACTTATCACGGGTAGAGAATCAACGAGATTCAATACTTTTTATCTTGGAGAATATTATTAGTCACATGCGATTGCTAAGATTTAATACGGAGAATCGTGTGCAAGTACGCTTGTTCGATTTACCCCCTTGGGAGGTTCATAAGCTTTATCATACCATATCTTGCAAGTGGAACTAGTTTCCGGTATGGATAATAATGTTGAACCGTTCCTTAACCAAGGACAAAAGATATTAATTAATGGGAATCTATTTCAGTGGCTTGAATTAATTAATGGGCTAGATAATCTTAAACACGGGAAATAATAACCGGGAGCCATATTGACTATAATATGGGTTAAGATGGATAGTGCAATATTAATTATGTAGTGGGATTAATTAATATTTATGTGCTTGAATAATATTGTGGCTCAATATTGATAATTCAACATCCATTGGAAGGTCCAATCTTAATTCTCCTAAAGGCCCCCAAAGTAGCCCAACATAAAGTCAAATAACTGAAAAAGGTGTTTAAAAATAAAATAAATCTTGTTGCATATTTTTCCTATTTTTCGAAAATTATGGATTAAAAGGGGAGAAAGATTTTCTTTGAATTTTTCTATGGAATGAAGATATGTATTCTTGGAATACAAGATTATCTCATTAAATTCAAGAAATCTCCCACTTGGTCATTCATAAAGTAATTTCGAAAATTTTGAGAAAAAGGGGAAAGAAAGATTTTCTTGATTTTCTTGAAAAAATATTATGAAAGATATGTATTTCTTTAAATACAAGAATATCTCATAAATTCAAGAAGATCCAAATCTTGGATTCTTGCCCCTATTTTTCGAAAATACTCCATAACTTGATGAGGTGGAATTTTGTGGAATATTATAATTATGAGAAAAAGAATATAGAAGATATATTCAAGATTTCTTGGAGATCAAGAAAAGATTTTCCCACATTGTTTTTTCCCCTAAAAATTCGACCACCACTCATCTATAAATAGGGGATGATTCTTTCATTTCCAAGTACAATTCCATGTGCTTGAAAAATTAGTAAATCCACAAAGGTGGTGCAACAAAGTTTATTTTCCTTTTGTTAATTGTTCGGAGCATCCTAACACCGGATTGTCGAGCAAGGATTAAAGGAATACTTGGGAAGGTTTTTTGGTGTGTCTAATCAACAAGACCATTGCCACTCCAAGAGGTACGTTCACATAAACTCGTAGAAATTCCGCATGCGTAGGATTTACGTGAACTGTTTATATGCATGATTTGTTGTTGAATTATTATTTGAATTAATATAGGATTAATTCATGCTAGTAATAATTATCATAATTAAATTTGTATTTAAATATTTATCTCGAATATATCCGTGCAACTTATTCCCCAACATCAAAGTCATCGGCTTATGCACGTCAACTTAGACTTTGTGGCTAAGTGTGACATATATGATCAATTAGTGATTGGAGATAACATGATTAAGTTATTTGAATAGATACTTCATCATGTTCAAGACTTAATCGAGTATTCGTGAATGAAATGAGGAAATCGTAATAGCCCATGTTTCAGTTACAGGTAGTTTCACGTTTCTCGCAATGTACCTCATATATTGAGAATGTCTGATTTATTGTCTAGGGTTCAGTTAAGACCGTTAGTTTGACTAATCGCTCGATATATGAGGGCCTATGGGCCACACAACAAGTAATTCCCTTTTACGGATTATAGTTGGTTGATTAAATATTAAATTGAATTTAATATTTAATTTATGGAGAATTAATTAATAATAGATTAATTTGGAATTAATTATTATTAATGTTTAATTAAATTGGATTTAATTAAATAGGATTCCTAATAATAATATATGGAATGTTATTATAGGATTTAATATATATGGAATCAAATTGTAGAGATTTGACATATATGAGAATTAAATCTGTAGAGATTTTATATGTGGGAAATAAATCTTACAGATTTATTTAAATAAAGATTAAGGATTTTATTTCCCAATCAGGTTAGCTTAAGATTTAAGCTGGACCTTTTCCTATATATACAAGCTCTTGGGAATTCACAAATGAAGTTAATTCATATTTCTCCATAAAATCTAGAATATGAATTTTCCTAGCAAATTCTGTCTTAGATTCAAAGCTGGCAAATCTGTGCAAGTCCGTGAATGGGGATTACGTGGATACCATAGTAGAGAAATATGCATACGGTTTACTGTAAGATTTCTCTTTATGTTTACACGTATTTAATTATGCAATTATATGTTCGTTGTTGGTGAACTGTTTAATTCCGCTGCGCATGTATTACGTGTTTACGTGTCTCTAAATTCCAACAGTATTTACCCATGGAAGGGTGCAAGCGTTGGTCATGGTCAAAGTTCATCACTCCACACATGTCGTGCGTATTGACCTCAAGTCAAAGGAGTATCGCATCGCTCCCACTAACCATGAAACCCGTAGACACATATAGTGGAAATACATCAAACGGTTTCTCGAATGGGTATACCAATACCCTCTAAGGTATTTGTGCATCCATTATGAGATACCTAGTATCTCGTATTAAGTGAGATCTTACTACACTCTCTAAGAGTATGATGCATATCGCACACCAATCTCCATTGCATCATCAATATCCCATTCTTGATGATCCTTGATCGGGGCTATTTGAGAATCATGTTTAAGTCATCTGAGCTCTCACAACCTCAATGACAACAATGATTCATGGGAACACTTGTATGAATAAATGCAAACAATCAAACATAATATTCAAACAAGTGTATTGCCATACATTAATATTAATTGAACTATAATATTAAATCAAACTGAATATCATCGAATATTATGTCCTTACAATAGACTGTCTCTAGGACACTAACACTTACAAAAATAACATAAGTTGGTTGTTATAAAACTCGATACCCACATTTTTAAGTGAAAATATTAATTGAGACCAACACATGTTGATTTTTGGGAATGACGTTGACCTCATCAGATAATAGATTCTCTTTAAAGTTTTAGATAAGATAATTTTGACTAATGACATCTTATGTTATAACCATTAATAAGAGTTAAAGACAATCACATAATATTGAACTTTCTTAAGGAGATTAATTTTGAGTAGTATGCGTCCTTTCAAAAAAAAAAAAAAAAAAAAGTAGTATGTGTTGCCATGTCCAGAGTAACTAGGCGGGACAACTTGAAAATTTTGATATGAGAATGACGACAACAAGTGACGATTAATGTGGTTTATAAGAAAATAATTTAAAATTCTCCGAAGAAACAATACTTTTTAAACTAGCATTATTTAATAATGTAAACTTTTACAACATTTGAAGTGTCACCCATTTCCCACATATGATTTGAACACTAATAAAATTTTCACAAATCACATTACGTCGAAATAAAAAAATAAAAAATTGTGAAATATATAAAAAAAAAAAAAAGAGTACAAGTAAAAATAAAATTATAACTATAGGTAAAATAATTATTTATAATTAACTTAGCACGAAAATAAATATATTTCATACTCCCTCCGTCCTAATCTTAACTGCACTATTTCCGTTTCGGTCCGTCCCAATCTTAACTGCACATTTTCCTAAATGGAGATACTCACTTTAACTCACACCCTTCAAACACCCACTTATTTACCATATGTCACTCTTTCATACCCTTAACACTTTATTACTTTTAATAAATATTATTCTACTCTTCAGTAAAATTGAATTCTCCTTTCTACTTGCAACACTTTATCACTTTATCACCTAAAATACTATTAAACAACTTTTTTTATAAACTTCGAGCACACAGTAAACATGCGGTTAAAATTGGGACGAAAGGAGTATCATATTCATTTTATATTTACAGACCGTGCAACGCACAGGTAATATACTAGTTTAATTAATATTCAGTGGCTATCGTGGAAAAAACTTGTGAGCACAATGTTTTATGTGAATTGAATTTGTGAGTTCAATGACATGTGAGATATTATTTGTTGCATTGCATCGAGCATATCATGCATTAACATGAAAGTTGTTTTTATCAAATGATGTGTTTGGCCACTGATTATACACCGAAGATGGAAGGGGCGACCTGGAGTAGTAGTGATCAGGCAAATCCTGATGGACTATCCATAGTAGGTCAACGTCTTATTATCACACGGAAGGGGCGACTTGGGAGTGGTAGTGACCAGACAAATCCTGGTGGGCTACCCAGAGTGGGCCACCATTTTATGATCACACGGAAGGGGCGACTTGGGAGTGGTAGTGACCAGACAAATCCTGGCGGGCTACCCAGAGTAGGCCGCCATTTTATATATGTTATGAGCTCAGTCCAGTTTATAACAGTGAGTCTGGGGCCCTTCGAATGTTTCATAAATAAATTGGTGATTTCAAAAGAGAGTGCATGGGGAGGATTTTCAAAGTTTCACAACATCATGCATAATTTATGCTTACTAAGATTTATATGTCTCACTTAGTTTATGCATTGCACGTAATCATGAGTTATAGTGAGATGGCAACCTTACTAAACAAGTTGTGGAGCTCCTGCAGGTTTTGAGTGGCGGTGTACATAGATGACGACCTATTGGGCATATTGTGGCTTGTTTGGCTTCCGTTGTTATATTCTATCTCTTTTGGGATATGTGTTATTTTATGTCATGTTATTAGGGTTTGTACGTTCTAGTGTGCATTGGTTGAAAGTTTGATTGTAAATCGCTATTGTGTTGAGTTGGGGTTTGATTTTGGATGGTTGGTGTGTTGGTATCTTTTATGTGTACACGTATGCGAACATGTTACTTTTGGGTGTAAAATGATGTTGATGTTATAATGTTCGAAAAAGAAAAAAAAATTATAACAAAATTACAGATTGAATTATATTTATATTCATATAGTGGGGTTAAATAATGATGGTCGTGTCATCAATTCAACACCAGTCTATAGTAAAAAGATCAGCACATCCCCAACAGTCAACACTATCTTTCGAACTAAAATAAAATATTTCATAATATTGTTATTAATTAAACTTTTTAAATTTTGTAGTAATACATTAATTTTTGTTTTACATTTAAATTTTGATCAATTTTTTTTTTTTAAAAAGTTAAATTTCATATAAATTAAAATTGACATAAATATTATAACAAAAAATTAAATTACAATTTTAAAGTCCACCAAAAAAAATAAAATAGAAGCAATTTGAAAAATAATTTCTTCAATTGAAAATTAACAAAAAAGAAAAAAGAAAAAAAAAAGAAACAGGACTTTGTTTTATTGGAAATGAACAACTATGCAATTGTTTCACTAAAATTAACAATTAAAAAAAAGGAAAGTGAATAGCATTTTGTACCGAATGTGCCATTATTGGGCAAGAGTTGCAATTTGCTGACACAATTTTTCCATGGCAAAGGCATCAACGTACGGTTGATGGCGAGGCGGCATTGGAAGAAGCATTGCGCTAACTCTGGATATTAATTGATGCTGAGAGAAAATTGTGAACTATACAAAACAATCTTCTCAATTTTCATTGATTCCCATTAGAATACCGCAATAAAAAAAACACGAGAAACTATCGATAAACTTTAATTCATTATCAACTGAATGAAAATGTTACAAATGACTTTCTTAAATAATAAAACTCTAACACTAATTACAAAAATATAGTAAATACTAATAAATTAAATTAATTACATTAGTTATTAATTTTTTAATCTAA
Organism: Stenogyne calaminthoides; assembly: GCA_037126765.1. NCBI lineage: Eukaryota > Viridiplantae > Streptophyta > Magnoliopsida > Lamiales > Lamiaceae > Stenogyne > Stenogyne calaminthoides. The sequence goes on along the minus strand of JBBCBC010000017.1, from coordinate 31,251,775 downwards.
TTATAATTATAATAAATTAAGATCTTTATCGCGATCTCATCTACATCATTAATTATTATTGATTTCAAGTGGATTACACTCCATGTAATATTCATGAAATGAAATTTAGTCAGGAGTAAAAATTACAGACTCAATTTTAAAATCATAACAAAACCTTTATTTATTAAGTGTACTGTAAAATTCAAATATATATTTAAATAATATTAATTATTAAACTTGGAAAAACATTAATTGTGTACTGTTGTTGGGCCTTCCATCAGGAGTACATTTGGGCCTCAAAACTCAAAAGCCTAATATAGTGAGACTATTTTTTTTAAATTGAAGGAAAAGTGGAAACCCAAAAAATATAAAAAAAATTTGTCGACGTTGAGCCATAAAATGTTAGACAGACGGAAGAGATACCGATATTTTTCGAAATATTTCGATATACCGGTATATATTAAAATTTTGTTATGATATCGATATGTTATTTTGACATACCGAAAATTTCAGATGCTAAAATTTTGATATCTAATTTTTGATGACGACAATCCAGTATGAAATTTTTCAGATCAAAAAAATTTCGATACGGTAATAGTATGGCGAGAAAATTTTCAGTATGTCATACCATCCACTCCTAGTCTTGTCACTTCTCTATTAATATCAATGTTTTCCTGAAGATAAAAATTTGTGTTAACTCAATTTTTTTAATTTTACTATTATGCATTAAAACTATTATTGTTATGCATAAAATTTTCATTGTTTAAAAAATATTTTATATTTTTAAATAGTACTCTCTTCGTCCCGGTATAAGTTTCATGTTTCTTTTTATTGTTTTCTTTAAAGAATAATAATAAAATAATAAAAATGTAGGGTAGTTTTGGGTATTGAAAGAAAGTAAAAAGGTATATGAAGTAATGAGTGGAGTAGTGAGTGATATTCTTTGTAATATTGTGTAAAAAGTGAGGATAAAAATTATGGATAATAAAGTTAATTTTTCCATTTATAGAAACAAGAAACTTATATAGGACGGATGAAAAAGAATTGGGAAAAACTTATAGTAAAACGGAGGAAGTCTTTTTTTTTAGGGATTAAATTTTTTGTAGTCCTATAACTTTGTATCGTTTTGAAATTGATCCCGATTGTTTTGACTTTTTGATTTTGGTCCTGTAAGTTTCCTAAAATTTTGAAATTGGTATTTTTTTCCTGCTGCAGCAGGTTACCAAGCAGGTAAACACAATTTGATAAGTTTCTCTTTAATTTCGAATAGTCACTTGAACTTTTTTAATCCTAATAATTTTGGTCAGATTTTAGGTCGAGTTTAAAATAATTTGTATATTAAATGATAAAGCGAATCGGATCGATTTACTGTGTCTAAACTGACCTAAAAATAAAAAAATTAAATCAATAAATGCAGAAAACCACTCCCCCTTTTTTTTAAAAATACGAAAAAAAAATCCCGACACAAATTATTTGGATTAAAAAGATTTAGGTGACATTTCAAAATTAAAAAATAAAATAATTATATAAGTGACGGTTACCTGTTTGATGACCTGCTACAACAGGTTAAATGATCAATTTCAAAATTTTTGATAACTTACAGAACCAAAATCAAAAAGTCAAAACAATCGGGACCAATTTCAATAAAAAGCAAAGTTACATGACTACAAAAAATTTAAATTTTTTTATTTTATATATAAAAGATATAATTTATATATAAACTTGATTTACATTAAATTTACTATTTCCTAAATACTTGGAAAAGTACTCTTTGTTCACAATAAATTTGGGTTAATCGAGGAGGGTTTTTTTTTTTTTTTTTTTTTTTTTTTTTTTGGGAGGGTTTGATTACTCTATATTTTACATAAACTTACTCATATGACTTGGTGAGTGATGACGCGACATTCAATTAGTTTCTAACTATAATTAGGTTTTTTTAATATGTATTTATGAATTTTGATTTCAGCATTAATTACTTATTTTCCACTATAAAATATAAGCAATTTGCCTTGAAATCAAATTTCTTTATAGAAAATAGTCCCACAAAGGACAAACAGTAATTATTTTTTATTCTCCACATCACATATTCATTTCACATAAATTCAGAGCAGCATCAATCATCAGTCTCTTATAATCAATCAGCCGCCAAATACACACACACATAGTTCAGTCTGTGAGGGAACACTGCAATCAACAATGGCGTTCGCCTCCTCCTTCACTCCCTCTTGTTCTTTACCCAATCTTTCTTCTAAATCCAAAATTAATTTAACTACTCTAAACAAGCTCATCCCTTTTTCTCTCCACCGTGCTCCCTTTTTCAGGTAAACTTTTTTCTTTAAAGTTTGAGTAGGTGAAGTCAATTTTTCAGGAATGGGGTTCTTGATTTTATGTTTTCCTTGCGGGTTTTTAGTGGGATTTGTTGTTTAGTGTATAAAAATTGAAATTTCTGTTAATAATGGATTAGTGACGTAATAAAGATTCTGAATTAGCTATAATGATCCATTTTTGAGTTTTATCTAGGTTTGATTTTGTGTTAATGTGAGAATGCAAATGGTGCTGCTGAATGTTGAGCTTGATTTTCATAAAGACCAATATTATTGTTTCGCCTTTTGTTAATTCCTGATTTGATTGCAGTTTGGCATTATAAAAGACACATTTAGTTTAAGTATTTCCAATCATAAGAACAACCAAACATGTGTTCAGCTTTACATTTATATGTTTTTGGTGTTAAAGTTGCTTTCTTGGTGAGCTACAAACTTTTACTGAAGTTGCCAGGTCGAATTTTTGTGGTGAATTTACCTTTTTTCCTTTTCTTGTAATGCATGTTTTTTTAGCCAACTAATGAAGATAATCGTCGTGTTCTTAATCACAGAGTATGCTGCAGTCAGTCGCAAGGAAGGGATTCATTAAAGTTTAATCAATTTGCCTCAGTCACTAGTGCAGGTTTCTCTGCCTTTTTCAGATATACTAAACTAGAACTAGTGAAAGTGTATCTTGTTCTAATTAGCTTTTCGTAACGAATTTCAAAATTTCTAGATCCCGTGCTTGATGAATCTGTGGAAGAAGTTCAACTTCCGAGAGGCGACACTTGGTCCATACATAAATTTGGTGGGACCTGTGTTGGAACTTCAGAAAGAATACAAAATGTTGCAAACATTGTTTCTAATGATGCATCGGAGAGAAAGCTGGTTGTTGTGTCTGCAATGTCGAAGGTGACTGATATGATGTACGATCTCATACACAAGGCACAGGCCCGTGATGATTCCTACATAATTGCACTGGATGCTGTTCTGGAGAAGCACAAGTCAACAGCAATTGATCTACTAGAAGGGGATGATCTGGCTGATTTCTTAGCTCGTCTGCATCAGGACATTAACAACCTTAAGGCGATGTTACGTGCAATATATATTGGTATTCTGTCTTCCCTATACTATATAAAGAACTACTCGAAGTTTTAGTTATTTGTGCCATTATAGATCTGGAGTGTTGACAATGGGTTTATTATTATAGCAGAAGTGTTCTCATGCCAACAGAAGAAAAGAAGTCGTCAAAGTTTTAGTTAGATGCCTCCTAGTATTTTAATTTTCTGGCATATGTTTATCTAGATGTGCTAAAGCAGTGAAAAAAGATACCTATTTTTCAATATATTAATCCCTATGTATTCATCTCTGAATTGTGTCAGGACTTCTAAAATTCCGTCTTGACACTTATGCTTCTATCTTCCTGCACTATGCTGAAAATTATAATTTTGATGATCTGGTTTCGTTTCTTCCTGAGATTAAATTTTGTCAACATTTGGAACTTCAGTTCATCCCTTAAATCATTCTTGTCATAGAGACATATTCACCTAAAAGAACTGCAGACTATTAATGTCCACACTTTACGTAAAATCTATTCATGAATTTGAATTGCCACATTTCTTGATGTACTGCAGCTGGTCATGTGACGGAATCTTTTTCCGACTTTGTGGTTGGACATGGTGAGTTATGGTCTGCTCAATTACTCTCTGCTGTGGTCAGAAAGGTATTTTTTTTATCATTGAGGCTTTTAATTGTATGAATTTTGTTAATTTTGATTTTCTTAAGATATTCTCTTCGTTCTTGTAGAGTGGGTTGGCATGTATCTCCATGGACACTAGAGACGTCCTTGTGGTAAATCCCACAAGTTCAAATCAAGTTGACCCGGATTACGTGGAGTCAGACCGAAGACTTAAGAAATGGTACTCCAACAATCCATCTGACACAATCGTTGCGACGGGTTTTATTGCCAGTACACCTGATAATATTCCCACAACTTTGAAGAGAGATGGGAGTGACTTTTCTGCTGCAATTATGGGTGCTTTATTCAGAGCCAAACAGGTCACAATTTGGACTGACGTGGATGGTGTGTACAGTGCAGACCCTAGGAAAGGTCTCTTCCACTCATTCTGTACTAAAACATTTTAAGATATTGCATTTCTTCTCCTCTCTGCCATTTCATTGATACTTTCATTTCTTTAACCGTGTTTTGCAGTTAGTGAGGCTGTGATTTTGAAGAAATTGTCTTATCAGGAGGCATGGGAAATGGTAATACTATTATATTCTGTCTCTTGTTATGGTTCCTAGATTTTAACATTGTATCAATCATCAATCCCTTTTGTTTATGCAGTCATACTTTGGAGCAAATGTTTTACATCCTCGAACTATTATTCCAGTCATGAAATATGATATTCCAATTGTTATAAGAAATATTTTCAACCTCTCTGCATCTGGGACGACAATCTGCCGACCTGATGAAGACTGCCACCAAGTGGACTCTCTAGTTAAGGGATTTGCAACAATTGATAATTTGGCCCTCATAAATGTTGAGGGGTGAGCTTTTGATTCATAGAGTTATGATGATTGACTAAATTTTCATCCTTTACTGTGATTGAGCTGTTAATTGCAAATATATCCTACAGAACTGGAATGGCTGGTGTTCCTGGTACTGCTAGCGCCATATTTGAGGTTGTCAAAGATGTTGGAGCTAATGTAATAATGATATCCCAGGTAGTTTTATACTTTCATACCTCCAACACATAACATAACATTTCATACACGATCTGATTGATCTCCTTCACACAGGCTAGCAGTGAGCATTCTGTGTGTTTTGCTGTACCTGAAAAAGAAGTAAGAGCTGTTGCTGCAGCTTTAGAGGCTAGATTTCGTCAGGCCTTGGATGCTGGTCGTCTTTCTCAGGTATTTTTCCACAAGTGTAGGGACCACTGGTAAAATTTATGTAAAAGCATGTAACATGTAGTATATGTTTGAGTTTTGAACATGCCATAGAAACCCATAATCCTTTTGTTTAATTCTCTATTGTTGCAATAAACACTTCACGAAAGCAAAGGTTGTAGATCCACCATGAAATTGTTAATATGTTTGTTTTTGGGTTTTGAGCATATTACATATTCTTTCTTCATCTGAAGAAGAATAATTGAAATTCATCAAACTGTTATTTATATTTCAACCTTCCAATTTGATGGGAAAAAGGATCTTTTGGCTCTTGGGAGAGAAATTCACTTAATTGTTAATATGCCATGATATTTGAAGTCTGCAGAAGTGCTTCTCTGTTTATGGTGTTAATTCTTGAATAGATTGTACATTTTTAGTTTCTTGATGGCTTTGGAACTTTTACAGATTGCAGTAGTTCCAAATTGTAGCATTTTAGCTGCAGTCGGGCAGAAAATGGCGAGCACCCCTGGTGTCAGTGCTACACTTTTCAGTGCCCTTGCTAAGGTTTTAAACTCTCAGACTTTCAAGGTTTTTTTATTATTTCCATATAATCGCTAGTAGCTCTACAAAAGTGCTGTGAAGAAAAAGCTGTAAAAAAGTACAAAGAAAGGAAGAAGAAAGATGAGGCCAGATACTCCCTATTTACCTGCTAATAGTGAATCAGTTGATATGACTCTTTAACCATGTCCTTTACAGGCCAATATCAATATACGTGCCATAGCTCAAGGCTGCTCAGAATATAATGTTACTGTGGTTCTCAAACGAGAACATTGCATAAAGGCATTACGAGCTGTGCATGCAAGATTTTATCTATCAAGAACTACAATAGCAATGGGTATTATTGGACCTGGACTGATTGGTGCAACATTGTTAGATCAGCTCAGAGATCAGGTACTCTTCACAAGTTTAGTTCGTCTATCTTTCCTTATTGGCAACTACAGTTAAGACATGATAAAGCAAACATAACTTATAACGTTCAATGTGAAGTTAACTTATAATGTTCAGTGTAAAGTTTGAAATAGAATTCTACTTTGCAAATGAAAAGAGAAGTGTGCTGGCCCATTGGGTGCTACATTAAAAGCATATGACTATTTTTCTTATTTTTCTTGAATTACCTGTGAATCTGCAATCATAAGATATGCCTGGGGACATTTAATAGCTGCCCTTTAAATCAAATCTTTTTTTTTTCCAAGTTCTGTTAATGAAAACCTACTTATTGCCGAAAACAGAATTATCTGGAATTATTCTTTTTGCACCGAATGCCTGACTTCTACTGATTGGACTTGGTGTGCGTAAAAGAATAATTGGGGCAACTTGCTCACTGTTCCTTAAACTTGTACCCTGCTTTTCATGAAGCACAAAAAATGCAACACAGGAATCTTAAGTAATAATTGCACAATCAATTTTAATATTTTATATATTAGAAGAATCAAAGATACTAATGTATTTGAAGTTAGTTTTCTTTAGGCGAGCATTAAAATTTTAGACTATCTTTTAGTTCAGTACAAGATACTATACTTTAGAGCGAAAACCCCAATTTCTGGAATTTCACCATTCTAAATTTTCTTCTCTTATGGAGCAGATTTCAGTACATTCTTCATCTGTAATTTACTTTGTTGTCATTACTTTATTTTCTTTTAGTTCTTAAGTTTTATCATCTACATAATTTTTCTTATTGATATATTAGGTGTTATTCTTGATCAGCTTCTGCATACACCGATTATATTATTTCCTGTATATTAAATAACTATACAGGCAGCAGTCCTCAAGGAAAAGTCTAACATTGATCTGCGTGTTTTGGGGATTACCGGATCAAGGACCATGCTCTTGAGTGATAGGTAAGTTTCGTGATTTTAATCATTATAACCAATATTCATAATTTCGGGTTTCTCAACCCTAAAATGCATCCATATGATTACTACAGCGGAGCTGACTTGTCGATATGGAGAGATCTCCTAGAGGAGAACGGGGAAAAGGCAGACATCCAGAAATTTGTTCAACATGTGCACGGGAATCATTCTATCCCAAACACTGTCTTAGTTGACTGCACGGCAGATTCTCATGTTGCAAGCCATTACCATGATTGGCTTCGTAAAGGGATCCATGTGATTACTCCTAATAAGAAAGCCAATTCAGGACCACTGGAGCAGGTAATACTAATACTTTGCAAAAATTATTTCCCCGTTTATAATTGGTAATTCCTTTAACGATTTTGGTTGATTCTTTTTTCCTCTGGACTGTAGTATTTGAAGTTGAGAACTCTTCAGCGACAATCCTATACACATTATTTCTACGAAGGAACTGTTGGAGCCGGTTTACCAATCATTAGCACTTTGCAAGGTCTCCTTGAAACAGGGGATAAGATAGTGCGAATTGAAGGAATTTTTAGGTTAGTGTTTGCTATAACTCTATCATACTTGGGATTTCTGTTTCCGTATGCTTGATTTGGGATTACAAAAACAGATTTGAGATTTCAAAATCTAAATCCGGGTCTACTTTGGGATTTTAGGATCCAGTTTTTAGAAACCTAATACTCCCTCCGACCCACGGCAAGCTTTACAATTTTGCCATCTTTGGTATCCCAACTTAAGCTTTACGTTTCCTTTTTTGGTAAATTGTGGCCCCACTTTTTTCTTAACAATTATCCTTACTTTTTCTCAAAACCAATTGTCACTCAATTAATATTAAAATACATACACTTTCTCTTTCTCTCTCCACCTTTATACTTTTCTCACACATCCCATCAACCAATAATACATTTAATACTATATTCCTTAAAATATGTGTCAATCCCAAATGTAATGTGTACCTTGGGACGGAGTTAGTACATCTTATCCTATAAATATCTATAAACCCTACAAATACCAAAGTTTCTCCGTTAATCCAGTAAATTCCGAATCATACATACCCTTAGTTCTTTTCCTATTTAATGTTAGGTCATTAGCCAGACACAGATGCCCATATACATCATAAATTTCTATTCACTGACTTAATTTGATAATTGTATTATGCAGTGGGACATTAAGTTATATATTCAACAACTTTGTCGGTGCACAAACTTTTAGTGACGTGGTTAAGGAGGCAAAAGCTGCAGGTTACACTGAACCTGATCCAAGAGACGATTTATCTGGGACCGACGTGGCTAGGAAGGTATCATTAGTTAAAAGCTGTTAAACGACAGAATCCCTTCCAGATATAATTTTGCACTGATCAAACGATTTTCGTGGTGCAGGTGATAATCCTGGCTAGAGAGTGTGGACTGAAGCTGGAATTGTCGGATATTCCCATTCAGAGTCTAGTGCCTGATCCATTAAAGGCATGAACGCAAATTAATCGATTAAATGTTGCTCGATAGAGGCATCGGTTTGTCGCTGATGTGATTTTCTGATGCTTTATTCCAGGATATTACCTCAGCTGAGGAGTTTCTGCAGCAGCTCCCACAGTATGATCAAGATTTGGCAAAGCAAAGACAGGAGGCTGAAGCTACCGATGAAGTAAGCTTTTGAAAAGAATCTACCAAATCTGAAAATATATTTGTTTTTCAATACACACCTTCCTTTTTAAAACTAATGTATGGAATGCTATAAAAATTGAAAGAAATGAAAATCAGAAGTAAACATTATTGATGTTATATTCCATCATGTTGAAATATTTGAAGGTGTTGAGATACGTGGGAGTAGTGGATGTCGTCAACCAGAAAGGAGCAGTAGAACTTCGAAGATACAAGAAGGAGCATCCATTTGCCCAACTTTCAGGATCTGATAACATAATAGCATTCACAACTCAGAGATACGAAAATCAACCACTCATTGTGCGTGGCCCTGGTGCTGGGGCTGAGGTGACAGCTGGTGGAGTGTTCAGTGATATATTGCGCCTTTCATCGTATCTTGGTGCACCATCATAACTCCGTTGACAGCTACTGGAAGGCGTAAAATACTTTGTGCTTGGCTTTTCAAACTTCTTCCTCTCTACAAGCCTGAGATTATTCTACATTTAGCCCCTTTTTTGTGTAGGGAACGAATGGGTTTTTGTAGCCTAGATGACACCTGTAGCTTTTGTAACTCAGTGACAATGTTGTGCTAAGTTATTCTTCCTAGCGACGTTCATGTTTTTGCAAGTGTCTGCTTTGCCTATCTGTTTAATGTTACTTTTGAGCTTTGCCATATGGGTTTAGGTGGTGTTTGCGTATGAGATAGCAAACTCGGAATCCCTCCTTTTTTTCCTTAGGAAAAGCTCAAGTGATTTTGCAGTTTTCTATAAAGTTTGAAAAACAGGCCCTTAGTACATTGCTCTTCAGAAAACAGAAAATGTGCAATGAGGGTCCTGAAACCAGTACTGGTAAATGCAAACATACATTCACTTGATTTTGGGGCCAAGGTAGTACTTAGGGTCTCTGAAAAACCTCGTAATAGTTTCAGCTTTCTCAGTTGAAAGATCAGTAGTCTGCAGAATGTAGTCCTTTGATGCTTTTGCTATAGCTTCTATGGAACCAATGGCTTGATTGAGCTGCAAGAAAGCGAGGGGAAAATAAGTATAGATTTTAAGCAAGGATGCATGTCTACCTTGTAAACAGTAACACACGTTCCCATCCCGTAACACCTCAAAATTAATGTGAAAATTCAAGCATTGAATTTTATTATTACCCCATTTGCATCATGGTTATCGGTTCCTGGAATTGAAGTCACTACTTTGATATAGACGTCCATTGATTGCACTGACTTTTCCCTCTAAAACAGCATACAAATAGGTCTCAGATGTGCATGTGAAGATATAAGATTGCTTACAATAGCAAGAGAAAGAGTTCAATCAATCAAGAAACCTCATCTTTCAGCTTTGCAATGGTATCCTGCTTCTTACAAACTGCAGAAAAGAGAAGTTAGGGATAAACATGAAGTTAATCTGCATAATGAGATACACAATATGAGCTCACCTCCACGAGCATGTGCTATCTTTACAATCTTCTCAAATCCCATCTCCAAGTCTTGTACTGGAATGAAAGTTGGCTTACCAAACTCCATCCCATATCTTAACAAGAAAACATGTTAGCCAATAATGCAGTTCATAAAGCTAAGTTTACACAAGAATACTGCTCCTTATGGTTAAGACTCGACTAACTTGAAATAAGAACGTATGAAAGAGTCATTGTGATCCTTGGTCGGGAGGGTAACAACCACGTAGAAATTTGCAAACTGTTGTTTCAACTTCTGAATTCTGTACCAAGCAGATGAAATTTTACGACAAAAAACTTAGAATATGTTTTCCTGATCAGTAGAAACTGGATGATTTACTTGCTGAAGATGGATCAATGTTGCTGAAATCCCAGTTGGTTGCAAATATGAAAGCTACGGAGAGACCTCCACAGTTAAAGATGAAATCCTGCATATGAAGTAATTCAAAGGCTAAGCTGGGAGCACAAATGCAGAATATGTGCACGAGATCAGCAGAGTATTTACTGGTTCAATTTGAACAAAATTTAATCTGAAAGAATTTGTATCGAGGAAGGAGGAGATGAAGCTGATGAAGGATGGATGTTGTTGATCTTTCCATGTGGTACTCATGATACAAACCCCATTGCAGCCTGCACAAGATTTCAAATCTAGTGTCGGATTTGAAAACGAAATCCCCAGCAACTAGCATAAAAGAAAGAAAACCTTCGATCTGACACTAATTTCATAAAGCACCTATAGATATGGACTGAAACCATATTTCAGCACGGTTGGATTATAGTCGAAATACGAACAACATGAAGTCAAAAACAAAATTCAACTTAATTCTGGAACTAAAGCAGGTTTGGTGAAGAATCCGAATCATCCTATAGCAACACCTCTAAGGTCAAAATGACCTGGTTTTCTTTTTCAAACTCTTGCATCTGAGGTAGTAATTGCATTTGCACGAAGATATGAAGAACACATTACACCTTGAAACTTCTAATTATCACTCTATTAGAAATTTAAATCCTACTACATTTTTTAATGGAATAAGATCAGGAATCCAGCTTCAACAATTCCAAATTCAAGTTAATTTAGTTCCACATAACTCTCAAAAATCCAAATACAGAACCAGATTGGCAATATCAGAACAATATCCAAGCAAATAATTCAACACTAGCAGTGAACATTAAAGGTCAACCATGAAATACAATCAGATTAGATACGAATTAAACAAGCCGTAGGTTATCTCTCAAGCAAAGCACAAGTACCGGAAATCGAAATCGATGAATTTGAAGGCGTTGATTCTCTGTAGTCTCGCCCAGGGTTCATGATTGCATCAGATCCAAGTTTAACGAAGCAGAGAAGTAAAATGAGAGAAAATGTAATCAGAGATCGGAATGAAAGATACAGGATGAGTACAATATATATACACATACTTGGCGGGAGGCCGAAAGTCTGAAACCGTTAATTTTAAAGTTTTTTTGTGGTTAATGTGCATACAATGTGAAATCTAGGGACTGTAGTGATATTCCATATTATTTTATCTTTACTCAGCGACTTTGGAGCTTTATTTGCCATGAAAACACGATTTTAGTCCTACAAAGGGAATTAAAAACGGGCTGTAATCAATTTTGGGAGAAAATGCCGATAGCCGCCGTGAACTCCAGCTCCACCGCCACGTCCACTCCCACTCCGCCGCTCAAACGCCTGTTGTTCGATCGTCGCTACGGCTGGGTGTAAGTTTTTTCCATCACATAGTTTTGTTACTCATAAATTTAATTTATCAATTTGTTTATTGATTTGCAGATTGGATGAGTGGAAAGAGCCATCGGAAGAAGCCTTGTCTAGCGGCCGTGGAATGTAATAATTTGAATTTATGTTATATTTTTCTCAATTATTCAAGCAAATATTATCTCAAAATTACTGGAAACTACTTTATTCATAGTTTTACAATTAATGTTTTTTTCTTGCTTTATTTGCAAGGTTCTGCATTTTGCCTCTAGCAAAAGCATTGCTCACGAAGGCTTCGGAATCGGTACAACCATATTCCCCATGCTGTTCTGTGTTTAAATCTTATCACTTGTTAATAGTTTAGGACTTCAATTGCACACAAACTCTCCTGTGAAACTTGTTCATGGTATAAAACTGATACCATTATACTTATAAACTGATACCACTACTCTTATAAACTAATACCAATATTATTTAATATTATGATCTTAGTTTATAAGTATAATGGTATCAGTTGATAAGTGTAATGGTATTAGTTTATGAGTTCAATGGTGTAAATTTCATACTATAAACAACTTTCACTGGAGACCCACTCTCAATTGCATTGCAATTGTGATGTGGAATAGCTAGGTCTCAAGCTTCAAGATTTGGTTGGGTGGTATGTCATATTAGATGTGCATTTTTTTGAATATGGGCGGTAGCTTTTCTGATCATTGGATTTCATAATAAGGGAATTTTTTTTATATGATTCTTCATATAGTTTTAATGGATAGCTTGATAATGTAGAATGTCTAAATTAAAGGCCAGCTCTGTGTTATGAGGATTGATTTATACAAAGAGCGTATGTTTGCTGGTCAGATTATGTAGTGTAACTGCACTTTCTTGTGTGAAGAATCAAAAGCTGTGAAACTGTGAAAAAGCAATGTTCAGTTTTATTAGCTCTACCTCGTGTTTCTTCAAATGCGGAGGAAATGATAGCCAAACAATGCTGAAGAACCGAGTTAATTTAGTCCTCCATTGCCAAATAGGCGAGACAGAAGGACTAGGAAGATACAAGGAGGATTTAAAATAAATATTTGAATTATTCTTTTACATGTGAAAATATGTTGAGGACAAGTGCTTGAATTATCAGTGTACTATATCCTCATCTTATTGGTTGATTGATCAGTGTTGCGAAATCAGAGAGAGTTCTTGGGCAATTAGTCTGCAGGTTTTTCACTTATAATCAATACCAATAGTGCATAACTGTAGATCTTCTCATCTATTTGTATTCTGAGAGAGATTTTTCTCTTTTGCTTATTTAGAGCCTATTTGCAAACTCAACCAAGTTGTGTAGAAGCACTTTTTTTTTAAAGCTGTTAGACTCGGTTTTTTTAAGAAAAAGAAGTGTTTCTACCCCTCCACTTGGGTTTGTAAACAGGCACTTAATCAAAATTGTGGATCAGTCTTATGTTGAGACTTGAGACAGCTGCAGCGCTCGGGTATGACTTGGCCTTAATCTTTGAACTCAATCAACTTGTCTTGATTATAAATCAGTTTTCTTCGATATTCATCAAGATTAATAGTTGGATTCTCTTTCTGATACATTAATGTGTGTTGCTACAGTCTGGGGATTCTTTCTGCAGAAATTTATAACATTGTACAATCCGATCTCTGTTACAGATGAACTTTGTGGGAAGCTCGACGTTGAATGTCCTTGAAACACCAGATATGTTTTCGGCCCACGTCGTTCAAGCTACCCTCAGCAATCAACTGCATAAAATTGTGTCTTCAGTAAAGAGGCAGAGCTAGATTTGCTGGCACCAACAAGAGGGAGTCCTGGAAATGCAACATAATGCAACATTAGTGACAAAATTACATTAATGTAACATATTCATTGTTGTCTTTTATTCGTATTATATGCTTTTCATCCATTAATTTTACAGTACCCTATTCTTTCCTGAGAAAAATATGGTGCAAAAAAATTCTCATTTTTTCTGTTTTACATAATTCCAAGTCACTAAAATAGACGAGGACAAAGTGAAAACCTACACGTGCATCAATATTGAACACTCGATTCTCTCTTCAAATCCAAACAACAATTCTCCACTCCTTAAATATCCAAATATAATTAGTTTTATTCATTAAAAGAAATGATAAAAATCAGAGCTTTCTTGCAGGATAGGAAGATCCCACAAGTAGATTCCAGCAGCTTCAAATAATCAAACTTTAGAGATATAGAAAAAAGGTAAAAAAAGGTAAAGTAGAAGGCAAGCACATCCATTTATTCAAATCTTCAAATAAAATGCCCACCGTTCCTTCAACTGGGACAACTCCACCAAGGCCGCCATGCCTCCGCCTCTGTTCCTCCGCCGCCGCCGCCGCCGCCTCCACCTTCATAACTCTCCGAAAAGGGCCCACCTGCCACTTTTCTTTATTCGGGTTCAAGCCCAAACGGTTCCATTTTCTCAAGGCATGTTCTTCACTCAAAGAGACCAAGAAATGGCAGCAGCCGACACTTAGCAATTCTCCAAATAGTGCCCCACGCAGCGTTAGGAGAATCTTGAATTTCAATTCGAAGGGTGAAAATGACGATAATGGGGATGGGGATGGCGGAGATGGCAGTGCAATTAAAGGCACAATCTTGGCTGGGTTATTGCTTGTTGGTGTTGTTGGCGGCTTTGGGGCTGTTGGGTATGTATACAGAGAACAGATCAATACTTTCTTGAACCAATTTTCTGGGATAATTGAAGGTGAATATTCTGTGTCATTTCGATTGTTTTTGCATGAATTGTTAGTTGGGATAGGCTTTCGTTGAAGTTGAGATTCATGATTTGGTCTTTGTGTTACACTTTACCTTGATGCAAGTTGTGGGCAGGACATTTTTAGCAGAAATTCTTGTTACAGTAATGAATTCTGAGAGAATTTGGTGAAATTTCAGTTCTCACCAATATATTATTAATTGTTTCCTTCCTTAGTTTGGATGCTATGTTGGTGAATATGTAGAGCTGTTTTCAGGTCTTCAGTGATGGAAACTGGCTAGTTTTGCTTGCTCAAGTGTCTTGCTTGATTCAATTATTAGTTCTAATAATCTAATTAGATGTGAATTTAAATGAATTGCAAACTGCTGAGGTGAAATTTGCTCAGCCAAACGAATTGGTATTGGTATGACGAAAGTATCCAATTTGCTTGTAGAAGTTGAAGTCCATACGTTATCTTCTAGTTACCTCTATGCACCAGATCAAGATATTATATTTTTTTGTCATTGTGATACTTTATTTTGGATATAGGTATTGCTTCTGTTTATGTTTCTTGTAGCTTATGTAATGTTATGAAAAGTAAGTCCATCTCAATTTCAACTGTTTCGTCTAATTCCGTAGGAGAGTATGTGTTGTTCCTGGAGTTAAAATGTCCTAGTAAAATTGAATAATGAATTCTATTTGTATGCCTAAAGGAGTCTATTTCTAAAGGATTCCTAAACAATTTGGTTTGTAGAGCATTTCACAACAATTAGCCATTCCTTTGCTTAAATGGAGAGTTTTCATTTTGCCTCTATACTTTCCTTGTGGGCCTTTTGATATTGTCTTCTTTGATTGTTTATGTGAATAACAATGTAGTCTACATCAAATATCTCATATTTTATTCTTTGTAGGTTATGGACCAGCTGGATATGCTATTTTCGTCGCAGTTTATGCTGGATTGGAAGTAAGGATCAATATCTCTCCTTGAGCATGTTTGTTGTCTACAATATTATTCATGACAAAAACTCGTATGAGACGGTCTCATACATGAGACGGGGTACAACCTAGCCAAATCAACACCCACCCCTCCCAAAGTGTTAAAGCGCCAATGCCCAAATTATGCCCTGTCACCGTGAGACCGTCTCCCACAAGTGTGTCTCATTTTTCATTGTTTATGATTTTAGTTCTCTTCATATGTTTATAGTTTCAACCTAAAACATTTAAATGATAATTTCGACAAAAATATTGAGGATTTTGGTGAAGATATTTATTGAAGAAAACTTAAATCGATGTAACTGTGTTGCAGATACTGGCAATACCAGCCATTCCACTGACTATGTCTGCGGGTCTTCTTTTTGGCTCAGTTACTGGGACGATCATTGTGTCTATAAGTGGCACGGTAAGTCTAATATCTGTCTAGATATATAGAAGGGTAAAAATGGAAATTGTTTAGTAAGTCGTTTGTTTCGTTTTTTTCAGTTGGCAGCTAGCATTGCGTTTCTAATTGCCAGATATTTTGCTCGTGAAAGAATTCTGAAGTTGGTTGAAGGAAACAAGAAATTCATTGCAATAGATAACGCAATTGGGGAAAATGGTTTCAAGGTGGTTACTCTTCTCCGTTTGAGTCCATTGCTTCCGTTCTCTCTCGGAAATTACCTTTATGGACTTACATCTGTCAAGTTTGTTCCATACGTATTAGGAAGGTCAGCTTTGTATTTTTCTTTTCTTCTAATCTTCATGTAAGGTTTATATGGTAACACTATTAAATGTGCTATTATTTTTTATTGTGCAGTTGGTTAGGTATGCTTCCTGGATCATGGGCATATGTGAGCGCTGGTGCATTTGGGCGAGCAGTTATTGTGAGTTTAAGTCGTTTCATCTCTGGACTTGTGCTGTTTAAATTCTGTATCATCTTTAAAACGTATTAACTGTATTTTTCTAAGTAAAGCATGTTACCAAAACGTACGAACTTTCCTAAATATGTTAAAAACTAATGTTCGCGGAGTAACACTTGGGTGCACCAGTGCAACCGATGTACAACTAATACTGTTCAATGAAAACAACTAATATTGTAAAGTGTAAGCAACTAATACTGACCAACTTTATACCTTTTAGTAAAACAACTAATACCATATAAGAATGCAATTGAGTTGAACAAATTGGTGCATAGAAGTATTTGCCATGTGTGGATAGTTGAGTCCAGTTGTTCAAAATCGTGGTGGTTACTTACAATTTTGGTCATGTTTCAGCAAGAAGAAACTGAAATAGGGTTAGGCGGAGGAGGAAACGGTCAGCTGTGGACACTAGGGCTTGGCCTGTTAGCAACGGCCCTCGCTGCAACCTACGTTACACGCCTAGCTAAGGTAATATATAATTCCTCTCCCCCAAGTTTCATTTACCATAGAATACGATTGCGTGGGTGTACCTAATTTGTAACATTACATCATACGTCTCGATGCTAACTGATTCTTGATTGTGTTTGCAGGATGCGATGAAAGATATCGACTAGGCTAGAGACTACTGCCCTTCCAATTTTTAATCATAACTACACCACTTCATGTAAATCAACTGGATCATATTTGATCCCAAGAAAATTTCAGTTGAGATTTTCCCCCCATTGATAATTTGGGTTATACTATACCAAAACATTGTTTTATGTCAAAAGTGAAAATGCCGTGTATATTAATGATGTTTGAGGCACTTTAAAAAGGGTATATGAGTTAGGGAATGGGACCCCTGTGCAAATTTATCAAGTAATTAGAAGTTAAAAAGGGTATAGAGTTAGGGAATGGGACCCCTGGATAGTGCAAGGTGGGTTTTGATCCTCCGAATAGTTGATTCTTGAGTTGGATATGAGAGTTAGTTTTTTTTTTTTATTAAAGGTACGAGTTAGTGAATGAGTGGGTAAATGAGTGGCAATATGCAGTTTATCATTTCACAATTTGTTTGTCATGATCTTTTGCATTGGTGAAATGAAATGTCTCTTTGATAAAAAAAAATCTAAACCGATTGCATGCAATAAACAATGTTGAACTAAAATGATTTATGCAAAACTAAAAACATGAAGATATTGGATTGTTTGGGACTTTGGGCAGGCCTTATTCTTTTTACGATCCCAAAAATAATATATGAACGGTTAATCAATGATAATTATAAAATCAATATAAAAAAGACCTTTCAAAATCTCATAAATCAGCATTATTTTATTTGTTAAAATATTAAATAAATCAAGATTAAGAAGACCAATGTCTCTATGTTAACTTGAACTTGAAAGTTGTCTAGAAAAAAAAAACTTGAAAGTTGTCTTCAACTTGCTTATTGATAAAATCGTAAATTTAAATATATTTATGGTCTAAGTTAAAATTTTATTTGAGTTGGTATGCTGTGAAACTTGTTTACCGTGAAATTGATTTTTTTTTAACATGCATACTCTTTAGTAATATAAGTCACACCCTTTAGTAATATAAATCACACCCTTCAGTTATCACTACGATACTCTTTGCTATAATATAAATCACACTCTTTACACTTATAAGTAATATTCTTTATAGTAAAAAATCACACCCTTTATAGTAAAAAATCACACTTTATAGTAATATAAGTCACACTCCTTAACCAGTATCACCCTGAAATTTGTTCACTCTATACTTTGTCATCTTATTTATTTTTATTTATTTTTTCACACTAAAAAATAAATAAGTCTACATAATCGTCCCCCTTTTAATCTACTTGATATTTTTATTTAAAATATCTTTAAATAGTTTTCTTATGTTTAAAAGCTCTCCGTTTTCTTCCGATTCAAGTTATGCTGCAAAGCAAAACTGCAAACCCATACGCATTTGTTGTAGAAATATATTAGATTGGGGATTCATTGGAAAATCTCATCATTTCGCCCACGAAGATTTTTGGTGAAATTTGCCAATTTAAAAGGGTAAGCTTTCGATCGGTTGCCCGATTTCCTTTCTCTGTGCCGTCAAATCAGTATACCCAACTGATTCTGATGAAATTCTCGCCTTTTTTGAAGTGTTATTACTAATTGCAGGAAATTGCTAAGATTCCGATTCGTTAAATATGTAGAGTTTTGGGGGCTTTCATGATTTTATTTCCATTTCTATATCCATTTACGCATTTCTTATTAATTGGGGGTTGATTCTTCTCTTAGGTAAATTTAAAATGTTGAGATTCCGTTGATTTATTTCAGTTAGATGTCAACTTTCTGCTAAAGGATTAGCTACACATTCCACTTCTCAGCTACGATATAGAATGACTCTGTTTTTGTTAATTTTGCAATAATTCACATTGTTGGTTTGTTTAGCTTTATGGAACTGAAGTGGAAATAGATTAATCTCGCTTCTTTTGTTCCTTGGAATTCAGTGGCTGCACTAGACGAAAACATCGATATGATATGTAGAATCAAATAGTAGGTGGAGGTTAGTTTTTAGACATTTGATTCACAATTTCCCTGAGTATTGTTTGGCAATGTGAGAGTTGTTAAAAGCCTTTTTCGGAGATGCTTGGTTCAAATTATTCAATGAGAATGCTAATGAAAATTATTGAATAGTAATAAATTACAATGATAATGATGCTTACGTTGGTAGTTTTGCTCTAATCTTGTAAAAAGTGTAGATAAAAAATGATTGTTGGATGAGGAATAACATAATGATTAAGGAAAAATGGTTATAGGAGAGGAGGTAGTTAGTCAAAATTGAGTAATGATTAACTTATTTTGAGTCTCATTACCCCGTAAGAAGTATGATGAGTGTGAATTGGTAATCTTTTATTCTCATTAACCATCAAAATTACTTCATGTTCATTCCCATTACCATTCCCATTGAATTTTTTTGAACCAAGCTCCCCCTTAGTTTCTCCTTTTAGAATGGCTAATACAGAAGTTGTGCAGAACATATGGATGCAATTATATACTGTTATTCACCTGTAAATTTAGAATTAGTTACTTACATGAGAGAATCACCATGACACTTGTGCTACTACAGTCATCCTTAAAAAATAATGAGAGCATAGGGTAGGTGTTGGCTCGTTATTTTGTTCCCTTATTCAAGCTTTACACTTGGTAAAAATTGCATTTGATTACGTTATTCAAGGCTGATCATATCACCCCTAGTTGGGATAGGAGGGGAAAACGAAGTCGTGGAAAAACTCACCTGGGACTGGGAGCCCACTTATGATTATGCTGATTACGTTTTATAAAGAGAGGAACTTTAGCACAATTTTTTATTAGTAGACAAGAGGTTATATGCATACTGTCGTACAATGTCTCTTTTTGTATGCTGTTACGCCTTTAATTTTCTTTATTTTTTGTTTCTGCGAAGATGAAGGATATGAATGTAAACTTTATTTCATCGTCTCGTTTCTGTTCCATTTAATTGCCCTGCATACTTTGGCCTATTATATTCTTTTGTTTTTCAGATTGGCTGCTTTTCTTGGACTGGTGAGTATTTACAGAAAAGGTACACCGATAAGAAGTTAGCAAGAAGATGCAATGTCGGCTTCCACTAAGCCAAGGCTTTCCGGGATGCAAAAACAAGTCCTTGCTTTATATAGAGGATTTTTAAGAGCAGCACGTGTAAAATCCCCTGAAGAACGAAGCAGAATCGAGGCAATTGTGTCTGAAGAGTTTCGCCGCAATTCCTCACAGGTCGATCGTAAAAACTTTCTCTACATTGAGTATTTACTTAGGCGTGGCAAGAAACAGTTAGATCAGCTAAAGAGTCCGGATACTGTTGGACTATCTACATTAAATGTTGATGTTTCTCAAACAAAAGGATCTTAGTAACATATTTTATGATGATTTTCAACATTAAACAGGGCTTTATTATCTACTTGGGTAATAATTACTATCCAAGTTAGTTTTCATAATTCAATGTTATTGTACGCATAATTATCATTATCTCGAAATTTCTCGCACATTGAGTACTCAAGTTTTTGAATATGATTCATTATGTATGTGTAGATTGTGTGAGATCGTGAATAGAGTAACACTCCTGTGAATCAGGTCTATACATGAACTCTATCGGTGTCATGAACAAAAATTATTATTGTTATGCATAAAAACTATCATTATTTTAAAAATGGCTTTAATTTTTGAACAATGATAATTTTTGTGTATAACGGTGATAATTTTTTGTTCATAATAGTGATACTAAAAAAATAGAGTTCACCGTGAACTTAAGTTTACACAAATTTTTGTCCGGAAATATTACACAGGGGCTGTAGAATGTTGTGTGATTTTGTTAAATCAATGGATTCCACATCTAATATGGACGAATATTTTTATACATTTTTAATTGCTTGTAATTGTTGAATGCTAAAATATCTAGGTTTGTTGGGTTTAATGTGGCAATTCGATACTAGCAAACCAAACAATAATAATGAGATGATGATGAGAAATAAATACAGAAAGGTGAGTTTAATGAAGAAAAATGAGAATGTTCTTCATTGTATGCTGATGAACAGTATTAATTTGCAAGAGGGATTGAGCTATCTTGAGCCTCTTTTGCTTTGACAAATATTGCCTGTGTATTAATAATTCGGGCCCTTTTATGAGGCATAAATGCTCATATTTATAGTACAAAGTTACAACTCAGCTTATCTCGCTCATATCTTGATGAGAGCTCGACAAAGCATTAATTGTGATCAACTAGATTTGACTCTAAAAACCTATTTAACTTATTCAAAACATAGTTTCTTTCCTCTGAAGCAGCGGTTCGCAGGTGATCCATTGAGGTATGCACCTAAGCTTCCTCTTTGAGTCCTTGACAGTAGAACCAGCACCTTCTTCAAAGGATTTTTGCCATATTGGGGGCGATTTCCTAACTTTGGCTGTTGAGGTACCCAGTTAGCCAAAGTCAAACCTTGGCAACTGAGAAATCCTTTGAACTATTCTTCAAGCTACCCTAATCCCTTCCTCCACCATAACCTTGTGAATTAGTCAAGTATGATCTTGGTCGAGTTGGGCGAGTTGTGCCAAGTTGGACGAATTGCTCCCGTACATGCTACTTGATCGGGCGAGATTGTTGGCGGGGCGTGAGCTCGCCCAGTGACTCCATTTTGCGGCGAGTTGGGCGAGTTCGCCATGTACTGGGCGAACTCGCCCCATCAATCATGGATCTAGTGGGGGCAGCAAGCTCGCC
This sequence comes from Stenogyne calaminthoides, assembly GCA_037126765.1. Classification (NCBI taxonomy): domain Eukaryota; kingdom Viridiplantae; phylum Streptophyta; class Magnoliopsida; order Lamiales; family Lamiaceae; genus Stenogyne; species Stenogyne calaminthoides. The sequence continues at coordinate 31,230,011 of JBBCBC010000017.1, read as the reverse complement.
ATATACTGGGTGGGCTCGCCTAAAATCTCCCCAGTGGAGCCAAATGGGCCTTTTCGTTATTTAATGATTTTCTACATTGGGCCAGATTCGGAATCCTTAATGGGCAATGAGCCCAAATTATTATGCATACAAATGGGTTTTGTCTACTAATATTCTCCTTTACCCCTGTCCTAATATTCGCCTAAATAACTTTTTAGATTTTGCTAAAAAATAAACAATTTAGTACTTTTCTAAAAATATTCTTTTCTAAAGAAAAAAAATTCAATCCAATTAATTACTAGTAAAGCTGTGGCGATCAGAATGACATTATTTAATTACCCTAATTTGAGAGGAAGAAGGAAAGAAGGCACCTGATCCCCTATTACAATATATATTTGATATTTTATTTTGAGCTCTACTACCAATTATTAAATAATGACATCATTAATTAACAAATAATGTGTAATAAAAACACAAGATGAATTTTTGAATTGGAATTCAGGATGTATACCTGACTTTATGATGATATCCCAGGGTCTGTAAATTTCTCTTGAAAAATACATACTACATACTATAATAGATGCTCCCTTCATTTTGTAACAAGTGTCCTTTTAGCCTTTTTAGTGAAATTAAAAGGGTACATATTGACAAATTTATCCTTATTTATTAAAACAAAGACAAACTTAAAAAATATAATGTAAAAAAGGCTAAAAGACCATTTAATATTGGACAAGTAAGAAAAACTAAAAGAACACTTATTACGAAAGGAGTATAGTTTTATCTCAAAACAAAAGCATGTACCGTATTATTTCGAAGTAAAGAATAGTTAAAAGGCAGATTGTACATTAATTCTTGCTCCTTTTATCTGGTCATGTGGTACGTATATGTAAATTAACCATGTATAGTTAGTGAAGAATCAAATTCTTGTGTTTGAATTATTTATCATATCATATTTTCATTTCAGCGTGACATCACGACATGCATCAATAAATTAATAAAGATATTAATTTGTGGGTTGAGATGGTGGAGTAGGCACATATCGTACGTTGTTGGAGGGAGCTTTCTAAATGATTCTTGTACCAGAAAAAAAAAACCTTTACTCATTTTAGTAAAAAGGTATTGAGAAATGCCCAAATGGGGTCATGTGGGAATTTCACACACCAAACCTTTTAGCTTTAATTAATTATCTAACTATATATAATACTTCACACCCATTGGCTAAATTTGAAAAAGAAAAAATGTAATATTTCTTCATAAAGAGGAATCAAGAAGTGTGTTTGGAAAGTTTTGTTGGTTGGTTTTATCCTTTGGTAGAAAAATCATATACTTAAGTAGGAATGCGATCATCAGTTTCATAATTGGTGTTTCACTTTTTATTTTATAATATGGATGAATAATACATGAAATAATAAAAAATATCCAACGAACCACCATACCCTAAGTCCATGTGTAAAAAATTCAGAAGGGTGAAACGTCAATGAAATACAAAAAGTGGAGCAGGGGAATCGAACCGACTTAAGTAATACGTGTTTAAAGGTTGAGTGGGTCTCATGTACCCCAGATGCACCGTGCCCTCATAGTAATTGCACGATTATTGTTGGGATTGTTGGAGCCTAATCGAAACCGGGATGCAGAGCGCGGGAGGCGCTCGACCAGACTCGTGCTCGAGCATTTATGCTCGGTCGAGCACCCCCCCAATGCAGCGCCCACTAGGCGCTCGACCAGTGATGAGCTCGAGCGGAACTGCTCGACCAAGGCCCGTGGTCGAGCGGTTCCGAAGGCCTGTGCGCGGAGTTAGGGTTTTGGCCCAATCTCATATTTAAACACTTTTGACTTGACTCATTGTATTGGTGTATTACATCACTCGAAAAATAGTAGATCTCTTGGCTTGATAGTGCCCCCAGACGTAGTCATGACGAACTGGGTAACCAAATTTGTGTTCCTTAATTCTTGTTTCTATTATTTTCTCCATAATTGTTGCTTTAAATCCTAACAATAATGCGTAAGTAAGTTACATTTTTTAGTATAATAAATTGTACATTATGAGTGCATATTGCACCTGGGTGCATAAAAAACCTAACCTTAAAGGTTTTTTTTTCTTAATCATGTTTTCAGTACTAATTGTCATCTAAGCATCTCGTCTTGGAAATGGATATCTCAGATTCTTTCTTTTCCAATTGTGTTTTTGTTCAATTAATTTGTTGTATTTTGAGATAACAATCAAAATGAAAAGGATAAGAATTAAAACATACTACCTCCATCCTAATTTTGTTTGACCATTTTACTTTTGACTCGTATTTTAGCGAGTGAATTATTTATTAGTGTATAAAATGATAAAGTAACTTTTAAGGATGCGTATGATAGATGAAGGGTAGGACTATCATATCACATCTTAAAAATCTCTTTATCATTTCAATTACTAATAAACAACTCGCTCGCTAAAACACGAGCCAAATAATATTTGGACAATCTAAATCAGGACGGTGGGAGTACAAAACTAGTTTGAATTCTTTTTCTTTTCGTTTTTAAAAACTAAAAAATCATTTAATTACTCAAGAGTAATTACAAATCAAACTGAGTATGTCATCCATAAAATCTAAAAGCTTAATTGATCAAGAGCATATATAGTATTGACATTACCAATGCACATATATTCAAGAAATAAAAGTAAAACGATCAATTCTTAATTTGGTTTGACAATTTGGATAAAAACATGTATATATCTGGTTCATGTTATGAATTTTTGTTTTAATTCATGAGCATTTAAACCTATTAAGGGTATGATACGGGTCAAGTTTAGTGGCTCCTCATTTGAGTGGGAGACCCAGGTTCGATTCCCTCTTGGAACGAATTGGAGTTATGGGAGTTATAAGGTAGATTGAAGATTTCATAGAGTATTTGAGTGCTTGGTGTACTAACTACTAACTACTAACAACTAACATCTAACTTTGCCCGATCAAAAAAAAAAAAAAAAAAAAGGGGGGTCAAGTTTAGTGGGTTAGAAAAATATGTTGGAATGAATGAAATGTGTTAAATAATTCAATTTCATAGCATAGCCTTGGTTCATGAAAGACCGACTGTGAACAGGTTGTATTTGGTTGTGAGTTGATGTTGATCTCATAATATTCGAAAAAAAAAAATTATAGCAGATTTATAGGTTAAATTATATTTATATTCGTATTATGTTGGGTTAGATAAGGGTGATCGTGACACCAACTCGGCAATATTAATTAGGGCCGATTCAGTAATATTTGGGCCTACCTTTCCCTTCATTTCTTATTTTATAAGAACTTAGAGATAACATTAAATAATAATCATAAAGTTAGCAATGCAAAATATTTTATTACGCTTAAGATAATAGACATTTAGCATGTAATTAACTTAGATAAAGTCTTATGTGAAAATTTTACAAATATTAAAAACAGAAAAATCGTTGTTGTCAGGGTTCAAACCCTGGCTTCTCGCTAATTGTAAAGCGCTAATTGTAAAGAGAGGCGCTGCCAATTCACCATATCACCACACTGTTGTTTGAATTTGAACCCAATTCAATTCAAACCAAAAAAAAGGTGGCAAAAAAATTACAAATATGCTATTGCCAGGGTTCGAACACAGTCGACCCTCGCTGATTGAAAATAGAGGGACTCTCAATTCGGCATTGCCACACTATTGCTAGAAATTGAACCCAATACTAGCACCTTATTTAGGGGGGAAAAAAAAACGTGTGCCGCCAGAGATCGAATTCGGGAAGAGTGAATAATTAGAAAATATTCTTACCATTTGCACTACAAGAACTTGTGTTATAAGATTGAGATTTTATATCATAACTTGTATTTATCCATTTTATAATAAGGTATGTATATTTATTTATCTGTAGATTACTATTCACAATCGATTGGTGAATGAAAAATAGAGCTAACTTTAGTTATATAATTGATTCAAATATGTAAGAAAATATTTTTATTAGTATTTCTATTTACAAATTGTACGTATAATGCATTCAAAATCGTGTTTTTTTATTATAATATTGTCATGTTGTCAAGAAATTGTGTAAATAGAGTAAAAAAAATCGTAAAGATAGAGTGTTGTAGCACAAATCAAACTGGATATGTGCCAATATCCGACACATCAGCAGGGCCCACCTAGGTCCAAACCGACCCGACCCGACAGAAGATCAACCTCACCTTAACGAGCGACCTCCCTCGAGGACGATCCATAGGCGAGGTCGAAAAGAGAAGAATAAAGACTGCCTGAGCAGGCGACCTCCCCGAGGTTGCTCCCCGGGCGATCTCCCCCGAGGTCGCTCCACGAGCAAAGTAGGCGAACACAACACAAGAAGATAATCCGGCAAAATTAAGAGCATTTGATGTAATATAGATAAAGTTTTACTGTTTAGATCAACCGTGTAATAAAACCCTAAAATAAAAGGTCGAGATGTATTTATCGTACTTTAGGCACTCTAAGGGTGGTCCTCTATAAATAGAGGACCTCACCCCTCATTGTAAGGATGGAATCTTGCTCCTATTTCATTATCTATACCAAAACCAAATTTAAGGGAAGAACTCAAGAGTTCTTCCCGCAGTCTTTTCGTACAATTAATTACTTGTTTGTGTTACTAGAATCGATAGCTACATTCAAATTCTTAAACCCGTTATTTTAGTACACAACATAGAGAAGCAACAAAAGTTTCAGTAAGTACAAGCTTGGTGTTGAAAATGATGGGAATCTATAGTTGGTTCAAGATGAAAATTAGAACAACAATCATTCTTCGTTTCTTTTGCATTTGGAGATTGTAGTGAGTTCTCTTTGCTCGATTAATGAGGTCATCCGGACATAATTGCACGTAACACTATTAGGTTTTTTCTTATAATATTGTTATTTTTTTTATGTAACAATATTATATTTTGCTCGTAATACCGCTTTAGTTTTGCATTTAATATCTCCTAGGATTTATTATTTTCTTATGTTATGCATGGAATACTGTTATCCATTGTCTGTAATATTGTTTTCGTTTTGATTTAATACCCTTCAAAATTTACATTTTTCTTAGATTTTGAATGTAATACTATTATGTTTTTTCATGTAATACTATTATATTTTCTTGTAATACTGCTTTCATTTCGGTTTAATACTCTTCATAAGTTTTATTTTTTTATGTTTTGAATGTAATACATGCTGCTTTAACTTTTAGAGTTTAGTGTAATACTAATATTTTTTCATGTAACATTGTTATATTTTTCCTATGATACTGTTTATGTTTTGCATATAATATTATTTTCGTTTAAACTTAAAACCCTTCAGAACTTACACTTTTTTTATGTTTTGAATTTATGATACAAGAAATGATTTCAAAACGACGCAAGAAAAATGCTCTTTATTGTTTAAGATAATATGTGGAGAAAACACATTAGAAAACTCTCGAAACTGCCTTTCCAGATGAAAATGGTGCACTCTCGTATTTATGTGCTAATTATTTGGTATTTTGTAAAACTATTAACTAAAAGAATATATACTTGAGCAAATGATTTGGTAAGAATTACTTTAAATTTTGTTGAGCATGTGCGTAAATTTTATAGTGAGATGAACATTCAAAATGTGTACATCAACTCTTCTAAATATATAAAATTAATTATATTTTTTTATCAATATTTTTTTTATAAAAAAGGTAAATAAATTAATGAAAAATACATAAAATAGATTTCAAAGATTTCAATGTGGCATAGTGGTAAACTTGCTTCTACAATACTCTAGTGACCCATGTTCGATTTTAGAGTGGAGCGGATTTTGCATTTTTTTAATTTAAAGAGTAAAATATATTAAAAAAAATAATAATAAACAAATTTGTTACAGAAAGGAATCGAACCAACGCACATCAATCGAAAGAAGAAATAGCCTACCTTTAGCCTACAGATACCGTTAATTCTAAATTCATTCCCTAACGTTTTATAGATGTTAAAATTCACGAATTTTTTATTTTTTCACATATGAAAATTTTCGCATAAAACCTACTCGTTAACTTAATTACACAAAGTTGGCATATATTATACTATCATGCATCCAACTTTGATTTGGGAAAAGGCAGCCGCAGTACTACTGGAACTTATAAGCTATAACCTTTTATGCATGCTAGATAAACATTTGACAAAACATATATGATTGAAAAGGTGGTACATTGCGAAATTTGTTCACTGTAAAACTAGTTTCTTTTTTATAAATATTTTTTATAAGTATGACACTTCAACTATTACGACTAGCATTCTTAATTTGTAATATAAGTCATACCCTTCAATTATCACTACTAATACCCTCTGCTGTAATATAAATCACATTATTCAGTGTTATGAGTAATACCCTTAATAATAAAAAGTTACACTCTTTAGTTATCACAACTAATATCCTTTAACAATATAAATCATACTCCTTAACCAATTTCACAGATTCTTGTGTGAAACTTGTTCATCCTGTATTTCCCATAATTGAAACCAAAACATGGATGAGATCAAGCTAGTTATATAGTTAATTAGAAAAGTTCATTTGATCATATCACATAATTGTGACAAGAACATATATATCCCAAGTAATATATGACAACAATAATATTGGGATGATGATTGATGGGAAAAAGATAGGCCCCTACAGTTGGCTGCTTCTCAAACTTATACTATATCATGCATGGATGAGGAAGGACCATTAAACCACATATTCTCCATGTGATCACATGTGAGAAACAAGTCCCTCTATAGTTTTTCACACTATACATACTTATCCAGTTGCTACAACTGAAATCTCAAACCTAGCTGGTTTGTGGTCCGCTAAATCATATTGGATTGCTCTTTAAATTAGTGTTATATATGTATATAAAGGAGAGATTCTCTCTTCAAGATTTTGTGGTGTAATTAGGAATATGGGTGGATGTGCTTTCAGCGGGAATCGAACCCAGCACGTGGGCGTGAACCTGAAGCTCTGATATCATGAATGAATTCTATCTCATCTAAAAGTCTGAACTTGTAAAGATATGTAAAAGTAATTTGTTTATATAATTTTCCAAACACATATATAGTACTCCTTTCCATCCATGAAATCTATGTCCACCTTTTTGGGCACAACATTTAAGAAAAATGTAGATAAAATAGATAAAGTAAAGATATTATCGGATATTGTGGGGATTCACTTATAAATAAAGTGATTGTTTGTGAGTAAAGTACAACGACAATTGAAGTAATTAAGTTATGGTTGGAGGATAAAGATAAAGTGTATATTTCCATATAATGTATAAAAATATATTTGGTGGACAAACAAATAAGGAAAATGAGAATAAATTTGGTGGAGATAGTGAGTAGTATATATGTGTGATTTCTTAAATTAGTGGTGTTTTAGGTGTTCGATTGACTTGAACAAGACATGCATTTTGATGATTGCTACAAAAGAATGCCCTATTCAATCATCATCATACACATACCAAAATATCAAACCAAAAAGGAAAAAAAAAATGCCTGAATTCTGGTCTTCCCATTCTTGATCAATTGGTAAAGGAAAAGGGAGTGGCCATAATATAAAGTTCCTTTCTCATAATACCTTCACGTGTGGGTCATGTGATGTAAGTGGTCACAGCTCATATCTAGCCCATGTTTTTTTAATCTTAGGGTATGTTTGTTTTGGGATTATAGTGGTCGTGGGAAATTCCGGACTTTGAAGATCTGGAATTTAAAAATTTTGATGAATAATTAAGATATATGTTTGTTGTGAGATTTTATAGGGTAGGATGATGGAAAAGTTGATTGATGTGATATTATTATATTATTTTGATTATATTTGGAGAATAAAAAAATAGATGATGTGAGTGTATTGAAAGAATAAAAAATAGAGTAGTAGTAGGTGATGGAATAGAGTAGGATTAATATGATTTCAAAATTCTTACTTTAAATTTCAAAACAAATGGGGGTTTGAGATTGTAAAGTCCAAAGTTCGGCCGGGATAGTCGGGAAACAATCATACCTTATATATTTCATTTGTTCAATGATATTATGTTCATATTCTCCATTAATATAAACATATATAAAAAATGAATTAGGAACCATAAAGAAAAAAGAAATGCCCACAATGGAATCTTAGATTCCTCTTAACCCTTACCACTTAGCTCAATCCCTACCCGCTTAAATGAAACAAGAATAAAAAACACCATTCGTACGTGTATCCTAGATAACAATGCCATGGGTACCACTATATCTAGGTTTATGATCAATCAGAGTAACTCTCTTGTGAAATATTACATCATATAGTACGTATCATAAATGTATAGTATAAAAAATTCTCGTAGGTGAAAAAATAAAAACTCACGTGGGGTCGGATCGGTCGAGTCATAGAGACACGTGTATTACTTGTTTACTTTAACAGTATTATATGTTAAGTTGCCCATATAGTATATATAACCATATGACCAAGAATAATATAATAACACATGTCCTATAATATATTGCTGATATTACCGTATTATTATATGGATAGACACATAACACTGCTAAAGTAAATAAGTACTATAGTCATGTGACCCAAGCCGACCTAATTTTGAACACCGAGGTTTTAATTTCTACAATTCAGAAATATTGCAAGGTACAATATATATATTACATATAATTCTTTATTGTTATAACAATATTACAAAATCCCCCATCCTATTCAAACCACTATGAAGAGTATTTTTGTCTTGTTTTATCTGCCCCTCACTCCTATATATACCCTGATCCCCATTCATTCCTAAACCATCATCTTCAATCTCATTTTCTTCCTCTTCACTTAAAAAAACATCAAACACACCCCCCAAAAAAAAATGTCAGGCGTTTGGGTTTTCAAGAACAATGGAGTGATGCAATTGGTCGAAAATCCGAGCGATCACAGCAGCGGCGGGCAGCGTAGCGCCGCCTCAAAGAGGAAGGTTCTAGTGCACTTGCCGTCGGGAAAAGTGGTTTCTTCGTATTCTTGTTTGGACCAAATCTTGAAGGGTTTGGGTTGGGAGAGGTATTATGATGGAGATCCTGATTTCATCCAATTCCACAAACGTTCTTCCATTGATCTCATTTCTTTACCTAAAGATTTCTCCAAATTCAACTCCATCTACATGTACGACATCGTTGTCAAGAATCCGAATGTCTTCAATGTTAAAGACATATAGGGCGATATATCAATTTCACATACCATCGACCCAAAATGGGTCGTTACTTTTTTTTTTGTGTGATGATTATGACTTCTTTCTCTTGTAAAGAGCATTTGTTTATAGTAGTTGGTTTTAATTTGGTTTGCAAGTGTGGAGATTTTAAGGTTGTTCGTATGGAGAGAGTTTGTAATTAATATATATATAATTGATTTGCTTGTTTTGGCTATATATAATGAATATCTTGGCTTTTCACTTCTCTATATATCGATCTATAGTTACAACTTGTATATATGTCGCGATTAATAATAATTATTTTAATGTGGTACGAATGGTTTTGCATGGGCCACGTGGTTGCAATCAACATGAGGCGACATGAGAACGTTAGTCATGCGACAAAAGGTACGAGGAAGATCCTAATTATGATCATGCATGTATATGGCTCGTATTAATGCATGTGACTCTATTAATCTCTGTAAATATACATGTATATAATTTATAGGCATGACCTATGATATAGATTAACACTACAAAAAAGACGGGGTTTAACGACGGTTTTAGCGACGGAAAAATTTGTCGCTAACGACATTAGCGTTGATTTTGGCGACGGAAAAAAATCTATCGTTGAATCGAAGGTCACTAACCGTAGCGACTGTTTTTTGTGACAGTTGCTGATTAGCAAAGGTTTTTTTTTTAATTTTTTTTTAATAAATCAGTCGCTAAAATCGTCGCTAATGCGTGAATTTACGAAAAAAAATGGGTCACGGTGGTTCAAACCCGAGCCCAGGGGCCCCCGGATGGGCACCGAACCACAGACTATCTCGAACTCAACCACCAAGCATATCATATATAAGCCCCCAAGTCTCCCAATTAAATGAGACAAATTTTCGCTCCCAAGGGGGATCGAACACGAGACCTATGGGCGCCGTGAGCGGGGATCAAACCGCTTGGGCACTTGTTTTCTTGAGTTTACTTAATGAAATTATTTCTATATATCCTAAAAATTTTTTTTTTTTTTTTCAATTTTTTTTAAAAATCCTTTATTTCAATTATCTAATGTAATGATTTAACCACATTTTAATATAATAATTATAATTTTTATTTATTTATAAATTTAAATTAAATTGTATTATATTAAAATTTTATTTATTTATTTATTTTTTTTAATTCATTGTTTTTACACTTTTTTAATTTTTTTTTTTTTTCATTTATTTAATTTAACTATCAAATAATCTTTAAAATACTAATTATATATATTTTTTACCTTATAAATTATAAATAAATGATTATATTCTTTTCAAATTGTATATGTCCTACATATTCATTTTTTTTAAAGCAAATACTACTTTCTATTTAAAAAAGTACTACTTTATATTTAAACAAGTAATACTTTATATTTAAACAAGTAATACTTTATATTTAAACAAGTACTGCTTTTCATTTAAACAAGCAATACTTTCTATTTAAACAAATAATACTTTTAATTTAAACAAATAATGCTTTTTATTTAACCAAGTACTACTTTTCTATTTAAACAAGTACTACTTTTCATTTAAGCAAGTGATACTTTCTATTTAAACAAGTACTACTTTTCATATAAATAAGTATTACTTTTCATTTTAACAAGTACTACTTCTCATTTAAACAAGTAATACCTTTCATTTAAATAAATAATACCTTTCATTTAAATAAGTACTACTTTTCATTTAAACAAGTACTACTTTTCTATTTAAACAATTACTACTTTTCTATTTAAACTAGTAATACTTTTAATTTAACAAGTAATACTTTTCATTTAAATAAGTACTATTTTTCTATTTAAACAAGTACTACTTTCTATTTAAACAAGTAATACTTTTTATTTAACAAGTGATACTTTTCATTTAAACAAGTACTACTTTTCATTTAAACAAGTACTACTTTTCGATTTAAACAAGTACTACTTTTCTATTTAAACAAGTAATACTTTTCTATTTAAACAAGTAATACTTTTCTATTTAAACAAGTAATACTTTTCATTTAAATAAGTACTACTTTTCATTTAAACAAGTACTACTTTTCATTTAAACAAGTACTACTTTTCTATTTAAACAAGTACTATTTTTCTATTTAAACAAGTAATACTTTTCATTTAAACAAGTACTACTTTTCATTTATACAAGTACTACTTTTCTATTTAAACAACTACAACTTTTCTATTTAAACAAGTAATACTTTTCATTTAACAAGTAATACTTTTCATTTCAACAAGTAATACCTTTCATTTAAACAAGTAATACTTTCTATTATTTAAACAAGTAATACTTTTCATTTAACCAAGTACTACTTTTCTATTTAAACAAGTAATACTTTTCTATTTAAACAAGTACTACTTTTCTATTTAAACAAGTAATACTTTTCTATTTAAACAAGTAATACTTTTCATTTAAACAAGTAGTACTTTTCATTTAAACAAGTACTACTTTTCTATTTAAACAACTACAACTTTTCTATTTAAACAAGTAATACTTTTCATTTAACAAGTAATACTTTTCATTTAAACAAGTAATACATTTCATTTAAACAAGTAATACTTTCTATTATTTAAACAAGTAATACTTTTAATTTAAACAAGTAATACTTTCCATTTAACCAAGTACTACTTTTCTATTTAAACTAGTACTACTTTTCTATTTAAACAAGTAATACTTTTCATTTAAACAAGTACTACTTTTCTATTTAAACATGTACTACTTTTCTATTTAAACAAGTAATACTTTTCATTTAAACAAGTATTACTTTTCATTTAAACAAGTACTACTTCTCATTTAAACAAGTAATAAGTTTCATTTAAACAAATAATACTTTTCATTTAAACAAGTACTACTTTTCATTTAAACAAGTACTACTTTTCTATTTAAACAAGTAATACTTTTCTATTTAAACAAGTAATACTTTTCATTTAAACAAGTACTACTTTTCATTTAAACAAGTACTACTTTTCTATTTAAACAACTACTACTTTTCTATTTAAACAAGTAATAGTTTTCATTTAAACAAGTAATACCTTTCGTTTAAACAAGTAATACTTTCTATTATTTAAACAATACTTTTAATTTAAACAAGTAATACTTTTCATTTAACCAAGTACTACTTTTCTATTTAAACAAGTACTATTATTCTATTTAAACAAGTAATACTTTTCTATTTAAACAAGTACTACTTTTCGTTTAAACAAGTACTACTTTTCTATTTAAACTTAAGTAATATTTTTCATTTGACAAGTAATACTTTCATTTAAACAAGTACTACTTTTCTATTTAAACAAGTACTATTTAGTCAATATATATATTTAAATATACTATGAATTAAATTTTATACCGTAAACTCCTCGAAATAGATCTGACTACGGTTAGGTGGAACTCTTCTCCAAGTGACTATAAATTAAATATACGATAAGGTGCATTAACAACAATTAAAAAACCTAGTATAATCCTGAAACATAAAAAAAATACATAATTAATATTTTTTTTTTAAAAACCTTCGCTAAATCCGTCGCTAATACCGTCGCTAAAGGGGTTAGTCCAAAACGTCGCTAAAACCATAGCTAAAACCGTCGCTATTTGCGGCAGTTCTCTAAACCGTCGCTAAAACTGTTGACTTTGACCATTTGACCGTAACCGTAGTAAAAACCTTCGCTATTTGCGACGGTTCTTGTAATCGTCGCTAATTTCCGTCGGTAATACGTGCATTTTTTGTAGTGTAATCTAATCACATATAATTATGTGACTGAGAGTTTGTGTGTGCGTGTCTATATTCATATCCATAGCTGATTATCTTAATCGCTTGAAAGTTTGAAGAGAAATAAAGAGAGAAATGTAAGATGGATATATAGGAAGTGGTGAAAATTATTGATCATCAATTTATTATCTAGATATGCACGCGCAGTCCAAAGAATTCAACAATTGAAAGCTTGATATAGATCTGAACCCTCTACTTCAAAATTTGACTATATATAGATAGATAGATTGGCTTGAAAGTAGGATTTTGGAGCAAGTTTGATGTAAAAATCTTTTTTTTTTTCTTTTTTTTAAATCAAGCAAGGGGTACTCTAACCCATACATCGATCATGACAATTATAAAGATATAAAACTCACCACGCCCAATACGGGATCACATATAACACACCTATCTTGAGGGCGAATTAACTCCACAACAATTCATAGACTTCAATCTGCAAACAAAAAATATCTAACACTAGATACTTTAGTCAGTGGCGGACCTAGGATTTAAAATTTATTACTGAACATTATTTAATACTTAAAAATTATACAACTCAATGCAACAGTCTAAAAAATTTACATTATAACGTTCAAATTGCAATTACAATTAAGTTTGTTGAGTTTTCGTTTTTCAAAAGACTTTTTTTTTAATATACATATGTAGCAAGAATAACATAAATTCTAATTTATAACAATAAGTTCATATCAAATTACTTTATAAAATAATCGAACAATCGTACAAATAATAAACATGAACAAATTGTTCATAAATGCACTCAATAATCGACAAAATAATAAACATGAATTAAAATGTTTAAATTACTACTCATTATTTGAAAGAATGACCTTGAAATTTAAGAAAGGAGATGAGTACTAGTTTTTCCTTTTTAAAAAAAATGGAAGGAGTTGAAAAAATAAATGGAAGGAGTTGAGTGCTCAAATATTTAAATTACTACACATTTTGCTAATTTACCAAGGAAAAAAAATGTAAAAATGCTTTACCCAAGGCTTGAACACAGAATGATTTAGGCATGAAGAACAATTTACACTATTAGGCTGGATGATATGATGCCAATATTTACATATCTAGTCAACATTATTTCAATTTGTGGGTACAGTTGTACCCCCTTGCATGTACATTTATAAGTCCGCCTCTGACTTTAGTCGACAACCAAAACCACAACCGTGCTTTGAGCTCATCAATTACTTTTGGGATGGAGGGAGTTACGTTATTGATGAAAACAAAGCCATTTCTGTAACTTCATATTTTCCAGACTACACCAATCCAGAAAGTGATATCAATTCTCTTAATTTTACCTTTTCCGAATTAACCACTATGCCGACAGAAATGGAAAGCAGGTGACGCAAACGACCCAACTGAAATCTGGATCCATTGATGAATTTCGGACCAAATCTGAGCGCTGAAACAACAGTGAAAAAAAATATGTTGAATGTCTTCTTCTCCAGCTCCACAGATCGGGCAAAGAACATCACTGTTTTGTTGGATAATCCTTTTCGCCTTTAAGCTGATTTTTGTGGGCATTCTCTGATGAAGAATTTTCCAAGAAATTGCTTGAACACGACGAGGTGCATAACTCTTCCACAAAAGCTTGAAAGCTGTTTGATTAGCCTGTACACCGGTGCTGCTTCCATTCGGATCTGCTTTTTCATACACCATCTTATTTGAAAATTCACCATTTTATGAGTGAATCCAACGCCAAGAATCAGCCTTATCTTGCTCCATTTTGTACCTGTTAATAATATCCATCAATTCATTAAGTAACAACTCATCTCTCCCTCTCAGCTCATGACAACATTTCAGTTCCCACTTCCACTTATTATTTTCTCATGCCCCCATCTCACAGGCCCTTGACTCCCTTAGCGTACTAATCCAAAAAAAGGCGACTAAATATTCCCTCTAAACTAAAATATCCCCCCATTTATCCGAACAAAACATTGTATCTTCACCATTTCCAACCATTTTAGAGAACTCGCAAGACATCCCCCACCCTCAGATCCCCCCCAATATATATAGCTTACAAAATATTATTCCACCAACCCAACATCACAATCCGACCCCTAGACCGTCTATTTCTACTCACACCCCCTTCCTTTCCCCTAACCCCGAATGACCTAAAACTCCCCTACTTAGATTTAACAACTCTCACCCAGAGACTTTTCGGTTCGTTTAGGAACCTCCAATTCCATTTACCCAAAAGTACTTAATTAAAATAATTCATATCTCTAATACCCAGTCCCTTTTACTCTTCTCATTGCAAATTGTTTTCCAGCTAACCCAAGGAATTTTTTATTTATTTTCATATCCCACACAAAAAGTTTCTTTGGATACTGATAATCTCTCGGATCGTGTTTATGGGAAGATGATAAAAAGAAAAGTTATAGATCGGAACAACTGAAAGTACCACTTGGATTAAAATTATGGTACCTTCAAAAGAAATATTCTTGTCATTCCACCTCCCCAAATCTTCTCTTGATTCTTTCCAGAAGATGTGACCATGAAAAAGGCTTTTTGTGTTTGATCCCCAATTTGCATCACACACCGTGTTGCTAAAGGCACAACTTTATTGAAGCCAATACAAAAAAGAAGTTATAAACTTTACTTGGACTCTCACCGGCCTATAGGTAAAAAGTACTCGTATCAATTTCATTCTTAATTTATAGCATAAGTGACATCTACACGAATCAATATATTATTTAAAAATTTTAAACGCATCTAGCTAAACGTGCATACACTAAATATAACATCACACATGACATAGATCGCTCCACTAGTTGAGAAGTTGGAATTTCAAATCCCATACATATGTATATAAGAATATTTAGATAGCTAAATTTGATATTCAACTCTTTAGAGAAAAGGTCCCCCATGCAACACAAAAGATATACTCCCTCGACATGGGGCTTCACGTGATGTGGGCAAACTTAATATCTACGTGTCTCTAAATAATTACAAACTTGCTACTTTTTTTTAAGTTTTAAGTATGGTATGTATCCAGGTTCCATCGTACGTGAATGCATTTTAAAAATATGCAATTTATTATACTGAAAAATTCAACTTGTTTACACTAAACCGTACACGGTAGCAAGTTGCATTTTTCAGTATAATAAATTACTTGTTTCTAAAATACCTTATGAATGTACGGTGCACCTGAATGCATATGAGACTCACTTCTTTTTTATATGATCTTTCCACGCGACCATGCCTCACCCACACTATTTCTTTGAATACTTTTGAGAATTGACATTTTCTCCTTTTAGCTACACTTTGTTTAATGTATTGGTACATTCAAGGATGGACCACATTGGGTTTAGAGGGCACTGGCTCCCCTGGACACTTTCGAAATTATATATATATATATATATATATATATATGTGTGTGTGTCATGTGTTCTATTCTATTCTTGATAAGTAGTGTAGTTAAATTGGTTCGTATATCTTTATTAATGTCATTTTATCAATTATAGATCAGGTTTCAATTTTTGTTTATCATACTTCCATTTCTTTATCCTTTTCATTTTTTTTAGTGCATATTATTTGGGGAAATTGAAGTTTCTTCTTTAAATCATAAATCAGGTTGGGTCGCTTTTTGGTCACACTTCTTGTTGGAACCACAATTATTAATTTAGTTTCAGACGCATTTCATATGAATAATTTTTACTAAATTCATTTTTTTTATTATCAATTTATATACATAGAATTTTTGTTACAGAATGAGATCAATAGTATTTCGAATATTATGATGTAATTATATTAATTAATTAACTCAAGTGGTTAAAACACTACTACCTACGCCGTGAGGTCTCACCATATGCCCGATTAAAAAAAATGAATTCTATGTAATAAAATTAATTTTTTAACAGTATATAGTATAAAATTATATTTTAAATTCTATTACATTTTTTTTACTAAGGTGGACCCTATAACTAAATTTTCTGGCTCCCGCAGTGGGTACATTATATATATAAATCACAATCTCATGGACTAGCTATGTAAATTATAAATCGTACAAGGTTTATTAAAATTCCGATATCTTTTCTTTTTGATGTGCCGTAGGATATTTCTCATTTTCTAATATCAAGAAATTGAATAATATATGAAATTCAATATTTATGTATTTTCACATCGAATCCCTCAAATCTCTTATCCACTAAAGGTGAATTTTCCCCAATTCATATGGTAACTTTATTTCATATCTCTGAATTTCAGTGAGAAGTTATTTATGAGATTATTATTAATTTTGATTTTTTTAATTTCAATCATTCATTATTTAATTGATCTTTACTTTCCATTTATCCATAATCTACTAATTGTGAATCACCCCCTATTCATGTGGTTATTTTATATTAAAATTTTAGATTTTTACAAAAAAATATTGGGTTAATAAGCAAAATATCAATTTAATCACGACCTTCAAAATTATTGTATTAAAGCATAACCTTTGATATTGTTACAAATCGATACACGTTTTATTTTTTCCGGCCTGGAAGAGATGATATGGTTCATCAGAGTATGTGTATACTTGCCCGTTAGGGCTTAGACCAAACATCTTCTCCCTTCCATCTCATCTTCATCATTCCTTCATCTTCACCCTTCCATCGTCGCATCTTCACCAAAAAGTCGATTGGTTCTGTAAAACTCAAAACCCTCATAATTGCAAAACCACAAACCCCCATCTCCAAAATCAAGTTCCGTGAATCCCCAAAATTGAGTTTTGCACAAAACTCCCAAAATCCCTAAAGCAAACCCCCACTCAAAATCGCATACACGAATTTGGTTCAGATTTGACAAAAAGAAATTTCTACCCTCAAATTCGCAGAACTACACATCAAATAAACAACAATTAAAATAAAATCAATCTCAAATTGCAAAATTTTTTTCCATCTCATAAATTGATCGAATTTCAATAAATACATTCCAAATTTAGTTTAAGGAGATGGGCTGTAATGGAAACAACATGTGAGGGGTTGAGGGGGCGGCGATAAACAATGGGTGGATTGAAGGGGGGCGGAGAGAAACTGAGAGATTTCATTTAATTTTGAAACATGTGAACATGTTTAATTTTGATATTTGACCTAAAAGTCGTGTATTAATTTAGAATTAACCCAAAATTATTTATGGTATTATCTTTTATGTACTAAAGTGAACCACTCTCAATTCATGTCTTTATTTCAAATCTTTGAATTTCTGTGAGAAGTTATTTATGGTCTTATTAATATTTTTAATTTTTTTTAATCTCAATCATTCATTATTTAATTTTGATCTTTACCATTCATTTATCTCTTATCAACTAATTGTAAATTACTTCCCACTCATATAAATTTTCTATTTTAAAATCCTACAAATTTATGAAGAGTTATTTATAATGTATTTCATCTTACAAAAATTATATATTATATTATATTAAATACATACTCAATAATTTATGCTCTCTCCTATTCTTTTTATATTTCATTCTTAGTTTTTTTCATATAAATTAAGAATATTTTCTTATGCCAACGTTAATCTTAATTTATAATAATTAAATATTTTTAACAATAATTACTATTGGCTAGAATAAAAAATATTTACACAACACATTTTGTAAGAAAATTGAAAATTTCGTAAGAAAATTAAAATTTTCATAAGAAAATTTAAAATTTAAATAACCATGAAAAGTAATTATTAGGAGTATATATGAGATAAGGGGGGAGGGAGAAATGTCAAAACGGCATGTATTATCTAAATAATGTAAAGAAAAATAAAAATTTAAATGACCATAAATATTAATTATTAAGAGTATATAAATATGAGATGGGGGAGGGAGGAATGTCAAACTGACATATATTATCTAAATAATGTAGAATGTAAAAGATTGGAATCCCTTATCATCTAAAGGTGAACCACCCCTTATTTATATGGTGATTTTATTTTAAAACTATGAGTTTCTGTGATAAGTTATTTATTGTATTTTTTTTTAACCTCAGTCATTCATTATTTAATTCTTGACCTTTACCATCCATTTATCCTTTATATATTAATTGTGGACCCTATTATTATAGTTTCTCTATTTCAAATCTTTGAATTTCTACGATAAGTTATTTATGATATTATTAAGAATATACTCCCTCCATCCCAATCTTAACCACACATACACTGTGTGCTCATAATTTAAGAAAGAATTATTTATTAATATTTTAATTGATAAAATGTTGAGGGTGGTATTGAAAATTCAACTTTATTGAAGAGTATAATAATATTTAGGAGTTTTATCAATTTAAGGCCTGAAAGATGGTAAATCTATCAATTTAATACCTGAAAGATTTTTCCTATCAATTTAAGTGTTGGAATATAGAGGCACGTAAACACGTAATATATGCACAGCGGAATTAAACAGTTCACCAACAAGGAACATATAATTGCATAATTAAATACGGGTAAACATAAACAGAATTCTTACAGCAATTCGTACACGGATTCCTCACATAACAATCGTTTACTAATTCGCACAGATCTGCCAGCGTTGAATCTCCGAGATGAATTTGCTAGGAAAATTCTAACTTAGAGATTTTATGGAGAAAATATGAAGTCTTGTATTATGAATTCCCAAGAGCTCATATATATAGGGGATGCCCAGCTTAAATCTTAAGCTAACCTGATTGAGAAATAAAATCCCTAATCTTGTAAATTAAATCCCATAGATTTAATTCTCACTTACATAAATCTCTACGGATTTGATTTTCATATATATCAAATCCTATAATAATATTCCATATAATATTATTCGGAATCCTATTTAATTAAATCTAATTTAATTAAATAATAATAATAATAATTAATTCTAAATATAATTATTATTATATTCTCCATAAATTAAATATTAATATTCAATATAATATTTAATCAACCAACTATCATTAGTAAATAATCATTACTTGTTGTGTGGCCCATACGCCCTCACATATCGAGCGATTAGTCAAACTAACGGTCTTAATTGAACCATAGACAATAAATCAGACATTCTCAATATATGAGGTAAGTTGGGAGGAAATGAGCAACTACCTGTAACTGAAACATGAGATATTACGATAACTTCCTTTCATTCGCGAATACTCGATTAAATCTTGAACATGATGAAGTGTCTATTCAAAAAACTTAATCATTTTATCTCTAATCACTAATTGATCACCTATGTCACACTTGGCCACAAAGTCCAAGTTGACGTGCATCGGCCGATGACTTAGATCCAATTATGATGAGAAGATGAGTATTCTCTCTAAATTCACATTGAGGAATGAATCCTATTCTTGGCTCAACTATCACGCACATGCATTTCGTGATGAACCCAATCCAAACCATATCTACCCATGAAAGGGTGCAAGCGTCGGTCATGGTCAAAGTTCATCACTCCATACATGTCGTGCGTATTGACCTCAAGTCAAAAGAGTATCACATCGCTCCCACTAACCGAGACACCCGTAGACACATATTGTGAAATTACATCAAACGGTTTCTCGGATGGGTATGTGAATACCCTCTAAGGGATCTGTGCATCCATCATGAGATACCTAATATCTCGTAGTAAGTGAGATCTTACTACACTCTCTAAGAGTATGATGCAGGTCGCACACTAATCTCAATTGCATCATCAATATCCAATTCTTGATGAACCTTGATCGGGGCTATTTGAGAATCACACTTAAGTCATCTGAGTTATCACAATCTCAATGACAACAATGACTCATGGGAACACAAATAAGAATAAATGCTAACAATCAAAACATAATATTCAAACAAGTGTAATACCATACATTTAATATTAAATAAATAATAATATTAAACCAATATTGAATATCATCTTGGTATTATGTCCTTACAATAGGATTGTCTCTAGGACACTAACACTAACAATCTCCCACTTGGACTAGAGTCAATAACCTACATGTATAACCCCTAGATCATTAAAATGTCTAGTGTGTACATGAACACTCAAAGTCTTGGTGAAAGGATCAGCCAAATTATCTTCTATGGGAACACGTTCTAACTCTATTTCTTCTCTAGTGATTATCTCTCGTATTAAGTGATAACGTCTCGATACATGCTTATTTATGTTATTGGATCTCGATTCCTTAGCTTGTGCAACCGCACCAGTGTTGTCACAATACTTTATTGGACTACTGGCACTCGGAACTAACCCTAGTTCATTTAGAACTGTTTTATCCAGACAACTTCTTTGGCAGCTTCTGCCGTAGCAATGTACTCAGCTTCGGTTGTTGAGTCCGCGATTGTCTCTTGTTTGGAACTATTCCAACTAACTGCCCCACCATTGAGAGTGAAGACATAACCTGACTGTGATTTGTAATCATCACAGTCGGACTGGAATCTAGCTTTAGCATAACCAGTTACAACTAGCTCTGACTGTCCTTCATAGACAAGAAAACAATCTTTAGTACGTCTGAGGTACTTCAGAATGTTCTTGACAACAATCCAGTGAGGTTCACCTGGATTCTGTTGGTATCTACCAGTGATGCTGACAATGAAGGTCACATCAGGTCTAGTGGAAGTCATGGCATACATTATGGAACCATCATATGCATATGGCACGTGCTTCATGTGCTGGATATCAGCTTCTGTGGAAGAACAATCCTTCTTAGGTAGCTTCATCCCATGGAAAGTTGGTAGAGAACCTCTCTTAGAGTTCTCCATCGCAAATCGCTTCAACTCCTTATCTATGTAGGTGGACTGTGACAGCCCCAAAATCTTCTTGGATCTATCCCTGTGGATCTTGATCCCTAAGATGTAGCAGGCTTCATCGAGATCCTTCATCATGAAGTCTTTGATAACCAATCTTTCACGCACTGCATAAGCGGGATATTATTTCCTATAATCAATATGTCATCAACATATACGACTATAAAGAAAATATGATTCCTGCTGCATTTACGATAAACGCAAGGATCTTCCGAATTTCCGATGAAGTCAAAGGATTTGACAGCTTCATCAAATCGGATATTCCAACCCTAGAAGCTTGCTTCAATCCATAAATGGATCGTTTAAGCTTGCACACAAGATTAGATTTTGGCTTTGATATAAAACCTTTCGGTTAGTCATAAACATTTTCTTATCAATGTTACCATTGAGTAAAGTTATTTTCACGTCCCTCTGCCAAATTTCATAATCATGGTGTGCTGCTATCGCAAGTAAAATTCGGATGGACTTGATTTTAGCAACTAGGTGAGAAAGTCTCGTCATAGTCAATGCCTTCGCGTTGACTATAACCTTTCACCACCAACCTAGCCTTGTAGGTTTGTACTTTTCCGTTTGCATTAGTCTTACGTTTGAAGACCCATTTGCAACCTATGGGTCTAACCCCTTTTGGCAACTCAACCAAGTCCCAAACTTGATTGGTGTACATCGAGTCCATCTCGGATTTCATGGCTTCATGCCACTTCTCCGAGTCAATATCTAATGTTGCCTCCGTGTAAGTTCTAGGATCGTCTTTATCCGGGATCTCCACGTCATCATGTTCCTCTACGAGGAAACCATAATATCTAGTGGGTGGATTACGAGTCCTAGTAGACTTAAGGAGTTGTGGTTTTGCAGGATGTACATTCTAATCGTGAAAAATTTTGTGGTGTATTGATTTTATCAATGTCCGGAGAGTCCTCAAGAGCTACACATTCAGATGCATCTTGGGCGGGAGTTTGAACTATGTTGTTCTCATTCAGCCCACTTGGAGTTCGTTGCGAAGGCAATGCAACTCCAATTACGCTCCCACTGGCTGAAAGAGGATCACTTAGTGATAAACTTCCACCATGAGAGTTGTTGAATGCTCCCACTGATTCTTTGTCATGTTTCTTTGACAAATCATCAGTCTCTACGTTAATCTGTGGTTCTTGAATTTCTTCAAGTTCTATCATCTTATGACCTTGTTCCTTAAAGACATAGACTTCTTCGAGGAACCTGGCCTGCCTAAGAATAATCATTGTTTGTTTCTCAGGTAGATAGAAGTAATATCCTTTAGTTTCCTTAGGATATCCCACCAAGTAACATTTTTCACCTTTGGATTCTAACTTATTAGTAAGCATCTTTTTCACAATCACGGGGCAACCCCATGTTTTGATATGTATAAAATTTACCTTCCTGCCACACCATAGTTCATATGGTGTATGTTCAACCAATTTAGATGGAATCCTATTCGGAATATAGATTGAGGTTTATAATGCGTATCCCCATAAGAATGTCAGAAGAGAGAAAAATCTCATCATGGACCTCACCATGTCCAACAAGGTTCGTTTTCTCCTCTCGGATACACCGTTCATTTGCAGTGTTCCGGGAGGAGTCCACTGTGATTGGATTCCATGTAAATTCAAGTAATCAGTATATTCATGGCTAAGGTATTCAACTCCTCAATCCGATCGAAGAGTCTTGATACTCTTACCAAGTTGCTTCTCTACTTCAGCTTTATACTCTTTGAATTTATCAAAAGATTCGGATTTGTGTTTCATAAGATCCACACATCCGTATCTCGAGAAATCATCAGTAAAAGTGATGAATTATCCGAAGTGACCCCTAGTTAGAGTGGGCAATGGTCCACACACATCACTGTGGATCAACTCTAGAACTTCTTTGGCACGAACCCCTTTCCCAGAAAATGGTTTGTTGGTCATTTTGCCCTTGAGACAAGATTCACAATTACCATAAGACTCAAAGTCGAATGAGGTTAAGTAGTCTAACTTTCTTAACCTTGCAATTCTTTTCTCGTTTGCATGACCAAGTCTACAATGCCACAGATAAGTTGGGTTTTCATGATTACTAAGTTTGAGTATTTTGTTTTGTATATTAAGAACATTATATCCACAATGCAAAAAATATAAATCATTCGATAAATGAACATTTCCATAAACATCACCATTAAGCAAAAAATAATAATTATTGTTTACAAAATGGAAGGAAAAACCTTCAATGTCTAACATGGGAATATAAATAATGTTGCGAGTAATAGACGGAACAAAATAACAATTATTCAGGTCTAATCTAAAACCAGAGGGTAGTCTAAAACATAAGTGCCAACACGTTCAGCAGCAACTCTTGCTCCATTCCCAATGTGTAAAGCGACTTCACCCGGCCTAACTGCCCTTCTATTCTTGAGACCCTGCACATTAGTACAAATGTGTGAGCCACAACCAGTATCTAATACCCAACAGTTAGTATCATTTGTGGTAATGCTTATCTCAATAACAAACATACATGTTCCAGTGGTTGAGACACCTTGTGTCTTCTTTTCAGCTGCTAGAAACTTGCAGTCCTTCTTCCAATGCCCCTTCGGCTTGCAGTGGAGGCATACATCCTTTTCCACCCGCTCCTTCTTTTGAATTCCACCCTTGGGCTTGAGAAAATTAGGCTTAAAGCCCTTCTTAGCCTTGCTCCTTCTCTTTTTCTTTCCTTTCGGAGCAGAAAAAGTAGAAGCACTCATCATGAGTACGAGTTTTTCCTTAGAAGTGGAAGACTCAAAGGTCTTGAGCATGTTATGAAGCTTATACATGATCGATTTCGTCTTATTCACATTAAAGTTTACTACGAAACTCGAATATGAATCGGGAACTGACTGAAGGATGGCATAAACATCAACATTGGTTTTGAGCTCAATGCCCAAAAGATCAAGTTTCTCGATTAGCCCAATCATCTTCAATACATGAGGGGAGACCTTCCCTCCTTAAGCTAGCCGACATCTGAACAGATCTCTCATCACTTCATAAATCTCGGAACAAGATTCAGAATCAAAGAGATCCTTCAGGTGCTTGAGCATCTCGAAGGGGAGCATCTTCTCATGTTGTCTTTGCAACTCGGGAGTCATGCCGAGCAACATAACACACAGAGCCTGGGAAGCATCGTCTTGATGCTTCTTTTGAGCTGCTGCGTCAAACGCTTCAGCCTCTTCAGTACCAGCCTCAAGGGTAATAGGGATTGGCGTGTCCAACACGTACTTAATCTTTTTTTGCCTAAGCACCAAACACACATTTCAGTGCCAGTCCATAAAATTTGGCCCAGCCAATTTGTTCGTTTCCAGAACACTTCTCAACGATAAGTTATTCATTTCAACAACCCTAGAGAAATAAAATAAAATGAGAATTAAAACACATAACTTCTATGATCAATATTCAGCAATCAAAATAAACATGGCCTTATAAATTTATTTTATCTCCATTATTTTCACATACTCAATGACCTCATCGGAGGAGTACAAATTTATATCAAATATAAATTGTAATGGACTAGGATCCACATTATTATTATTACATTATCTGCTTTGGCTGATTACCGTATTAATAAACTGGTAGGTCTCTAAACCAATTGCAAAACTGCAATTCCTAGTTGATTGAACCTAGTTCAATAAGATGTCCCTTAACTTCCGTTTCCCTGCTTTGGATGGTGAAACAAAGTCAAGTTGGTTTACAACCATCAAGTGGTGATACTACGTGTCCCTATAAAAGTCCAGTTAGATGTAGATCCGAGCAAAAGACTTTGGTCTTAAATACCCATTGGAACGAAATCTCCGATTTACTTTTAATTTTGATGGAAGACATCTTATCAAATTAATGAGAAAACCATATTTTAGTGAGGAACGTTTTAAAGGCGGGGTATTAATTGCTTAATCGAGATCCAACATGTTAATCTACATCACATTTGAGCAATTATTGGGCGCCGCCTACCCAAACATGATTTCATACGGACTAACACTTATATGGGCGCTGTCTACCCAA
Source organism: Stenogyne calaminthoides (assembly GCA_037126765.1). Taxonomy (NCBI): domain Eukaryota; kingdom Viridiplantae; phylum Streptophyta; class Magnoliopsida; order Lamiales; family Lamiaceae; genus Stenogyne; species Stenogyne calaminthoides. The sequence continues at coordinate 31,204,364 of JBBCBC010000017.1, read as the reverse complement.
AAAATTAATACGGTTCGACAATTATTGGGCACCGCCTACCCAAACATCATAATGCGGACTATAAATGTGTTAACGAATTTAAATTAAACAAACAAGTTAACCAAGTGGGATTTAATAATCTTTTAAAATTTCCGAATTTCAAAATCTTATTTTAAACTTGATTTTAAAAATTATTGAACTATAGTAATTAATCCAATTAATTACAAATAAAAGTCAAACTTTAATTACTATTCTAAAATAATCTTATTAATTTTAAAATAGATTTTAATTATTAATTTGACGAGGGTTCAAGTGCAATTTCTGAAATTTGCACGGAGGGGCTTGTTCGAAATCCAATTCAAAACAACCCCTCCTTCATCACTGCCCGAACAACCCTTTTCCAATCGGGACAACCGAAATTAAAAATTTACCAACAGTTTTTCCAATTTAATCATAAAACAGTCAATATTTCATCCAGATTTTCCAACGAGTTCGAAGAGTCCAACTGATCGAACAAATAAGCGCAAGAACAGAAACATCAAAATAACCCAGATAACATGTTTCAAACGCGGCAAGTCGGTGGCACATGCGGGCAAGTCGCCCCCACCGCTAGGCACGCACGGGCGACTCGCTGCTACAATGAGTCAAATTGCAGATCGAGAGCAATACGGCGGTGCATCGCATGTCTCGGTGAAATGAAAATGGCATGCATCTCCGCAAAAACAAATCGGCAAACACAATAACAAGGCGACGCGGTGGCATTCCATCATGAGCTTCATCGACCCTTTGGGTTTGTTCAGTGAATTGAAATCGAAACAAGGACGCTGCCATCTAGGATGAAGAATCGTGATGAACGCCGCTCTAAATTGCCGCGATACAGGTCACGCCACCGTGGGTCCAACCTGTTTGGATTTCGCTTTGATGCGGCGTCGAGCGGGCGTCGTGAGTCACAACGTTATGCCACCGACTAGAGTGATGCCGCGGATGCTCACCGTGAATGTGAAATCTGTGCGAGATGAAGGCGAGGCAGGGCAAAGGGTTTTAAGAAAACTCTAATTTCAGGCGAGAGATATGAGCGAGTCAAAGGCGAGTGTAGGTGTGTGTGTTTGTCATCAAGACCAAGCAAATAAAGCATAAGCCAAAACATATACCCACAACATTCATCAATTGGTGCGGTCGATTTGAACACGGCCGTACCTAGATGTTGGTCCCGGGGTAAACGAGTCTTACACGTGTATGGGGGGGAATACACGTGTTCAGTGATTTTTCAAACTTTTCACAAACTATGAGATCAGTGAGTCAGGTTGTCCTGAGACATAGCCCTGAGAAGCACAAATCGTCCTGAGTCACAGTCTACTGAGACAATAACCCTTGAAAGTGTGTGAAACCGGGGTTATGTTTAGTAAAATCAGAGTAATGTTACACTGAATGTTGTAACACTCAAAGTAACATTCAAAAGACAGAAACAACGGAAGACTCAGAAACACAACACAAGAAATTAATAAGACTGTGCACAATCTATATCAATATAGATTATGATGCCTTATGGCCGAAATCACTATTTATCAAAATAATGAATACAAAGAGGTTCACAAATCGAATCCTCTTGAAACAAGATCAAGCATATGATCTAAAGGCTAGGTGTATTTCTACACTACCAAAGGTGACTGTTCTATGTGTATGAAATTATCTAACACCGAGACTAACATTCCACATAAAATAAATTCAGCACCAACTCGAGGTATTGTAAACCCTACAATTACTCTCTATGGCTAAAAACTCCACAACAACGACCCTATCACTCTGGATGCACTCAATCACTCTACAGTTGATGCTTGGTTGTTGCTTCGACTAAACAACACACGATTAATGGCAATGTTCGGCACTTGATATGAACATCAAGGTCTTCTATTTATAGACTTCGTGTATACTTTACTAGAGCCTCCTTGAAGGATCTAGAAACTCTTCCATCAACTCTCCCATGATCTTTGAAACTGCCCCAGTTAGTGGGTCTTCTCCAATCTTTTGAAAACAGTCGCATGATCTAGTCCCTTCTACTCGTTTCTTGAAGCTTGTGGAACCTTCTGGAATCTTGCAGAACAACCTAGATCGTCAACCTGCAGTCAACAACATCAAAGACAACATTGAACATAGAAGTGTTAGTGGTTAAGAAGAAAGGACAAATACTGATGTTGTAACCAATGTTGTAACATCGGTGGCAACATCAACAATCTCCCCCATTCGATCTTTCTGATACAACACACCTGAAATAACAAATACATCAGGTACTGTGCATGATAGAGCTCATAATCATATCAGCTGCACTACTAAGTGTCAAACCATTTTGTAGCTATCAAGTATCGAATAAACATCATCAAACAATTTCATTTGTTTGAGAAACTTCAAACTGCAGAAAAACTTGTCAGAGCATAATGTAAAACATATCAGAGCATATGTTTATTACATTGAAACTCATCAGAGCAAGATGTAAGAACATCTCAGAGTAAGGGAAAATGATACAAGTACACTATGTATCAATCCTTAAGCCTGCAGACAAAGTAGAACATATATTACTTAAACATATTTCCACCAATCATCAAGGAAATAGAGTAGAGCTGTAAGGAAGAAAGTTAACAGACCATTCTGAACAATCTACACAAACTACTCTTTTCCAAAACACAAGGTAAGATTATCAAAGCAATGAAAACAAGGATATCAGAGCAAAGATACAAAAATCTTAACCTAAAAACAGAATATGATCATCAGCGCAAACTAATCATTAAATATTCAAAATAAAACATAATATCAGAGCATCAACACTAATATTAAAAAATATAAACAAGCAAAACCTACCAACTATTGTTCAATAATTACATAACCAAATGAACATAGTTTAGTAAATAACTTGAAAAAACATAAATAAGATCATATGAATAAGGAAGGACAAACAAAGAGAGTTGGAGGTGATCAAACTGAAACAATCAGCTGCAGCATCATCAAGTCCTGCACATGCTCCCCCTCAACTTGTTCTTAACTCCCCCTATCTTCATGGTCTTAATTCAAACTCCCCCATTCAATCATCATGGGAGATCACCATATATTTCCTCTATGATATCATCAGTGTCAGCCTCATCATCATCATCACCTTGTTCAGCAGCTTGTTTAACTGGAGGATCTGGCTCATCTTCTTCATGCACAACACTTGGAACAACCTCAGGAACTTCTTCAGTAGCAGGAACATCAGCAGCAACTTCAGGAGCATCAGGTGCTACTCCCCCTGGTGGAGCAGAAAGCAACCTCTCCCAAAAGCTTTTCATAACATTCAGCTCAGCAATCTGATCCTGCAAATTCTGAATTTGCTGAAGTATGAAATCCCTGTGAATAGTAACAGACTGAACTGGAGAATTTCTCAAGTCAGTGTCAACATCATTGTTGCCAGCATTTGGTGCAACATCCGAATTTTGAACTGCAGGTTCAACAACCTCAGGCTCAGCTTCATCTCCCTCTGCATTAGGCCTCCTGTATGGTAAGTCTCTAATCCAGTTTCCTCTCAACAGAACTTTGGAGATTCCTAAATCAGGTATCATTCCACCAAGACTTTCAACAGGTTCCCTAACAATGTCCAACCTGTCCAGCAGAGCAAAGATCATACATGGATATGGTAAAGCACTTTTCTTACCACCTGCACACTTCATAGCATGATCAAAAATTGTTCTTCCCAGATTGAAATTGTTCATGACCACTATCCTATACATCATGATAGCTTGAGCTTCAGTGATCTTGGTAGTGTTGGTAGTTGGCAACCAGTTGTACACAACAAATTTATGAACAACTGAAAACAAACTTGTCAACTTGGATGACAACACATTTGTTGTCCATCTTCTAACCATTCCACCAGTAATAGCGGTCACAATTTCATTCAAAGGAGGGACAACATCTTCATCTACATCAGGTGTTCTCAAGAAAGCATTTATCACACCAGGATTGAAGCCTACATTATGACCTCTAAACCTCACATTTCCATATCTCTTAGAGTTCCTTCTACTAGTTCCTTTCTTCAGATTGCAATAGAATTCATATACCCAAGTGTAAAAGAAAGGTGAAGCAAACTGTATAGCATGCAAAAGGTTCATTTCCTCAAAGAATTGAATCAGATTTTGCCTATCAAATTCATAAACTCTAATTCTCCTTTCAGACAATAAAAGTCTCCTTCTCATAATAGCAAACTTAGAACTAGCAGTACCATGATATTCATCATCACTTTCATCATCATCAGGTTCAGAAGATGTGTTACCTGAACTACATTGAGTCTGATTCATCAGGGTCATCAGAGTCATCTGGTTCACCTGATGGTGTTGCAGCACCTTGCTCAACATCTTCATCAACATCAGAGTCAGTAACAAGTTCATGCCTCCTCTTTGCTCTCAACTCAGTTCTAGCATTTGTAGCAGCTTCAGGATCATTTTTGAATTTTGTTCTTCTCTCATTCCTAGCCAACAATTCAGCAAGATGAATGATTTCATCATAACTCTCTGAATCAGCATGGGCATTAGCAGTTCCATCATCATCATCATCATCATCATCATCAGCCGCAGGCTCAGATGCTTCACTTGGTTCAGTTTATTCAACAATTGATTTCTCACTTTCCTCATCAACACTCTTCTCAACAGAGTGCTCAACTTCCTCAGCAGATTTCTCACTTTCCTCAGCCTCTTTCAAATTCTTTACTGATTCAGATTAATCAGACACAACAATTGGCCTTGAGGCTTGACCCAAATCAGAAGTCTTACCCCTCTTTGTCTCAGAGCAGTCAACTCTCGGCTTGTAGCGGTTCGACCTTCTTCTAAGTTTCACAGGGCTTCTCTTCCTCTTTGGCTTCTTGGAGGAAGGACCAGCAGCAGCAACGTCAGCCTTAGCCTTCTTAACGGGCTACCCCATGGAAGTATCTTCCATCTAAACATCAGCTTGAGCATCGGGTTGCGCGGGCTCAACATTCTCAGCAGTAGGTTTTGAATTTTCGGCCCCAACAGTGAAATCATCTGGGAAAACACCACGAGGAGGGTTCGAGGATGAGACATTCGAGAATGGTAGGATGTTTACCAAGAATTCTCCAAACATGATCGTCGCGGGAGTTTCAGAGCGTTGAAGCGAAATGATCACCTCGCTCACATTCAATGGATGTTCGGTTTCAGGGAATACAACCTAAATTAGTTCTGGGTTTAGAGTTTCTTGAAGTGTTGGGTTGGATGATTCAACAGTAGGTGTGGCATTTGGTGAATCGATCGAAGTTGTCATTGATGCAAGAAGATCAAGCGGGTTCACAATTTCAGGGTTTGGTGAGGAATGGTTTGAAGGCGTGTTTGGTGAAGTGTTTTGATTTTCAGCCATTTTGCTATAAATATAAAAAAAAGTTAGTGACAAATAGAATTAAAAATTCAATTCCAACTAATACTTTATGACAAAACCAGTAATACCTCAACTTCTTCAAACTTCAGTACGCAAAACTCAAAACAAGTTTTCAGTGTAAAAACCAACACCCATTTGATCCTTAAATAGAATCCGAAATCAGCATGTTACAAGCCATGATCCCACAAAGTGAATGTTCTAGAAATGAAGATCATGTGGTGCAATGTGATGAAACCATCACTCCCACTATTTTCAATATCCAAACCACACGATTTCTGCCAATTTTTACAAAACAAAATGCCCGAAAATAAGAAATAAAACAATGTACAATACCTGAAATTAAATAAAGTGTGACTAATTTTTGTATTAAATAATCAATTTAATCAAATAGTCACAATTAAATAATTATCCAAGTAAAAATCAGTCAAATCAAGTCAATGTTGTAATCAAGAACGACACACACACACTTCAACATTTATTTTGCCTTATTTACTCAGCCAATGTTGCACTTTTCATCTTTTCTTTTCTTTTATACACTTAACTCATATTGATCCACCTTTTGAAAAGAGAACATCGTAGTAGCAAACTTCGTGCCCCATAGTTACTCAGTGGATTATGAGTAACCCGATGTTATATCAATCACCTTTTGAAAAGAAGACATCGTAGTAGCGAACTCCGTGCTCCATAGTTACTCACTGAGAGATTATATCCAATGTGTGTATTTTTTTTCTTTTCTTTTTGTGCATTTAAGAATTGTGTGTCCGATATAAAAACAAATGACTCGACTCAATAAGAATTTTACCCAAAATATCATTTAATCAGTGAGAATCGATCAAATCAACCAAGTGCTACAAAAAACAAACCTGATGTTGCTTCAAATGTTGATACATTTGTTACAACATCCACCTTACAGAACTCAGATAGTACACAAACCAAGAGATTTCCTCAGAAAGGAAAACCTCTCATGATCAAGGGCTTTAGTAAAAATATCAGCAAGTTGATTATCAGTGGGAACATACTCTAACTTCACAATTTCCTTTTCTATAAGGTCTGTTATGAAATGATGTCTTATACTTATGTGTTTGGTAAGAGAATGTTGTACTGGGTTTTTAGAAATGTTAATAGCACTAGTATTATCACAAAACATAGTCAGAATATCATTCTCAAGTCCATAGTCATCAAACATCTTTTCCAACCACAAAAGTTGTGTACAACAACTACCAGCAGCAATGTATTCAAATTCTGCTATAGATTGTGAAACACAATTTTGTTTCTTACTATGCCAGGAAATCAAATTGTTACCCATGTAAAAGCATCAACCACTTGTACTTTTCCTATCAACAATGTCTCCAGCCCAATCAACATCACTATATCCAGTCAATACACTGCTTGTGTCCTTTGTATACCATATACCAAGATCTGTTGTTCCAGCAACATATATGATAATCCTCTTCACAACATTCATGTGAGATTCCTTTGGATTAGCTTGGTACCTAGCACAAACACAAACACTATACATAATGTCAGGTCTACTAGAGGTAAGATAAAGAAGACTACCTATCATGGATCTGTACAGTGTGTGATCAACATCTTGACCAACACTGTCTTTGTTCAACTTCTGAGTTGATCCCATAGGTGTTTCATATGCTCCGAGTTCTCAAGACCAAATCTCTTAACCAAGTTCTTTGCATATTTGCTTTGGAAAATGAAGATTCCATCATCTTTTTGTTTGATCTGCAGACCTAAAAAGTAATTCAAGTCTCCAACCATGCTAATCTCAAATGTAGATGACATTGCCTCAACAAATTCATTCAGCATCTTATCTGATGTTGCTCCAAATACTATGTCATCAACATATATTTGTGCAATCATCAATCCTCCATCAACATGTTTAATGAATAAAGTCATGTCTGCTTCTCCTCTAATAAATCCAAACTGCAAAAGAAAGTCAGTCAATCTGCCATACCAAGCTCTAGGAGCTTGTTTCAAGTCATACAATGCTTTCTTAAGCTTATAAACATGATCAGGATAGTGAGGATCTTCAAATCCTAAGGGTTGTTCAACATAAGCTTCTTCATTCAAGATACCATTAAAAAAAACAGCCTTTACATCCATTTGATGCAATTTGATATTGATAAAACATGTAATAACCAATAACAATCTAATAGATTCAATCCTAGCTACAGGTGCAAACGTTTCATCAAAATCAATACCCTCAACTTGAGTGTATCCTTGGGCAACCAATCTACCCTTATTCCTTACTATGTTTCCAAACTCATCAGTTTTGTTCTTAGAAATCCACTTGGTTCCAATGACATTAGTGTTACCAGGTCTTGGAACTAGTGTCCAAACATCATTCCTTTCAAACTGATTAAGTTCTTCATGCATAGCATTTATCTAATTTTCATCACTTAAGGTTTCTTTGATATTCTTAGGCTCAATTACAGAATGATAACAATAAGAACTAACCATGTTGCATATAGAAGACATACAAACAGATCTTACCACATCTTTTGAGCTTACCCTTCTTCTGGTTTGTACTCCAACCGAAGAATCACCAATGATTTGGTTTGAAGGATGACTTTTCATGATTCTGGAAGCAGGTACCTTGTCATGAGTGTATTGAGTATTACTTTCTGAACTTTCTGTTTTTAGATTTTCAGAGAATGTTGTCCCAGATGCCGTGGCATTAGGTGTAACATCCTTTGAATTTCCAGAATTTCCAGTTCTAGTAGAAATCTCAATATGCTCAGACACATCTTCTTCAGTACTTTTTCCTGCTATGTTAGATGTATCATCAAAAATAACATTCACAGATTCTTGAACAGTAACCTAAGGTTGAAATTCTATAAGCTTTACTATTTCTAGAATAGCCTAAGAAAAAACCTTTGTCACTTTTAGAGTCAAACTTTCGAAGTTGGTCTCTATCATTCAGAATGTAACACACACAGCCAAACACATGAAAATATTTCAGATTTGGTTTTTTGTTGTTCAGAATCTCATAAGCAGTTTTTGAACTTTGTGGCCTCATAAAAACTATGTTAATAACATGGCATGCAGTGTTTAATTCTTCAACCCAAAACTTTTTTGAAAGATGTTAAGCTTGCAACATTACCCTAGCCATTTCTTGAAGAGTTATATTCTTCCTTTCAGTTATTCCATTTTGTTGTGGAGTTTTAGGAGATGAAAATTCCTGCATTATACCTTTCTTTTCACAGAAATTAGAAAATAAGATATTTTCAAATTCCCTACCATGATCTGACCTAATCTTACTTACTTTCAAGTTGTATACAATTTTAAACCTTTTATACAAAACTTTTAAAGCAGCAAAAATTTTAGATTTTTCTTTCAAAAACTCAATCCAGGTATATATAGAGAAATCATCTACCACAACCAATGAATATTTTTACCTCCAAGACTTTCTGTTTTCATAAGACCCATAAGATCCATATGTAGCAGATCAAAACACCGTGTTGTCGAACAATGTGACAACATCTTGTGTGACACTCGGACTTGTTTACCTTTCTGACAAGAACCACAAATTATGGTTTCTCCTATATTCAGCTTTGGCAAACCTCTTACAGCACCAATCTTCACAAGTTTCTGGATATTCCTGTAGTTGACATGTCTAAGTTTTTTATGCCATAAAACTTCTTCATCATTTTTGGCAAGATTGCAAACATTGTTAGTTCCAATAAGATAACAATTATCAATTGACCTATTACCAATCATAAGACACTCATTTTCATTATTCAGAACATAACAAGATTTCTTATCAAACTTGACATGCAAATTGTCATCACATAGTTGACTTATACTAATCAAATTAGCAAGCAAACCTTCAACATGTAAGACATTAGACAGCTTAGGAAATCCTTCAACATTGAGAGTACCATTCCCAACAATCTTTCCTTTTGAACCACCACCATAAGTGACATTTCCTCCATTAAATTTTTCATAATCAGACAGGAAATTCACTTGACCAGTCATGTGCCTAGAGCAACCACTGTCAAAGTACCATAAACCAGGCACACATGCTTTCAGAGATGTATACACAACATTACAAGTCACATCTTGTTTACTGACACAATCAGTTTTAGCACATTGTGACTCAGAAACTTCAGTATGTAACACCTTCATGTCCTCTTTCAATTTATCACAATATGGACGAATATGACCATGACCAGAACAATAGTGACACACATACTTCTTTTTCTTCTTCTTAATGTGAACTTTTGTTTCTACAGGAGTTTCAACATTTGTCTTTTCTCCAGCTTTAACAAATTTCACAGGTTTAAAGCTTTTAGAAGTAGTTTCAAAACCAAGACCAGTAGTGTCAGATTACCAACCATCAAAGCATCTTTCAACATTTCTGTTCCTTTGGCATATTTCTTAAAACACAAGGTTGAACTTTTCAGTTCTTCCTTTAGTTTAGAAATTGCCGAATCCTTTCTTGTTAAGACAACTTCAAGTTTGGTTAGTGAATCTCTCAAGTCATCATTTTCCTTAGTCATAGACTTTAGAATCTGATTTTGAGATTCCCATTTATCAACACATCTTTACAACTTGATCCACATGATTCACTATTCACAGCAGATGTTCATTTATCATCAATTAAACCATTAAAACAATTAATAGTTTTATTAGAACAATCTTCACCTAATGTTACTCCAGATGTGGTAACATCTGTTTCAACATCAGAATCAGAGTAGTCCAGATCATCATCTAAGGAATCATCATAGTCTATTCTAGCATAGAATGCACGTTCTTCATTTTGTTCTTCACGCTCTTCATCAGATTCATCACTTAAAGTAGCATTGAAGTTCAATTTCAATTTAAGCAAGGTATTAGCACATTCATTCGCATAATGACCATACCAATGACATGCATTACATTGAACAGACTTTCTATACTCAGGATCAATTTTCGTCATACCTGCCTTTGATTCCATTACCAATTTGCCTTGGTTGGAATGTATCACCTTTCTTTTCAAAGGTTTGTGGAGAGTTGTTAATATGAATCTTTGGTTGAATGTTGCCTTTTGAGCTTGATATTCCTCTTTTTCATAAGAGCTTTGAATTGCATTGTCATAAAAGCAATGTACTCCTCGGGGTTGGAACATATGTCAGCAACATCATCATCTGAATTAGCTTCAGTCACAATAGGCACTTGCTCAACATTTGAAGATGTTTCACCTTTGAGCACCACCACTTTCTTTGCATCAGCTTTGTCATCCTTCTCAGTTGTATTCATCTCATATGCACATAGGATGTTGATCAGTTCATTTTGACTTAGTGTATCTGTATCCCTTGCCTCTTCAATGTACGCAAAATCTTGTGAACCAACCTCACATTGGAGATGGGATCTCCAAGAGATTGAGCTTCATTTGCAATTTCAGTGATCCGTTCATTGTAAGAAGAAATTGTTTCATCCTCCTTCATCTTCAAGTTCTCGAACTTTGTCCCAAGCATTCGAAGTCTGGACCTTCGAACACTATCCGAACCTTCATTGTGCTCTTGCAATCTATCCCAAGCTTCTTTTGCAGAAACACATGTTGATATGATTTTAAACATAGTCATATCAACTGATGTGAATATTGCATTCAAGGCTTTAGAATTGTAGCTAGTAGTTGTACTTTCTTCATTAGTCCAACCCAGTTTGCGTTTGACTGTAACTTCTCCTTCTTCATCTACAACATTCTTAGGAGGTGTCCATCCTGAAAGTATACAAATTGTTATTTATTTCAGTTCAGCATGTCGCAACCTTTTAATCCGCTATATTCTATACTTAAAGACCATCAATTAACTGGTGAAAACTACTTCGTTTGGAAACGGAAAATTATGATTGTTCTATCTGCACAAAAATCTGAATGGGTGCTTGACACACCAAAACCTGAAAAACCTGCTAAGGATACTAACATATGGGACGAGATGGAACATAGTGAATGGGAGTTGACTAATCAATTGGTGAAGGAAACGATGTTGGCAAATATGTCTGATTTGTTGAAACGCCTTCATCAAGGATTTGAATTAGCTGCAGACATTATGCGGAATCTCGAAGAGATGTTTTCACATTCGGCCCATATGGCTATCCAAAGCATAAGGCTAGAAATGGCCAAAATAATAATGGAAGAAGGAACGACCGCAAGGGAGCACGTTCTTAGGGTTATGGTTCTCTTTTAGGAACTTGAGATTCTTGGCAAAAAATGCGATTTCAAAACTAAGGTTGATTTCATTCTTCGTACTCGCAAAGAGCTATGATCATCCCTATCTAGAGTACCTACTGAAAGATCTAGATTTCACTGTGGACGATATGGTAAATGCTCTTACATTGGTCGAAGAGGAAGATGAGCGCAAGAAAATGCACTTGGTCACGAAAGGGTCTTCTTTTCCTTCTAGGCCAATTGGTGGTAAGAAGGGTGAGAAAGAAAGGCTAAACCAAGTGGACTTAACATCCATCAAGAGTGAAGGGTCAAACAAGAGGAAACATTTGGAGAGCGAAAGTTCGGGACAATGGAGGTCAGCCTGTTCCAATTCTAATGGAAATGGAAAGAAAGATAATTCTCACGCACTAGTTGTTGAAACTTGTTTAGCGGCGTATGCCTCCCATTTATGGGTGGTGGATACAGGATCCACTGATCATGTTTGTTTCACTTTACAGGGGTTCAAGCGGACCCGACAACTTAGTGGGAGTGAGATCCTCATCACACTGGGCGATGCTACGAGAGTGGCAGCTGAAGCAGTGGGAGAAGTGCACCTGTCTTTTGAAGACAAAGTTTTAATTTTAAGAGATGTTCTTTACTTTCCTACTTTTAGAAAGAATTTAATTTCGGTTTCTAAACTTTACCTTGATGGATATTCAGTTACTTTTGATAAAGTTGTTACCATTTCTCTTTATGATAAATTTATCTGTCATGGAACGATGTTGAATAATCTCTATACAATTAACTATGCATACCACTCACGAAATGCATCCTATAACACATCAACTATTTATGATAAAAAAAAACGTTCATCAGACGTGAACGAGATACTTCTATGGCATCTTAGATTGGAACAAATTAATCCAAAAAGGATTCAAAGGTTGGTAAAAGATGGTTCATTGGAGTCCTCCGGGTTGAACCAATCCCAACTTGCGAATCTTGCTTGGAGGATAAAATGACCAAGAGGGCATTCGGAGCCAAGGGGAATAGAGCCAAAGAAGTGTTAGAAATCATTCACACGGGCGTATGTGGTCCAATGTCAATCAAAGCAAGAGGAGGTTATGAGTATTTCGTCACTTTCATTGATGATTACTCAAGGTACGACTACATTTTCCTTATGAAGAATAAATCTGAGACCTTTGACAAATTCAAAGAATTTAAGGCTCAAGCAGAGAATCATAGGAAAAAACGTATCAAGTTTCTGTGATCTGATCATGGAGGTGAGTACCTCAGCGATGAGTTTTTGAACTACTTGTCAGATGAAGGGATTGTATCCCAGCTAACTGCACCCGGAACCCCTTAATAAAACGGCATTGCAGAGCGAAGAAACAGAACTCTTTTAGAAATGGTTAGATCAATGATGAGTTATGCGGATCTACCCAAGTCATTCTGGGGTCATGACTTGGAAACAACGGCTTATATTCTGAACTTGATGCCATCCAAACCGGTTCCCAAAACTCCCAAAGAATTGTGGACCGGGCGCAAGCCCAGTTTGAGACACATGAGAATTTAGGGGTGTCCAGCCTACGTGTTGGACAAGGAAGCCGTGATATTGGACCCTCGATAAAAATAAGGCTATTTATAGGATACCCCGAGGGAACAAAATGGTGTATGTTCTATGGTCCCGGGGATCAAAATGTGGTAATAAGCACCCACTTTAGATTTTTGGAAGAAGACTATATGAACGAAAGAAAGCCCAGAAGTGAGATTACCTTAAATGAGCTTAGAGGGCTAACCTCAGTGCCAACTGTACAAGATGACATACCAAATGACACACTTACACAATCGGAACCTCGTCATAGTGGGAGGGTTGTGAGACAACCTGAGAGATTCATGGGGATAGGAGAGTCCTCGGACTTAGTCCCCGGTCAAGATGAATCAGACCCATGGACTTACGACGAGGAAATCCAAGACAAGGATGCGGTTTCTTGGCAAACAACAATGGAAGCCGAAATGGGTTCTATGTATCATAACAGAGTGTGGGAGCTAGTCGAACCACTCAATGGGGTCAAACCCATTGGCTGCAAGTGGGTATACAAGAGGAAAAGAGGACCGGACGGGAAGGTGGAAACCTTCAAGGCAAGGCTTGTGGCGAAAGGTTATACTCAGAAAGAAGGGATCGACTATGAGGAAACCTTTTCACCTGTAGCAATGCTCAAGTCCATCCGAATTCTCTTGTCGATTGTTGTGCATCTCGATTTTGAAATATGGCAAATGGATGTCAAGACAGCTTTTCTCAATGGAAGTCTTGAAAAAGAAATCTATATGCAACAACCCCAAGGCTTCATTGAAAAAGACCAAGAACACCTAGTTTGTAAGCTCAAGAAGTCAATTTACGGACTCAAACAAGCATCCAGAGCTTGGAACCAATGTTTTGATCAAGTAATAAAGTCTTATGGGTTTGATCAAAATGAATACGAAAGTTGTGTGTACAAGAAGCGTGTCGGAACTGCATTGGTATTCTTAGTACTATACGTAGACGATATTCTGCTCATTAGAGACGATGTAAAGGTATTGTCAGACGTAAGGGCATGGCTTTCAAAACACTTTGATATGAAGGACTTGGGGGAAGCCGGGCATGTCCTTGGGATCAAGATCACTCGAGATCGCAAGAAAAGGATGATAGGCTTATCGCAAGCTTCATATATAGACACTGTCTTGAAGCGATTCAGCATGCAGGATTCCAAGAAAGGCTTCGTACCTTTCAGGCATGGAATCCATCTATCCAAGGATATGTGCCCTAAGACACAAAAAGAGATAGATGACATGAAAGACAATCCTTATGCTTCGGCTGTCGGAAGCCTTACGTATTCAATGCTGTGCACGAGATTGGATATCTGCTTTGCCGTTGGCATGGTGGTGAGATATCAAAGTAACCCGGGAAAAGAGCATTGGACGACAGTTAAGAACATTATGAAGTATCTGAAAAGGACTCGGGATAGAATGTTAGTTTATCAGTCAGACAATCTAATCCCCATCGGTTACACGGACTCGGATTTCCAATCAGACTTAGACTCCAGAAAATCTACCTCCGGTAGTGTGTTTTGCATGGGGGGAGGAGCCATGACATGGAGAAGCGTTAAGCAGAAATGCATCGTCGATTCTACCATGGAAGCCGAATACGTAGCTGTTTGCGAGGGGGTGAAATAAGCGGTTTGGCTCAAGAACTTCCTAGTGGACTTGGATATAGTTCCAACTTTGCCCAGCACAATCACTATTTACCGTGATAATGCCGGAGCAGTTGCAAACTCAAGAGAACCAAGAGCCCACAAGGCCAACAAACATATTGAAAGGAAATACCATCTTATACGAGAAATCATTAAGAGAGGAGATATAGAGGTGGCAAAGATCGCATCAGAAGGCAACCTAGCAGATCCATTCACAAAGGGTCTGCCTCAGAATACATTCGAGAGACATGTGGAAGGAATGGGTGTCAAGACTGTTGCCGTTCTGCTTTGAGTATAATTGGGAGATATTATTAGGTTCGTGTAGGTGACATTAGATGTCACGTATTAGGAACTACACGAGATGTGCTGTAGTATACTTAAAAGCAGACTTTGAGTATAAGTGGGAGATTGTTGGGGTTATAATGAAAAATATGTTTTTACTTTGTATAACCAAACTGAATTTTCTGTCTTATTTACTGAAATAAATTATTTATCACTGATGCTTTAAATATCATTGAATGTTACACATATTTATTGCATAATTGTTCAATAAATAATACGTGTTACATTGTAGTTAATTTAGTGATACTAGATCACAGAAGATTAAATTAATAGTCCTTTGTAACTAAAAGTACGTTGTTCATGACCTAGATGGAGATGAACAATTCATCGTGAAAGGTTGATGTGTAAGGCTCAGATTGGCTTGTTTTGATCAAGAGATTACACTAGTGCATGACTGATGCACTGAACAGGACCTATAGGAGGATAAATTCTTCAGCACTGAACCAGGAAGAATTAGACCTCAGTGGTTCGTTATTTCTTAATCTCCGTCTCTTAAATTGGATCGTGTGTGGTTAGTAATTATTACTTTGACTTATGACGGGTAGAGAATCAAAGAGATTCAATACTTTATATCTTGGGCAATATTACTGGTCACATGCAATTGCTAAGATTTAATACGAAGAATCGTGTCGAGTACGCTCGTTTGATTTGCCCCCTTGGGAGGTTCATAAGGTTTATCATACCAAATTTTGCAAGTGGAATTTGTTTCCGGTATGAATAATAATGTTGAACCGTTCCTTGACCAAGGACAAAAGATGCTAATTAATGGAAAACTATTTCAGTGGCTTGAATTAATTAATGGGCTGGATAATCTTAAACACGGGAAATAATAACCGGGAGCCATATTAACAGTAATATGGGTTAAGATGGATAGTGCAATATTAATTATGTATTGGGATTAATTAATGTTTATGGGCTTGAATAATATTGTGGCTCAATATTAGATATTCAAAGTCCATTAGAAGGTCCAATCTTAATTCTCCTAAAGGCTCCTCAAGTAGCCCAAACATAATGTCCAATGACTGAAAAAGGTGTTTAAAATAAAATAAATTATTGTTGCCTAATTTTTCATTATTTTCGAAAATCACAAATAAAAGAGGGAGAAAGATTTTCTTTGAATTTTGTTATGGAATGAGGATAAGTATTCTTGGAATATAAGATTATCTCATTAAATTCAAGAAATCTCTCACTTGGCTATTTGTTGTGACATTTTCAAAAAATACCATAACATAAGGAGAGGAAGATTTTATTTGGGAGATATTTTGGAAATAGAATATATTGGATATATTCAAGATTGTATCTTGAGGAAGAATCAAGGAAATTTCCCAATCACCCAATACCCCAAAGTTTTCGTCCCTATAGGGGATGAATTTTCATCCCCAATGCAATTTCATGTGTTGGAAAAATTAGAAATCCACAAAGGTGGTGCAACATAATTTTTATTTTTTCTTTTTGTTAAATTGTTCGCGAGTTCCTACCACCGGATTGTTGAACAAGGATAAAGGGAATACTTGAGAAGACCTTTTAGTGTGTTCGTGTGAACGAGATCCATCTTCTCAACGGTTGTCACTCCGAGAGGTTAGTTCACGTAAACCCGTAGTAATTCCGCATGCGTAGGTTTTATGTGAACTATTTATATGCATGATTGGTTGTTGAATTATTATTTGAATTAATATAGGATTAATTCATGCTAGTAATAATTGATAGAATTAAATTTGTATTTAAATATTCAACCCGAATAGATCCGGGCAATTAATTCCCCAACAATTAGACACTGCACCGACCCTCGGTACATTCCATGTCCGTGTTGGAAATGTATGAATGGAAAAACCGTTAGTGGTCGAGAAAGTCTGTTTCACCACTTAATGATTCACGGTATTGATAAAACATATACCGTTTGGACATATCATGGTGAGAGAAGAGATGGATGTAGCTCAAGCAACCTAGAAACTGACTTTAGGTTTGAAGATACAGTGGATGCGGATATTTTCGATGATGTACCGACTGTTGATACATCGAGTGGGGATGACGATGATCTGTGAGATCTGTTGGGATAACATATGCCAGGATCTATCGGGATGACCTCATAAACACAAATTTAAATTAACAATTATTACTAGCATGAATTTACCTAAGTGAATCCAAATAATAATTAACCAACAACAACATGCAAATAATATTTCACGTAAAAGATCCTAGTGTTGCGAGTCATTTTTTATGGAGAATATTATGTGGCTAATTTGATAACAACTCACAAACAAAATAAGTATGTGTACGATATATGGTAAATAACAGGAAATTGTTGACCCAGTTCGTCAGTAAATGACTACTCTGGGGGCATTCCACGCCAGGGATGTTATATTGCGAGATTTACATACACAGTACACCATACTTTTTATCGGGAGAAATTCCATGAAAGAAGATGATTTCGAGAGTAAGTGTGTGAGTTCTAGGGATTTTTCTCAATGTATGAGAGTACTTGGGTATTTTTTCTGAACTAAACCACTCAGGGAAATTTTTTGTGAACTCTGGAATTTTTCTGAACTCGTCTCTTGTTCTTTTTTCTTCTATTTATAGTACTCAAACAAGCATGAGTTGGTTTGGCAAGCATGAGCCGAGACTTTGTGTCTTGTAAGAACTCATGTGATCTTTGCCACGTTTTTCAACCGTCTTCTGGTTGATCTTTGCACTTACTTTTTTATAAGTTTATATTTTTTAGTTTTGATAAATTATGCTTTTATCAACTTCCATTTAAATCAATCTTTTGCTCGGATCACCGGTCGGATCATTTCACTGAATCTGTTAGCCCGATCGATTGATCATTTTGCTCATTGTCGATTTGCTCTTTTCAAAGACAATGAATCGATGTTTCGAACTTTGAATCGTTTTAATTTTATTTCACAAAATGGACAAGAAGACAACATATATTCGTGAACGTCAGAAATCGAAAATCACCGATCAATAAGAAGATAACAACATATATGGATGTGACATAAAAAGTCAAAAAGAAACAACTTGAAAAAGGAAATTAAAGAAAATATGGAAGATTATTAGAATGGATTTGAATATTACTCTCCAAGCGGTAATATTCAAATCCAATTATAAAAACATCAAACTTACTTGCACTACTTGAAAAGAAGATATTGGAGGATATGCAAAGTGAAATTAAAGACTATTCAAGCAACTTTCATAGAACCACCGAGCAAGAAATACACACATATATTCAAAAGTGTTCTACCTAGATCTAAGCACAAATGCCTTTAGAGTTTTCCCATCCTTAGCCTAAACAAATGTAAGGAAAAATTCAACCTAGTTGAAACTAACAAACCTTACCCAAATCGGTTTGATAGGATAAGTTTGTAGGTGAGTGTGAACTTGGTTGTCTAGCAATCTTGAAAGGGGGGGTATCCCGCGGAGGGATAAAGTCCCGCTTGAGTGTGAACTCGATAAACATCTATAAAGCTTATCCCGAGGGTTAATCCCGTTTGAGTGTGAACTTCGGTAAACATCTCTGTTGGTTAAGTTGTTGCCCCACCCTCGGTGGATGTAATTTGGTTTGTCCAACCACTATATCTAATTTCTTATTTGCTTTCATATTAACCTCATACATACTTTAGCAACGAGAACACACATTCAAAAAAAAAATTTAAGTCACCTCCCATTGAGATTTTACGATTATCTCAAGATTTTCGCCATCATAAGGCACTCATCATGCAAATCAATCTTTTGCTCATTTCATTTTGCTCGACCGATTTCTTTACCATCGTATTAATTTTATCTTCGAGCATTTTGATCGAGTTCAGTTATCCGAGTGGCGTCTGAGCCTTCAAGTTATATCTGAGCCTTCAGTTGTCTGAGTGGTTTCAGCCTTGAGCCTTCAAGTTATCGAGTGGCGAACAAACATGCTTCCGGTTCAGTATCAATTTCTTTTTTTCGATCCGACGGCGACCGATCGTTTAATCTCAAGATAGCATCAAGTTTCATGGCGAATCTTGGCGAATAAACACATTTGATCGGCAAGCGGCGAGCACATTTGTCCATCGAGCATGATTATTTTAACAGTTGATTAATACACTTGTCCCTCCAACGTGTTCGATTAAATTAAGTAACTATATCGAACACAAAAATACCCCCCAGCCGGGTCTCTTTGTATTCATCATGGGGGCCCGACTGTATATTGAGTGGGCCCTCGTGAGTGTCATTTCGTCTTCTATGCCGAAATTTCAAATTTTTTAAATCCGCCATCTATATATACCTATTTTTGCCGCCTTTGTTCCTTTTCTTTCTTTTCATCTTCTTCTCTTTCTCTTCAGCTTCCTTCTCGTCTGAAATTTCCGGCACGGGCACTCTTATTTCGGCGAAAGATTTCATTCAGGTAACTATTGCATACTCTCTTTAATTCCAATTATGGCTTCTCGTTCAAATTCTTCTGCTTCAATAGAATCGAACCACCATAGTTCCTCCTCCCCCTCTTTCTGTACAATCTCCTGTAGTGACGTTAATGCGTCGGAGATGAATGCCTCGGGTTCAAGACCTCGTTGGCAAGTTCGGCAGCCGTTTGCCGTTCTTTCCTCGGATTCCGATGATGCCCTAAATGAATTAGATAGGGATTTAGCCCGTACCGATTTTTTAGATGATTCGGGTGAAGATTCTTTGTCCCAACCCCGAATTTGGTCTAGGGTTGTAAATAGTCATGATGTAAATAGGGATAATAATAATGTGAAGGAGGAAATCCTGATGGCTGAGAATGTTGATGAGTCGAACAGATGATTCGACGGCGAGCAGAACACGGAGCTCGACATCCCTGTTGGTCTTCCTCATAGCCCAACATATAGCGAGTATAATGCTCGTTATGATTTTGATTGGCCTGAACAACCTCATAGGACCAGGGTTGAGAATGAATACTCGGCGAGCAAAATTGCGAGCGTGATTGATGTTGATATGCTCGGCCAGTTGTATAGGAATTATGAAACCCCAAAATATGTGTTTTTCTGGGTGCCTGGTCCCGATGAGCGAGCAGATCAGCCTCCTGAGGGTTGTGTTGCTGTGAATTTAGACACAATGGAAGCGGGTCTTCGATTCCCACTTCATCCGGCTATTACTCGTTTGCTCGTAGAATTGAACATCACCATTACATAGCTAAAGACGAACGGGTGGCACATGATTATGAGTTTTCTAACTCAGTTCGGCAAAACGAAGCCCGTATATTATCCAACAGCAGCAGAACTCTCTCGACTGGTACATTTGACTCGACCCAAGGGCGAACATGGATGGTTGTTCATGCAGGCAAATGCCAAGTGTAAGGTCATTGAGGATGTGCCGAACAAGATTACTGATTGGAAAGAGAAGTTTTGGTTCGTCGGGGGCGATTGGAAAAGCCCGGCTTCTGGATGTGAACCAAATGCTCGCTTGGATATCCCCACAGATTTTGGGATCTGCCGAAGTAAGTATTTTTGTGTTTTTGCTCTTCACCATGAACTGATTTTAACTTACTTTCAATTTCAGGAATTCAAGCAGCAACGAACAAAGAGACCAACGACGGTTATTTCAGCAACATCTGGCAAATCGATCTCGAGCCTTACTCGGAATGATCAGTGAAGACATTGAATACTGCCGATCAAAGGAAGAAGGGAGGATTGTACGTGCCCCCTCACCATTTAGTTGCTGTCAATCCAGCTGGTAAGGATTGCTTTTTGTATTTGCAAATGTGTTGTACCCTTTGTTCGCGGTTTCTCTTTCTTTTTTAATGAATTATTTTGTCTACAGCTTTCCCTACCGTCACTGTTGCTGTGAGCACCTCCGAGCATACTGAAATGACTCGAACTAAGAGACCTCAAGAGCTCACTCAAATTCAAGCCGAGTGGGGTGCTCAGCGAGTAAATCGAGGGGAGGCAAGCTGAGTGAGAAAGGTGAGTAGACCAGCCGCGTCCGGACCGGGCGAGTCGAGTCGGCCGAAGAGGATAATTCGTCGGTCGAGCAAGGGGCGAGCAATCAAGCTCCCTCGCCAAAAAAGATCTAGGAGGGCACCTGACGAGCAAAATCTGATAGCTCAAACGAGCATTGATGTCATTGAGGTGACCCCCACTGCTGAAGCGATCAGAATGGCTGCCTCTGTGGTTGGTCCGGTTGCACAAATAGTCAAAATGGAGGTTGGTACATCTTCTCCACCTCCTGCAGGACCCCAAACCTGGACCCCTATGAGTTCCCAGCTCCGTTCTCCTGAAGACAAGTCATTTTTGGGATGGGACCCTGCTCGGGTGAACAGGTATGTTTGCTCGCTTGTTAGAGTATTTCTTTGGTCCACTTTACTTGGTCGCTTAACCATATTTGTTTGCTCGGGTGAACATGCAGGTTGAACAGATTGGCGCCTCTGATGCCAGAATTGAAAAATTATTACTGCTCTCCAAGTGTTCGCAATGTTCCTGGCCTTCCCGAGCATGTCCAGAAGGCGTGCGAGACCCCTATTCGAGCATGGACAACTGAGCTCAAAGAGGCCACTAAGGGTCCAACACCTTTGGAAACCATGCGACTTGGCCTAGTGCACCACGACCAATCTTTGGTTCTCCTTGAGAAAGCTTATGCTGAGTCCGCCAATCTTCATGCCAACTACGTGGCTCTTATCAAAAGCTTCGAAGAGAAGGTGAACGAGCTGAGCAAAACTCAAGATGAAGTGAAGTTGGCTCAGGATCAAGTATTCTCAGCCCAGGCAGAGGCTCTCAAAGCTCAAGAGGATGCTCGTCAAGCTCGGGAAGATGCTCGCCAGGCGAGGGAGGAGCTAGGCCTTGCTCAAGAGGAGGTGGTCGGTATTAGGAGAGTTCAGGACGAGCTGAACGTTGAGCTCCAAAAACTCCGAACAGAGATCGAGGCTGCAGAATGCGAGAAAACTTTGCTCGGCCAACAACTCCTCACTGCTGAAGAGACCAACACTCGTTTGGGTCTTGAAAATTCAAAATTGCTCACTGAGGAGTATGTTGATTCCATGTCGAATTTCTCTTATATATGAGCTTTTGCCGATACCATCTATTCTAATAGACACATGCTCGCTGCCGACCAGATTGCCCCGCTCATAACCCATTTTGAGAAGTACCTGATCGACAACCCCCCGGATCGCAACCTTCCGATATCTGATTTGAGTGATCTGTGCGATTTCTCTAATCTTCCTGATGGGATCTAGATTGATGATCCTATTTTGGATGAGGAAGATGGTTCGGATGTGGACATTGTCGATACTGTCGACCAAACTCACCGAGCCGAGCACGGGTTCGATCAGGTGCAGAACGAACAAAGGGGGCCTCCCGAAGTCGAGCAGAATGTGCTACCTGGCGAGCAGACTAGGCCCCACAATGCTGGAGGAACTGCTCCTGAAGGGGTCGAGCAGATGGGGCAGGATTTGTTCGATACATCACTTCCGCCTACCCCCAATAACGAATTTGTTCCTTAATTTTGCTTTTTACTTTGCTGAACAATTTCTTCTGAACTTTCGTGTAATTTTTGTCTTCTTTTTTCTTGTTTGAACAATTTTGCTGTTGAATGATTGAGTTTGCTTGTTGAAAAATTTCCTCTAACCTGATCATGGAGGATGAAGTTTGTTGCTGATGAACGGTTGATGTTTGTTCTGCTTCCTAGTTTATGTCATCTTTTCTTCTGAATGAATTCGAATATGATATATGTCCTTGATCTTGTGTGTTTGGTCGTTAGCGCCTATTTTTCCGTATAAGAATTGAACAATCTGATGTGTCTGTGTTTGACTTGACTTCGGTTTATGATTGGCTTACGTTGGTGCAATCATGAAGGTTGGCTTATTTAGGTGCAACCAATCGTTCGCAATCGGCTTACGTAACTGGTAATCACTTCTGCTCTGGTCGTCTTATTTATGGTGCGACCTATGTACTCAATGTGTGCTTTGTTGCGAGCATGGTAAGTACACGTTCTTTCGCCAAGCAAACACAAACTCTGCTCTATCCGATTCTTGTTGGATTCTGGTCGTCTTATTGCGATGCGACCCGAATTGGGCATATGGCCAAACAAACTAGATAAATGAATAAACACCACACAGGATGTTTTTAATCTTTGAGGCTCTTATCCACACTTGTTAAAACTCCTTTTTTGTAGACAAGACTTGCTTACAAATTTACACTCGTGTAATAACCTTATTGATGCCTTGATGTCTTTGCCTTTTGCCGGTCGAGTAGAGGTTTTCTGGTTTTGTGTTCGACACCCCTTGCTCGGCTTTTGTGATCGGTCTGCTTGTCTTGAGATAGTATAGGTTTTCCGACCATGTGTTCGTGACCAGGCGAACACAGGCTTGTGCTCGACCTTGGTTTTTCTATTGCGCTCACCACTACTGATAAACACAGGCTTGTGCTCGATCTTAGTTTTTCTGTTGCGCTCATCACTACTGATAATATTTTTCAAATTTGACGCATTCCATGAATAGGAAAGCTGAGTTCCATCTATTGTGTCCAAATCGTATGCTCCATTTAGCAAGCGCTCCTATATTCGGTATGGGCCTTCCCACGCTCGGCCGAACACACCACCCGGGACCCCTGTTGCTCGCCTTTGTTTATACATGGCATTCTTGAGGTCTGCCTAGTATCTTTTTTCCTCCAACAAGTTTGTGCTAAAGGTGAGCACCTGGTCATTGGTATGTTCGCCAAAACACATAGTTAGGTGGCTCAGGATTTCGACTTCTGCCAGAATAACCACTTATGCCGGAATAACCACTTCCGTACTAAAAGTTAAAGCGAACGGAGTCTCACCCGTGGATGTTCTGAAAGTGGTGCGGTATGCCCACAAAGTTTTGGGTAGTTCCTCGGCCCATCCCCCCTTAGAATCACCAAGTTTTGCCTTGAGGGTATGCTTGATGATTTTATTGACCACTTCAACTTATCCGTTTTAGTTTTTTGATTCCCCAGCGAGCACAATTCTGGCGGAACTCACTCCCGCCGAATTGCTTGCCATTGTCCGTCACTAGAGATTAGGGTAGCCCGAAGTGACATATGATGTTTTTCCAGATAAAATTCCACATTTTTTGTTCCGTGGCTTTCCTGATGGCTTCAACACGCCCATTTTGTATAGTAATCGATTTGCGACCACAAAGAAATCTTACCCCCGATGTGCCAGTGGGGAAAGGGTCGATCAAGTCGATCCCCCACTTGGCAAATGGACATGGGCTGTAGATGGAAACAAGTTGTTCTGGACGGACTATGAATAAGCGGGGCATATACTTGACAATCATGACAAGCGCGAACATAGGCGAGCGAATCCTTTTTAAGTGTGGGCCAATAATACCCTTGTCTGATCTCCTTGTAGGCTAGAGCATGTCCGCCTGTATGATTCCCACACACCCCGAGTGAATTTGTATGAGAATTGTATGGCCTTCTTCCGGCGTTACACATTTTAACAATGAAAGAGAAAAACTTCGCTTATACAAGTGACCGTCCAAAATGGTGTAGCGAGCAGCTTGCAAACGTAGGCGAGCAACCTGTGCTTTGTTCTCCGGGAGGACCCCCTTTTGTAAAAAGCTTAAAATAAGGGTCATCCATGTCTCTTGTTCGACCTCTTATTTGGGTGATCACAGCTCTAGGGATGGATGGCGAGTACGTTGTGATGATCACAACATCTGTTAAATTAGATACATCTTCTGCGGTAGCCAATCGAGCTAAAGCATCCGCAAATGAATTCTCCATCCTGGGGAGCTATTTGATATATACCTGCTCAAATTGCTCGAACAATTCTTCGGCCAGTAATTGATATTGAGCCATCTGCTCACCCCGGGCCTTATATTCACCCAGAACCTGATAGACAATTAGCTGGGAATCACTGTAAATTATCAGTTTCCAAACACCCATTGCCATAGCCATGTGTAATCCGCTGATTAGAGCTTCATACTCGGCCTCATTGTTGTTGGCCGGGAAGTCGAAACGAATGGCCGTTGAGAAAGTTTGCCGAGTTGGACTGATGAGCACCACCCCTGCTCCGGCTTTTGTGCTCATCGACGAACCATCGATGTTCATATGTCATATCTAGTCGATTTCTTTTTCCTTTGCTCGGACGAGCACAACACTGATCGCGTACTCGGAGATGGCCAGGTACAAATATAGTTGTCTGCTCGGTATGGGTTTGGACAAAATTGTCCGTGATATGAATCGGTTCAGAGAAACCAAACATCTCGTCAGTCTTTGAATCTTGCTTTACATTTCTGGGAGCTTGCATGTCGAGCATAACTTGGAGGATATCAAACGCCTGTGTTAAGTGGGCGAGGTGGACTTCTTTGTGGTTGCTTTTGACCACAATGTCATCGATGTACACCTCGATCATCCGCAATATGTGTTCATCGAACATCTTGTTCACCAGTCTTTGATAAGTTGCTCCGGCATTCTTTTACCCGAAAGGCATACACTTCCAACAATACATGTTTTTTCCATTGCAGAACGAGGTGCTTTCCTGATCGTTGGGATGCATAGGGATTTGATGGTAACCGACAAAAGCATCCATGAACGTCATAAGCTCATGCCCCACAGTGCTATCGACCAAGTAATCGATATGTGGCATCGGGAAATTATCTTTCGGGCACGCATTGTTTAAATCGGTAAAGTCTATGCACAACCTCCAGGTTCTGTTTGGTTTTTGGACGAGCACAGAGTTTGCTAACCATTCTGGGCATTTGACTTCCCGAATGAGCTTATTGTTGAACAACTTTTTAACTTTGGCATCTAGAGCCGCGTACTTCTCTGGATCGAACTTTCTTCATTTCTGAATTATCGAGATTTGTGCTGGGTTGATATTGAGATGGTGGCATGCATGCTTAGGAATTGATGCAGACCATGCCCTCATGTGACCAAACGAACACATCCAAATTTGTTCGGAGATACGAGATCATTTCGGTCCGAAGCGGTTCCGAGCTCTGAGCCGATAAAAATTTCCAAGTTTGGCCTGGCCGAATCGGCCATGACGGACTCTAGCTGCTCAATAGGTGTTGCTCGTCTTTTCTTTTGTTTCCATCGGGGATCTATGTTCGACCCCCGGTGCTCATCTTCGACCTCCATAGGGTCGAATCCTCTCTGAGGTTCTCGTCCCATTAACCCGCAATCAGTTGTTCTTTAGGCGGATCTATACTCATGGGATCGGGGACACAATGTCGGTCGCCTCGGCTCCATGCTTTCGCCCGGGAGTTATGTCCGCTTGGGGACGATGTATTAAATCTCGTTAGCTTGAATCTCCGACTTCCCATATTGGTTACCATCTTGACAATATTTTGTCTTTTCCGAGTACGCATACGATAGTAAGCAATCTCGAAACTTTTTTTTGGATCGTCCTTTATCTTTTCCCGTTCCATCAAAAATAGGAAATTTAAGACAATAGTAGTAAGTAAAAACAGGCCGCCTTAAATTCCTGGATGAACGGGCGACCTAAGAACCCGTTATAGGTAGATGGAGCATCGACGATTACAAAGTCTAGCATTCTAATTCGTGAATCTCGAAATTTAAAATTGACTTTAGCTCTCGAGCTACCTAACCTAATCAGACCATAGGGCCGGGTTACAGATTCCCCAAAACCCATGATGGTGGGATCACGTGGTTCTATATACATACTTAGATCCCCAACTTGTTTCTCCATTTGGTGCAAAGTGTTTACGGACAGAATGTTCGCATATGCTCCGGTGTTGACTAGGAGGCGATGCACCTTCAAATCGAGAAGATGAGCGCTGATGGTTAGAGAGTCATTATGGGGGGTGATTATGCCATCGAGATCATCTTCCGAGAACATGATTTGGTGAGAGGGTGGCGTGCTAGCTGATGTGCTCGCCACATTCACCTGATGGATGTCTTGAATAGTGCACATCTTCATATTCTCGCGTCTGTTTGATAGGGAAGGCACTTGATAGCAACCCCCGCACAGGGCCGTGGTTCGGACGGATCATGTTAATTTCTTGCCCCTCCCTACCTTTGTTCGTGGTTGGGGCCCCTTTCTTCGGTAAGTCCAGCTGTCGGCGGAATTCCTCCTGATCGCTGTCGGACACCTCTTCCGCCTTACGCTTTCTCTTCTGATCGCCCAACCTCTCGCGCCAGGTTTCTATGTTCGCCGGCTTCTTAATATATTGGGCAAGGTGATTTTCCTCATATAATTTCCAGAGCTGTCGAATGAGGTTGGGGCACTCGTCTGTATTGTGCCCGATAAACTCATGGAACGAGCAGAACTTGGAAGGATTTAGATGAGTTTTATCCCTGAAAATACGTCGGGGTTTTTCCAACATGTCACGATCCTTGATCTGATTATATACTATCCCGGCCGAGACCCCGAGAATACTCTGAAGCACATGTGCTTCGGCCCCTGCTTCAAATGGTTTGAAAGATCCTGGGGGTTTGTACCCCCCTTCGCCTGTTGGTTTCTTTTCGGTGATCACCTTCCTGGTCGCCACCTCTTGGCCTGCTCGTGACTGGGCGAGCACGTCTTGCATCGTTATAATCTTGGCTGCTCGCTCACGGAATTCGGCATATGTGTTTGGCCATTCTTGATGCATGGCCTTCCACATGTCCGAATTCAGGGTCAGGCCTCCGACCACCGTGAGGATCTTGGCATCCTCTTCGACGGGAGCCCCATCATACAAACATTTATCGAACCTTTCCACGTATGCCCGATCTGACTCTCCCTTGAGTTGGGAAAAATGTGCTAACCATTGCTTCGGGGCCTGGCAAGCACACATGGATGAGAAATGGGACAGAAATTTATGTCCCAACTGGGCAAAAGATGTGATGGACGCGGCGGGCAGAGTAGAAAACCACCTATGTGCTCGATCACCCAAAGTCATGGGGAATGATCGGCACTGCGTTGCATCAGTGGCACCCATTGCGATCATATAATCTGAATATTTGCTGAGGTGAACATGTGGGTCAGACTCAGCATCGAACATAGGGATTGGTGGTCGATTTTTTACCACATTTTCTTGTACTTCGGCTTCCATGGTCGCCGGTGTTAGTGGCGAGCACGACAGTGTGCTCGCCTAAGGGAGTTCTTTTGTTGCGGCCAGGTCGGCCTGTAAGCCCTCGATTGCTTTCTACATTTCTACAAATTTTGTGGAACTGACAGACTTGGATCGGGGTTGTGTCCCATCATGAGGACCTGGGGGGTCATGCTCGTGATGGGGCAGTCCCCCTTTCCATGTTCGTCCTTGACTACCCAATCGATGATGGATAGACAATTTAGTTCTAGCCAATTTTTGTTTTTCCCTTGTCTTTTCGGGATCGCGAGGCGTCATGAGGAAAGCTAAAAAGCGACGTTAAATCATTTGTTCTTTCGAGGATCTCGACACCTATGATCGCCGATTCGGTCTTTAACAGAGAGCCTCAAACGTCCAAACACCGATTGTCTAGACCTTTGAGGCTGCTCATCGTCCGACATATCAACGACCTTTTTGTCGGCCCGCTTCGAAACAGCTTTCCGCTTAACTTGTTCGCTATCAGGTGTATGCGAGCGTCGATCATCATCATCTTGAACTTTTAACTTGGCCAACTCCTTTTAGGCCCTCTCTTTCTGTGCTTGCAACAAGAAAGTGATGGCCTTTGTTGTGGCCGCCGGATCGTTGGCGATATCTTCAAGATTGATGGTTTCTGCAGTCTGATTTTTGTGAGGCTGGCGCTGAGCCTCTTTCTGGGCGTGAGGTCGGCTCTGTCCCGACCTTTCCGTCAGAGTATTCCTAGATTGAGGCATTATATTTCTTTTTTCTGCCTCGGCTATCTACGGGATTGTGTATGGGTTGGTTTTTTGGACCTTCCTTCTAGCGTCAATTGTTGCGAGTCATTTTTTATGGAGAATATTATGTGGCTAATTTGATAACAACTCACAAACAAAATAAGTACGTGTAGGATATATGGTAAATAACAGGAAATTGTTGACCCAGTTCGTCAGTAAATGACTACTCTGGGGGCATTCCAAGCCAGGGATATTGTATTGCGAGATTTACCTACACAGTACACCATACTTTTTATCGGGAGAACTTCCATGAAAGAAGATGATTTCGAGAGTAAGTGTGTGAGTGCTAGGGATTTTTCTCAACGTATGAGAGTACTTGGGTATTTTTTCTGAACTAAACCACTCTGGGAAATTTTTTGTGAACTCTGGAATTTTTCTGAACCCGTCTCTTGTTCTTTTTTCTTCTATTTATAGTACTCAAACAAGCATGAGCTGGAGACTTTGTGTCTTGTAAGAACTCATGTGATGCTGCCACGTTTTCAACTTCATCTTCCTGGTTGATCTTTGCACGTACTTGTTTATAAGGCACTCTTTTGATCGTCCAAATCAATCTTTTGCTCGACTGACTGCTCTGTTCGCCCCTTTGATCATTTTGCTCGACTGACTGCTCTATTCACCCCTTTGATCATATTAATTTTATACCGGAATTCTATCCTTATCGAGCATATCTGAGCCTTCAGGTTATCTGAGCCTTCAGTTATCTCGAGTCTTGACTTTGCTCGAGTCTTGAGGTTATCTGAGTCTTCAGTTTGTCTGAGCCTTCGAGTTATCCAGCCTTCAGGTTATCGAGCCTTGAGTTGCTGAGCCTTCAGTTGTCCGAACCTTCCGGGTTATCTGAGCCTTCGGGTTGCTCGAACTTCTTGAGTTCATCTTTTTTTCGAAGTTCGCATCATCGACCCTCGAGGTCATTTAATTCAGGCTATCTAATTTCTTCTTTGCCCGATCTGATCAGCTCGACTGATTAGAC
This sequence comes from Stenogyne calaminthoides, assembly GCA_037126765.1. Taxonomy (NCBI): domain Eukaryota; kingdom Viridiplantae; phylum Streptophyta; class Magnoliopsida; order Lamiales; family Lamiaceae; genus Stenogyne; species Stenogyne calaminthoides. The sequence continues at coordinate 31,174,549 of JBBCBC010000017.1, read as the reverse complement.
CAACATATCTTCAGGATTATCTCAAGATAGCATCAAGTCATCATGCCAGATTTGGCGAGCTGCGACCAAACTCGTTTGTTCGGCGAGTGGCGAGTTGGCGAACAAATTAGCTTGGTCGGCGAGTGGCGAGCTGGCGAACAAACATGCTTGGTCAGCAAGTGGCGGGCCGGCGAACAAACACGTTGGTCGGCAAGCGGTGAGCACATTTTTCCATCGAGCATGATTATTTTAATAGTTGATTAATACACGTGTCCCTCCAACGTGTTCGATTAAATTAAGTAATTGTATCGAACACAACACCTAGCATGCGGAATTTCTAGGAGTTTACGTAAACGTACCCGTTGGAGAGACAATCTGAGACTGACAGGATCAAGTATCTAGATACCCACCAAAAGTCCTTCTCAAGTATTCCCAAGTCCTCGTCCAAAAACCCCTGTGGAAGGTCCTCCAATGAACGATTTATAAAACAAGAAAAATAAAAATATTGTTGCACCACCTTTGTGGATTTCTAATATTTCCAACACATGGAACACTAGTTGGGAATGAAAAATTGATCCCCTATTTATAAGTAGAGGGGTTTCGAAAATTTCATGCATAATTAGGGCTAGGAATGATCTTTTCTTGATCTCCAAGAAATCTTTAATATATCCAATATATTCTTCTTTCCATGTGTATTTTTTCACAAAAATCTCACACCCTTTATTTGCCTAATATTTCAAAAATTTCAAGAAAAGAATTTCAAGATTGGATCTTTCTTGAATTTATGAGATATTCTTGTATTCCAAGAATACATATCTTCCATAAAATTTCTAATACAAGATTTTCAAAAATTTCTTATTAAAGAAGTTAAGTGAGAGTTTTCTTGAATTTATGGGATAATCTTGTATTCAAAGAATACATTATCTCCTTTCCATAAAATCTTTTCAAGAAAATCCTTCTCCCTCTTTTCATTTAATATTTTCAAAAATAATAGAAAATATTGCAACAATAAATTTATTTTATTTTAAACACCTTTTATTTATTGGACTATAATTTGGGCTACTTGAGGGGCCTTTAGGAGAATTAAGATGGACCTTCCAATGGACTTCTGAGTTAAAATATTGAGCCACAATATAATTCAGCCCATTAATATTAATTAATACCACTATATAATTAATACACGACCAATCAAGCAAGACTTTTGCAAGCACATAATTCTATCTATTAATTTAGCAACTGTCGTGCAATTAATATTATTGCCTAAGATATAGGGTATCGAAGTCGCAATGATTCTCTTCCCATTTATAAGTCAAAGCAATAACTACTAATCACACACAGTCCTTATTAAGTGACAGAGATTAAGAAATCAACAACCACTGAGGTCTAACTCTTCATCCCTTAAGTCAGTGCGAATTAGTTTATCCTCTCAGTAGGTCCGCTTCAACGCATCGAATGCACTAGTGTAATCTCTTGGTCAAGACAAGCCAATCTGAGCCTTACACATCAACTTCTACCAATAGATTGTTCGGATCTATCTAAGTTGTGAAACACGCACTCGTATACAAGGAACTGTTAACGTGATATTCTGTGATCTGGTATCACCACGCTAACTACAATGTAACGCTTCCTATGAACGGTTTACAATAAATATATATAACACTCAATCATATTTAAAGCAACAGTGACAAACAATTTATTTCAGTAAATAAGTGTTTAATACATAGGTTATACAAAGTAAAAGCATACTTTCACGTATAACACCAACAAGACCACCCTTATATGTCAGAGAAGTTAAGGGATTCTGCTGGATTACCACTGTGGCCCGGGTGTAAGAAGGCAACAAAACTGTCAGCTGTGTTGATATTGTTCAACCTAAAAGCAGCTCGCCAATTGTCTGATGTGTGCTTTACAAGTATGCTGGAAGCAGTTAGTGGTCTATTACTAGATGAAAATGTATTGCCTAAGAGAGCATATGATGCTAAACAAATGCTCAAGTCCATCGGGTTAACACATCAGAAAATTCATGCTTGTCCGAGTGATTGTATATTATTTTGGAAGGAATATGCGGAACTCGATGAATGTCCCAAGTGTGGGGAGAAGCGATATAAGAAAAATAAATCTTCCGCGAAGGTGATGTGGTACTTTCCGATAATATTGTGGATGCTAGAAATTTAACTTAGCATCATGATGATAGGATCAAAGATGGAATGCTAAGACACCCTGCTGATTCAACCCAGTGGAAGACATTCGATGTCAGACATCCAGAATTTGGCAACGAGTCATGGCACTTGCGTCTTGCACTCTCAACTGACGGAATGAATCCATTCGGTATCCAAAGTACCAACCACAGTACATGGCCAGAGATACTGTTAGTTTATAATCTTTTACCCGAGTTGTGCATGAAGCGCACTTACATGATGTTGTCTATGTTGATATCAGGACCCAAACAACCTGGTAACGACATAGATGTATATTTGGCTCCTTTGATAGAGGACTTGAAGCTCTTGTGGGATGAGGGTGTCGATGTGTATGATGCTTGTAGAAAGGAAAATTTCAAGTTAAAGGTCATGCTGTTTGGAACTATCAATGACTTTCCCGCTTACGGGAATCTATCTGGATATAGTGTGAAGGGGGCCGATGCATGTCCTTATTGTACCAAGAAGACACATCACATTCGCTTGAGTCATTGTAGGAAGACCGTTTATATGGGACATAGGAGGTGGTTGGACCCAACACATAAGTACAGAACAATGGCCGATGCATTCGATGGCACAATCGAGACAGGTGAAGCACCACCTTTATTATCAGGTTGGATGTATTGAATGAGATGAAGAATATCGACACACAGTACAGAGAGCTTTGCAAAGAGTGTCCCCACTAGCGGTTGGAAGAAGGAATCAATTTCCTTTCAATTACCCTATTGGAAAGAGTTGTATGTTAGACACTTCATTGATCTAATGCACGTTGAGAAGAACATTTGTGCCAGCTTGCTCAATACTCTCTTAGCTGATAAGAAGTCTAAGGATGGTTACAATGCAAGAATGTATATGATTGATATGGGAATAAGAGCAGAATTAAAACCTGTGCCTAGAGAAAGGGGTCAATCGCTCTTACCTCCTGCTGCACACACCTTGTCCAAGAATGAGAGAAAAGAGTTACTTCAGACGCTAAAGGATGTGAAAGTTCCAGAGGGTTATTCGTCCAACCTACTGAGACTTGTATCAGATGATGGCATGAGACTGATGAATCTGAAATCTCATGATTATCATGTCATCATGGAGACTTTATTGCCCATTGCAATACGTTCTATCTTGCCTAAAAATGTGCGCATAACCATAACAAAGTTATGTTGGTTCTTCAAGGCAATGAGCAGCAAGGTCATAGATCCTAGAAAATTGCTTGGTTTTCAAAGACAGATTGTTGGGACACTCTATGAGCTTGAGATGTATTTCCCTCCATCATTTTTTGATATAATGGTTCACCTAACCTTTCATTTGGTACACGAGACAAGGATGTGTGGTCCTGCTCGTATGCTATGGATGTATGGTGTAGAGAGATATATGAAAGTGCTCAAAGGATATGTGATGAATATGTCAAGACCGGAGGGATGCATTGCAGAACGCTATTTAGTAGAAGAAGCAGTCGAGTACTGGTCTGAATTCATTTCGAATGTCGATCCAATTGGACTTCCAATTACTCCGTACACCAATAGGATGGATGGTGAAGGCATTACCGGTGGTTAATCTGTAAGTGTTAGTATGGAGGGACTAATACGGATGCACTTGTGCGTACTTCACAACACGGTCGACGTGCTTCCTTTTATTAACCTGCACATGCAAGCACTTGTTGAGACATTTCCCACCAGAGATAGATCATGGATTGAATTTGAGCACAATCGCACGTTTGTTGACTAGTTCAATGGTTATGTAACAAATATGTTGTCACGGGATAAAGAATCAGTGAATGAAAGAGTTAAGTAGTTATCTAGAATGCCTGAGAGACATGTGTATTCGTACAAATGTTATCTTATTAACGGATACACATTTTATACCAGAGATCATGATGCCACAAGTACAATGCAGAATAGTGGGGTGTCCATTACTGCAACTGCAGGGGATCAATCAAATACTACTTACTTCGGACAGATTGTCAACATTTGGAAACTCGACTATGTTGTTCACCGACAACCAATCTTCGAGTGCAGTTGGGTGAGGATCCCTAACGGGGTCCAAGTTGAAAGATCTGGGTTCGTGCGCATTGATTTGAAGAATGTGGGATACAGAGATGACCCTTACATAATGTCCCCGACCCAATTAATAAGAAATGGTCCATCGTGGTTCTGTCAAATAAATTTAACAGTAGTTACCGGATTAGAGACCACGTCGATGAAGATGTTGACACTATCGATGATCCTTTTCAGAACTTCACTCATTTTGTACCCTCTTTCGATGATCTTGCAAATCTACGCCCGTACCAGAGAATAATTATCGACGAGGATGAATATGACAATCCGGATCTTGTTAACATTTATGGTCATGAACGAGAAAAGTCAACCAAAAAATGAAAAAGAAAAACAAGTGCTAAAAAGAAATGTACGACTTTATTGAATGTTTTTGCTTCTGCTTTATTAAATGTTGTTTCTTTTGCTTTATTGAATGTTATTTCTTCTGCTTCCTTAAATATTGTTTGTTTTTTGTTTATTAAATGTTGTTTCTTCTGCTTTACAGGACCATGTCTTATCTGCCACGTCCTGGAGATGATGGAGATGATGATGGAGTACATTTTGGAGATCATGGTGGAGATTATGATGGAGATCATAGTGCTGATGATCGACATCATACCGATGACTTGGGACAGGGTGACACTTCTGCTCCCACCACTAGCAGCTCTGGGGATAAGCGCAGTAGAGGTATAATCACGATGTCTTCTGTTAAGAGGGCTCGTAGCAAGGGGAAACAAGTGCAGGTAATTTTATTACAATTGAACAGTTGAAATTGTAATTATATTGATTGATCGTTGAATCTAATTAAATAATATGTTATTGCAGTTATCATTCAATGAGTATGGGCAGTCAATCGGTAAACAGAGTGAGACGTTGTCTTTCTACCTTGGAGCTGCAGTCAGGCGTATAATCCCTATCGTGCTGCCATCCAAGGACTGGCGTAGCGACAAACTGACTTCTTTGAAAGAAAGATTATGGGATGAACTTTCGGTATGTTAATTATATATATGCTTATTGAAAGTTGTTGTATATATGATTACTAAATTTACTACATTGTTATGTTATATGCGTACAGAGTACATTTCTTGGCCTTGATTATTCAAAGAAGAAGCAAATCTTGCATAGTTTGAGTATTGGCCAAGAATTTTTGGGCTTGGCTGAGAAGTCAAGCACAAGATCCGGATACTGGTCTTTACTCGGCTAATCCGCCTGAGGCATATCAGAATTGCCCTACGGTGGCCCCATACTGGGAGGAGTTTGTGCGACGATCTATGGATGATGAGTTCCAGGTAAAATTGATCAATATCATTTAATGCCCTATGCTTTTCAGTATTTATCGTAATTCTATTACATTGTAGTTACGAAGTGAGAAAAATCGCAAACAAGCCAAATCGATGGAGGCGCGATATCGTGGCTCGAACAAAGGTTATGCACGCATAAGAGAAAATCTGGTGAGATCAAAATCCTAACATTTAATTTTGTTTATATATTCACTTTTAATATATCTAATAAGGGGACACGTTAATGACTATCGTAGAAAGAAGAAAAAAAGAAAGCTGGAGAGAGTGAGCCTGTTGTTGTTACCCGTTTCGAGTTATTTCAAACTACCAGAAAGACTCGAGATGGGAATATTCCCGATTCCAGTGCACAACGTATCATCGAAGAAGGGGTAAGCTATCCATTAATTTGTCTTTGAATTACAAACTATTATTTCTAAACAAATGATTAAATAATAATCTTTTGTAATTCAGGAGCGTATATCCCAGACCATGACGCCCGAAGACATCCTCTTTGTTGGTACCGATGATCTACTTGGATGGGCTATAGGTCGTCAGGAGCATCCCGGCCGCTTGCGGAGTGTTGGTTGTGGCATGACGAAGTCATCATTGGCCAGGTTACCTGCTCTTCAAGCCATGAATATGGTGGGTATACTTTAGGAACAGGTTGCCCAGATGGCTAAAGAGTTGGAACAGATGAAGTCCGAGAGACGGTCGCATCACGGAATGTCCTCGAGTGGAGCAAGCTGTGAAAATAGTGTCGCTGATGCTATATTTTCGGCTAATGCTAGGGATGATTTTATTGAGGCGCTTCGAAACGACGTCCCGCAGGTATCAGATGTGTCACATTTATTTTAATTAAAGACTAGTATATATATTAAAATTTTCTAACTAAATATCTTATTCGAACAGTCACCGACCTCATGTTACCTTTATTTGGAGGATCCTACTCGGTTGATGGCTACAGGAACGTTGCTCAATAACTCCGATGGAGTAATTCACGGTAGTCCCATCACTCCTGGTTTCGAGAAGGTCAAGCTCGATGTACCCATAATCGGAGAAGAGGATTCACCGGTGCCTAAACCAATTGATGATGCTGTCACAGTCGGAACAGCGGTCGGGCACTTCATCGAATGGCCGGACAACTTGGTCTCTCTCACCATGAAGGTAAATTTAATATATGTTATTAAAGTTCATTATCTTATTTGTCGTTCTAAATAATGTTGCAAATTGATTGTATAAACTGCCGACACCACAAAAGCCTAAACATAAATTAAAGGGTATCGCAGCCAGTCAGAGGGAGATAATGAGGGACTTCACTATTGGTGATCGCAGACTTGATTATCCCTTGCCTGGAGACTTAGATCATGACTACACCATACATAATACGGTGCAAGTGATAGTGGAGTCCTCTGATTTCGATATGATCATAGTTCCTATGAATGCTTACTTTCATCGGAATTCTATTGAAGAATACATCGCTCGGGAGCATGTGATTGAAGTCGTGAATGACCAGTGGTTGATTGCAACGAGCATAGCCTTATACCTCATGTATGTGTTTACTAATTAATTCTCAGTATTTACTTTCTATATAGTTTAATTTTCAAATTCAATATTAATTAGCGTATATATGTTGGTTAAAGATATTTGGGTGAGGTATATCTCTCCAGAGATCCTCAAGCATCTGGAATGTATTCCTTCGTCTCCCCCCAAGTGTCTTGCTTAATGGCTGATAGGGCACATACCATGGAGTGGTTAGTTTCTCATATGTTGTGTTATACTGACGGAGATCATCTCATTTTTTGGCCAACAAATGTGGGGTGAGTACAATAAACATTTCCTTAAAATTTATATTCGTAATATATATGATATTTGTACATATGCTAAATTTACAGTTAATTTTAATATTCTTAATATAATATAGAAATCATTGGGTGCTGGTTGCCATAAATATGATCACATTAAGTGTGTATTTTATGGATCCAGCTGTGAATGAGTTGGCTTCAAATCGACCTGATCTCACTTCGTACATGGAAGCGTAAGTTCATTTTTAATATTATAATATAATGATTTGTTTTACTTATTAAAATTATGCATATTTAATCTAACTTTATTTTTTAATTCTAATAATAATAGTGTGATGACGATGTATCGGAGTCGCCTTCCTAATCAAGGCTCAAGAGCTAAATTCAATAAAGTGAGCTGGAATAATTTTAAGGTAAATTTAATTTATTAAGTTATCAAATTAATATAAAATCATTATAATTATAATATGTGATTATATTGCTAATCAACAGGTACCGAGGCAACGAGATAGTGATCATTGTGGACATTTTGTGTGTTGTTATATTGAAGATATAATACGCACTTCTCAAACGGCGGTTCCTATCAACGTAAGTCTATTTATCGATTTATTTAAATTATTATTAATTGAATAAAAATTCATACTATATATCTAACTATATTGATTAATTGATCGTTGTTTGCAGTTTGTCTATGATCGTCCGGTCAAGTCTTACTCCAAAGAAAGAATGAACAAATGGAAAATGGATTGGACAGGGTACCTTTACAATCGATTCTTGTATAATTATAGATAGAGTGGAATAACTTTTGGTAGCATATTACTTATATATATATATATATATATATATATATATATATATATTTGTATTGATATACTTCATGCATGTTTTAATTTGTTGTATTGGACGGATATTTATTTCATGATGTGTATGCGTTTATTAATTTATTTGATGTTTTGGTATTGGACGTATATATATTATCGTGTGGTATAAAATTTAGTTTTTAGTTTTGGTTTTGGTTTTGGTTTATATAAACATGATTTTAAAAATATAAATTAAAAGTAAAATATATATATATATATATATATATATATATTGGACAGCTATTAAAAACCGTTGTCCAAGTATATTTATATATATATAAATTAAAAAAAAAGAGGTTAGACAGCGGTTGTGAACCGCTGTCTAAGATGATAGCTTGGAATGCGGTTAAAAACAGCTTTCTTAGTGCAATGCGGTTAACAACCGCTGTCTTAGTGTAATATCTTGGACAACGGTTTTTTATTAGTTGTCCAAACTTAGACAGTTGTTACTTGGAGAGCTGTTATAACCGCTCTCCAAGGTCATTTTTAACAGCTCTCCAAGCCCAAATCTGTATTAGTGTATGCACATCAGAAAGATGATCAACATTTGTATTAGCATGGCAAGGACTATCAGAGCTCAAATAAGTCATTTTTATTCAACTGAATAATATGCTTGTTTATAGACCCAACAATATTCAATTTGGGAGCAAGGATTACTCTATTCTGCAAATAATTGTGATCGTCCATCAGGTTCTTAAAATCAAAATAAACACTATCAACAATTGTACAAACCAAATCATCACCACTTCTCAAAAAAAGTATCATCCGGTATTTGTACATCAAAATCATACTCAGTTCGTGATCCAACACTTCCATCTCCAATAGATGTTATCTAATCAGAAAAAACTTTCTATATGTGTAAACCATCAGCCAATTCTAAATTTTGCAACTGCATGTTCCTTGTAAGTTTCAGTAAGGCACAATCATTTCCACAAAAGAGATGAACTTACTGTAACTGGAGAATTTTCGATAACCTTATGAATTGAAAAAATATTTACTTGTTTGTTGACTTTGGAACACAGACCTGCAAAATAAATCAAACTAATATAAAAACTCATTGGTAGGCGAAAGAAGAAGAAGAGTCTTTGGCGAAGAGAGAAACAAAAAAGTTCGAAAAGAAATTTATATGAATCATAGCCTAACAAAAAGGTAGAGAGAAAACATTTTAAGGGAAAACTAAATGGTAAAATGAATGTTGATAATTTTTAATTCATGACCTCATAATCAAGCATTTTTTAGAATTGGAAAAAAAATGCAATTGAGCATATTTAAGTGGATATCACCTTTTAGGATAAATGTAACAACGGTGGATATAAATTCACAACAATGTTTATATTAGGAGGAAAAAAGTTATCCATTTAATACAATGAATAAACCTACAAAAAAAAAAGATACATGATTCAAAAATAGTAAAGAAGACAATTGAAATCATTTACAAAGAAGAACATGAAAAAAAAAGTGAAACTGAAGTCTATAATGAATCTATAATTGAAAGGAGCTGATGGATAATCCAAGTTCTTAATTTAATCATAAATTATTCATTCAACCTTTTCTCATAATTTAATGCTTATCAGGTTATAAATAAAATATTTTTCATTTCTCTCTTCTTTTAATGAAAAAATAAAATAAATGAACCCCCCAACACTATAAAAAAATGCAGGAAAGTTACCGATGACGACATTTAATTTGAAAAAGCAAGAATCTCTAAACTAATTCTTGTGTCAGTAATAAGGACAACTTTACCATCAATGCTGCCATTTTTTTGGGAAACGTTAACAGACTCGATCTTCAAGCTCACTGTGAGAAATTTTTATTTTAATTCTAAAATTTTCAAAATATGTGATTGCATTTGACGTTCTATTTGAGAACAAACTAAAGCCACAACCAGTCAGGGTACCATTTAAAGTTAGAATTATTCAAAATAAAAAAATTCAAATTATTTTCCATAAAATTCAAGAAAATATAATGTCGCATTATACATTTTAAATTTGAAGATGTTCGAGATGTTGATTCCGTTGTGTAATTATTTCCTTTACAGCGATGGAGATGAAGTGGATCTTGATACTATCAAACGAATACAAATTTTAGAAAGACACAATTAATAATGAACATTAAAATTTATTCATTGACTAATTCTCACTTTAATTAGAGATTTAGAAAATACTGAGTAAACAATGTTACTAAATCAGAATTAGTAAAAGTTAAAGAAAAAAAAAGAATTTTTATACCATTTTATAAAATTGTATGTGTGCCATATATTTACATTTCTTATTAATTTATAAACTAAATGTATACTTAAATATAACATATATGCAATTGTATATCATGTTGATTCAACGTTGTTATATTAGCATTATTAAAATATTATTTCAATGCATATTTAATAATATTATATAAGTTATAATTATACTTTTAAATAATCATGCATCATTATATATTATACAAAATAATAAAATATACTAAACAAAGAAAATCAATAAATATCTGAAATGCATTTTAATTATATTGCACATGACATCTTAAGTTTTAAACCTTCAAATAACATGCAACTCCAAAACTTTACATAGTAGATTAACAAAATATCATAAAGGCTGGTGTAGCTTTGTTTAGTTAAATAATTTATCAAGCACTTGATGAGTAACTATCAATTTTGGGTTTGTGCCTATTTCAGATTGGTCAACTGTCGAACATCATCTTGAACTTTTTTGGATTTTTTACGATCACATTTTCTTCAACAAAATTTTGTATGGAACCTTCCCCAATTTTTGGTTATCGGACTTCATTTGTATTTGTTATCTTCTTGCCCTTCATTTTCAACCTTTTTTTTCCTATTTGAGTAAAACTCACACACAAACAGTGCACCATTTAAAGATATAATTATTCAAAATAAAGAATTCAATTTCTTTTCCTTGCAATTCAAGAAAATATAATGTTGCATTATACATCTCGTATTTGAAGATGTTCGATATCTTGATTCCCTTGTGTAATTATTTCTTTTGTAGGGACGGAGATGAAATGAATCTTTATACTATCAAACAACACAAATTTTAGAAAGATACAGTTAGTTATGAACATTAAAATTTATTCATCGACTAATTTTCACTTTAATTAGATATTTTAGAAAACATTGAGCTTACATTGTTATTAAAAGAGGACATCACTTTAGAGATTTGCGAGATAAAAAGTCTTTTTTTAAATCAAAATCATTTAGTAAATTACTATTTCACTTTGACTTATTTTTCGCAGAAATAGAGATTTATGAACATTGAAATTTGTTCATAAGACATATTCCCCAAATTTAATGGTTATTGTGATTTGGAATATTTTATTGCAAAACTTACTAATAACCAAGTTATGAAAGATTATAACTATACAGGAAAAAATTGCATATGCTGATAAGCTTAATTTGTACAAAAAATTACTCCAATCCGAATGATAAAAATGATACTTAATTATACTTTCAAATTAAAAATTAGTAAAGGGTTGACTTCTCTTATGGATTTACCAACCAACATCCATTTTAGACATCAAATCATACACTTGTCTCTCCTTATCATGGCACAACCAATCAATTGTCACTTGAATATTTTCTTAGTGTTAAAAGAACCAAATCTCCCGATCCATGCGGCAAATAAACCACAAAATCGAAAAATAGGAAAACATCAATTTATGTGCTGAAATTGAAAACACAAATCTACATATACATGAACACAAAAATCGAAAAGGAACGTACAAATATGAAATTAATGTATCCATTCTCAAATTTGACAAAATTCAAATAATTTCATCGTCCAGTAAGAACCTCAAGTTGTGACGTTGTCTTTAAAAAAACCTTGTAAATAGATTCATCGAAACTTCCTAGATATTTGGTTGTTCAACAATAAGACTTAAAATCAAGTATTATGAATTTGCAAGAATGTAGAAGTCTCATGTTTATCATAGAGGTAATTTTTTTTAAAAATATATATATACTTTATTATGTTGTTCATTTCTACCAACGTAATTGATATGAAGACTTTCTAATTTTAATTTTTTTGGATATCTTTCTGTGAAAACTCAATAAGGTGAACAATATGAACATTTTTCATGATAGAACCAAAGTAATTAGTCATGAGTGCCTATAATCAGATTGAGACATCTTATCACAAGGAACTTGCACTTGATTAAACTTTTGTGCATAAATGGCTTTCTGTAGGCAATCGAAAAACAAAAGGGCAAAAAAAAAGAAAGAAAGAGAATTTCTTATTATTATAATCATGATATCTCAATGTATCGAAAAATACAATTATTGTCATAACATATTGAATCCAAAAAAGAAATAAAAATATAAGTGAAAATGGAAAGGGAAAAAAATTAATCATCAAAGATGGAAATTAAGGACAAAATTCAATTTTTTTGACCTCTTGGCCAGTTAAAATTAAGGACGAAAATATTGAATTTTTTACGATCACATTTCCTTCGGCAAGATCTTGATTTCCTTGTGTAATTATTTCCTTTGTAGCGACAGAGATTAAATGAATCTTGATACTATCAAACAATACCAATTTTAGAAAGACACAATTAATTTTGAACATTAAAAAATTATTTATCGACTAACTCCCACTTTAGTTAGAGATTTTAGAAAATACTAAGTAAACATTGTTACTAAAAGAGAACATCACTTCAGTGAGTTTGCGAGATAAAAGTGTTGTAAATCAAAACCATTTAGTATATTACTATATCACTTTGACTTATTTTTCGCGTCAACAATTATTTATGAACATTGAAATGTTCATAAGACATATTCCTCATGTTTAATAGTTATTGTAATAATTGGAACATTTTACTGCAAAACTTACTAATAACCAAGTTATGAATGTGAGTAACTATACGAAAAAAAATTACATCTACTGATAAGCTTAATTGTACAAAAAGCGATGCATATTCTGAATGATCGAAAGGATACATCATCATACTTTCAAAATAAAATTAGTAAAAGAGTTGGCTTCTCTTGCAAACTCACTAACACCAACCAACATCCATTTTGGAGATCAAATCGTAAACTTGCCTCTTCTTTTTAAGGGCACAACCAACCAAGTGCCACATGCATATTTTCTTAGTGTCTAAAGAACCAAAATCTCCACATTCATGCGGCAAATAAACCATAATTTTTTTTTTAAAAGAAATCAATTTTTGTGTTGAAATTGGAAACACAAATTTACACATTAGTGGTTACAAAAATCAGAAAGAATTGTACAAAGATGAAATTAAGTGTATCGATTCTCAAATTTGGCACATCTGCTAGAAGAAATATATTAAATCATAATTAAGAGCTCCTTGAACATCTGCTACATAATTTTATAATAATTAATAATAAAAGAAAACTTAAATGTTATACAAATAAAGTATCTAAACTAAAAAGGATGTGCTATTAAACATATCTAATCTATAAGATATTAATTGAGAGGCCAACTCGCTTGTTTAGCTTACAAAATTACAATCCACTTAGTAACACATTGTCTCCAAATTGGAAGAAAAAAAATATGAGATACTATAATCAAGGTGTTATTACAATGGTAAAAGAAAAAATCATCTCAAAATGTGTAAACAATTTCTTTCCCTTGCGCGTCTGTCTAACAAAAAAAATAAAAAATCATATATGCGTATTCCAAAATAACGCATTATACTCCAAGATATTCTACGATAAAACAGATACGACAAATTATTCAGTATCACATTACTAAATTTTTATACAATTTTTCAATTACATTTAACATCTATTACAAATCTCAAATTTAAGTTTAAACCCAAAAGAAGTGGGCTGAAAAAACTAAGGTCCATTAAAATATGGCCTTATAAAATAGCGGCTCAAGCAAACTTGACCCAAATCAACAGAATAGCCACGTCAATGCTTCCGAAAGATTCAGCGGCTTTCGCCAAAAATTGTAAAATGACCTTAAAACACTCTTAAACAAATTCGATGGAAACAATAAATCAATCTGAACCAATAAATTGAAAATATCATAATAATCAAATAAAAAAATAAAAAAATTATATGGAGAAACGATTCAAAATTATCAACAAAAACAAAGAGGAGAGGAGACAGTTGACAAACTTGAGCCCGAGCGGTCGGCGGGCTAGGAAAAGTAGAGAATGAACTATAAAGAGATGACTTAAATAACAAATGTTCCTTGAATTAAACCACTAATCTGGTGTGCGGATTATATCAATAAACATTGAAGGTCATGTTAGAAGGAATGTATTAATATTAAATATAAAAGTCTAAACATAACCATATGCCTGTAAAATATTAATTGCTTTGTTATGTTGGATAATTGAAAATTGAACAATTTTATGAAGATGTGTCTAAAATTGGTATAAAAAAAGTATTAAGTCAAATTTATTGCACAAAATTTTGTATCCATGACCATCATTTAGGAGTAATTAGTGGCTAATTAAAAATTGAAAAATAAATTTTTTTCTAATGTTTAATTTGTAGAATTAAAGTTTATATGATTTATGGCATATTACATGGTGTTTATGTGCATCATTAATTTTGATACTTCATGTTAAAAGGTAAGAACAAATTATGAGATGTTCATATATATATAATCAACAAATATTTTAAATATTAATTCATAATTAATTAATGTTCAAGAATTATATAATTGAAATCTAAACATTATTAGTTAAAATCTATAGTGAACACTACTACACATTTGAGCTTGCAAAGCTTGACTGACAGATTCAAATTGGAATGAAAAAAAAAAAAAGGCACCGGGAGATTTCAAACATTTGTTTAAGATCTCCAAATGAACTTGAGAGCGGTTTTTTTATATAAAAAAAAAAAACAAAGACATGAGGTTTCAAACCGTTGTCTAAGATCATGAAATGATTGTATAGAACAAGTTATCAACCTCAATATTTGTCTAAAATCAACCGATGAACGAAAACTTAATAACGATCTAGTCGGAATATAATAACCAAAGTCAAACTCAATACTTTTTTTTTTTATATATCTAATATATATCAATCCGTAACAAGACCTAGCTCTCAGATTTCTTTCATTTCTTTCTCTCCACAATTTCCTCTCCCCCCAAATCGCCCAACAATTGTCCGGTTCCCTTCAACCAAATCGCCATATATCATAAATTGACACCTTTAAAATCTTGCCGATCCGTCATTGAACTCTCCCTCTCCCCCAAATCGCTCGCCGCCCTCCTCCCTCCCCTCCTACCACCGCCGCCTGCCCTCCAATTCATCTAGTTGGTAAGCATTCCCTCCATGAATCTTTTGATGGTAGCCGCCCTTGTTGCCCTCCACCCCCCTATTCCCTGACCGCCCCGCCATCCCCCCCCCCTCCCCCGTCCCTCCATCGCCCTCCATAACACTTAGTATTATCGGTATTCATGTGTTCATTTTTCTTATTTGTCCGTTATTTTTATGTGTTCATGTATTCATGCGTTCATTTTTGCTTCAATCTTAGTAATATCGATAATTTCGTGTTCATTCATGTGTTCATTTTTTTTTCTTATTTGTCCGTTATTCATGTGTTTTTTTATTTGTCTGAAATTATATATTTTTTGCTTCAATCTTAGTTTTGTTTATATTATATATGTTGCTCTTTGTTGTTATTTTGTTTATATTATGTTGCTCTTGTTGGTTTATATTATGTTGCTCTTGTTGTTTTTTACAATTGGATTGGTATCATTTAAGAATTGTGTCTTTCATGGTATAAGAATTAATTTCTTTGGTCGATCTACTTGAAGAAGACAATGTCATTCAAGCCTAATACACATGTGTTCATAGTATAAAGTCTGCTATCAACCGAAATTTTAATTTACCATCTACTTGTACCTCCCATGACTATGATGATGCAGATGTAACTTATAAGTAGATGTATCATGTATGCATGCATAGATATTTCTTATCGGAAAGTGTTAATGTTCTTTAGGTCTATGGCCTATAATGCTTTCTGCTATGAAGTAATTCACGGTTCTTTTTTCGTTTCCATGTGATGCATGATTATTGTGCCTGGTAGAAACAGTGGGGATATTCATGTAATGTCTGTGCAGATTTAGGTTCTTATCCGGACCATGTTATGGTTTCTATACAAGGTATTTCTCCTAGAACGCCTAGTGTTGTAAAATCACACACCATTCTGTCCTCCCTGCCACTCTATGTATGATTGTACCTTGTAGAAATAGGGTTCGATATTTTGGTCCAGTAATCGGCTGTAAGAGATGAAACATCTGGTTGACCAATCTGGTTATGCCACATAGAAATGTTGTTAAGACATGAAACATCCGGTTGTGAATATTGTTTGTTTTTTGTTTATTAAATGTTGTTTCTTCTGCTTTACAGGATCATGTCTCCCCCCAAGTGTCTTGCATAATGGGTGATAGGGTACATACCATTGATGGGTTCGTTAATCACATGTTGAATCTAACTGGGAGCGATCATCTCATTTTTTGGCCAACAAATGTGGGGTGAGTGATAAACATTTCGTTAAAATTTATATTCATGTTTATAATATTTGCACATATATATGCTAAATTTGCAGTTAATTTTAATACTCTCAATATAATATAGGAACCATTGGGTCTTTGGTCGCCATACATACACATGAATACATTAAGTGTGTATTTTATGGACCCAGCTCGTGATGGAGTTTATTCAAATCGCCCTGATCTCGTTTCATATATGGAAGCGTAAGTTCATTTTTAATATTCTATACAATGATTTGTTTTACTTTTAAAATTATGCATATTTAATCTATTTTTATTTTTAATTATAATAATAATAGTGTGATGACGATGTATCGGGATTCGCCTTCAGAGTCAGGGCTCAAGATCCAGGTTAAATAAAGTGAACTGGATTAACATTAAGGTAAATTTAATTTAGTAAATTATCAAACTAATTAATAGAAAGAAATCATAATTGTAATACATGATTATATTGTTAATCTAAGCGGAATGAAAACATTGGTCCAACAGTTTTCCGAAGCAACGAGATAATGACCATTGTGGACATTTTGTGTGTTGCTTTATAGAAGATATAATCCGCTTCTTCTATAAATCTAACATTCCTCCCAATGTAAGTCAATTATTGATTTATTTAAATTATTATTGATTGAATAAAAATTCATACTATATTGATTGATTAGTTGTTTGCGGTTTATCTATGAACGTGAGCTCAAATCTTACTCTAAGAAAAAGACGGAGAAATGGAAAAATGATTGGAATGAGTACCTTTACAATCGTTTTCTTATATTCATACGATCAATATTGAGAGAATGTTGTTTGAAATATTGGTAGCATGTAATTAAATTATATATTTGTGATGATATATATTTCATGTTTTTGGTGTATTGGACGTATGTTTATGATTGTATGTTTATATATTTCGATGTTTGGTATATATATGTGGTTTATGGTTTTATTATAGGATTTTTGGTTTATGTTATATGGTATTGGACGTATATATAAGTTTTGGTTTATAGTTTTATTATAGGATTTTTTTAAATGTAAATTAATAATTAAAAAAAAAGATATTGGACAAATGATTTTCAACCATTGCATGTAAAAATAATAAACGAATTAAAAAAAAATATATCGGCTTGGATGGTTTATCAACCATTTAATCTTAAACTTGCAAAGAGGTTAAAAACCATTGTCCAAGTGCTTTTCTTGGACAACGGTTTTTTATCAGCTGTCCTGATGCTTGGAGAGCGGTTATAACCGCTCTCCAAGGTCATTTTTCACAGCTGTTCAAGCCCAAATGTGTATTAATGAAAACTTAAAAGTTAAAGCAATCTAAATATATGGACATATTTTTTTTAATTAATACATCAAACCTTATTTAATCAACAATATTGAAAAACCTATAGATAAAGGCATGTATAGTAAATCGTTTTTTTCTAAAAAAAATTATATCTAAACATATATATACACATATAACAAAAATCGACTTTGAATTTTATTATGATATTATTTAGATAATCTTTCCTTTATTTATAATATTTAATGCATATTAATTTGCATGTTAATTACCTAGATATATGATTTCTGTCAAATTTGAAAACTAAAATAATAAAATAATTTATAATCAACAGTTAGGATCAGATATGATATTGGATTTGATTAAATTTCTAACACCCAAATGTGTATACATACTTGATAAATTTATATTAAGATACATTCATTATTTGTTGAACAACCATGTAATTATTTTAGAACTTCATCATTTAATTTTATTGATTTTTTGTCCATTATATATTGAAAATTTCAAAGTATGGTGTTAGATTTATATTATAGCTAGTATACTTAATGAATTTAAATTTTGTAAAGTTGATATAAATATAAAGGACAATTAGTGAAATTAAACAATAATGATATTTAGATATAAGAATAAAGAAGATAATACTATACCATGACATTAATACATTAATTAGTATGTAAATTAGTTTTTTCAAGGGAAATAACAATATTATTGGTTAGCCAAATCGGCCTCAATAGTAGCAACAAGTACTACAAAGATGCTAATTGACAATATATATTATTTATTTTCTATAAATATTAAATATCACTCATGTGTCAAATATAGATAAAAAAATATAAATAATATGTCAAATGCTTATGGTTTTTACCAACTACAAATATATTTATTTAGATTCAACATAATCCAAGGTCGATGATAGGAAGTATAGATGGATGGCCATCTTTGCTCCTTATTTTCTTCTAGTATTTCATCTTCTTCTCTTCAGTATTAATACTATATCAAACTGATATTTGAATAAAATATGCGGAGTCTACAAAATCCAGTAATACAATGAATAAAATTTATAAGATCAATATAATCAACGAATGAAAAGAAGATGATATAAAAAAGAATATGATGAAGAAAAGAAGAAACAAAAGGACAAAAAAAAAAGAAAAAAAAGAGAAAGAGTTACTCACTACAAAAAGATGGAATAGAAGATGATTAACAAAAGCTCCTTATATAGGTGTGTGATTTGTAATATATGAACTAATCATGCATAATTAGGCGATTTTGATGGTGAGATTAGAATAAGGGGTGTGGGTAATTAATTTAATAGTCAAACTTACCATGTATTATAAAGCATAATAGATAAACGGTCAAGATCATTTTAACTCCAAATCAAGGGCTAGAAAAAAAAAGACGGGAAACCCAAAATGAAAAGATGTAGGTGTATTATATAGTTATAGATAAATCTTTATTTTTTAATTTTATTAAATCATACTTAGTTTAAAACATGATTGTGTATGAGCCTCATATCAAAATACTTGTGCAATTTTTTATCTAATTTTACTTATTTAAGAAACATAAGTATTATGGTAGTGTTTTTTTTTTTTTAAAGGTAAAAGTGAAATCTCATTAAACGAGCACAAGGGGTACTCGTCACCCAACGGAACAAACGCTTACAAAGATGATGGGAGACACTCACTAGGTTGAGCCTCCCAAACATGAAAAGGAATCACAAACGAGAGTGGATAGTGTGATTTAATCCACTTCCACGACAAAACTTAATGTCATCAATTAACTCATCCAGAGTATACGGGCTATCTTTAAAAATACAGCTATTAGGAACCTTCCAAGTATTATGGTAGTGTTAGGTATGGACTATATATGGAGTAACTGTTATCAGGAAAAGTATATGTACTGTATTAGCTAGTTTTTATGCAACTTTGAATTTCTAGGGAGTATCGAAATTTATTTTCTTAAAAAAGGGAAATCAAAGTCTTAGTCGTAAAGAATACTAGTGAAAAGAGGATTTTTCTTTCCATAATCCCGAGAGAATTAAATACCCAATCCTAATTAAAGTAAAATCCTTTTCGAAAAAAAAATTAAAGTAAAATTAATTAAATGTTAGGCGCCGATAGCGCAATCCAAGGAAAGGGTTGTGGAGCGCAATTCGCGGATTCCTCTAATTTCATTACTACTCATAAAATAAGAGAAAAATGATATACAGTCTTTACTAATTCATGATCAATTTAATTATCCTACGTACTATTTATAATTTTAGTATCTTCGATTTTACTACTAACTGAAATATTCTGCAAAAACTTTTATTATCCGCCAACCAATAACATATATAACTGGATAATTGTATGTTGTCAACTTGTCATCCTCATCCTCCTGTATACCTTACCTACTTGGCACCTATTTTGCATGTTGAAAGAAATTAAATAATAATATTCCATTTCATGCATCAAAATGGAATTATTATAACCATATATCTAAAAGGTATTTAAACGAATTTACGAAATATTAGACAAATATAAAATTTATAATGCAAAACTTAAAATTAATTTTAAAAAGTAAAAAATTGAAATTAAATACACAGTATTATTAAACCTTAAACCCTAAAAAAGAGCATGTAGAATGGGCGTTATTTAGCCGGTTTTTCAGTTACATGTGTGTTGGGTTTATCAGTTATTGGCATGCACGAGGTTATATTTTTGTACGGATTTGGTCGGGGAATAACCCTAACACACCAGACAACTATCATCAATTCAGCTCCTTTCTCTTCTCTTACTACTAATTACTCTTTATTAATCATGATTAATTTGCTAACATCAGGGCCCTCATTCGCTCTTAATTAACAACATTTTCATGGCAAATGCCACAATAATTTATTAATTTATAAGTTACCGCAATATAGCTAGGTGTGATCTCTTTGGATATTATGACCATAGTGTTGTGGAAGGGACCAATAATCAGAGTCAATTGCTTGGCACAGCGGAATGCACAAAAACAATAATCACTTCCACAAAAGCTCAATAGACTTCGGACCAAATACGTAAATTAACTGCAGAAATAAATACGCAATAATACCAAGAATTTTTACGTGGAAAACCCCTTCACAAAAGGGTAAAAACCACGGGACCCAGTCCAGGAAATATTCCACTATATCAAATGGGAATTACACAGTTTTCATCTCTATTACAAATAGAGGAATCAACACCAATAGCATCAAACTATCCTCAAGAATACAATTCTTGGCACACAATGAAATATAGGAAAGGAGCATGCAAGCTAAGTAGTACAAAGAGAATAAATATATCAATTCCCCTTTGTACCTCTTGGAGATGATTTTGGAGAATCCACTCCAATCAAAATGAAGAGCACGTCGCCACGAACTCCCCCTCCAAATTTAAGACAAAACGGTGAAGAAACGAGCACCCAAAATGCAAACTCTTCTTCTCCTTTCTCTCTTTCTTTCTCTCCCTTTCTCTCTCTTTTTCTCTCTGTTTTCTGCTTCTGCCGTGTTGCACTAGCAGGCATCCAAAATGCCCTAATCAACTTATCTCATGATGGGCTTTGTCATGTTGGATTAATGGGTCTTTTCCTTTATTTATTAATTTGGCCCAACTATAATTGGGCAAGGCCCAACAATCTCCCCCTCCCAATATAGTTGGCCACAAACGTCACAACTACCTCGAGTTCATGCCGGCCAATCCGGCACACAACTCATGCTTCTCTCGAGTGACCACCTTAGTCATCATATCCGCAGGATTTTTATCGGTGTGAATTTTTTCAAGCTTCATAAGTTGTTTCTCCAATATCATTATAATCCAATGGTACCTCACATCAATATGCTTCGTTCGAGCATGATACATGGAATTTTTGCTCAAGTCAATAGCACTTTGACTATCACAAAAGACCATGTACTCCTCTTGCTTCAAACTCAATTCCTGGAGAAATCTCTTCATCCACATCATCTCTTTTCCAGCTTCGTTCGCTGCTGTTGGGGAATGAGTTGCACATATCTATTCGGGGTGAATATTTAAATAAAAATTTAATTCTTTAATTATTACTAGCATGAATTAATCCTATATTAATTCAAATAATAATTGCAACAACATATCATGCATATAAAAAGCCACGTAAAACCTACGCATGCAGAATCTACGGGTTTACGTGAACGTACCTCTCGGGATGGCAGTGACTTTGGTTGGACGGACTAACCAAAAGGACTTCCCAAGTATTCTCTTAGGCCTTGCTCGACAATCCGGTGGAAGGATACTCGCGAACAATTAACAAAAGAAAAAAATAAACTTTGTTGCACCATTTATGCGGATTTTCTAATTTTTCCAGCACATGGAATTGTATTTGGGAATGAACTAATCATCCCCTATTTATAGGAGAGGAGGGGGTCGAAATTCTTGTAGAAAAACAATGTGGGAAAAGACTTTTCTTGGTCACCAAGAAATCTTGAATATATCTTCTATATTCTTTTTCCCATAATTAAAATATTCCACAAAAATCCCACCTCCTCAAATATTATGGAATTTCGAAAATAATGCCTTGCAAGATTCCAAGATTTGGATCTTCTTGAATTTATGAGATATTCTTGTATTTCAAGAAATACATATCTTCCATAATATCTCTTCAAGAAAATCAAGAAAATCTTTCTTGCCCATTATCTTCAAATTTTCGAAAATTCTATATAGATAACCAAGTGGGAGATTTCTTGAATTTAATGATGTAATCTTGTATTCCAAGAATACATATCTTCATTCCATAACAAAATTCAAAGAAAATCTTTCTCCCAACATATCTATAAATTTCGAAAATATTACTTGGAAAATTAAGCAACAATATTTATTTTAATCACCTTTTTCAGTTATTGGACTATTTGTTGGGCTACTCAGGGGGCCTTTAGGAGAATTAAGATTGAACCTTCTAATGGATCTTGAATATCTAATATTGAGCCACAATATAATTCAAGTCCATAAATATTAATTAATCCCACTACATAATTAATATTGCACTATCCATCTTAACCCATATTACAGTCAATATGACTCCCGGTCATTATTTCCCGTGTTTAAGATTATCTAGCCCATTAATTAATTCAAGCCACTGAAATAGCTTTCTGTTAATTAATATCTTTTGTCCTTGGTCGAGGAACGGTTCAACATTATTATCCATACCGGAAACTAATTCCACTTGCAAGATTTGGTATGATAAAGCTTATGAACCTCCCAAGGGGGCAAATCGAACAAGCGTACTTGCACACGTTTCTTCGTATTAAATCTTAGCAATCACATGTGACCAATAATATTGCCCAAGATAAAAAGTATTGAATCTCTCTTTGATTCGCTACCCATGATAAGTCAAAGCAATAGTTACCAATCCCACGTGATCCTATTTAAGGGACGAAGGCTAAGAAACAACGAACCACTGAGGTCTAATTCTTCCTTGTTCAGTTCTGAAGAATTTATCCTCTTGTAGGTCTTATTCAGCGCATCAGTCATGCACTAGTGTAATCTCTTGGTCAAGACAAACCAATCTGAGCCTTACACCTCAACCTTTCGCGATGGTTGTTCATTTCCATCTAGGTCGTGAATGGCGTACTTTTAGTTACAAGGGACTGTTAATTTAATCTTCTGTGATCTGGTATCACTAAATTAACTACAATGTAACACGTACGAATTATTGAACAGTTATTCAGTAAATATATGTAACATTCAATCATATTTAAAGCATCAGTGATAATTTTATTTCAGTAAATAAGTCTGAAAATTCAGTTTCGATTATACAAAGTAAAAAGCATACTTTTCAGTATAATCCCAACAATCTCCCACTTATACTCAAAGTCTGCTTTTAAGTATACTACAACATATCTCGCGTAGTCCGTGACATCTAATGTCACCTACACGAACCTAGTAATTTCTCCCACTTATACTCAAAGCAGATTGGCAACGGTCTTGACACCCATTCCTTCCACATGTCTCTTGAATGTATTCAGAGGCAGACTCTTTGTGAATGGATCTGCTAGGTTGTCCCCAGACGCTATCTTTGCCACATCTATATCTCCTCTCTTAACGATGTCTCGTATAAGATGGTATTTCCTTTCTATGTGTTTTCTGGCTTTGTGGGCTCTTGGCTCCCTTGAATTTGCAACTGCTCCGCATTGTCACAATAAAATAAGCTAGCGATGATTCTCGCCGGGCAAATTCGAACCACATCTAAGTCCACTAGGAAGTGCTTGAGCCAAACCGCTTCTTTTTTGCCCTCATTAGCGAAATACATATTCGGCTTCCATGGTAGTATCTGCGACGCATTTAAGCTGACTTCTCCATGTCACGGCTCCTTCCCCCATGCAAAACACACTACCCGAGGTAGATTTTTCCGAGAGTCTACGTCGATTGAAATCCGAGTTAGTTCGTATAACCGATGGGGATTGGACTACCTGACTGATAAACCAACATTCTATCCCGAGTTCTTTTTCGATACTTGAGATGTTTTTAATCGTCGTCAATGCTCTTTCCCGGTTTACTTTGATATCTTGCCACCATGCCTACGGCAAAAAAGAAAATATCCGGTCTCAGTACACAGCATTGCATACATAAGGCTTCCGACAGCCGAAGCATAAGGAATGCCTTTCATGTCATCTATCTCCTCTTTGCGTCTTAGGGGACATTTTCTTGGATAGATGGATTCCATGCCTGAAAGGTACGAATCCTTTCTTGGAATCTTGCATGCTGAAGCGTTTCAAGACAGTGTCTATGTATGAAGCTTGCGATAAGCCTATCATCCTTTTCTTGCGATCTCGAGTGATCTTGATCCCAAGGATGTGCCCGGCATTCCCTAAGTCCCTCATATCAAACTGTTTTGAAAGCCATGCCCTTACGTCTGATAACACCTTCACATCGTTCCCGATGATCAGAATGTCGTCTACGTATAGTACTAAGAATACCAATGCAGTTCCGACACGCTTTTTATACACACAACTTTCAAACTCATTTTGATCAAACCCATAAGACTTTATAACATGATCAAAACATTGGTTCCAAGCTCTGGATGCCTGTTTGAGTCCGTAAATGGACTTCTTGAGCTTACAAACAAGATGTTCTTGGCCTGTTTCAATGAAACCTTGGGGTTGTTGCATATAGATCTCTTCATCAAGACTTCCGTTAAGGAAAGCTGTCTTGACATCCATTTGCCAGATTTCAAAGTCGAAATGCGCAGCAATCGATAAGAGAATACTGGATGGACTTAAGCATGGCTACTGGCGAAAAAAGTTTCCTCATAATCGATCCCTTCTTTCTGAGTATAACCTTTCGCCACTAGTCTTGCTTTAAAGGTTTCAACCTTCCCGTCCGGTCCTCTTTTCCTCTTATATACCCACTTGCATCCAATGGGTTTGACCCCATTAAGTGGTTCGACTAGCTCCCACACTCTATTATGAAACATAGAACCCATTTCGGCTTTCATTGCTGTTTGCCAAGAATCTGCATCCTTATCTTGGAGTGCCTCGTCATATGTCCATGGGTCTGATTCGTCTTGTCCGGGAATCAAGTCCGAGGACTCTCCTATTCCCATGAATCTCTCGGGCTGTCTAACAACCCTCCCACTATGACGAGGCTCCGGTTGTGAAAGCGTATCGTTTGGTATATCATCTAATACAGTTGGCACTGAGGTTTGCCCTCTAAGCTCATTTAAGGTAATCTCACTTCTGGGTTTTCTTTGGTTCATATAGTCTTCTTCCAAAAATCTAAAGTGGGTGCTTATGACCACCTTTTGATCTTCAGGACCATAGAACATACACCATTTTGTTCCCTCGGGGTATCCTACAAACAACCTTAATTCTGATCGAGGATCCAATTTACCGGCTTCCTTATCCAACACGTAGGCCGGACACCCCCAAATTTTCATGTGTCTCATACTAGGCTTTTATCATACTGTCCCACAATTCTTTGGGAGTTTTGGGAACCGATTTGGATGGCACCAAGTTCAGAATGTAAGCCGATGTTTCCAAGGCATGACCCCAGAACGACTTGGGAAGATCCGCATAACTCATTATTGATCTAACCATTTCCAAAAGAGTTACTGTTTTTCTTAAAATCTCCTGCAACCCCGTTTTGTTGAGGGGTTTGGTCTTGATGAGTTTCTTTGATACAATCCCTTCATCGGATAAGTAGTTCAAAAACTCATTCTTTGAGGTATTCGCCTCCACGATCAGATAGTAGAGACTTGATCGTTTTTCCCTATGATTCTCTGCTTGAGCCTTAAATTCTTTGAATTTCTCAAAGGTCTCAGATTTATGCTTCATAAGGAAAATATAACCGTACCTTGAGTAATCATCAATGAAAGTGACGAAATACTCATAACCTCATCTTGCTTTGGTTGACATTGGACCACATACATCTGTGTGAGCGATCTCTAACACTTCTTTGGCCCTATTCCCTTGGCTCCAAATGCCCTCTTGGTCATTTTCCCTCCAAACATGATTCGCGGGTTGGAAATCTGGTTCAACTTGGAGAAGCTCTAGTGAACCGTCTTTCACCAACCTTTGGATCCTCTTTGGATTTATATGACCCAATCTTAGATGCCAAAAAGTGTCTCGTTCACGTCGATGAACGTTTTTCTTTTCTCGGAAACAATTGATGTGTTATAGGATGCATTTAAGTGAGTGGTGTGCACATTAATTGTATAGAGATTATTCGCCAACGTTCCATGACAGATAAATTTATCAAAAAGAGAAATGGTAACAACTTTATTAAAAGTAACGAATATCCATCATGAAAAAGTTTAGAAACCAAATCAAATTCTTTCTAAAACTCGAACGTCTGAAACATCTCTTAAAATTAAAACTGTCTTCAAAAGACAGTGCTTTTCTCCCATTGCTTCACCGCCACTCTCGTAGCATCGCCCGGTGTGATGAGGATCTCACTTCCACTTAGTTGTCGGGTCCGTTTGAACCCCCCCCTAATGTGAAACAAACATGATCGATGGATCCGTATCCACCACCCATAAATGGGAGGCATACGCCGCTAAACAAGTTTCAACAACTAGTGAGTGAGGATTACCTTTCTTTCCTTTCCTTTTGGGATTGGAACAAAAGGGATCGACCTCCAATGTCCTTTCTCCCATAATTAAAACATATTCCTTTTGGTTCTTTCTTGACACCCAACCAGCTAACCGTCTATTTCTCACTTTTCTTAGTGATGAGTTTGCTTTGGTTCTGACCACTTTCCTTTTCTTGAGACTTGCCTTCCACTGGCCTAGATCTCGAGAAAAGACTTTTGGTCACCAATGCTTCGTCTTTCTTTCCTAAATGCTTCTCCACTTTCTCCAAGGCTATCTTGTAGATTATCCATAGTAAACATGTGATCACTCATCACAAAACCACAGTAAAATCCATCGAAGCTCCTTGGCAGAGTAAGAAACAGAAATTCGATTTGGGCCTCATCACAATACTTAGTTCCGAGATAAGCCAGTTTTAGAAAATGGTGTTTGACTCTGAGAACATGCTCCCTTACAGGTGTTCCCTTAGCCATTTTCAGCCTAGCCACGTCGTCAATTTTAAACTGATCGATCATGCGGTCTTTTATTAAAAACATTTCTTCAAGACTTTGCATAATTTCCGCAGCAGACTCAACACCTTCATGAATGTGTCTCAAATCATCAGACAGTGAAGTCAAGATTACACGTTTCATGGGTTCATTGGCCTACTCCCAAATATTATACTCATGTCTTTCCGCATCAGGTGATTCATCAGTAGGCTTACGTGGATTGGGTACATCAAGAATCCAAAAATGTTTTTGTGCAGGTAGGACAAAGCTCATATTTCGTTTCCAAACATTATAGTTTTCTCCAGTTAATTGGTGTTCTTTTAGTGTATATAACAGTAGATTAAAAGGTTGCGACATGATGAACTGAAATAAATAATAACATGCATGAGCACAAATATATCACAAGTTTCGATCACATGCATCATATTAAAATCTCAAAAAAAATATGAACATGCATCAGCCAACATCTCAAAACAGTTTAAATAAGCCACGTGGGGTGGGTCATTATTTAAACACATTCAAGCAGGTTACAAACAAGAACAGTTACAAACCTTTAATATCCAGATTAATAGTTGGCTCCCACTTGACCAATATAAAATTGACAGGAACTTCGGGGAAGTATATGCATATCAATTTTATATATAAGTAATAACCATGATTAAATACAGGATTACTATTTCGCTTTGATCGAGCCTCGTGGGGAGGGTCATCGTCGCCACTAGTAATAACCCACAATCATTTGTTTGGAACTCATTCATGTGAAAGCTATCTTTTGACCGTCCCGTGGGGGGAATTTCTCCAAAAGAATTCACAAATAAATAAATCATGGAGGTCAAAATTAATCCAATTTTATTATCCGGAATAAAATTGTCAATTAATTATTTAAACATACTTAGTAATTTTGAAGGTGAGATTTTTCCATTTGGCAACCCTCATGCAAACACATTTAAACAAATTAAATAAAGCATAAGATAGCGCAAATAAATCAAGCATAACAGAAAAATAAACATATTGGGCACAAATTATCCAATTGTCATGTTTTGATTTTTCTTGGCTTGATCTTGAGAAAACACGTCTCGAATTTCTCCCACTCGCTCATCTCGAAAAATACTTCGTCTCGAAACGCCACGCCATGCAAAATTCGCATGGATGCACGCGTTCATCCGGCCCCACCATTAAATCGATGAATATCTTGCCTAGGGCAAACCGGCACGGCACCGCCGGCGGGCCGCGCCGCCAAAGGTTTCGGCGGTGTCGGCGGGGCGTCCGGTAGATCTCGGCGGCGATCCGCAAGTTCAACAATTAATGATTTCAAATTACCTATCCTTTTCCCGCCTCCTTCGCCCGCGACCTCGGCCCGTCATGCCCTTTCTTGAGTATCAGCCATTTCTTGAAAAAATGCCTTCGCGTACATCCGCCCCGTCATTTCGGCTGGAGCTCCGCGGTACCGTGTCCTTGGCCTAAGCGCCCGCCCGTCTTGTGACCACCTCTCCTCGTCTTGGCGCTCGGCACCTCGCCCTCGCCTAAAAAATCTTCAGGCCACATGCCATACGCCTACTTTACACACAGTTGGATTTAGTCCTTTAATTCTTTCGTCTCTTCGTTCCCCGATCCGGTTACAATTTATTTACAAAAAATAAATAAACCTAGATCTAGACTAGTCTATTGCATTTGATCAAATCAAACAAATCCTAGTCTACTCGTGGATTTTCTCACGAGGTAAAACAAATCCGAACGAATCGAATTAAAAAGCCACATTTTATATGCATGCATAAATAAACACATTAAAATCCATGACAATTGGATACTTGCAAAACAGATCTAACAGTTCTACTATCCAATTTCAAATTTAATGTCCGCGAATTAAATTACAATTTAAAAAATTGAGTCTCAAACCGTGGGCTCGATACGATTGTTGGGGAATGAGTTGTACAGATCTATTCGGGGTGAATATTTAAATACAAATTTAATTCGTTAATTATTACTAGCATGAATTAATCCTATATTAATTCAAATAATAATTGCAACAACATATCATGCATATAAAAAGCCACATAAAACCTACGCATGTGGAATCTACGGGTTTACGTGAACGTACCTCTCGGGATGGCAGTGACTTTGGTTGGACGGACTAACCAAAAGGACTTCCCAACTATTCCCTTAGCCCTTGCTCGATAATCCGGTGGAAGGATACTCGCGAACAATTAACAAAAGAAAAAAATAAACTTTGTTGTACCACTTATGTGGATTTGCTAATTTTTCTAGCACATGGAATTGTACTTGGGAATGAACTAATCATCCCCTATTTATAGGAGAGGAGGGGGTCAAAATTCTTGTAGAAAAACAATGTGGGAAAAGAATTTTTTTTGGTCACCAAGAAATCTTGAATATATCTTCTATATTCTTTTTCCCATAATTAAAATATTCCACAAAAATCCCACCTCCTCAAATATTATGGAATTTCGAAAATAATGCCTTGCAAGATTCCAAGATTTGGATCTTCTTGAATTTATGAGATATTCTTGTATTTCAAGAAATACATATCTTCCATAATATCTCTTCAAGAAAATCAAGAAAATCTTTCTTGCCCATTATCTTCAAATTTTCGAAAATTCTATATAGATAACCAAGTGGGAGATTTCTTGAATTTAATGAGATAATCTTGTATTCCAAGAATACATGTCTTCATTCCATAACAAAATTCAAAGAAAATCTTTCTCCCAACATATCTATAAATTTCAAAAATATTACTTGGAAAATTAAGCAACAATATTTATTTTAATCACCTTTTTCAGTTATTGGACTATTTGTTGGGCTACTCAGGGGGCCTTTAGGAGAATTAAGATTGGACCTTCTAATGGATCTTGAATATCTAATATTGAGCCACAATATAATTCAAGCCCATAAATATTAATTAATCCCACTACATAATTAATATTGCACTATCCATCTTAACCCATATTACAGTCAATAGGGCTCCCGGTCATTATTTCCCGTGTTTAAGATTATCTAGCCCATTAATTAATTCAAGCCACTGAAATAGCTTTCTGTTAATTAATATCTTTTGTCCTTGGTCGAGGAACGGTTCAACATTATTATCCATCTGGGAAACTAATTCCA
Organism: Stenogyne calaminthoides; assembly: GCA_037126765.1. Classification (NCBI taxonomy): domain Eukaryota; kingdom Viridiplantae; phylum Streptophyta; class Magnoliopsida; order Lamiales; family Lamiaceae; genus Stenogyne; species Stenogyne calaminthoides. The sequence goes on along the minus strand of JBBCBC010000017.1, from coordinate 31,143,979 downwards.
CTTGCAAGATTTGGTATGATAAAGCTTATGAACCTCCCAAGGGGCAAATCGAACAAAACATTTTGCACACGTTTCTTAAGATTAAATCTTAGCAATCACATGTGACCAATAATATTGCCCAAAATAAAAAGTATTGAATCTCTCTTTGATTCGCTACCCATGATAAGTCAAAGCAATAGTTACCAATCCCATGTGATACTATTTAAGGGACGAAGGTTAAGAAACAACGAACCACTGAGGTCTAATTCTTCCTTGTTCGGTTAAAAGAATTTATCCTCCTCATGGGTCCTATTCAAATGCATCGATCACCATGCACTAGTGTAATCTCTTGGTCAAGACAAACCAATCTGAGCCTTACACCTCAACCTTTCACGATGGGTTGTTCATTCCCATCTAGGTCGTGAATGGCGTACTTTTAGTTACAAGGGACTGTTAATTTAATCTTCTGTGATCTGGTATCACTAAATTAACTTCAATGTAACACGTCTTTAATTATTGAAACAGTTATAAAGAAAATATATGTAACATTCAATCATATTTAAAGCATCAGTGATAATTTTATTTCAGTAAATAAGTCTGAAAATTCAGTTTCGATTATACAAAGTAAAAAGCATACTTTTCAGTATAATCCCAACAGCTGCAATATACTCTGCCTCAGTGGTGGATAAGGCAACACATTTCTATAACTTTGATTTCCATGAGACAGCTCCCCCTGCAAATGTAAACAAGTAGCCTGAAGTGGATTTTCCCCCATCGAGATCACCTGCCATATCTGAATCTGTGTATCCCATAAGAGTCGGTTTCGAACTTCCAAAACTCAAGCATGATTTTGAAGTTCCTCTCAAGTATTTGAATATCCACTTTACGGCCTCCCAATGATGTTTTCCTGGATTGGAAAGAAATCTGCTCACCAAGCTAACAACTTGTGCAATATCCGGTCGTGTACACACCATGACATACATCAAAGAACCAACTGCAGAGGAATAAGGAATTGTTGTCATCTCTTCTCTCTGCTCTCGAGTTGTGGGACAAGATTTCTTGCTCAACTTGAAGTTATTAGCAAGTGGCGTGGACACGATCTTGGCATGTTTCATATTGAACCTCTCAAGTACTTTCTCAATGTATTTTTCTTGTGACAACCACAATTTTCCAGCTTTTCTGTCACGAAAAATCTCCATGCCCAATATCTGCTTTGCTGAGCTTAAATCCTTCATGTCAAATGATTTAGACAGCTCCATCTTCAACTTGCTAATCGACACAATATCTTTTCCCACAATCAACATATCATCAACATAAAGCAGCAAGATAATGAAGTTACCATCAGGGAAGTGTTTGATATAAACACAATGATCTGCCTCCGTTCTTTTATAACTTTGGCTAGCCATAAAATAGTCAAACTTCATGTACCACTGTCGTGAAGCTTGCTTCAAGCCATAGAAGCTTTTCCTCAATTTGCAAACCAAGTGTTCCTTTCCCTTAACTTCAAAACCTTGAGGCCGGTTCATGTATATGTTCTCAACTAACTCTCCATGCAAGAATGTTGTTCGAACATCAAGCTGTTTGATTTCCAAGTTCAAGCTAGCTGCTAATCCCAACACAATGCGGATAGAACTCATCTTCACCACCGGTGAGAATATCTCATCAAAGCCAACTCCTTTCTTCTGAGTGAACCCCTTGACGACCAACCGCGCCTTGTGTCTGACAACTTTGTCACCATCTTTCTTTAGCTTGAATACCCACTTGTTCTTCAGAACTCACTTACCCTTTGGCAACTCGACCAAATCAAATGTATGATTTTTGTGTAAGGAATCCATCTCTTCTTGCATCGCTTCAAGCCACTGATCTTTGTCTTTGAGGGAATGTACCTCCTCAAAATTCTCAGGCTCTCCCTCATCCGTAATCAATGCCCAATCTGAACTCGGATACAATGTATTCGGCCTACGATTTCTCGTTGGTCTTCCACCATGTTCTTCAGTATTTTCTGGTGGTGCATGTTGAATCTCCGGCTCAACATCTCCGGGTTTTTGGACAACTGGATCTGGGTCAAATGCAGTTGGATCATCATTTTCCATCCCAACTTCATCTCCACCATTTTCAGCATTAGTGGTAGGTATCTCATGTGGTGTTAGATCAACAACACCAGTAGGCATCGGAGTGGAGGTCTCCCTCTTGTTCAAATCTTCCATTGTCTCATTTTCATGGAAGATGACATCTCTACTCCTCACAATCATTTTCTTCTCTGGATCCCATAATCTGTATCCATACTCTTCATCTCCATATCCAACAAATATGCAAGGTGTGGATTTACTATCCAACTTGCTTCTTTGCTCCTTCGGTATGTGCATAAAAGCTTTGCATCCGAACACCTTCAAGTGGGAATAAGAGGCATTTTTCCCACTCCATACTCTTTCTGGAATATCAGAGTCCAGAGGAACTGATGGAGATCGATTAATAAAGTAACAAGCAGTCAACACAGCTTCACCCCAGAATGACTTGGGTAGCTTGGCCATCCTTAGCATACATCTCACCTTCTCCATAATGATTCTGTTCATTCTCTCTGCCACACCATTATGTTGAGGAGTACCCGGAACAGTTCTTTCATGTCTAATCACATGCTGAGCACAATACGCCTTGAACTCTCTAGAAGTGTACTCACCACCATTGTACGATCTTAGACATTTCAGCAACTTTCCTGTCTGTCTCTCAACCATAGTGTGGAACCACTGAAATTTCTGAAATACTTCACTTTTATTCTTCAAGAAGTACACCCAAGTCTTTCTTGAAGGATCATCAATGAAAGTGATGAAATATTTGTTTCCACTTAATGACTCCACCTCGAGGGGACCACAAACATCAGAATGTATTAGATCCAATACATCATCTATTCGTTTAGAATGAGAACGAAACGAAATTCTATTTTGTTTACCTAATAAACAATAATCACAAGGGTGGAGTGACTTACTTTGAGCAGTAGGAATGAGAGACTCTTTGGCTAGGATGTGCAATGCTTTCTCACTCATGTGCCCTAGCCTGTTGTGCCACAAATTTGGTGAAGAATCATCCTCGGCTGCAAGTAACTGGTCTCGAGCCATTTTGAGCTTCGTCCGATACAATGTACAACAAAGCTTTCCTTTGCCAACCAACAAGGAACCTTTCACAAGCTTCCAATTACCATTTGTGAATTTTTGCTCGTATCCCTCTCTATCAAGGACATTAACGGCAATCAAATTGTGGCGCAACTGTGGAATATGTCTCACATCTTTTAGCGTCAGTGTGAATCCTAAGTCAGTCTCAACAACCATATCACCAATGCCAATCACCGGTGCAACACTCTTGTTCCCCATGAACAAGTGACCATAATCTCCAGCTTTGTAGTTTGTAAACAACTCTCTCTTCGGAACACAATGATGAGAAGCACCCGAATCAACTATCCACTCAACATCGGAATTCTCCACATGGAGACACTCATCACTAACACAAACTACGGTTTGATCATCATCGGAGTGAGTCACAATGACTGCTGTGTTTTTATCCTCTGACTTTTTCTGATTCTCTTCCTTTTGCTCTTTCTTCCAAACTCTTCAATTTCTCTTCATGTGGTTAGATCCACCACAATGGTAACACTTGAACTTTTCATTAGACTTAGACCTGTCGTCTTTTGCTTTACCTCGACCTTTGGGTCCTCTACTCTTGCTTCTACCTCTATTCTCTGTGACAAGTGCTTGCGAAGAACTAGCCCCATATTCCTTTCTTCTAGTCTCTTCATTGAACATACTTTCTTTGATCATGTTCAATGTCAACTTTTTCCATTCGGAGTTGTATTACTAAGCGTCACCACCATAGTCTCTCAGCTATCAGGTAGAGAGCTCAACAAGAATAACGCTTGCACCTCATCATCGAATGCAATATTCATGGTAGAAAGCTGATTTACCAAGTTTTGAAAAACATTCAAGTGCTCTGCTACAGAACTCTCATCTTTGTACTTCAAGTTCACCAACTTTCTGATAACAAAGACCTTGTTCTGTGCATTCTTCCTTTCATACAATTCTTGCAACTTTTTCCATAGATCACACGGATCTGTCTCCTTAGCCACATGGTGAAAATCACTAATATCTACCCACTGCCTGATTGTACCAATCGTCTTCCTACTAAGCTTCTCTCATTCCCTATCTTCCATACTTTCAGGCTTAGCATCTTTTCCTTCAACAGGATCATACAAATCTTTCTGCAAAGAAAGAAATCCTCCATCACGCTTCCATATAGAATAATTTTTCGCAAATCAACTTAATCATAGAGCTACTACCAATGCCCTCCATGGTCCGAGCCTAGTTTAACCTAGGCTCTGATACCACTGTTGTGGAAGGGGCCAATAATTAGAGTCAATTGCTCGGCACAGCGGAATGCACAAAAGCAATAATCACTTCCACAAAAGCTCAATAGACTTCGGACCAAATACGTAAATTAACTGCAAAAATAAATACGCAATGACACCAAGAATTTTTCGTGGAAAACCCTTCACAAGAGGGTAAAAACCACGGGACCCCACCAGAAAATATTCCACTATATCAAATGGGAATTACATGGCGGTTTTCATCTCTATTACAAATAGAGGAATCAACACCAATAAGATCAAACTATCCTCGAGAATACAATTAACTTGCAGACACAATGAAATATAGGAAGAGAAAGCGTCTAATTTAAGTAGTCAAAGAGAATAAATATACTAATTCCCCCTGTACCTCTTTTGGAGATGATTTGTGAGAATCCACTCCAATCAAAATGAAGAAAGACGCCGCCATGCTAACTCCCCTCCAAATTTGAGACAAAACGGTGAAGAAACGAGCACCCAAAATGCAAACCCTTCTTCTCCTTTCTCTCTTTCTTTCTCTCCCTTTCTCTCTTTTTTTCTCTCTGTTTTCTGCTTCTGCTTCTGCCGTGTTGCACTAGCAGGCATCCAAAATGCCCTAATCAACTTATCCCATGGGCTTTGTCATGTTGGATTAATGTGCCTTTTCCTTTATTTATTAATTTGGCCCAACTATAATTGGGCAAGGCCCAACACATATTACCTTTCTTTTTGACTTATATGTTAATGTTATACAAAAGTGGAATTTATATATGCTTCATGTGCCTCACGTGAAATCTTCTTGGTATAATATTGGAATACATATGGATATGTTAGCATATAATTTCATAAATTTGCTCAGCGTTTTTGGTTGAACTACATGTCATATACATTTATTAATTTGGTCATTCAATTGTAGACTCGTAGTGCTGGTGCATTGAAGTTATTTTTATGGACATCATGAGGTCTAGGTTTCACGTGATATACTTCATCCCAATTATTGATAAACTGTAATAAAAATATAAAGGTATAGATAAAAAATATTCTTTGAAAATATATTACATCCTAAAACTGTAGATTATTTTTCATCCTTGCATATTTTTTATCTTCAAAGGTGAGAAACTCAACTGGTGATTGTCAGTTTAGCTTAAATTTCTTTGATCCTAAAATGGTCAGCATTCATACGGTAATTTTGTTAATGACTAACTTGGGGGTGGTAAAACTTTGTTAAATTTTCTGTTTTAAAAAAAAAACAAAAAAAACACTGTGTTAAATTGTCTATTTCAATTTGATAATTAAGGTGCATTCTACTCAACTAACAAATCAAAAGTTGATTTGATCCTCTCCAAATTAACCAATAATAACAATTAACAGTAATAGGAGTTAAATGTATGCATCCAAATTAAAGCCTTAATTAACGTTGTTGGCAATCTCCTATATAAAGCCATGCATGTAGCTAATCAACCCATATCGACTCAGCAAATCAAAGAAACCACGAGTCAACTCAAATACTCATGGCTTCTTCCCATTTTTTTCTCTTGTTCCTCTGCTTCTCATTCCTGTGCAACTCAGAAGCCAACCAAAATTACAGGGATGCCCTTGCCAAATCCATTTTATTCTTCCAAGGACAGAGGTCCGGCAGGCTTCCACCTCAGCAAATATCCTGGAGGGGCAGTTCCGGACTTTCAGATGGTCGTATGGCTGGTGTACGTCATAAAAAAAAAAGCGAGTCTCATGTGCATCCGAGTGCACCTTGCACTCATAGTGCATTTTAGAAGTGAGCAACTATACAAAATAGAAACATGCAACTATTTCAAACAGAAGCATGCAACTATGTTTCCATATTAACAGTTGCACTTTTCTATGTAAATAAATGACATTTTTCAGTATAATAAATTGCACGCTTCTAAAATGCAATATTAGTGCATCGTGCACCCGGATGCATACAAGACCTAACAAAAAAACAAAAAAAAAAATCCTCCGTCATTTATTTACACAATTTTTTTTTTAATGGTTTTTCTTTGGTGCAGGTGGATTTAACAGGCGGCTACTACGACGCCGGAGACAACGTGAAGTTCAATCTTCCGATGGCGTTCACTACGACAATGCTGTCTTGGGGGGCCGTGGAATACGGAAAGAAATTGGGCCCGCAATTGGGCGACAGTCGGGCCACCATTCGGTGGGCCACCGAGCCACGCCCGGAAGACTGTACGTGGGCGTGGGAGATCCGAACGCGGACCACAAGTGCTGGGAGAGGCCCGAAGATATGGACACTTCCAGAAACGTATACTCTGTTTCTCCAACCAATCCCGGCTCAGATGTTGGTGCAGAAACCGCGGCCGCATTGGCTGCTGCTTCCATTGTTTTCCGCCGCTTTGCGAGAAATGTGATGCAGTTTGCGATCAGGTACAGAGGGTCGTATAGCGGCTCTCTTGGTTCTGCTGTCTGTCCCTTCTATTGCTCTTATTCGGGCTATACGGTATGAATGAATGATAATTATGGTTGGTTCCTCTATCTATATGTCTTGTTTCGTGGAATTAATTTAATTAATTGTTTGGTTGCAGGATGAGTTGTTATGGGGGGCAACGTGGCTGTACAGAGCAACTAATGAGGTTTATTACCTGAATTTTATAAAATCGTTAGGCGCTAATGATATGGCCGATAGTTTTAGCTGGGATAATAAGTATGCTGGAGCTCGTGTTCTTCTAGCAAGGGTAATTAGTTTACAAAAATTAGTGGAATTTTTTTCTTGATTGATTGTTGTTTGTAACAAGATTTAATTTACATTTTTTTTGCAGAGAAGTTTAGTGGAGAATGACCAGTCATTCCAATCATATAGACAACAAGCAGAAGATTTCATGTGTAGAATATTGCCAAATTCCCCTTCATCTACTACACAATACACACCAGGTTAATAAGTAAATTAATTAGCTAGCTAGTATCAAAATAATCTTCAATTTTTAAGCTGTTTTTATGTATATATATATGTATTTGAAATAATGCAGGAGGTTTAATGTTTAAGCTGAGTTCAAGCAATCTCCAATACGTAACATCCATAACTTTCTTGCTCACAACGTACTCAAAGTACATGGCAACCTCAAAGCACACATTCAACTGCGGCAGCCTTGCCGTTTCTTCAAACACGCTACGAATCCTAGCCAAGAAACAAGTACGTACATATTGAATAATACGATCTATGTTTAGTCAGATGTGGACAACAAATTAATGATTCTAAACTTGGTGAAAAATGCAGGTGGACTACATTTTAGGCGATAATCCGATGAAAATGTCATACATGGTGGGATACGGGAGTAATTATCCTAGAAAAACTCATCACAGAGCGTCTTCTTTACCATCGGTGGCAGTACATCCACAACAATTTAGATGTGAAGATGGATTTCAACTGTATTATTACACGCCAAATCCCAACCCGAATACGTTGACCGGGGCAATAGTTGGAGGGCCGAACCAGAATGATTTCTTTCCGGATGAAAGAGGGGATTACACTCATTCTGAGCCTGCTACTTATATTAATGCTGCAATTGTTGGGCCATTGGCATTCTTTTCTGGGACCAAATGATCTCTAGATTGTTGGGAGATGAATTTAATAAAAGATATATGATTTTGATTAAGATCCCAAAACCCCTGAGTATGACATGTTCAGAATGATCTTGATAGTTGAGTCAGGATTCAGTTTTTAGAGTATTCGGGATGTTATCCGCAAAAATGTATAGTCACAGATATAGTTCAGATAGGTTCAAGACTCAAGAACTCAAGATAAGCTTCAAGAAACCGAAGTTTCAAATGATGAAATCAAGTTTCAAGACTCAAGAGGAAACCGAGAATCAAGACTCAAAGGAGAAACCGAAAGTATCCAAGACTCAAGCAGAAATTGAGATATCAAGACTCAAGATGATACCGAGGAATCAAGACTCAAGATGAAGATTCAAGACATCACCAGATATTTGTAAAGACTCGTAAGACTCAAGACTCGTAAGACTTTGAAGACTCGGAAGACGCCAAGACTCAAGACCAAGACTCAAGACTCAAGACGCAAAATCAAGATCAAGATCAAGATAAAGAATATCAAGGCACAAGAATTATCAAGACTCAAAGAATGTATCGAATGCTCAAGATAAACCCAATGTTCCGAGGCACCAATATATCTATCTCAAGGATGCACATCTTGAGAAGATCGCGATTCCTTAGAGAAATAGATATTTGCCAAGACATTCGGATCTGCATAAAAGGAACTAAGTCGAGTGTTGTTAAGGTTATATCAACTCGTAGTTTGTAACCAAAAAGAGCCGTTGAAGGTGTCTACCTTTAATCAAGACAAAAGTCAAAAGATGAAGACAACATCGTGCCATATCGACACCGGCAAAAAAGGATGTGTCATTTGAAAAAGATGTCGGGTACAAAAGTTCCAGATCGCAAAAAGTGAAGATCGGCTACATGAAAGGCTATTGCCTAAAAACGTGTTAGGGAGTTTCAAACCCTAAATATAGTCGTTCCTCACACACCATAAGAGGAAACTCACGGGTTATCTCTCCAACGGATAGTTTTCAAGAGTGACCTTGGTGTATGCCTATAAATATTTGGTGACCCTCTACATTGTAAGGTTACGGAAATTTATACGCAACTCAAGAGCTCAAACTTATTATCACAAAAAGTTAAAGCACTTTCGAAAAACTTAGAATTTCCCAAGTGCTTCTATATTGAAGAGAGCTCACTAAACTAAGCCTAGCTTGATAAGATTTATCCAAAGCTTAGTCGAGATATCCTAACCCTTTGCATTGTACTTCATTGTAAAGGATATCTCATCCTAGTTGGAAACCAACCGAGAAAACCCAAACCCTTGAGAAGGTGGTTGGAGTGTGTTTGTTGGTGAGAAGAGTTGTAAAGAGTTAGTAAACTACGCGGAGTAGTCAGAAAACTCTAGAGGAGAAGTTAGTAAGCTCTGGGGGTTGTCCGGAAGCTTGTTTGTGTTTGAGTAAGTAAACTACGAGGTAGTCGAAAAGCTCAAGGTCGGGTTGAGTAAGTAAACTACGGGAGTAGTCGAGCTTCGGGGCGAAGTTGAGTAAGTAAACTACGCGAGGTAGTCAGAAAGCTTAGAAGTGATTAGTGAATTTCTCTGAGGATCAGAGAGAGAGTGGATGTAGGAGCTTGAGTCTCTGAACCACTATAATTGCTGTGTTGTTTATTGCTTTCCTTATCTGTGCTTAACTGTTGCATTGACTTGATTTTGAAAGCATACTTTTCACTGATATTCAGTTGGAATCAATCCACTGAAGTTGCATAACTGAATCACATCTTAATCACTATTCCATTCAGGAAGGTTTTTTTTAGCAAAGCTTAAAACGAGTATAAACTAAGGGCCAACCATTCCGCACATCTGAGTAGCTAGAACAGATAGTTACCAAACTGAACTTACTCTTACGAGGGTTCATAAGTTGGTTATCGATCCAAGCAACTCGGAGTTCTCTGACACTCGGGACTCGGTTGGGACATTCGAGGTTTTACGAAAGCATTTCGGGATCACCTGTCTCGATGAGACTTTGACTCGGAGCGATCTGTGCTTCTCGAACCTAATCTTGAGATTATCTCGACCCAAAGTGACATCGAAGAAAAAGTTTTAAAAACACTGAACACGTGTATTCCCCCCCCATACACGTGTAAGACTCGTTTGCACCGGGATCAACAAGTGGTATCAGAGCAGTAGTTCAACTTGACCACCTGCCTTGTTGACCAAAGTTTTATTTGCTAAAAATACTTGTGGTCTATCTGAACTGATCTTATTTGGTTGAATTTTTTTTTTTAAAAAAAAGGATCGATATAAAATGTCTTCTAAAAACTTCCCATGTTCTCGATTGGAGAACTATGATTTGTGGAGATCGAGAATGCAGCTCATCTCGTATTCTAAACATGAGCCTATGTGGAGAGGGTCTCTCAAGGACCATTCCAATTTCTTTGTGGTGAATCCCGGAGGAACGAAGATGAGAGAATTGATCCTAGAGCGAGAATTTCCCAAGTCGATGACCAACCCGACTCTGAGGAGAGAAAAGTTACTCAATCTAGACTACATTGCAAAAAGACACACTATACAAATCTAATTGATGATGGTGTGATGGGAATGATCTCTCAACGTAATCTTTCTGCTAAAGAGATTTGGGATACACTAGCTGTAATGTGCCAAGGCACAAATCATATAAAACAAAACAAACTTTCAGTGGCAATTGGAAAGTTTGATAGTTTTGAGATGGATGATGGTGAATCAATAGACAAATTGGAAGTCAGATTCACTAGCATCATGAATGATCTAAATGCACTTGGAAAGAAATATCCACAAAGAGAAGTTGCATTGAAAATTCTTAGAGGTCTTTCTAAGAAATGGGATATTCATGCAGTGGTGATTGAAAACACCAAGAACTTTAATTCAATGCCATATCAACAAGTCTTCTCTGAGCTGAAGGCCTATGAACTTGTAATTGATAAGAAATCCAAAAAGGCTGACAGCAAAGATGATTCATCATCTAGTAAGAATGTGGCTTTAAAAGCCAAAGAAAAAACCTGTAAAACTAGAGAGTCTGAGAACCCCCATGCCAAAAATCAGGATGAGCTTGAGGAAAAGCTAGCACTGATGGCAAGGAGGTTTGATAAACTTAATAGTAGATTTGGAAAATACAAAAGCTATTACAGAACCACAGGTACCAGAAGAAACCTGAGGACATATCAACTGAGAAGAAGAAAGACCTGAAAGCTGAGGGATCTTCATCCAAAAGGAAGGACTCCAAGTCCAAGGAAGAAAGTGATCAGGATGATGATACCAACAGATGTTATAATTGCCAAAAGAAAGGTCACTTCCAGTATGATTGTCCAGATTTGAGTGCTAAGGAGAGAAGAGAAAGGCAAGCTAAAAGAGACAAGAAGTTCTCTAGCAAAAAGGCCATGGTTGCAGAAGAAGAACACTCTGAGGAGGGATCCAGCTCTTCAGATGAAATATTCTCAGACAGTGAAAGTGATGACATCTGTCTGATGGCCATTGAGGAGGTAAACTCTTCTTTCTCTGTTGTTGCTCCTACACTAGCACAAGAGTTTTCAAGTTCCACTGAAAACAGTCATTTTGACCTGATGGATTCTTTTGAGAATCTGATGAAGGACTATGCTATTTTGCAAGGACTGCTAAATAGAACTCAAGAGCAGAATAAGGAACTGAAAGCTGAAAATCTAAAATGGAAAGACTCTAGCAATATTGAAGTCACTTCTCAATTAATGGGAGCTACTGATGAACTGGATGTTCTGAAAGTACAACTCTCAGAGAAAGAGAAGTTGATAATGACCCTAACTAAAAAGCTAGAGAAATCCACTGAAGAGATTCAGCTAATCAGGACTAAGTTCAATAACCTCTCTGAGAAGCATGAAACTCTACAGAACTGTGAGGATAGTGCACAGAAGAAGTTAACTCTATTGAATAAAGCATCTAATGTAATAGATGAAATTCAGAGTTACCAGAGATCTGTCACTATAAAATCTGGATTGGGATATATTCCAGGGGGAACCTCACAAGGTCATCTGAATGCTGCATCAAGTAGCAATAAGACAATCTTTGTAAAACCAATGGCACCTACACTTCAAACTGAAGAAATGCCCAAGGTTGTAGACAAGGGAAAAAGACATATGGTCTCAGTAAAATTGAATCATCAGGTAGGAAAGCCCAAACCTCAGGTGAAGGCTAGAAAACCTGAGCAATCAGTTGAAAAGTTTCAGGCAAGTACTTCAAAGCCTCGGGCTAAGAATGCAAACCCGAAAGGCTCCACATCGAACCATCGAGGAATCCTCGGATGAGAAACACTCAAAGAGACATTCTCAATCAAGAAACCAAGTCCTCAAGACACCGAAAAGACCCAGATTTCAAAGACAACATAACCCGAACCCCCACTTGCCTAAGGGTAAAGGTTATTTGAACCCGAGTCAACAAAGATTTAGACCGGTCAACCTGAAGCCAAAGCAAATGAAATGAAGGTCCGAACCAAAAAAAAAATTCAAAAGCCCATGTTCATGCTAAAAAGCGAGCACACATACACGTAAAAACTAAGGCACCCAAAGTAGTAAATGTGTATGTTGATGTTTATGGAAGACAAATTAGCCACTCTAAAGTGATTAGAGTTGTCAGGCAAATTTGGATTCCGAAAGGTACATCTAACCTTGTAGGACCCTACACAAATTGGGTACCTAAAATTGATCTGGTTTTTCAGGAAGGAAAACAAGGGCACTAAGTTGATGAAAGATCACATAGCACTGATGAGCAGAGATGAAAAGGCTCTGATGTATGGTATCTTGACAGTGGATGTTCAAGACATATATGGCAGATTCAAGAAGATACTCAAGGACTATGTTGAACAAAGAGGCTGCAGAGATCACTTTTGGAGATAACTCCAAGGACAGATGAAGGATATGGAACTTTGGAAATCGACTCAGTTCATATCCATGGTGTTTCATATGTATCTGGATTGAAGCATAATTTGCTTTCAATAAGCCAATTCTGTGATAAGGGTTTTAATGTTGAGTTCTCTAAGAACTTATGTTTTGTGAAAGATGATACAACACAGAAAGTATTACTGACTGGTACAAGAAAAGGGAATGTGTATCTTGCTGATTGGAGTTCAACTCCTAAAGATACATGTTTAGTTGCTAAAAGTTCCACAGATACCAAATTGGTTATGGTATAAAAGAATGAATCACCTAAATTTCAAAACCCCGAACAAGCTTGCAAGATTAGCTCTTGTAAGAGGGTTGCTAATGAAGTGTTCAGTAAGGAACATATTTGTGATGCATGCCAGAAAGGAAAACAATAAGAGCATCATTTAAAAAGCAAAGTTGATGTTTCTACTGAAAGAATACTTCAGTTACTGCATATGGATCTTTTTGGTCCTATAACACCAAAGAGCACTAATGGCGAAATACACATTGGTAGTAGTTGATGACTACTCAAGATATACTTAGGGTCATATTCTTACTCAAGAAGAAAGAGACTCGAGATAAAAAGTTGCGCAATTATCGAAAAGGCTCGATGATTGAGAAAAATCCGTGTGTGGTCAAAATCGATCGACAAAGGAACTGAATTTATAAATCATATCATATCTGATTATTGTGCAGCAAATGGAATTTCACATGAAACATCAGCTGCAAGGACCCCTCAACAAAATGGTGTTGCTTTGAAAGAAGGAACAGGACTCGAAAAAGCCGCAAGGACAATGATTCTTTGAAGTTCGATATTCCTAAAAGGTTTTTGGGGCTGAAGTCAACAACACTTTGCATGCTACTCTCGTAAACAGATCCATGCTGACCAAGAGTCAAGGCAAAACACCCTATGATCTTTGGAATGAAAGGAAGCCTCTTGTTTCTTTCTTTCGTGTGTTTGGTTGCAAGTGTTTCATACACAATAATGGTAAAGATCAGTTGAAAACATTTGATAGTAAAGCTGATGAAGGAATATTCTTAGGATATTCTGAAGTCAGTAAAGCTTAGAGAGAAAGCACCTCATGTTGTTTTTGATGAATCTACTTGTGTTCAGAAGAAACAGGAACATGATGCAGATGAACTGACTAAGAGGATCACCAGATTAAGCCTGAAATAGAAAGATAAATCATCCATCAACTCGAAAAGAAGAAGTCAGTCACATCCTATGATTGGAGTGACTCAGACTTAGATAAAGAAGTTTAGGATGGAACTTCGGGATGGTGAGACTCGGAAAACCAACACTCCAAAGGTGACCAATCCGAATGACACGCCTCGGACTCGGTATGTAATGCCAATGAAGATGTGGTCACAAATGAGGCAAATCTGAATCTATCAACCAAAGGGAACAAATGTCTCGACAATGTTCTCAATAAATTTCCCGAGGAAGATGATTCCCTTTCTCCTTTTCATTTGTTCCCAGAAGTTTCTTGAATTAACTGAACCTAACATTTCAAATGTTGAGGATATTACTGAAGGGGGAACATCAAGAAGGAAATGGTTAGATAGTCATCCTACAAGTCAGATTGTGGGTGATCTAACTGAAGGTGTTAAAACAAGAAGGTTCCATGGTGAGAGTGCACTATTCTGTTGCTTCCTATCAGAGAAAGAACCTATTGAGATTGGTGAAGCTCTACAAGATTCTTATTGGATTACTGTTATGCAAGATGAGCTGAATCAATTCTCAAGGAATGAAGTATGGGAGCTAGTAGATAGACCTGAAAGGCACAATGTCATTGGAACCAAGTGGGTTTTCAAGAATAAAAGAGATGAAAACAACAACATTGTAAGAAACAAGGCAAGGCTAGTTGCACAAGGTTATTCCCAAGAAGAAGGCTTGGATTATGATGAAACCTTTGCACCCCGTTGAAGACTAGAAGCCATCGATTGTTTCTTGCATATGCTGCCCACATGAAGTTCACAGTCTATCAAATGGATGTGAAAAGTGCATTTCTGAACGGTGTGCTTAAAGAAGAGGTTTATGTGGAACAACCTCCTGGCTTCAAACAGAATGACCAAGTTTACAGGCTCAGAAAAGCTTTGTATGGTCTCAAGCAAGCACCCAGAGCATGGTATGATACTCTTTCTCAATTTCTTATTGACCATGGTTTTGTCAAAGGGGATCGCTGATAGAACTCGCTCGGGATAGAAGATGGGGAAGATATCTTCATTGGGTTCAGATATATGTTGATGACATCATTTTTGGATCTCCAAACCATCAGCTGTGTGAAAAGTTTTCAACACTGATGAAAGGCAAGTTTGAGATGTCAATGATGGGAGAGATGAATTTCTTTCTAGGTCTTCAAGTGAAACAATCAAAGGAAGGAATATTCATCAACCAGACAAAGTACACCAGAGATCTGATTGCCAAATATGGTGTATGACCGCAATGCGCTTAGGATTCCTATGAATACTAACTACAATATGGATCCTGATTCTGAAGGCAAATCAGTGAGTCATACTGATTATAGAGGAATCATTGGATCATTGCTCTATCTCACAGCAAGTAGGCCGGATATAACATTTGATGTTGGGATATGTGCAAGATACCAAGCTAATCCTAAAGCTAGTCACATGGAGGCTGCCAAAAAGATACTGAAGTATCTCAAAGGCACAGTGAATAGTGGATTATGGTATCCAGCTGATGATAACCTTGAATTAACTGGTTACTCAGATGCTGATTATGGAGGTTGCGAGAATTGACAGAAGTCCACTACAGAACTTGTCAATTTCTAGGAAGTAAACCCGATATCTTGGTTTTTGAAGAAAGCAGACCTCGATAGCAACCAAGATTACTCAAGTCAATACATGGCTCTGAGAAGTCTGCTGTGCTTTATTCTTTGGCTCGCATAAACAATTAAGGGATTATAAAGTTGTAGCCAATGAAGTACCAATATTTTGTGACAATAATAGTGCCATTGCTATTTCACAAAAAATCCGATTGCACACCGAGATGCAAGCATGTGGATATCGGACATCACTTCATCGAGATCATGTCGAGAAAAAGGACATAAGGGCGGAGAAAATTCATATTGATAAGCGGAGAGAGTCGATATCTTGACTAAACCTTTGGGTCAATCAAGATTTCGTGAACTTTCGATTGAATTAGGGATGTTAGATCCAGTGTATAGAGTAAAATCTGAAAAATTGAAGGTTTTCGGATGCATGAAGTTTTCTCGAGAATTCTCTTGAGAAGAAGCTCGAGGATAAAATGGAAATCTTGAATCGAGTCTCGAGAAACTCAGATTCTTGAAGGTCAATTACTTTCGAAGATATCTTGAACCCATTCAAGACTTTCGATTATCATCGACATTTTATCAAGGTCGATTACTTTCGATAAGACCGATGAGAGGAAATTAGTCTGAAGAAGTAATGACTCATGCGACTCATTTATTGCCTAAGTGAAACTCACTATCATTTGCAATAAATACAAAACACCTAAGGAATGTTTTTGGGCGGGATCGTTTGAAATTCCGAAGAAGGTCAACAATCATTTAATGCTCTGTTACATTAATGACCAATGAGGATGTTTTGGCGGCTTACTTTTTGGAGATTGTCTGTTCGTATACCCGATTAATCGGAGATTAATCTCAACCGTTGCTTTTCACCTAACCAACGCGATTCCCCATGATCTCAAAGCTATTTATACCCAATAAGCCATTCAAGCCAAAATTTTATCAAACCCTTCGTTCCCAAATCCTCTGCAAATAAAAATCCCCTTTGCCCAGAAAATCTCCAAACCCTAAATCTTCAAATCTTCAATTCTTCATATCCAAAATGGCCCCTACCATTTTCGAGAGATTAGCTGAAACCAACAAGCCTTGGTACGAGTTCGTTGTCTCACTCGATAGCACAACCAACTCAAAGCCAGAAGAGGAAGCTCTGCATATGATTCGACTGGCTAAACTCACCCATCTAGTCGCAAGCCGACCAGACCAGGAGTACGCGAAAGAGGTAATCGAGTTCCTCTGTAATCTGGAGATAGATGAAGAGGATGGTTTACACTCTAAGATCACTGTATCACACTTAGAGCATTCGTCCCAAATACATCAATTTTGAGAGGGAATTGTACATAATTCCAAATAATTTAAATGATGTTTTTGAGCTATGTGATAGAGGAGAGGATCCTTCTGTGTATATGTTGCGAAGAGAGCAGGAATATTTAGATAGGATTGCTGAGAGTCCTGTCAAATTTGAGGCTACACTGCATAAAAGGCATTTGAAGCCACAATATAGAGTGTTAATGGATATTGTGAGCAAATGCATCATGAGTCTTGCGGGGAGTTTTGAGCAAATTAGTACCCCGAAGCTCAGATTGATGGCGGCGATCGAGGCCTCACCCACCACCGACTTCAACTGGCTCAAATTTCTGATTCAGATGGTGAGTGAGCAAGCCAAAGTCTTCAAGAAGGTTGACGGGGCGATTTCGATCAAAGGCAAGATCCACCATGCCACCAAAATAGCTTATATTTTGGAGATGTGCAGAGAGGAGGAGGATATCTTCGCCAATTCGACCCCATTCCCTAAGTCCAAGATTCACTTCAAGCCCATTGCTGTGAAGAAGCAGGCCATCAGAGGAAAGAAAGAAAAGAAAGCAGAATCACCTAAGGCTGCTGTTGAAGAGACTCAACAAACCAGGGGGAAGGTTTTGTTGGAGGCAAAGAAGGAGCAGGGTATAAAAATGATGAAGCAAAAGAACCTTGCTCCAAAGCGCAGAAGATTGGTGGTTCTCACCGATGAAGATGGCAGTGATTCGGAAGAGATTCAACCTGAGGGCCAAACCGCTCAGAGTTCGCCATTGCAAGTTTTGGCTCAAGTTATCTCTAAGGCACAAGAACAGACTGAGGAGCAGGTCTTCTCTGAGGTGCTTGAGACATCACTAAGTTCAGACAAAATTTCTCAGGAAATTTTCAAAGGAACTCAGGCCTTAGAGATTCCTACTAAAGATGTGCCGGCTCAGACAGAAGAGCCAACTCAGAGCCAATCTGAGGATATGCCACCGGGCCTCGAAACCCACTCGGATCTGGCCCGAGGACTGGATCGCACAACCTTCGATGTTCTTTGAGACTCGGAGAGCGTAATATTCTTGATGAGCTCTGAAAGGATCTACTTTTGATCCTCACCGATGCTTCAACTGAACCAGAGAGCCCGAGATGGAAGAAGGGCGAGGCTGAAGAAGGTGAGTGGAGGAGCAAGGGGGAACGGTTCATTCTTGACCGCTACCCTGAAGCTCAACTCATTCCCTGATCTGCAAGATATCTTCTTCAGATTAAGGTCGACTGTGTTCATCCTCAATCAGACTCTTCCCGAGATGCTTGATAGTGTTGCATTCAGAGGGGAAGACTGGTGGAATGAGGAGACAACCTTCCTGGCTGACTTCTCAGGGTTCAGGAGGACAAAGCTCAGGATGAAAAACTCCAATTTTGATGAGCTGGTTCAGAGGAAGATAGCTGAAAGGAGAGCGACTGAAGTTGGTGCCCCTAGCAGCGGAGACAAATCTCAAGATGGAGATGGGGACCAACAAGGAGATGCCGAGGATCGATCTCGGGATGGAAAAGGAGACTTCTGGTGCTGATCAACCTGAAATTGGTCAACCTCAGACTGAAGCTAGCACTCTTCAGGTACCTTTTGGCACTATTCACAATTATGCCAAAGTTAATGAAAGTTCTATCTTTAATTCTGAATTGTCTGATGTACAGACTGAGGCTCAATTGGAGACTGCAGCTCAGGATGAAGCTGAAGCTCAGGATGATCAATCAGCACAAAAGGTGCAGAAGGTTCCTGAGATTGACCTCACTCCCTTGGTGGAAAAACTTGAGAAGGTTGAGCCAATGATGAACAAGATTGCTCGGATGGAAGAAACATTGCCAACCAAGCTCGGAAGATGGAAAGTCTTAGTCACTCTTGAAATTGGTGCTACTCCAAAACACTCGACCTCCACGAGATGACCTCCATGGAAGATAAGCTAAATGAAAAGCCGGAGGAGTCAAGGCGAAATGAAAAGCCTTTGAATCAAACAAAAGCACCGTGAGAGAATCAATTCTAGAGGTGAAATTGGCGAGAGAATGAATGATGTCTTTGATCAAGTCTGCTTTTGTTGAGGAAATGAGCTCAACACTCATGACCAAGATGACGAGATGTTCAAAGAAGCTTCTCTGCCGGTTGCCCATCTCTCTCGAAGAATTTTTCAGGGCTAAGAACCACATCGGAGAGGCCGAAGACGAACAAGATCGAGATAGCGGGGAGAGGTTCGGCCAGTGGTGAGCAAAGAGCAATATCACATGGACACAAAGACTTCCGGACTTCTTCCAAATTACGGTGCCAAGAAGGGGGAAAAGGAAGGTGAAGACTTCAGGAAATTATTGGCACGTACTTTGAAGAAAAAGGCTCAGAAAGATGCTGAAATGTATAACCTAGCCAAAGCCTTAAATGAAGTCGAAGCTACTGACAAGATGAAGTTTGCTCAGGTGGAGAAGCCTATCTACACTCGAGTTTCTGAGCAAACTATGCTTGATGTTGCAAGAGAGAAACCGAAAGAATCTAAGGTTGGAACAAGCCAGGCTGCTGCTGAATTGCCTATGAAGAGGAAAGCCTTGGGAGTTGTTCAACCTGAAAGCAAGCGTGCAAAGGCTTCTAAGCCAATCCAGAGAAAGCTGATTCTGGATGATGAAGAAACTGAAGAATCTGAGTCCTAACCTCAGAAGAAATTCTTCAATACGAAGAATGCTCTGAAGACACTCCAGATAGAACAAGCTAAGAAAGCGGTATCTTCGGTCTCAGCGCACTGTGATCGGGAAAAAAGATCAAGAAGAGTCAAGGCGAATGAGTGGATTCAAGAAGTTTGCGAGCAAAAGGAGAGAGACATCAAAAGCATCAAGGGCCCCACGTTGATAAATGGATGCCTATCAAACTCAACGATATGTGGGAAGAGGTCAAGAGAACCTTCTGGTTCTATTATGATGTGCTCAGGGAGTGGAGAGGAGAAAGCTCAGATCAGAATGAAGCATTCATTGAATATCTCCTAACCTTCTATCCAAAATATCTCCAAAGTTGGATAAACCTTGCGGATGAAGGAGAGGTACAGATAGTAGCCCCCGGTCCATATTCATATCCTCCTCCAAGACTTGGTAATGGCTTGGTAAATGAGAAGGCCATTACTCAAGAAATTGCTCAGTATGCTGGTCAGTTGGGTTTAACAGGAAACAATCTGGATATCATCAAGGAGAGAAATGAGCTGAAGAAGAGATTTTTTTTAATGTTAAACACGAGGTGCCCAACATGAAGTTGAAGAAGTAGCAAACTGAAGAGCAGAAGACTGAAGAGCCAAATCTGAAGACTGAAGACTCAGAAGATTCTGTAATCTTTAAATTTGTCTTTTTGATTTTGTTGATAAACTCATTGTAATCTGTAACTCAAACCAACCATCAATGAAGATTTATCATTTATGCTCAAAAGATAATATCTCATTATCTTATTTACTTGTCTTTTATATTTGATATGCCTGAATGAATGTCTCTGAATCAACTGTTTAAGTATTTGATGATGAACTATTTAGGAAGATTCATTACTGAAGAAATTGTTGAAAGAATAATTGTTGGGAGACTCTCTGTAATTGTTGGGAGATTCTCTGATTCATATTATTGGGAGACTCATTATTTAAAAAGGGAAAATTGTTGAAAATATAACCAATCTTGTAATAGGATAAACTGAAACCTGAGTATAGGTTATATGTTTGTAACAAGATAGGTTTTGGCATCATCAAAAATGGGGAAATTGTTGGGAGATGAATTTAATAAAAGATATATGATTTTGATTAAGATCCCAAAACCCCTGAGTATGACATGTTCAGAATGATCTTGATAGTTGAGTCAGAATTCAGTTTTTAGAGTATTCAGGATGTTATCTGCAAAATGTATAGTCGTGAGATATAGTTCAGATAGGTTAAAAAAACTCTAAAGAACTCAAGATATGTTTAAGAAACCGAAGTTTCAAGATGTTTAAGAAACCGAAGTTTCGATATGAAATCAAGTTTCAAGACTTCGGTAAAACTAAGAATCAAGACTTCGAGAAAACCGAGTATCCAAGACTCGAGTGAAATTGAGATCTTGAAGACTCGAGATGAATCTTGAATCAAGACTCAAGAGATGAAGATTCAAGACATCACCAGATATTTGTAAAGACTCAGAAGACTATGAAGACTCAAGACTCAAGACGCCAAGACTAGAAGACCTCAAGACTCGTAAGACCTCAAGACTCGTAAGACTCAAGACGCAAAATCAAGATCAAGATCGAGATCAAGAATATCAAGGCACGAATTATCAAGACTCGTGAATGCATCAATGCTCAAAGATAAACCTCAATGTTCGAGAGGCAATCAATATATCTATCCGGGATGCAATATCGGTAAGATCGCGATTCCTTAGAGAAATAGATATTTGCCAAGACATTTAGATGCAGACAAAAGGAACTAAGTCAGAGTGTTGTTAAGGTTATATCAACTCGAGTTTGTAAACAAAAGAGCCGCTGAAGGTGTCTACCTTTAATCAAGACAAAAGTCAAAAGAGGAAGACAACATCGCACTATATCGACAATCGACAAAGGATGTGTCGCCAAAAAAGATGTCGGCAGTACAAAAGTTCCAGATCGCAAAAAAGACTGAAGACCGGCTACATGAAAGGCTATTGCCTAAAACGTGTTAGGGAGTTTCAAACCCTAAATATAGTCGTTCCTCACACACCATAAGAGGAAACTCACGAAGCTATCTCTCCAACGGATAGTTTTCAAGAGTGACCTTGGTGTATACCTATAAATACTGGTGACCCTCTACATTGTAAGGTTACGGGAAATTTATACATAACTCAAGAGCTCAAACTTATTATCGCAAAAAAGTTAAAGCACTCGAAAAAACTTAGAATTTACCAAGTGCTTCTATATTGAAGAGAGCTCACTAAACTAAGCCTAGCTTGATAAGATTTATCCAAAGCTTAGTCGAGATATCCTAACCCTTTGCATTGTACTTCATTGTAAAGGATATCTCATCCTAGTTGGAAACCAACCGAGAAAACCCAAACCCTTGAGAAGGTAGTTGGAGTGTGTTTGTTGGTGAGAAGAGTTGTAAAGAGTTAGTAAACTACGGCGTAGTAGTCGAAAACTCTAGGAGAAGTTAGTAAGCTTTACAGGGTAGTCTGAAAGCTTGTCTGTGTTTGAGTAAGTAAACTACGGAGGTAGTCGAAAGCTCAAGGTCGGGTTGAGTAAAGTAAACTACGGGAGTAGTCCGGAAAGCTCGGGCCGAAGTTGAGTAAGTAAATTACGCGAGGTAGTCGTAAAGCTCGGAAGGATTAGTGAATTTCTCTCGAGGATCGAGAGAGAGTGGATGTAGGAGCTTGAGTCTCTCGAACCACTATAATTGCCGTGTTGTTTTATTGCTTTCCTTATCTCGTATGGCTTAATCAAGCAATGACTTGATTTTGAAAGCATACTTTTCACCGATATTCGGGCCGAATCAATCCAATTGGTTGCATAACTGAATCACAACTTAATCACTATTCCATTCAGGAAGGTTTTTCAGCAAAGCTTAAAACGAGTATAAACTAAGGGTCAACCATTCAAGACATCCGAGTAAGCTAGAACGAGATAGTTACCAAACCGAACTTACTCTTCCGAGGGTTCGATAAGTTAGTTATCCGATCCAAGCAACTCGGATCTCTGACACTCGGGACTCGATTGAGATTATCTCGAGGTTTATGAAAGCAAACTTCAGGATCAACTGCCTCGATGAACTTTGACTCAGAGCGATCTGTGCTTCTCAGAACCTAATCTTCAGGATTATCTGACCCAAGCTGACCTCAGTAAGAAAAAGTTTTAAAAACACTGAACACGTGTATTCCCCCCCCATACACGTGTAAGACTCGTTTGCACCGGGACCAACATAGATAGTGTTTGTTTGAAAAATAATTAATTATGATGACGTTTTCTGAATTTATAAATGTAAATAAATAGGTATGGGTTGCCTGGAAATTATAGGCATTTGGATTTGGTACCAGAAAAGTTTGGCGCAATTTAATATTCCAGATTAATATTGTATGATCGATGGCAGCATCAGTTTGGTGCAGTTTGATTAGTTGTGAAAATTTCCTGTTTTCACTTTTATTATTCTCTTCCTTTCGAATTTATACTTCGTCCAAAAAAAAAAAAGGACCTCACCTGAATGATACTCCCTCCATTTTTTTTGTGTCAATCTTTAAGGAACATTTCCTAAAATGAGCATACTCATTTTATCACATAAAATACTAATAAACAACTCTTTCTACCCCCAACTATCCATCACTTTATCACATAAAATACTAATAAACAACTATTTTTACCCCCAACACTTTATCACTATTCCCATAAATCCTTATGAATAGTAAAAAATCCTTAAAAAATAGGACGGAGGGACTACAGTTTAGTAGTGAGAATTTACATCTTACTCAGTAAATATATATTAGAGAAATGTCGCATATAGGCCCCAAACGTATTACTTCAAGATCAAGTAAGTTCTTGGAGTATTTTTTTAGTGCATCCGCACCCATCAAGTTTTATTTTAGGTCTAAGTGAACCCTTAAAATACGCTCCACCGTTTCAGCCTTCAGATTGAACAAATGGATACTTCAACTAGTCCAAAAAATATAACAAAAATTGTCCAAATACCATGCCAAAATTAAGGGGGAAAAAACAATTTGTATAAATCGAAGATCACAATTTCATTTTCAATAAAAAAAAGTGTTGTAAAATATGAGAATAACGATAAAAGAGAATGCAAGAGATCTGAAATAGAAAACAACTATAGTAGCGTTAGTTTGATGTTTGGTCTATCACAGACACAGTGTGATTTGATTTGCTAATTGCATTCTTTAACTAGAAATATTTGATAGTGCTAATCTGTTACTGTGTTAAGTTTTCGTTTGAACTCGATATTGGTTGTTTGGCTACTTTATCAATTTGAGACAAGTCTAAGGTTGGAGAAATTGTCCATCCATGAGGTAAGAGAGCGAACACCTAAACCTCCCATTGGGTTTGCACTTGACGCAAAATCGGATTGTCCATTATACATTTAGGAACCCTTACCGTTTCCACTCTAGTAAATAAGTTTAATCCCTTTTAAATTTCAGCAATTAGAACTGTTTGCCGCAGTATAGGCTTGAGAATTATTTGCTGTAGAAATTAGGATTTCTATGAAAATTCCTTATTTGCCTATTATCACTTATTCTTGTGACTGATTTGATTCATTAAAAATTTGTTGAATCTGAACTTCATACGAAAGTTTATATCAAGTTTTCCTTATGGTCAATTATAGTAAAGATTATCTTGTATAACTAAAAGGAAAACTATCAAATTTGCTCTTCACTGTATTACTTCTTGACTTGAACATTTCATGTTGAAATTCACCTCGCTATACCTGTTTTGAGTGGAAACAGTATAAATCATACATGAAAATTCTTCCACTAAAATTGAATCCTTATATAATTATGAGCAAAATAGAATCACATCGTACTAGTTTGCTCGAAGCAAATAGGAACATTGAAAATTGAAAATGATGATTCTTTGAATAATGTATTAATTTGCCTGAAGCAAATTTAGTCAAATTATGACATGAGCGGTTCAAAATATGATAAGTCGGATTTGGGCAAATTCTATTTTACATAGTATGTCGAATAACGTTACCCCTTATCCCTTATGTAAATTAATTTATTTGTGGGGCTTGTGCAAAGAAAAGGAAAAATTATAATACGACATTCTTCTACTAAAGTTGGAATTGTATATTTTATTTCTTTTGAATAGAGTCATGAAAATACTTGTGGACTGATATAATTTCCCTGAAGCAAATTCATTGTCAATATTATTGAACTTATATTTTTAAATTATCCAATAAACCCATTTAAATGGTTAATATCGATAAAGTTCACATAGATGACATTTAATGATTATAATATGACATTAAAAATTAAAGTTGAACATTCAGTCTCTTATGTCCACATCTAGAAGGATTTAGTTGAGTGATTAATAGACTTCATCAAATTAATTACTAGATCATTATTCTAGAATTCCAACTTACCCATTTAATGTTTGGGGCATAAAATTTTATATGGTGCTACACTAATTCAAATCCGACCCACTGCATATCAAGAATCCCCATTTTATAACTAGTGCTTAAGAACTAAACATTTCCCATCTGCAAATATTTGATTGTGCAATATTTGTTTCTATATCACCACCACAGTGTACCTCAATTCACAGCCCAGTTGGCTGATTGCACATTTGATGAAGATCATTTCTCGGCATTAGGGGAGATAAGGATTTAGAATTAAATGAATGCCGAGAAATTTCGTGGAATATAAAAAGATCTTCAATATTTAAATCCACACACTAGTCAAAGTGAACTAGAAGTTCAAAAGATAATACTTGCAATATTTAGCAAGTGATCTGTCAGATTAATTTACTGATGATAAAGAAGTGACTAAAGCACATATACTTGTTGTAAATGCACCACAAAGAGTAAATGTGTCAATTTTAAACAAATATATATGTTAATGCCCCTACACGCCAGAAGCGTAAAGGAACCTTTATTATGTAAGATATAAATCCACGCTAATTACTAAAGCTATCAAACATATTCAGTCACTCTTGAAGTATCTTGAAGAGATTCGTCCCGAAGACGAAAATTCTAGTAATGAAGCACTTGCACAAAATAATAAGAATACTATAATTGCGGAATGACCAAATCAAAATATTATGGGAAATGATGAAGATCTGGTTGATATAAATATAGAAATTGATATGATTTTATAAATACAGGAGAAATGTATTAATGTTGTCGACAACTTATTCACCGCCACAATTGCTCTTATATACTATTAAAAATCTGGATCCAGTACCCAAAAGTCAATAGTTGAGCCGGAAGCGCTTTGACTGGGTAAAATAGGAAGAAGCAATTGAGGCAGAGTTCGACTCGCTAATATTTTTAGCTTTATCGTACATACACCGAGAAACGTTATCCCTGTTGGATATAATTGTGTATTTGTACGAAAAGAAAATAATAATGTAATGAGGTACAAAGCGAGATTAGTAGCTCATGGGTTTTTGCAGAGACCCGATATTTATTTTATCAAATATATACTCCTGTTATGTATGAAATAACGTTCTGCTACTTAATATCTCTGGCAGTAAGTAAACTAAATTTAGAAATGCAGTTGATAGACGTTGTAACCGCATGCATATATTGATCAATAGATGTCAATATTTATATGAAATTCCCTTGATGAGGAATGGTTAGAATCGTACTATGTGCGACATTAAAATTACAAAGGTCATTATATGAAATAAAATATTTGGGTTGAATATTCCACGATCGATTCAATTAATTCCTCCCGAGGGAGGAATAAATAAACATTGAAATATTTCCTTACGTGTTTACAAAAAAATTATTTTGGTGGTGTGTGTATTATCTCAGTTTATGGTGATAATCTAAATATTGTTGGAACAAGTAAGGAAATGAAAGAAAACTAATTTAAATTTTAGAAATGAAATTTGAAATAAAACCTGGGTGAAACCAGGCATTGTCTCGACCAGTAGATCGAACATCTCCCTAAAATTTTAGGGAAAATGAATCTTTGTATACCAGTCAACTTACTTGGAGAAGGTATTGGAGAGATTTTACATTAAATTTCATCTACTTAGCACACTAGTAATTGTTCCATCCCTTGAAGTGGATAAAGACAAATTTAGACCTAAAGAAGATACATATGACATGTTAGGACCAGAAGTTCCTTAACAGAGTGTCCTTAGTGCATTACTATGTCTTAAGAACTGCACCAAATCCGATATTGAATTTATATTGAATTTGCTTGCAAGATTAAGTTAGTGCTTCTCCTATAAGGAGGCGTTGTAAAACTTTAAAGCATATGTTAAGTATCTTCGATGTTTGCAATATTTTGATTTAAATACATTTATAATTCATGTGATAATGGTATATCTCCTATCATCCATTATGGGGAAAATGCAACTTTTGTTGCCCATATGAATAATAGGAATGCTAAAGGGAACTTGACAAAGCACATATCCCCTAAATTTTTTTACCTGCATGAACTCCAGAAGAGTGTGTAAGCATAATACAAAAGGCTTGAAAGACTGTTGTCTTTAGGGGGAGCGTTTTGAAGATTGTATTTTGAAGATCGTTAGTTGTACCTTTTCTTATTTTACTAAGTTTCTCTCTTTGGATTATTCTAGCAAAATTTTAGTTAGGCAAGAACATCACGTCGTAATGTACAAGGGGGAGTGTTGTAAATATATTATTATTTAGTGGACATTACTTCGTGGGCTTTAGTAGGACTTCTAGGGCTACGACCCAACTCTTTTGTTATAAATATGTTATTCTTGTAACACCGTTGATAGAGAGCATAATGAGAATCATAGTGAAAACCCTCCTGGCTTGGTCACCCCCAAACGTAGTCCTTCTGGATGAACTGGGTAAACAAACCCGTGTTCTTGCATTCTCTTTTATCGTTATTCTCATATTTTACAACAAAAAGAACATGCAAAAATTTCAAAAACATTCATCAATAAATAAGAAACGGAACGAAATCAGAGTGAGTGATTAATTAATCGAAGAGTTTGCTGCCAAATAAAAACAAAATAAGAGAATTTGTATTAATGTGAGCTTGACACCTTTTTTTTTTTTGTGTGGCAAAAACATGATGGAGTTGTTGGATAAATTTAGAGAAAATTACTTTCTAGTACAAAATTCTTCTATACATAACTCTTAGGTGCAAGTTGCTTTTAATATTAGTAGTAGGTACAAACCTAATAGTAATTTTCCTATTATACCCTTAAATTCATTTCTGTTGCAATTTGATTACAAATTAAAGCAAAATTCCTCTATTTTCCTTATTTAGAAATCCTCATACCTGCATCCCCATTCCCCAATTCCAGAGTCCAAAGTTTACCTTCTTCAGAAAAATCCATCTGCATGTAAAAGGGAGTTGCTGCAGAGATGAAAATTCAAAATTCAAATTCAAGTTTTGGGGGAGGAGTTCACATTTCTCTGATTTTTGGACGAAATTGGTGTTATTTCTTCTTTTTCTTTCTGGTTTATTTCGGCGAAATTATTTTGGGAGTTTTTCTTTCTGTTCCGATTCCGGCGAAAATGACGGAGAAGTAGAAGAAATGACCATGGGTTTCAAAACTGAAGGTCATGAGTATTCCGTGGTGTGTTTTCCCTTTTTTGCAAGGAACTTGAAAGCGGTGCAGAATATTCGCGAAACTAAGTGGATTCCATAATATCGGTCTTATTTCGTTGATTTGATTCCAAAATGAGTGGATGGCAGTGGTGGTTTGATCGAGTTTTAGAAAAAATCCAGCGGAAATGCCAGAATCCTTCTTTATCAATTTGAAGCACGGTGGCGAGGCAAAATTGATGTCTGTCGACCTTCTACTCAACACAATTATGTTTTTACATCAGTAATCTCTAAATGGTCTCATCTCGGTCAAGATAACATTTCATTGCGATTTTTACATTGATGTGGTGAGTAATTGTAGTCTCGAAAATGAGGAGGATTTTAGAAATTTTTTTAGCATTTGTATGCTCTCCGATTCAAAGATTTTTTCTGTTGATATTTCACAAATTATTGAAATACAACCTGAAATCCATGGTGGTGGATGTGAAAAAGATGCACATGTTCATAGTGATTGTCCAGAAAATGAGTTTTCTGATGATTTCAGACAGGATAGTGATAGTTCTGGACAATCATATACGGAGGGTAGTAATAGTTTGGGCAGAAACAAAATTCCATTTAAAAGTGTGAAAAGAAAATGGGATTCACAACAGAAAACCGATACGGTGGAAGGGTTATTGGGGAATTGCCAACCTATGATCTTTGTCCAGTTTTGAAGAAGAAACCACTATTATATGATAATTGGATGAATATATTTGATGGTGGTGTTGGCACAATTTTTAGTGGATTTGAAATTGAGTTTAGAGAAGCACTTATTAAGTATTCCACTATCATGGGGTTTAGGTTCAAATACACTAAGAATACTTCTAGCTATACTTATGTGGTTTGTAGTGAAAAAGACAATTACGGTTGCCATTGGGAAATAAAAGCCAAGCATCAACCCATTCAAAACTCTTTCAACGTGATGAAGATGGATTTATGACATTCTTGTGTGGGTAAGTTGAATGGAACTAAGAACAAGAGATTGGGTGCCCATATTATTGGAAAGCTTGTTGTCGAGAATTAAGGACAGATCCAAGCACGAGCGGGAAGGACATCTTGAAAACTCTACAATTTAGTTATTGGTTGTATGTCCCATATTGGAAAGCTTGGCGTAGCTACCAAGCTGCTATGAAACAGGTGTTCGGAGGCTACGATGACTCATTACACCAACTTCGATGGTATTGCGATGCAATTAAACGTACGAATGAAGGTATTTACAACATTTTATCTTGTTTTCTTTTATTTTTTTTAATCAATGTTCATAAAGCTTGTGTGTTTCGAAAACTGGTGATGATATGTGGAATTAAATTTATGTATCTTAATAGGGAGTGTGGTGCAATTGGAATCCAACCAAAAAACAAGTTGTTTTGAATGGGTTTTCATTGCCTTTAAAGCATGTTTAGACGGGTTCAAAAGCTGTCGTCCCATGTTATTCATAGATGGGACCTTTATGATTGGGAGGGCAAAAGGGACGCTACTAGCCGCCACTGCTACGGATGGAAACAAAGGTATGTCATAATTAGATTTTTAAGTTTAATTTTATGTTGTTTTGCAATTGATTTTTTGGGAAAATCAGTTTTCAAATCTGTTCATTATGTTTTTTTTAAGCATTTTTGGGATATTATATATATATAGGGTTGGCAGTTTGTGACGTGGACATTGTGTTGATCTATAATATAGGGTGCCAGTATGTGTTCTTTTTGGTGCATATATGCAATTATCGAAATATATTTTATAATATGATAGTTTGTTCCCTTCTTTGCAACACCAATTGTTTTGATTTTTGGAGCCAATCTGATGCATATTGATAATCTTGGAGTTGTTTTAGTTGTTACAGATGAACATGTTCATGTTATGGACAGTAACATATTTTGTCAAATAACATCAACTATTCCTGTTTTTTGTGTTAGGCTTGTTTCCCGTTGCTTTTGCAATAGTGTTTGATGAGAACACTAGCAATTTACACACATATCGACCATATCAGTAGAGGTTAGACGTCAATTTGCAACCAAAATTCCTTAATTTTGCCACGATATGAGACTGTTATGATCTCTTAAAATAGATATTTAGGGAAAAAAATCAGATTTAATGTTGGTGCATTATGTGTTATTTTTGAACCTAAACATTTTGTTTCTGTATAGGATGGAGTTTCAATATGTGTTGTTTTTGGTGCATATATGCAATTATATGGATACTTTAGAATAAGCCAGCATGTAATGGGTTCTATATTGTATATAGTATTTGCAAAATTGGAACAGCTTGGAGTTGATGCAGAAATATTGTGCATTTTTTTCATTATTTGTATTAACATGTGACGGATATATCTAAATGGATCGTTGAGAGGAGGCAAGAAAGTCTAAAGTGGACAGGTGCATTATGTCCAAGTAAAGAGAACTTGTGGAATTTTTTTAGAAGCATATCACGATCGTGGATTGTCCGGAAGCCGGTGTCCCAAAGGAAGTTCGAGGTTTTGTCACACCCATCTGCTTGAAGTTGATCTAAAAGCCAAATCGTGCTCGTCTTTACAATTGCAAGTTAAGTGGCTTCCCATGTGCACAACGGTTTCTGAGTCGTGGAGGAATGTTTATGGACAAAGACTTACAGAAGATGATATAGCTATGATCTATACTCTATCCCGAAAACCGAAAAGTTTGAATTTCAGCCTACTTCACAAAATGTAGAGAAAATCAGCCCTCCCGTCCTGAATCGGAAACCTGGTCGGCCCAAAGAAAAAAGAAAGCCATTGTTCGGTGAGTTCCCAAAGAAGAAGCCCACGGCTGCTTGCACTCGATGCGGTAATGTGGCAAACCATGATCTTACAACGTGTCTTATATCTCCAAAGATGCAATGTTTGTTTAGGGTCTTAAATTGTTTTCAAATGTCTCTTTTTGAATAGTTATATCCCAAAAACAGCTCATATATTGATAGTCATATGTCTCAAACTTGAGAAAAATATCATATTTATTTACAAGTTTAGCAAGATGACTATTTTTGGTAGGATGAATTTTTTGTGCTCCTGCCAAACTCATTTTTGGGTAATGTATTCAAAACTTATATAAGGATTGATGTAATGGTATGCATATTTTCTTGTTTTTTATCATTCCAGGTTGATTGGCTTTGAATCAAAAAATATTTATATGGTCCCACGTTCATGAGTCATCCACATGAAATAGAAACAAAAAGAAAAATATCAAAATTGATAACTTGTTATAGATAGAATAAGGATCAGATATAAACATGAATATCAAAACAACATAATTGATTTTACATTTCATATTAAAAGATGAAATAATAAGTTCTAGTTGTAATAACTCCAATTTAATTTCTATAAACTACATAAAAAAATGACGGATCACACTCCAAACCAAAGCAAGTGCTACAACTGTTATTATATTTGAAAAAATAATAGTTGGAATTGTGACATGGTAACAAACACGTTGGATTGACCTCGGAGTGTGACCATTAAGAGGATCGTTGTTAACATCTTCATTGACGTCGTGGGCAAGCAACGAATTTGTTGGTACACACCAATGTGAGAAACCATGGGCTTCACACCTATAGTATAATCTTCCGGGATTTGGAGCCGATGCTAAAATTTTTATGTAATCGCCCACATTTCCGACACTCGCAAGTAGTATACTGAAGGAATTTTGCATTCGAGTTGCTATTGCTTGAGCACGACATGCTTTGGGAATTCCTTGTTATGCGATGAAATATCAACTCCAATATTTTGGTGGTATTGTAGTAAGGTTTTTCTCTATTATGACTTATATATATAAGATTAGAAAGGCTCCATGCAACAGTAACATTATTTTTGGACAATCATATGCAACGGTCATATAAGTATGTGGGGCCTCCTTGGGCATATTACCATTTCATTACAACGGTCATATATATACATGTGGGTCCTCCTTGTCAATATTCACCATGCAACAGTCATATGCATGTTGTGGGTCCTCTTTGCCAATATTCAACATGCAAGGGTCAACCACATAAGTCAATACTTGTATTCTATATATAATTATGGGTTGATAATATCCATTAACATGTTCATATTATTTATAAGTTAAATATTAGTATCTAGAAGAGCAGTTTCATTTACAGATTAATTTACATGAACATGTTCATGTTCCATATATTATTTACATGAACATGTTCATGTGTTAACAAGTGCACCATGTTCATGTAAATTAATCTGTAAAGAGCACCTACAAGAGCAGTATGTAAAACTACACAAGATATATAACCTTCAGTATTGTGTCCATCTGAATATTACAACATAATTTCATTAAAATCATCCACAAAAACTAACAACCATACCGGTGCTACATAAACATATGAACCACATACGAATCCTTACAAAACACGTTCAACAGTTACCAATTCTTGCCAAAATAAATGCCACTACAATATCAGTTTGTGGCTAGATTACAAAACCTTCTAAAATTGGTCATATGTAATTACCAAAGAAAAGTCAAACAGATTGAGACGTTGAATCAAGAAATGACTCAACCATCTTCTTCCGATAGTTACCTGCAATGTTATCAGAGTAAACCTTCTTAGGAGCAGACCTTTTCAACATCGCGTTTTCGATGTGGACACAGACAATTAAACCACAATCAACCGAACTCTCCACCTGTTTGATACTATCATCCTGAGTTGGATACTTGAATTTATTGTCTAGGAATGGATGATTCTCATTTTTTTGCCTATAGATTGCCCTCAATGTAATCAACATGCATTTTGTGTATATTAAAAGTAAGTTTTTCTGTGTATTCAAAATTAATTGAACAGACCAAAAGGGACACTTTCAACATCTTTGCATCTTTTAAAATGAACGTTAGTGATCACATTTCTGGGAGGCATAGAGTTGTAGAAACGCCACTCAAATTTCTTCACGTTCAGCCTGAGCAAGGTCCAATGAAATCCAGAATCTCGGCCATTTTTCCCTTTTGCCTTCGTGTTTAGAGGAAATAACAGAACATCGCTTCGCAAAGATGCCTCCAGCCGATGGTCTATCAAATGCCTCAACGAGCTATTTGGATGTGGATCTTTCGTTGCAATAAGGTCCTATAATAAAAAACATATACAAAAAATAATGTAATAATTGACACATTGAAATAAACATACAGATTCTTCATTAACAATGGCAACAATCATAGTGATATCATATAACCCAACACTATGCTTATACATAAATTTAACATGCACATTGACATATGGTTAAAGTGTAACAAAATTTCAGCAAGCACATGATATGCACAGACAGGATCAAAATAGTCATATACCATTTCTGATAAAAAATTAACTAACTAAAATGTTGTACGAATTATTAACCGATTTCAAATATATTGTACACATAAAGCTAGAAGATTTCAATCTGTCCTATTATATATATAATTTGACACATCAAAACTGCATTCAAAACACATAAAAAAAACAGATATAAGGAAAGAAAATATTCATGTACCCAACAGGATGCCGTGAATACGATTGTTTTATGTCCAGCAGATTCTACATGCCTTTGTGTCAACAGATCAGCCCATGCATCAATAACCTACAAACACACCATAACCAATTGCATCAACCGAAAAAAAAATAGAATCTGTAATTAACCGATGTAAAAATAAAATGCATACCTTTCCCTTTAAAGGTTCATGGTGAATCAGGTCTATGATGTCTTGTGTTGTCACCTCAGCGATTGGCTGAACACCCTTCCAAACCACACTACATTTAGAAGAATATTAATATCATATATTTTGCATAAATTTTGAACCGAAACATAATATAAAGATGGAATTCAAAATTCTACCTATCTCGACCTTCCTTTCAATGATTGAAAATTAGGTTTTTAAAGTAACCCGACATTTTGCTGGCTGCGTTTTTTTAGTGTGAAACCGTGGGACACTATCAGTTGGATTCTCACTCATCTACATGGTCATTTGGTAGTTGTCGACATCCACATATGCACCCTCGTTTTTGGTGGTTTACTTGGTGGTGTTCAGCTGTGGAGTTGCGACCTTGCCTTCCTATCACCCATCTTCGTTCTATCCTTGACACGCTTAGTCAATGTGCTTGGAGAAGCATATTTCTCTCTATTCTTTCCACTGGGCTGACAAACATCAAATTGACCAAGAAGCATCCGTGTTATCTCATCGATCTGTGCAAGGTTCTTTGGATCAGAAAATATTTGTGTAGGAGTAGGTTGGCCATTCTAGAATATTTCATTCCTAAGCTCCTCATTCTCTGAACGCAAGCGATAGTTTTCTTCTTCAACAACCCTAATTATCTCTTCATACACTGCCCGGTCTGCCTCTTTTTCCTTTTCCAACTTTTCAATCCTTTCAAATAATCTGTTAGCATCAAAATCACTGTTCCCTGGTCCTCCATCGCGTAATTCAACTTCATGTAATACAATCTCATTGCCAATAACCACCCCACCAGAAGGTGTTCTACGAACATGGTCTTCTTTGTC
The DNA here is from genome assembly GCA_037126765.1 of Stenogyne calaminthoides. NCBI lineage: Eukaryota > Viridiplantae > Streptophyta > Magnoliopsida > Lamiales > Lamiaceae > Stenogyne > Stenogyne calaminthoides. The sequence continues at coordinate 31,109,391 of JBBCBC010000017.1, read as the reverse complement.
CACGTGCGCAAACTCCGGTGCCATATCATCATCTAACAGCCCACCTACATCCGGAACAAAAGGAACATGAAGACCAGCGGCTGGAGTCTGCATACCCAGTTGGGTATCACTCATCAAAGCTGGGACATTAGCATAAACCAAGATGGTGCCCTTCGACGGTAGTTGTGAAATATCAAGGTTAAACGGCGGACAATCATATGGGTGAACTTGTGTACTTTCTAGGACCACAGATTCTCCTGATTTAGATGATGAAACTGGGATGCCAGCCTCAAAACCATCAGAGAACATCTTTGATGTTGAAGCATTTTCTTTTTGGTATAGACCATCAGTAGTGTCGTCCCCTCGTCCTCCTTTTTTAGAGCATTCTCCACTCAGATTTGCATTAAACTCTTCATCCCAGTCATCATAAATGTTCATCCCGGTAGATCTTATTTTTTTACCAAGGTCGTCATTGTCACTCTTCTTCTCAGATTCTTCGCTATCAGGGACAATTCACTCTTCACTTGACTCAACCAAACAACCTTCAAGCAGATATCTGATTTTGCCTTCTCATCACTGAATGGGTTTATAACAACTTTGTTCACCTGAACACCGGTAACATATTAGAACTAATATTTAAATACTTTAATAAAAAAATTATAAGCAACTTACGTATTCAGAATCCAAGTAGGTAAAATCCAAACGCCTGGCCCTCTTATTCAGCTTCCTCAAGTCCCATCTCAAGAATCTGGGGAACAAGAAGTCGTCAATTGGCTTTACCAACATGGTGTGCTTGCACAACCAATACTGCAAAGAAAATTGTTGGTCCCGGTGAAAAACCCATGAAATGCGTAAAAATCATGTAATGCATATAAAATAGGGGTGAGGGAATGGTGATTCCAAAATTTTCTTTTAAAACCATGTGTTTTGCTTATAATCAAATGCTTATGGCAAGTAAGAACATAAAGCAGTAAGGAACATACGATTTTATAGTGGTTCGGAGTCCAACTCCTACATCCACTCTTCCCTATCAGCAGGGGCACCAACTTAACCAACTGGACTTAGATTAATGTGTTAGTCCAACACAATACAACAGATGTTTAATGAGTTCTCACTCTCTCGGGACTTATCTCCCTCATGGGATTGCCTACCCTCCCTTCCGGGATTGCTTAGATGTTTAACGAGTTCTCACTCACACCCAGAATTTAAGTTAGTCCAACTAACTTAAATTCCTTAACCTAACACTCGGTTTGGGTAAAGATTGTTTGGTGTCCAACTAGGGTGAGACTTTTCCTTACATTTGTTTAGCCTCAATGCTAAGGATGGGAAAATCTCTCTAAGCTTAGGATATTACATTTGGGCTTAGATCTAGATGTAAACACTCTTGAATATATCGTGTATTTATTTCTCGGTGTTCTATGGTGGAAATGCTAGATGATTTGGCTTTTGGATGTTTCCGCATTTTCCACCTCGAAAAATGAAGGAAGAACTTGTATTTATAGTGTGGATTTTAATGTTCTTTTATTGGATGGAGTCACATTCAAATCCATACTATTACGTCGTAGCTTTTTGGCACTTTTTTCAGGCTTGTTGTCTTCCTCTCATTGGTCCACGTTAAATTTGAATCTAATCTGGCTATATTCTTCGAGGATCTTCGAGTCTTAGGGATTCTTGATCCAAAGATACTTCTCTTGGGACCTTGTCGTCGGTATCTTCGACACTTCGGATTAATGAAGTTCAACTCTTCCGACTTCGCGGTCGACCCTCGGTCACTAGCTTTTCAATTAACTGATCATCGATGGCGTTCGATTCTCGATGAATATGACTTCGATGACTTCTCTTTTTGATTTCTTCTCGCGATCCGATCGGCTCACTTGATCGGTCGATTAAACATCGATTAAGATATCGGTTTATCTGCATCATTAGTACACCGGGTTAGCATACCGGGTTAGTTGCATCGGGTTATCTTATCTCGATCTCGATCACGCCCCGATCTCGTCGATCTCATCCGCTTCCTCTTACGATTAAGAACCTCCTCTTCCGATCTTGATCATTCGCTTCCATCCGATCAGTCTTCCCTCATCCGATCACCGATTCTCCATCTTCTGATTTGTTTGGCTTAGCTTTTCTTTTCTTCCGATTTTGCTCAAATCATCAAATAACTCGAACTCATCTCGATCTCGTCGGTCTGCGTCTGCAAACCTCGTCGATCTCGATCATCTTCGTCTGATTTCTTTCGTTCCCCCTCAACTTGTTATCTGTAAGTTAGCTTGAATAACACAAGTTGATAATATTTTGGCATAATTCATCAAAACTAAAATATCCCAACAATTTCCCCCTTTTTGATAATGACGCCAAAACATTAAAATATATGCACTTTTACAGAAACGGGTTTTCAAATAGATCGATTCAGTTGTCACATTTGATTCGAAGGAACTTTTGAACTCCCGCTCCGATACCAATTGTTGGTCCCTGAAAAACCCATGAAATGCGTAAAAATCATGTAATGCATATAAAATAAAGTGGGAATGGTGATTCCAAAATTTTCTTTTTAAACCATGTGTTTTTGCTTATAATCAAATGCATATGGCAAGTAAGAACATAAAGCAGTAAGGAACACACGATTTTATAGTGGTTCGGAGTCCAACTCCTACATCCACTCTTCCCTATCAGCAGGGGCACCAACTTAACCAACTGGACTTAGATTAATGTGTTAGTCCAACACAATACAACAGATGTTTAATGAGTTCTCACACTCTCGGGACTTATCTCCCTCACGGGATTGCCTACCCTCCCTTCCGGATTGCTTAAATGTTTAACTAGTTCTCATTTTCACACCTGCATTTAAGTTAGTCCAACTAACTTAAATTCCTTGCTTAACAAAACTTAACCTAACACTCGGTTTGGGTAAAGATTGTTTGGTGTCCAACTAGGGTGAGATTTTCCCTTACATTTGTTTAGCCTCAATGCTAAGGATGGGAAAATCTCTCTAAGATTAGGATATTACATTTGGGCTTAGATCTAGGATAGAACACTCTTGAATATATGAGTGTATTTCTTGCTCAGTGTTCTATGGTGGAAATGCTAGATGATTTGACTTTTTGGATGTTTCACGAATTTCCCACACGAATAATGAAGGAAGAACTTGTATTTATAGTGTGGATTTGAATGTTACCGTTGGATGGAGTCACATTCAAATCCATACTAGTCTTTAGCTTTTGCAGCTTTTTCAGGCTTGTTGTCTTCCTCTCATTGGTCCACGTCAATTTAATCTAATTGGCTATATTCTTGGGATCTTCCTAGTCTTAGGGATTCTTGATTCAGCGGACTTCTCTTGGCCGGACCTTGTACGATCGGGTATCTTGACACTCGGGACTCTTGAGTTCGACTCTTCCGACTTCGAGCAGTCTTACCCTCAGTCACTGCTTTTTTCGAAATAACAGTCATCGATGGCGTTACGATTCTCGAATATGACTTCTCTTTTGATTTCTTCTCACTTTGATCCGTCAAATTTCACTTGATCGGTCGAGACAACATCGATTCGAAGATATCGGTTTATCTGCATCAGATTATTAATACACCAAGCATATCGGAGTTAGTTACGTCGGGTTATCTTATCTCGATCTCGATCACCATCGATCTCGTCGGTCTCTCATCTGCTTTCCTCTTACGATTAGCAACCTCACTCTTCCGATCTTGATCATCTGCCTACAGTCATCCGATCACCGATTCTCCTTCTTCCGATTTCTTTGGCATAAACAGACTTTTCTTGATTTTTCTCGGCTCATCGTGATTAACTCCGGAACTCATCTTACTCATCTGATCTCGATCAGTCTCGTCTGCATCCTCGTTTGATCTCGATCATCTTCGTCTGATTTCGTGAGTTCCCCCTCAACTTGTTCTTTCATTCCCCCTCAACTTGTTATCTGTAAGTTAGCTTGAATAACACAAGTTGATAATGTTTTGGCATAATTCATCAAAACTAAAATATCCCAACAAAAACAAAACAATCCATAACTTACAAGAAGTCATGAATCAAAACAAGTAAACGGAGTACAAATTATTTACCAGCAACAAAAGTGCACAGCCACCCATCTTCAAGGTTTTTGTGCTCTTAATCGCTTTAAGAAGCACACCAGCAATGTAACCACACCAATCATACTTTAGACATTCATCTAAATCTTCAACATAGTATGTTAAGTGCCAATTGATGGCCGCGTTCCCAAAGGTTTTTCGAAACCCTCTTCATTGTTTCTGCATGTACCATCTATTAGTAAATCTGAGGGGACGGTTCACAAATGGGTGGACAAATGACCAACGAGAGAATTTGGGTGTTCACTTTAAAAGACGTGGTGTGTCGCCCAAATATTCATATTTTCGGATGAGATGGTTCTTATATTCAAGTCGGTTGGTGGAGATCGATGACAATGGATTAGTGAACTATCGGTTGAAAAATGGGTTGTAAGATTCATTCAACACACATCAAAAGATACGGAGAGATGACGTCAAAATGCAAATTTGAACAATTCAATAAATGGATTAAGGATTATACCTTCTTCAAGGTGGAATCGAAAAGAAACTCATACCTTGAATAGAAAAGAAACCCCTACCTGTTTCTCTCCAAGCTTCGTATTCAATGGGGGAGAGAGAAAATAATGGGGCAAATCCGAAAAAAGTAGTTGAGAAAATAATGGGGCAAATCCAAAATTCCTACCTTGAATATGATTTTTTCACGTGATTGAGTAAAAAAGTGAAAATGATATCCTTTTCTATTCTTTGATTTTTGACCACAAAATCGAGTCACGTGATCTAAGTCCACCAAATCCAAAAATAAGGGTATATAGGTCTTTCTAGGGGTTATTTTGAACCTGGTACTAATTATAAAAAATCTTTGTACGTAAGAGTAATTGAGCCTTGAACCAGCAAGTCATCCATTCATAAATTTATGGGCTAGTCCAAGCGTGATAATACTTATGGGCCGAGCCCATAAAAAATCTGACTAATGGTCCAAACATTATAAGGGCAAGTGAAGTCGGGTTGAGTTTTTTGGTTTTTAGTTTCGTCTCCATCGCTGCCGCCTGCCGGAGGAGTGTGTTTCGCAGAGGTAAAATTGAAAGGAAATCAGAATGAGGCCGATTTTGATGAAAGGGCATGAAAGGCCGCTGACGTTTCTCAAGTATAATCGTGATGGCGATTTACTTTTTTCATGCGCCAAGGATCATAATCCCACTGTTTGGTTCGCCGATAATGGCGAGCGCCTCGGTACTTACCGTGGCCACAACGGAGCTGTTTGGACCTGCGACATCTCAAGTAATCCCACCTCTTCTTTTTCTCTCTACCTTTCCTTTTCACCACTGTACGTATTTGGGTAATTTGGAGACTGGGCAAAATTTCTCCTCTTTTTGCCCTAATCTCTTTCGTCCGCATTTGTAACTAATTTGGATGTTGTATCAAATAAAAATTGATCGACTTTTTTTTGGTATTTGTATGGGTGCGGTTGGAAGTCCAGTGGATTTTGTGTGTGTAATTTTATCTGAGCCTGGAGGGGTCTGAAGAATTTTGTTGCCTGCTTCTATTTGTTTTGATTAAGCTCATTATTCGTTGCTGTTTGCATTCATTTGTATTGTTGATTTTTTCACGTTGACAAGTTTCGTATTACAGGAAAACTTGAATCAGCTCAGACATCAATTATTTACCATTTAATATGTTCCCCCCCGTACTTCCCATTCCCAAATTAGTGATTCACTTACTCGCCCATGGCATATTTCACACCAAATAATGGATTGTTTGTGTTGTTTGTAGGGGATTCAACAAGGCTTATAACTGGAAGTGCCGATCAGTCTGCAAAAATATGGGATGTCAGAACAGGAGTTCCACTCTTCACATTTAACTTTGATTCACCAGCAAGGTCTGTTGATTTTGCTGTTGGTGATAAGCTCGCAGTGATGACAACAGATCCTTTCATGGGGCTGCCCTCTGCTATTCACATCAAACACATTGCTAGAGATCCAGAGGACCGTGAGTGGTTCACATTTCTCTGTATTTTTTATGATTATGTCACACTTATCTATATTTTGGAAGAGTTGATTTTTTTGTTTAAGCTTGTTTATACTATTTGACAAGTTATAGGTTGCGAATAAACTAAAAGTGGCTACAAATAATTTGGGAAAAAGTCATTCCATAATATTTTTTTTCATGCATGATCAAGGTATTACTAAGATGTATAATGAGAAGGTAAATTTGGAAAAGAACTATGCCATCGATGTGGTAGATTATATGTTGCAAATTGAATTAATATTACGTCAACATGACAATTTGCTGTTGCCTGCCAGATACTTTGGATCTGATTTGTGTCTTCAAACCACTTAACTGGCCAGCTGTCTAAATTATCATGGTTTGATGTTGCAGAGGTTGGTGAATCAGCTCTTGTTATTAAGGGGCCACAAGGAAGAATTAACAGAGCAATTTGGGGACCTCTGAACAGGACAATCATAAGTGCTGGTGAAGATTCAATAGTTCGTGATCTGGGATTCTGAGGTTAGTAATTTCTTTGAATTTCTTACTAATTTTGTTTCTTATCTTTTATGATGTTGCTGAGACCTCTGCTATTTCATTACAGACAGGAAAATTACTGAAAGAGTCAGACAAGGAGGAGGGGGGGCAAAAAAAGCTGTTACTTCACTTTCTAAGGCAACAGACGGTTCACATTTTCTCACTGGTTCCTTGGATAAGTCTGCCAAGGTAGTTTATTGTTTTTTTATGCTTCCAAAATTTCTGTCTCCACTTTGTTATCATTTTACATTGACTGGTCAATCCTCTTTTAGCTTTGGGATATAAGAACGCTGAAGCTTATCAAGACCTATTTGACAGAACGCCCAGTGAATGCTGTTACAATGTCTCCAATCCTTGATCATGTAAGTGTTAGAAGATCACGAATGCATTTTTTCTTCTCCACGCCAAAAATACAATCTTTTTTTTTCTTACTCCTTAGCACATCTGTTATTGGTTTACCTATTTTCCAATTTTCTTCGCATGAAAAAATGTATTGCCTATTGATGAAGTACCTTTTGCAGTGGTGTTACACCTATATTTGATTTTTTTTTGTAAGAACATATTTAATGCTTGGAGAAAAAGTAACATACTGCTTGGATGTTACGTTCCCTATATCTTATATACATTTCATGGTGACTTTAGATGATATGATGTAGCTGATTTGTGGTTGTCTCCATTTTTTAGTGAACGTGTGTTTGTTATCTGCTTATGACAATGGTGTCGATTGTCAAGCTGTGATCATCATTCTGAACTTTTGCTATTCCGTATAGCTGAAACTTTAATGTAGAAATACAAAGCTGTGAGACATCATTTCAGCTGTGATGGAACTATTTGATTGAAGAAAACATGACAATGGAGCGTGGAAATTATAATCTATTATTCTCTGGAGTTTATTCCCACTCCTTCAAAAGATGTTTGCTTTTACTTAAATTTCAGCCGCTTTGCTTTTAATTTATGGAATCGAAATCTCAATTTAATTTTTGTTTGCCTATTGTTCCACCTTTCTTTGTATGGAAAAATGTAGTGCCTGTTACTGATATACCTTTTGCATTAGTGTTGCAACCTTTATTGATTTATTTTTCAGAACATATTCAATGCTTGGAGGAAAAATAACACAATTCGCTTGGATGTTAAGGTTATGTTTGTTATTTGCTTATGTCGATTTTATTGTTTTTTTGGCCTTGATGGCGTCTATAGGTGGTTCTTGGAGGAGGTCAGGATGCATCATCTGTTACAACTACTGATCATCGTGCTGGAAAGTTTGAGGCAAAATTCTATGACAAGGTGAATATCGTTTTTTTCTTACAAGTCCAAAATATTTTTTGTTATTAAATCCAACCAAGTAAAGAGCTCTGTGATGATCTGAGATTTTTCTTGTGTACAGATACTCACAGAAGAAATTGGCGTGTAAAAGGACATTTTGGTCCAATAAATGCTTTTGGCATTCAATCCAGACGGGAGGAGGTGAGATTTTTTCCCTAAGTGCATTTACATCTCTTTTGGTAATCCTTGCACAGATTGGATCGTCCTTAGATGTTGAAGTTCATATGATAGTTGATGATAATCCTTTTATGAATAGGTTCCATGTAATATTTGTCCAATTACGGTTTTTTGGTGTTGGATAAGTTGTCAAGTGTATTTGATTACACTCACAACCCACAATTTGTTATGTCTCAGCTTACTTTCCTCGACTCTTCAATTTTGTGTCTTGTAGTTTCTCAAGCGGTGGTGAAGATGGATATGTGAGGTTACACCACTTTGATTCAGACTACTTTAACATCAAGATGTGATCAACAATGGCCTCTTTCCTCCTGCCTTTCTGCTCACTGAAGAAAAATGCATTTTTTAGATTTGACTTGTACTATTATTGACAAGATTTTATATAATTATTGAGCTTTTGAAATTTTCTTTTTTGTGCCTATATATTTCTTTGTATGTTTATATTTTTTTTCTTATTTTTTAAAGGCTTAAATCTTGAAATATTTTAACTTTCATTCACCAAATTATACATCATCATCATTATTAAATACGAAGAGGAAGTAGAAGATATAGGCCACCTTGTCCAATTTTGTAACCAAGACAGTCAGTTCCAACGAATTTCGAGAATTTCCTTGTGTCACATGACTAAAATATTGGGATCTTGTCAAGAATTGCTGCAATTTGTTAGTATCGAGTCTATAATATGATTAAACATCAAACAATACTTTGGAAGTAAACATTCCGATACATCCAGGCAATATCTTTTATCGGTTAATTTGTTAAATACACATTTATAATTTTTTTAATTTTATCGATGTTGAATATATGTATCAAAATTTCCACAAGTTTAAGTTCTCAATATTTCTGCCGGTATTTCAACTTTGAACAATAATATGCCTAGAAGGTGGGCGAAAAGCAGACACCACTGGTTTAAATTTTACTGAAAACAAACATCACTAGTTTAAATTCTACTGCTTATGGCGTGAGACAACCTCTCTCATGTGGTTTGTGCTTTATTACATGAGAGTTGAGTTCATCTCAGAAAACAGCTGCCTTTCCCTTAACATATAAAAAAAACCATGAATCAAAGCCTTTTTCTATTAAATCCCATTTGATATATCATATATATGAAGATGCAAAGTGGGAAATAGTTCAGTAGATCACAAGTTACACAAGGTGTTGTCATACCAAGTAGATGAATCACCTGCAAAACAAACCTCAAATTCACTTGCTACTTGGACTATAAAAAGGCATCTCCTGCAGTCCCTTTCTCCACACACATCAACAAAGCAAAGCAAAATACTACAAGTATTCTTTCTTTCTGTTTAGAGAAAAAGTCGTCGATTATCATGGAAATGAAAAGGATGGAAATACTTGTGGGGTTGATGCTGGTGGCAACACTGCTCGGTGTGCATCCAACAATGGCTCACTTGCCACCTGGAGCTTGCATCGATCACTGTCTCAAAGAATGCAAATTGAGCGGCTTGGGCATCACAGCCTGCATCAAATACTGCCCCGTACACTGTCTTCCCCCCGATGCTTCAACCAAAGAGCATTACTGTAATCTTGGATGCATGCTCGATGAATGCGCAAGTTCACCAACGGTATACACCTTCTACTTGTCAATACATCTTTTAAATTTCATACTCTAAACTACCGTTTATCTTTGCAGATGAGAAGAAGATGAACGACTGTGTTATCAAATGCCGTAGAATCCACTGCAACATCAATGTCTAGAGGACACCTCTGTGATGAAGCCTCTGGCCACGTAATTTATCATGTTCATCGACTTTATTTGCTTTACCTTCTCTTCTTCTGAGATGTTTCGCTGCAAATAAATGTGGCCCTAATAAAATTTCATCTTGCTCCATTTCTGATGCACTACTGTCACAAATTTCTTTATAGCAGTAACAAATTGAAATCTTCTACATTTCATTTTCACCATAGCAAATAAATACGCTTACCAATAGTCATTGCAAGAGCAAGCTCCTTCAGTAAAATGATGAAAACGGTTAGCATCTCTTACAATGATGACCTTCTCGACAAGCTTTGATGCAAATCTCATAAAATTATGGCAATCCGAACAAATGCGTATGTTCTTCATTATTTTGATAGCACGACTAGAATTACTGTCATACATCAAGGAGAAAACCAATGCCAGCTTCTCACTGTGATGATATAGTTGCTCCTCCTTATGCTCTTCTTGTACATCAAACAATACTGAACTTGTATCAGGAACATAGCCTACGTTCTTTAAATTTATTAACATTTCCTCCATATACGCCCGTATTTCTTTTAGCTGTGGTTGTTGATGCCCACCGGAAGCAAACTCATGCACTCTATGCCCGATTCGATCCAGCTCAAACCGGGTTCTTTCCCTAACACCCGCTTTTATCCATTTTTGCTCAGATAAAACCTCCTACATTGAAGCTATTAGCTGTACAATATATGTTTGAGATCATAACATATCCTAGTGAATTTTCTGGATCCATTCCTTCAACTTTGATGATGCTAAGCTGGCTCCTTTCATATCTCCATGTTTCCTACATGCCCTAGAAAAGCACTCCATATAACATAATCTGGTTCCATAGGCATTTCCATTATGATGTTTTAGCTTCTGAAAGATGCCCTGCTCAAGCCTAAAATATCAACCATACAAGCATAATGATCGAGTTGAGGACCTATCTCGTATTTCTTGATCATGGTATCAAAAATCTCAGTTCCTTCCTTCACCATTCCAGCATGACTGCAAGATGAGAGAAGTGCAACGAAGGTGGATTCATCGGGTGGAACATCCATTCGTTTAAAGAAATTCAAAGCTGCCTCTGCCTTCCCATGTACTGCATAAGCTTTCAACGTCGAATTCCAAGAGACAATATCCCTCAGCGACATCTCGTTAAAAACTTGCTCTGCACTATTAATTGAACCACACCTAGCATAAGCATGAATCAAAGCATTACCAAGTTCAACTACATTGGCAAAACCTGTAATAAGGACTTGACAATGCACAGCCGAGGCGGTCTTTTCGGTTGCCATATTCGCACAAGCTTTAAATAATGCTGTAAATACATAACCATCGAGATAGAAATCTTCCTCCTACGCATCTGATTGAAAAGATCAAGAACTTGTTCAGGGTCCTTTTCAGCAGAAGCAGTCATAATACCAGTCCACAGAATGATATCCCGGTACCCAACACTTGTCTCCAAGAACAACCTACGACAAGCACTAATCTCGGCTGGAAAAATAGAATAACCTTTGATTAGGGAAGTCACAACTCCAATATCCAGCACCAAACCTGTTTTAATGGCAGAAGAATGCAATTGCAAACAACACATGAGCCCCACAGCTTCATTTAGACCACTTTGAGAAGAAGCTAAAGTTAAGAGTGTAGTACGATCAAACCCAACTCCATCACGAAGCATCCTAGTGAACAAAGCCATAGCTTCGTTACCTCGTTCATATTTGCTTAGTCCTTTAATCATAGAATTATAGGTAACAAGATTTCGAAAGTTGAGTTGTTCAAACACCTTCCAAGCCTCCATTCTGGCAGTGCAGCTGTTGTTCCAGTACATTGCAATGAGAGCATTAGCGACGTAAATCCAGGAAACAAAACCAGTTTTGAAAGCAACCCCATGAAGTTGCAGGCCGTGCCAGTAATCACAAACAGGCAACAAACAGGCATACACGAAATCATTGGGCCTACAATGGGACAACATTTGTGAAAATAATCGGAAACTTTGCTCCAATTTTCCGTGTTGAGCATAGGCAGAAATGAGCACTGACCAAGAAACAGTATTTCGGTGAGGCATTTGAGCGAACAGTTGGTGGGCAAGGTGAAAATCGCCGCGCTTGGCGTGCAAGTTGATGTTATTGTTGGCGGTGAAGAGGTCCGGCGGCGGCGTGGCGGAGGTAAGTGTATGCATGTAGAGGCTATGTGCTTGGGGACATGTTTTCTGAGCAAGCCATGTGAGACCAGTTTTCATTTCTTCAGCTTTACAGTTACAGGGGACTCTTGAGCTTCGCTTTTCTCCAACGATATCAGATTTGAGAAAATAGGCAAAATGTAATTTTAAACTCTCGCATCTTTTTTTGCCCTATAATTTTTTTTTTAATTTACAATTGTGTCCTTTTATTATTTTACCTCCTTTAACCTCATTTCATCCGATCCCATCTCAATTTCACCATATTTTTTCAGTATTAAAAAAGACAGAGAAGAGAGATACATTTTAAAAAATAACAAAAACAGAGTTTGTCCCATCAGATTTAATAGCTATTGTTGTGATGGAATATTGATTGAAGTATCTAAATATTAAGATTTGGTTGAAAATTTAAATGTTATTAGTCGAACCATACCTTACAATGATTCTGAAATGGAAAAACCGTTCAAACAACACTGCCCGTCAAATGATTATTCCCCTCCGTCCCAAACTAAATGATAATTTAATCAAGCTTATAAAGATTTAGTGGAATAATATGATAAAAGTAGTAGAATCTGAAGAGTTGTTTATTAAGATTTTATATGATAAAATGATAAAATAATTGGTAAATTGGAGGTAGAAAACAAGAAAGAATTATTTATTAATATTTTATATAATAAAATAATAAAAATAACTTTACTATTGTTTGAGATAAAAATAATGAAAGATTTTACTGCAATTAAGTTTTGAAGGGGAAAGAATATTATTTTTTGTTTTGGATAATATTTGGAAGAATGTTACGTACATACTCTGAAGTAGTTTATAATTTATAACATAAAATATTGTTTTGGATTTCACTAAAATTTAACAACTTGTGTTTGTTGGCAAATAAGTGTGCATCTAACGTCCATGAACATGCAGGATTCACAGTTGTTCAATCTCGAGTATTTTGTATCAGACACAATATCTTTATATGAATATCATAATCCTCTGTTTTAACTCTTTTGTCACTGAATCATCCTTTTTCTTTTGGTCGAGTCAATTGACATTCAAATTTTCAGATTTCTTTTGAAAATCTATGACGGATCCCAAATATGATTATCGATAAGAAATCTTATAGATGCTAAACTTGACAAACTATATACTAGCTTGTTTCGTATAATTCTGTATAATGTGCACAAAAACAAGCACCCATGGAATCCATTGATTCAACATTAATTATTATACTAGGTATGATCATACTGGAAAGCATCAGAGACTTTGATAAGCAGAAACGTGCTCAGATAGATGCTAACGTCAGTACAACTTATCATGTATATCCTCCTTCTGTTTTGAAGTTAGAAATGAGTGTCCCTTGGGCCAAACAGTTGCACAAAACCTGTCTTCTTTGTATAGTGAAAAAAAATATTCATCCTTCAACCAAATCAAACCTGAACATCTGCAAAATGCGTGGAATGCTGGATTTGCTCATGTAAGCACATTTCTCTCAGTATCATCTGTGCAAACAATTTCTCCTTCTTCAGGGTCTACATTTTATCATCAGCTAACTATCACTCTTCTGTGATAGCAAACCAAATACAAATATACATACACAAGAATATCAACACTTAAACAAACCGCAGTTTCAATGTTTACATAACTATTTCAATAATAATTAAGTAAAATGGAGTTGTAGCAAAACAAATTCTGCTTTAACAGAATGTATGATGCATTATAGCATATTATATTAAGCCATGAAAAGGCTTTAAAGGCTTAAATACATTCATATCACGATTAATGCAAAGCTTAAAGTAACCAGAGAAGAAGAGAGAACAAAATCTTTAATGCATCTTCAGCAACATAACATTATTGATTTATTACTCCAACACAAACACAGAATTCCTATAAAAACCTCCATCTTACACCTACAAGCTTGACTGATTGACAAACAAAAAGCAATCACATGTAAATAACAGTTCACTAAGTAATTCCATAAGTAAACACAGCAAGCGGATGATGCCAGGTATCATGTTTATTGCACACCATTGAATATATAAGCACAATTTCAAGAACCTTAATACACATTAACAGAAGCATTCAGCAGTCTGGATGGATGAAACACAGAAGACTACAACATCACCACCAACATAACACAAATCACATTAAGGAACTAAATACTTGTTAATCCAGATATGTCGTAACTATAATCAAGTGCTACACCACTGCATACAAAAAATGTGCTACAGACTACGGAGTTGGCCTTCTATAGAAAATTAGTAGTAACGATTATGACTCATAGAATCACGCATCTCATAACGCCCCAGCTAGAGCGACTAACACTATCCAATACTGAACCAAACATTCTTCGACTGTAATTGTAATCGGTGCTGTCATGGTATGATCTATACCCACTAGGTTGATGCACAGAAATATCAGAGGAACTGGCATGGAATGAACAGAAAAAAAAACATTGTTAACCACAAGAAAAAGATCCCAAGGTGAGGAAAGAAAAGGAAATAAATCATAAAAAGATTAGAGCTTCAAATAGAAAAGGGCAAATCACAGCATTAGAAACCATGCATTACCTTCTGGATTTAATTTGCGCTCTGAAACTCGGCAAGATGATACTGTCCATGAGGTTGCTAATAGGGTAATGCATCATTGAGTTGGCCATGGTGTAGCCTTTTGTTTGAGAGAAGAACCAACTGTAGGAGGAGTTGCCGCAGACAAACTTGCAGAGGGTTTGTCTTGCCCCAGACATCTGTTTTACAAAAAGTGATTTTTGTTAGATAAACAAACTAAAAAGAATGAGGGCTCAATGTAGTTTTATATTCCTCAACAGAATAACCACTGAATAGCAGCCTCTTTTTCTCTTCAATTTAGACATCGGGCCATTCATAAGTCGATTCTTGAGAAACATGGAATTTGACTACAACAGAATGTCAATATGGGGCTGATTTGTAGATAATCATAGAGGAGCTAAAACTGTTAGTACTAAATTCTAGACAGCAAGTGTTTTTCGCGTGACTCACCCCAAATTTTAAAGTCCTTCTGTAGAGTATAACAAGTCCAGAGAAAAGCTTGACAGCATACTCAGCAACCTCTTCAGATTCATATTAAGTAAAATGCAAAAACCTTTAGGTTTATCAGTCTCCTTGTCTCGAGGGATGTGTAAATCTACTACACGGCCTGCCTGAATGAGAATGTCATACAAGACCCTTTCACTAACTCTCTCATCAAGGTTACCTGTGGAAGATATTGAGCACAAAGTTCATTACTAAAAAAAATCAAACTCTAACTACTCAAAATATGTATGAATATCAAAAGAAGTAGCAGGGATTATAATTTATGACACACGGGATTGAATTTTTAAAATAGTGGCATTCTTCCTTGCTAAGATCATGCACTGTGATTTAAGTATTTGGATTTATATCTTAATTTATACTTTCAAATATCATGAAGCAAACTGAACTACCACCAAAAACTTATTAATACCATCAAAATCATAGCAAGGTACCAGTTTTATTTGCTAGTGAACCAAGTAGGCGAAATAGAAGGGATTTTAGAAAAACAATTCCTTAAATTAGAAGAGAGGAATAGCTGATAGTTCAACTAACAGAAACATTATTGATAATCTCAAGACAATCTCATCAAACTATCCATAAACAGAAGGTAAAAGCTGTAAAGATATCAAACTTGAAACAAAAATCAAATATCATTCTGAAACGTAAAAAGGACAAATCTTACATTATCAGCCGTGATTCTAATCAAATTAACTAAAACACAAACCCTAAAGAATCAAATATAGATAAAAACAACATAAACAGCAAGTGCGAAACACTGTACATACCAATATAAACACTAGAATTGGTCTTTTCCGCCATGATTAAAAAATTGAATCCAGAATATGCGGCCGAATCGGTGGTCAGGTTTTATTCTCCTGTTAGCTAAAATTGTAAATATGTAGGGCGAATTGATGGAAAGAAGAAATCCGAGAGAAGAAAGGAATGTGGCTCAGGTATCGCGTCAAATCACAGATTCATTGATTATAGGTTTTGTATAGAGATTAGGAGAGAGGGTTTCAACAATGCCACGGATTCTTAGTTTTATTACGACTCTGACACGACACGAAGGCTATTAGTTTTAATAAATAAATAAACATGCCCAGTTATAATATTTAACTTAATGGGCCCATAGATTGGCCCCATCATAAAAACATGCGCCAGTCCAGCTCATCAATTTATTCACCGACGCCACTCCTAACTCCACCAATCTCATTCTTCCAGCCGACGTATATTTTCCTTTTTTTATAAAATACGGAGTATTCATAATGGTCATTTAATACATATTCATCTCAAAATATAAATATATACGAAAAATTGAATCTTGTAGGCGCGTTAGAATTCGGATTTTTGTGGGCTGTGCTGTCCCATTACGGAAAAGGCACGGTTTTCGAAAATTGAAAAACTTCACCTGAATGAATCTTATTGTGGTTATTTAATTTATTTATTTTTTACTGGAAGTGTTTGATTTGCAGAGAAAAGTGAGTAATGTTTCAAAATCTAGTCTTGCCGTTTTGAAAAATTCTATCAATTTAATTTACTCTAATAAAAGTGAGCAAGAAAGTTGGATGCCAGCACATAAAGCCGTTACAATACGACATATATTATGTAATAAGGAGATGGAGATTTTTAGTATTTGTAAATTCAAGAATTGTGTCGACCATTTGAGGATCGGGTGAGTCATCGGTTTTCCAAATTCAAAGACGCGGTTATTGGGACTGGGATTCAATTTTCAGGTGAGTTTGTCCTTTATATCTTTTTACTCGAATTCTTGAATTTCAAGACGTATGGGAATTGGGATTGCTTGTTTCCCATTTGGATCTCTGTTCAAGACTTAATTTCCCAATTCGACTCAATGCAATTCCTTTTTTTTTGCCCTTTATGCAATCAAAAGATTTTTTAGGGGGCTTTTCTTGAATTTCTGTCTTGTGAGGTGAGATTTAATCTCTGATGAGTTGTTTCTTGTTGGTACAACTGTTTCTTGTTCATACTTTACGTCACTGCTAAGATAAATTTCCGGTTTCACTTGAATAGCACATGTTTTGTATGTTGACTTTTGCTCATTGCAAACTTTGATCGAAGCAAATTACATTCATCCTTAGTCTTGTATGTAGTTATATCTGGTGATCTTGGCTCTCTGCTTTTTTCTGATTCATAATTCTTTATATCATGTATGGCTTGTTTCAATTATGTTGGGAAACCTAGGGGATATTATTGTTGGTGTTATATTTGATGCTTTTATGTAAAATCATGTTTGTTCTCATTAAAATTAGTGTAAGGTGTATGATTGATTCGTATTCAGATAGGTTGGTTTAGAAAAGAGAGGTGTTGGTTGATCTGCAGCAAGTTGGATTGATGTGCAATGCAGAGGTCGCGTGAGAGCTCTTCTACAAAGGAGAGCTTTGGAGGAGACAATTTGTGGTAGGAATCGTTTTGTATAAAGTCTCTCTTTCTGCAAGTTGTCGTTTTATGGGGTCTTACCTTCCTATTAAATACATGGAACGGCAATGGCAATGGCGATGGTCAAAGAGGTCAGTCTATCATCTACCTTTTATAGCTTCAGTTTGAACAAGCATTAGTAAACATTGATTCTTACAACTGCATTGATGCAGTAATGAAATTATGGTGTGAACCTGTTTGTGTATGGTCGATTTTACTGTATTGTGTGTTTGGGGTGGCTTGCCTGGCCCAAAAGGGCAAAAATTGTTGGGTTTTGTGAAAACTAATACTCCTTTTCAAATTGTTGGCTTTGGTGAAAGCAATTCATCATAAGCTCACTTTTTTTCTTTCTCTTCATTATTTTGAAGTTATCATTTTTTTGTATGTGCTATTCTCATACTAAAATGACTTCTCTCCTGGCCTTATTGATGGATATAGACAAACCAGAAGAGTATTCTTATAATGCAAACGAGATGGCGAAAAAATAAAGTTGCATTTGATACGGATGCAGATCCCAAATTATCTGTTGACGGACATCTAACAGGCGTAGTTGTCTCTGAAGATCGTGATGCGATACAAGTAAGAATCACATGTTAGATTGGCGACGTAAACTCTGAGCCTCCTGCCAAAGAAGTTGCCATAAGTAGAAATTCTGCAAATATGGAAAAAGACAAACCTTTAAATGGTAGGTTGTCTCCACGCAGTATATATAAGCCTTGATGAATACAAAAAGAACAAAGCATTTAGTTCTAAGAGTAAAGTTCTAACTGGTGAAGCTGGAGGCATTACACATCGAGTCGAGCCTGGTGGTAAGGAATATAATTATGCTTCTGCCTCTAAAGGAGCAAAGGTCCTGTCGCGGAAATAAAGAAGCCAAGGGTGCTTCTAATATCTTGAGTGGAGATAAAGACAAGTACCTTCAAATCCGTGCTCTACCGAAGAGAAATTTGTTGTGATAGAACTCTCTGAAGAAACCTTGGTGGATACTATTATAATTGCAAACTTGAGCACCATTCGCCTAATTTAAAAGATTTGAGTTATTAGGCAGTGCCCGTTTATCCAACTGATTCATGGATCACGCTTGGAAAGTTTACTGCTGCAAGCGTGAGGCATGCTCAACCATTCGTTCTTCAGAAGTCGAAATGGGCGAGGATATCTTAAACTGAATTTGTTAAGTCACCATGGTTCAGAGTTCTACTGCACGCTTAGTGTTTTAGAAGTGTATGGTGTTGACGCTGTTGAGAAAATGCTGGAGGACCTCGTTTCTGTTCAAGATGTTAAGAAGACTGATTTAAGCTTAGCATGGCTAATAAAAGGCGTGCTCATCAAGATCTTGTTGATGAACTTGATGGTGTGGTGGGACCCTCTGATGTAAAACGTGGACTGTTGGAAATTGCTGTGCCTGACCGGTTGATTTAATTCGCGTCATCAACAGGTTAATAGGATGCCTGGGATAGTGTTCTTAAGATTTTAATGAAGAAGGTTAGATCTTTGGATTTGAATCTAGCTATTCTTGAGCGATACCTAGAAGAGTTAAATACCAGATCACGGTGGCATTTTAAAGGAATTTGATAAAGAAGTTGGGGATCATGGTGTACTTCTGGAGAAGATCTGTCTGAAGTCAGAAGTTTATCTGAAAGCAAAGACGATATGGTTTTGTAAAGTTTTTAGTTCATTTTTAAATGCATTAATTTTTTGTCCTCTTCTAACTTTCTCATATTTGCAGACTAAGGAAATCGGGTGATCTTCTGTCTTGGAAATCTCTTGTTTCCATGCAGCTGGAAGTGTACTCAAAGAAAATGCCCTTCTCAGGTTGCTTTACTTTCTTTGCTGCCATACTTGCTGGACTTTTACTTTTTGAATTTGCTGAATAATGCTTGATATTAGTGTTTATTTCTTATTCACTTGAGTATAGGCCTTAAGCATGCACATTCTTTTTGGTGCAAACAATGATAGAAGTATATGTGGAAATAAACAATGTTGTGTATTAATTTTCTGTATTGCAACACCCTGAAACCCAAAGAATATCAAATGTCTATGAACCAGAAGAAAAAAAAAAACCCCGTTAAACCAAGAATAAACTATGCCACAGGAATACGAATAACTTTGCACTGCAGCTGTCTGATTTGTTAGTATCTTTGGCTTGACATATAGTTGATCGGCTTCCAAAAAATATTAGAACCCACAATTACTTGAAACCTTAATGATATATCTCCTGATTCTAAGAAATTATCATTTGCATGAGGTTCTTGTGTTAATGTTCTATTTCAAGTGGATCTAGTTAAGTTTAATCTGAAATGCAGAAAAGCCTGGGTTAAAAGGTGTAATACAGCTTGAGTCTCTATTAATCTATCTACTTTTGACACTCTATTATGAATCAATTTGAAAATTGGAAATATTTATGCAATCCCTCTTCTTGTTATGTCATGGTATTTAGAGATGTAAATAAACTAGAACCTCATAATAGCTTAATTAATAATATCAAGAGCCATCGATCTACTTTCAGTTATTGAGCTTGCCTAAATGATGCTATTAGACTTGATTTGATCCTGATTGTTGTTGTTTGGAGTTATGAAACATTTGTATACGAGGCGTATTCTGATTATGTGGTCGTATCTGAATGCAGATTGGAGGCAGAAAAGGTTGAAGTAATCAGACGCATCTGGACAAGGGGATTGTTATTTTTCTTGTATGTGTATGTTTTGGATTCTTTGCAATTGTGAGGTCATTTGCAGATATGGTGATGTTACGAAAGAAGGATGATGTTAATAATTTGGATGAGGATTCCATTTCCAGGAAATTTTGTTGGGATAATAAGTCTTCCTTTTTTATCTATTTCTTGTTCTTTTGCTGTATCATTACTTTAGTTATTCCTATATCCTATGTAGAGATTTTTCCAATTTTTATCATATCTATCAAATATACTACCATTTTTGTGATTACTAGAATCTCATTTCTTGTTATTTTGAATTTCTTTTGTGATTATTAAGTTTTATGCATAAAAATTATTACTATTATGCATAAAAATTCTCATTGTTTAAAAAATGTTTTATATTTTTAAAAACGTTTTTTTTGTATTTTTTATGTATAAAAATATCGCGATTATGTGATAGTTTTTTCTCATTCATTTAAAATATGTTTTATAAAAAAGATTTATTGTACATAACATTGATAGTTTTTCATCTTGCTTGTTTATGTATAGGCTGACAGTGTTACTAATTAAGAATAAGGAAGAATTTATCCATTAAACTGATAAAGTTTTGCATCAAATAGCATTTATTGTGGATGAGAATTTGGAAAAAAAAAAAAAATGAGTTGATGTAGTTACCATTAGTAGATAAAGGTTTTCCCCATTAAATGACATTTATAATGGATGGGAGAGTACCTTAATTTTATATAATTGAGTCCAAAAATCAGTTTTTTTTTACTAGATTTAAAAATATTTTTATATTTTCTTCGTATTCAGCATCATATCAATTATTTGAAATAATAATGGTTTTCTTTAAATGTTCTTATGTTTAATAACTTTTAGCTTAAACTAGCATGTAACCCCGTGACGAGTACGCGGATTCAAAATAAATTTTTTATTATTAATTCTAAATTAAATATTTTAAGTATTTAATTAATTTGATTAATTTAATTATAATATACTTTTATATTCTAATAACCTTGTTTGTGCATATTTTCACGTTCATTTTTATTTTAAATTACTTTCTCCCATTAAAAATAGATAGCATCTTCATTTCTGGTCTTATATTATTATTTACATAATAGATGTTATTTTGACATAGTTATTAATTTTTTTATATTTTTTCTACAAATATGTTTTGTGAATAATTTTTCCAAATACTAATATTGTTTTGAAATATTTAATTATAAAAATTAAGATTAATGTTGACATAAAAAAATTTAAATGACCATAAAAATTAATTATTATGGGTATATATATGATATAATGAAGGAAGAAATATCGAACTATATTTATTATATAAATATTCTAATAGACTAAAAAGACATTAGGAAGAATGAGAGAGGGTAATTTAGAATAAGAAATAAATAAAAATATGCACATACAATATTAAAAATAAAATTATGTCTATAATTAAATTAATCAAACTAATTAAATATTTGAAGTATTTAATTTAAAATAATGATATAAAAAACTATTTCCAATCTCGCATAGTATATAGGATTTTACGTTATAGTGATATTAAAAAAGAATAAGAGGGAGTATAAATTAATAAATTGTGGAGTGATATTTAAAATGAATTACCTTAGAAACTATATGAATCATCTAATAATGTCTTGGAAAAAGATGAGGCGAAAAAAAAAACGGATACAAACGAAGAAAGTCCTTAGACGTATCTCCAAGAAAAAAATTGGTAAAAAGATAAGAATTATAATTTTTATTAAACTCTATTTCTACAAAAAGATCGAATAGCATAGATTAAATAAAAAAATATATATATTATGGATTAAAAAATTGTATTATTAATGATACCATAAATTACTTCATAAAATCGAAAGGATTTGAAATATAGGAACCATAATATGAATAGGGGATGATTCATAATTAATAGATAAGAGATAAACGGAGGTGTAGGATCGAAATTAAATAATGAATTATTGAGATTTAAAAAATTAAAAAACTAATAAAATATCATAAATAACTTCTCGCCGTAAATTGGTAGAGATTTGAAATAAAACAATCACATGAATTAAAGGGTGATTCACCAGTAGCCGGGAGATTCTCTCCCACATGTGTTAGAATCGCACATTTGATTTTATTTTTAAATTAAATCAAGATTTAGTTGAATCTTCAATCCATCCTATGGTTTGTTTAAGGATCACTACAAAAAAAAGCGCTTTTCTTGATGGAATTTAGCGATTTGTCTGAGCAGAACCGCCGAATAGCAACGATTTTTACGATGATTGTAGTCAAATGGTCAAAGTCGATAGTTTTTAGCGACGGTCAAGAGAACTGGCTGAAATAATCTGATTTTAGCGATATTTGGACTAACCCTTAGCGGCAGCCGCTTTTGCAATTTG
Source organism: Stenogyne calaminthoides (assembly GCA_037126765.1). Classification (NCBI taxonomy): domain Eukaryota; kingdom Viridiplantae; phylum Streptophyta; class Magnoliopsida; order Lamiales; family Lamiaceae; genus Stenogyne; species Stenogyne calaminthoides. Next base: position 31,086,935 of record JBBCBC010000017.1, on the reverse strand, counting down.
ATGAAGGCCGATTTTAATTTTTATTTTAATTTTTTAAATATTTAGTATTAATTATGTATTTTCTTTATATTTTTATTATACCTAGGTTTTTTTAATTGTTGTTAATGCATCTTACCGTGATATTTAATTTATAGACATTTGGAAGAGTTTCACTGGATCCAAGTAGTGGAATCTATTTCTGTTAGAGTTTACGGTATAAAATTTAATTTATAGTATATTTAAATATATATATTGACTAAAAAAAGTAGTACTTGTTTAAATGAAAAGTAGTACTTGTTTAAATGAAAATAATACTTAAATGAAAATTATTACTTGTTTAAATAGAAAAGTAGTACTTGTTTTAAATGAAAAGTAGTACTTGTTTAAATGAAAAATATTACTTGTTTAAATAGAAAAATATTACTTGTTTAAATAGAAAAGTAGTACTTGTTTAAAGGAAAAGTAGTACTTGGTTACATGAAAATATTACTTGTTTAAATTAAAAGTATTGTTTAAATAATAGAAAGTATTACTTGTTTAAATAAAAGGTATTACTTGTTTAAATGAAAAGTATTACTTGTTAAATGAAAAATTATTACTTGTTTAAATAGAAAAAGTAGTACTTGTTTTAATGAAAAGTAATACTTGTTTAAATGAAAAATATTATTTGTTTTAAATGAAAGGTATTACTTGTTTAAAATGAAAAGTAGTCGCATTAAAATGAAAAGTAATCTTGTTAAATGAAAAGTAGTACTCCATAATTAAAATCGTGCTTTCGTTTCGTTTTGACATTTTTATCTTTGAAAGGTAAATTAATCGTTTAAACAAATTTTTTTTTTTTTAATTCGACAATCAGCAATTCTTTCATTATCTTCTTTATCTTTCTCACAATCAATTATGTTATTCTATAAATGAACTTAATTTACCTTTCCTATTATGTAAAACTAAATAAAATGCAGTTTTGAACTGAGCGGAGGGGTACTTTGTTTTGCATCTAAAGTATTACTTGTTTAAATAAAGAAAGTATTACTTGTTTAAATGAAAAGTATTACTTGTTTAAATAAAAGAAAGTATTTATTTGCTTAAATAGAAAAGTAGTACTTGTTTAAATGAAAAAGTAGTACTTGTTTAAATGAAAAGTATTACTTGTTTAAATGAAAAGGTTTAAAAAAAATATTTCTTGTTTAAATAGAAAAGTAAAATTTTGTTTAAATAAAAGTAGTACTTGTTTTAAATGAAAGATATTATTTATTTAAATGAAAAGTAGTACTTGTTTAAATGAAAAATAGTACTGTTTAAATAGAAAAGTAGTACTTAGTTAAATGAAAAGTATTAGTTATTTAAATTAAAAGTATTACTTGTTTAAATGAAAAGTAGTACTTGTTAAATGAAAAGCAAATGAAAAGTAATCTTGTTTAAATGAAAAAATATTATTTGTTTAAATGAAAGGTATTACTTGTTTAAATGAAAAGTATTACTTGTTAAAATGAAAAAGTAGTACTTGTTTTAAATGAAAAAGTAGTACTTGTTTAAATGAAAGAAGTATTACTTGTTTAAATAGAAAGTATTACTTGTTTAAATGAAAGTAGTACTTGTTTAAATAGAAAATATTACTTGTATAAATAGAAAGTAGTACTTGTTTAAATAAAAATAGTACTTGTTTTAAATGAAAAGTATTACTTGTTAAATGAAAAGTATTACTAGTTTAAATAGAAAAGTAGTACTTGTTCAAATAGAAAAGTAGTATTTGTTTAAATGAAAAGTAGTACTTGTTTTTAAATGAAAGGTATTATTTATTTAAATGAAAGGTATTACTTGTTTAAATGAAAAGTAGTACTTGTTAAAATGAAAAGTAGTACTTGTTTAGATGAAAAGTAGTATTTGTTTAAATAGAAAGTATCCTTGCATAAATGAAAAAGTAGTACTTGTTTAAATAGTAAAAATTATTAGTTTAAAAATGAAAAGGTATTATTTATTTAAATGAAAGGTGATACTTTTAAAATGAAAAATATTACTTATTAAATGAAAAAGTATTACTTGTTTAAATAGAAAAGTAGTAGTTGTTTAAATAGAAAAGTATTACTTTTAAATAGAAAAAGTAATACTTGTTTAAATAGAAAAAGTAGTACTTGGTTAAATGAAAAGTATTACTTGTTTAAATTAAAAGTATTACTTATTTAAATAGAAAGTATTACTTGTTTAAAATGAAAAGTAGTACTTTTTTAAATTGAAAGTATTTACATGTTTAAATAGAAAGTAAAGCTTTTTAAATAAGAGTAGTATTTGTTTAAAAAAAAAATTTAGGACATGTACAATTTAAAAGAATATAATCGTTTATTTATAATTTATAAAAGTAAAAAATATATATAATTATTATTTTAAATTTATTAGATAGTTAAATTAAACAAATGAAATAAAAAAATAAAAAAGTGTAAAAAAGAATAAAAAATAAATAAAAATATAATTTTAATATAATACAATTTAATTTAAATTTACAAATAAATAAAATTATAATTATTATATTAAAATGTGGATAAATCATTAAATTAGATAATTGAAATAAATGATTTAAAAAAATTAAAAAAAAGATTTTTTTTGAACATATAAATTAATTTAATTAAATAAAATAAGAATGAAAATGCAAAGCGGTTTGAATCTCTCGCTCTTGCTATTGAGTCCGTCGTTAAATTAAGCTTTGGGTGAAAATTTATCTACCGTTTTAATTGGGGAGGCTTCAGCGGCTTATATAACAGATCTTGGTAGTTGTGAGTTCAGGATGAATCCAGAGTTCTATTTTTTCCGACTCCCTCTGGGCTCGAGTTGAACCACGTGTTTTTTTTTTGACAAAGTCTAGTATGAAAATTTTCATACAATAAAAACAACGAATTTACAAATTGGTGAAGGTAAAATAAAAATTGAGTGGTTAATTGGTTCACTTTCACCAAAATTCATGGTTCACCCTACCAATAAAGTGTCATAATTTAGGGTTCGTTATTTAGTGTTTGAGTTGTAGATGGTTGATTTAGAACAATTTTATAGATTTTCGTACAAAAAATTTCACACACCAGACATACTTTTTTTTTTTTTAAATTCACAGCTTAGTTATGGGTTTAATGCAGATATAATAAAAAAGAAAAACAAGTCATAATTTCGTCGCTTACTTAATGACGATCACAAAAAAGTCGTCGCCACGCTTAGCGACCCTCGATTAAACAATTGATTTTTTTTTTCCTTCAAAATCATGGATATCAATCGTTGAAGCCCGGTTTTGTCTGGCATTAAAACCAATCGTTAGAACTCCGGGCTTTTTTGTAAAGTGGATTACCCCATGACAACTGGAGAAGATGAGAAATGCTTAGCATTCATGGAGAAGTTTTAATGCCTACAATTGTTGGAAACTAAATTGTCATCTACCATTAGCTATCTAGTTTTTAGATCATTAATTTTATTTATTAGTTATTTTATTTAGTTTTTTCATATATATCATGTTAATCAAGTAATAGACTAGTATAAAATAGTCCATTTAGGTGCATTGTAATAGATGATTTTTGAATCAAATAGAAAATATAGATTTTTATCTAATTGTTAGTGTTTTAATTGTTTTCTTTTCGATATTAAATATCGAATCAACGTAATTAAATTTAATGGTATTTGGATAGATTTATCCGAGTATTGGATTTAGTAAGACTTCACTGTTGCATTAACAACAATTATACAAAATCTCAAATTTGATAATACGTTATATAAAGTTGATATACGACTATCAAGAAAATGCATCCATATAAAACTAGCTAAAATATAGTTGTACAAAAAATATATGGAATTCTATATCTAACTACAAAATTCAAAATTAACTAATGAAATCTGAAATATGACTCCAGCTGTGGCAACAATATCAGTATAATTCCCTAATTAATTAGAAATTAGATACTTCAAATATTTTACACATATATATTTGTTTGTTATTTAGGATATTTAGTTTTTTTGATTTTTTTTAATTATGCTTAAACATTATCAATTTAGTTATTTAGTTTAATCTACGACAATGTTTGAGGGGGAACGAGAGAACAAGTTATGGGGAACTCATGAAATCGTATTTAAATGATCGAGACTTTAATTTAGGTTGCAGAATAAAATGATCAGAAATTTATGGTGAGGGATGAGTTCTGAAAAGAATCGATGAGCGTAACAAGAAGAAGCATAAGGCAAATACGATGCGCTTGTTGATGAAGTGTCGATGCGCTTGTCGATGCAAAGGTTTTATAATTTACTGGATGGGGCTATTTGTAGTGTCGATGCCGCAGACAATCAAGAGAAGAGACCAGAATCACAGGACGATTTCAAGTAGACGTAAATCGCCAGACCATCGAACAAGAGATCAAATCGAAGCAGCCGATCGCATCCGTTATACACACAAAGTTGTCCAATGAACATGACAACACACATAATGGATGTGACATAAAGTCATAAACAACAGTGCAAAAGGACAAAGAAGAGTCAGATTATTAAGATGATTAATTTATCAACGATAATATTCAAATTCACACTATAAATACATCATACTATCCTCAAAAAGAAGATAATAAAGGATGCCGCAAAGTGAATAAAAGCCAAATATTCAAGATTCATTCAAGAACATGTATAATAAATATCCAAATTTACTCAAGAGTGTTCTTCATCATCTAAGCATAATGTCATATCATAAGCTTAGAGAGATTTTCAATCTTAGCTTAAATGCTAAAACAATGTAAGGGAAAATCTCACCTAGTTGAATAACACTAAACCCAAACTCCCTTCTCGATAGTAGTAATTGAAGGGTTAAGTAAGGTAGTTAATAGCAATCCTTGAGGGAGATAAGTAAGTCTCGAGAGCATAACTCATTAAACATCTATAAGCGATCCCAGCAGTGGGAGATAAAGTTCTGCTGAGTTAGCAGCCCATAACATTCGCCGGTTGAAGTGAAAGCTCTATGAAGGGAAGAGAGGGATGTGGAGCTGGACTCCGAACCACTATAAAAATATCGTGTGTTCTTATTTTTTCATATTAACTCGTCATACATACTTTAGCAAATTTGCATAACATCGTTAAAAAATTTTAAAATCACTCCCATTGAGATTTTTTTGGTTTTAACTTTCGGTATTTTTCGGGACAAACTATTATGGTATCAGAAAGGTTAGTTAACAAATTTTAATGTGACCACCGAATCGATTTTTTTTTTTTTAAACCCATTTAGTTTAAAATGCATAAATTTTATAAAATTCAAGTGAGGTCACAATCATCTTTCCTTGATCATTTTTTTAAATGCATACAATATTCTTTTCATCATTTCACTTGTTTAACCCTTTTGTTTTCCTGTATTTTTATTGTTAGTTAGTTTGGCATCATTATCAAAAAGAGAGAAATTGTTGGGATATTTTAGTTTTGATGAATTATCAAACGTTATATCGACTTATTTGTTAATTAGCTCTACGAGATAACAAGTTGAGGGGAACGGAAGAGAACAAGTTAAGGGGAACTCATGAAATCGTATCAAATGATCGAGACCACGCAGGGCCGATTTTGAGATCGATGAGTAGGATGAGTTCCGGTTAATCATGAGCGTAATCAAGAAGAAGCTTACCGCAGCTATTTACGCGCTTGTCGATGCAAGCAGTCATGCAAAGGTATAAATCAAGAGAAGAGACCGTAAATCATAGATCGTATCGCAGATCGTAACGCCAGTACCGTAAATCAAAGAGCCCGTAAATCAGCACTGTAAATCGTGAGCGATCGACCAAGATAATAATACAAAAAAGTCATTCCAATGAGAACACAAGATACGCGACGCGACATAAAACAAAGAATCGCTAAAGCGACAAAGAAGCAGAAATGGAAGATTATTAGTACGAATTTGAATTTTGCTCTCCTAATGGGTAATAATCTCCAAGGTATTATTCAACCACGCTTATAAATACATCAGCATATCCTCAAAGAAGATAATGAGGACAGAAAGTGAATAAAAGCCAAATATTCAAGATTCATTCAAGCATCACGGCATTAAATATCCAAATTTTACCTAAAGAGTGTTCTTCATCATTCACATAAATGCCATATCATAAGTTTAGAGAGATTTTTCCAACCTTAGCTTAAATGCTAAACAATGTAAGGGAAAATCACCTAGTTGGAAATAACACCAAACCCAAACCCTTTCTTGAGAGAGAATTAGTGGTTAAGTAAAGGAAGCATTGCGTTAACTCTGCGGAGGAGACAAGTCTTGAGAGAGTGAGAACTCATTAAACATCTATAGGCTTATCCGTGAAGGATATAAGTCCCAATAATGGTAACTCCATAAATATCTCTGCTTTGCTTACTTCTAATACCCCATAAAATAAGAGTTTTATTATAAGAGCCGACCAACCACTATAAAAATACGTTTTACTGGCTTTTGCTATTAACTATCATACATACTTTAGCAACTACATAATACACTGGAAAATTTAAAGTCACCTCCCATCGACGCGCTTTTAACTCTAAGATTTTTCGCACCAACAATTTGTTTTAGCTCATATAAACACACATACAACTTGCAATGTTTACCAACACTTCACTTGAACAGCAATTAACCTTTCGGCAGAACTACTTTTGTTTCTTAAACTGCTTTCTCATTTAAGGTTTGAGTTTCTCCCCTCATAATGTTATCATTCAATTTTATCAGGTCACTTATTTTAATTTCTACACCCCTAAAGTGATGCCTTAAAATAAAGGAATTTCAAAGCAGAATAAAATTGCAAAATCGTTTCTAAATCAATCATTCATAATTCTAAATATTCAAATAATTTAACCCTAAATTACGACTTATTCCTAACTATTTAATCACTTCTATCTGTTAACCAATAACCGCTTCAATTTCATTTTACCTTCACCAATTACGCGTAATTGATCAGAATTAAGTTTTTTCAGATGGTACCTTTTCATACTGTAATTTTGTAAACGAAAAAAAAAAGGCACAAGAGTAGCCCATTTCTACCACACATCGCAGTTGG